>OV702280.1:415528461-416128461 GCA_916181665.1 Avena sativa | reverse complement strand
GTATGTAAGTAGTTCATTCGATCGCAAAGTAATCGTAGAAATATGTGGGAGCCATATGAATTTCCATATTCCTCTATTGGTTATTGTTCAGAGAAGTGTCTCGATCATGTCCGCATAATTCACGAACCGTAGGGAGACACACTTAAGGATTCGACGTTGTTTGAGTAGTTATGGAATGATGAGAAAGAGACCGAATGTTGTTTGGAGTCTCGGATGGGATCTGGGATATCACAAGGAGATCCGGAATGGTCCGGAGAATAAGATTCATATAAGGAAAGTCCTGTTTCGGGGTTGGAGAATGGTTCCGGTGTTTTCATCGGGAATGTTCTAGAAGGTTCCGGAATGTCCGACACTCCGGAGGGGAAGGGTACATGAATGTGTCATACCAAGTTGGAATGATTGCATCATGTACTAGGTGTCATCGCTGAACAAAATAAAGGGTTTAATCAAATCCTAGTTTGAAAAGTCAAACGCCAATTTGAAAAGTCAAATGGCTATTTTGGGAAGTGGAGGGGAAGGTGGAAACCGAGTTGGGGAGGAGTTCCTCCCCTCCACCGCCGGCCCCCTTGGGAAACCGAGTTGGGGAGGGACTCCCCTCCCCTGGCGCGCCCCCTCCACCTATATAAGGAGGGGCAGGGCTGCCCCTCCTAGCACCCAACACCTCCACCCCGCAAACCCTAGCCCTAAGCCGCCGGCCCTCCTGCAGCCGCCGCTGCCCTAGGGCAAGCCTAGCCGCCGGCCAAGCCTCCTCCTTGGTGTGTCTAAACCCTAGATCGCCGAGGAGCTCTCTCATAGTCCACCATACTCGCTCCGGCTTAAGGCGAAGCCCTGCAAGATCTCCCCTCTACTTCCGGTACCACGTCGTCATGCTGCCGGAATCGCGAGGAGAGTGCTACAACCTCCGCTGCCTGCTGGAACAAGGGAGATGAAGGTCTTCGTCGAGTACCAAACGTGTGACCGACTGCGGGAGCGCTTCCGGAAAGCAGCGCCGGAAGGATCGTCTACGCTATCTTGAGATCGGGAAGAGTACGACTACATCACCCACGAGAATCCGCTCTCGTTAAACACTTTGGAATCTTTGAGGGTGAGTTATTCCATCGACTCGTTGCTACAATCTAGTAGATAGATCTTGGCTTGTTTGTTTGTATGCGGTAGAAATTTTTTGTTTTCCATGCTACGAAAGCCTACATAAGGTTCACCGATCAAGTTGTGCTAGTCACCTTTATGGTAGATAGTTGAAAGAGTTGTCCAGAATAGGTTCCAGACACATCAGAGTAGTTACAGGATTTGTTGGAATTATTTCTGAGAGAAATCAGAATAGTTCCGTTGACATAACATATTTTCGGAAGGTAGTTTTAGAGTCGTTGGAATAGTTTTTGAGGTTCGTCTAAGATGGTAGTGCATGTAAAATGCATTTATATTCTTTATAGTTTATTGTGCCATATTCCATCATAATATATTCATTATGTGGTTATACTCATGTTTTAGAATGTTTTGGGTATTGTCCTAAAAGATTTATTTCATATGTATTATAACTCTGTAGACAGAAAAACTCTATTTTGCGTATTTTTAACTTTTAGGAACCTTCACGAACACAAAAGGTCAGATTTTTTCTGCGCAAGTTTTTATGAAAGAAGAAGTCCTGGAGCACCTAGACCTCACCTGTTCTTTAGCATGACGATATTTGCATTATCCATGTCCACAGTTGTCATTCTTGCCATGGGATTCAACCACATACGCATCATAAGAGGATGCACCACCCTTTTCCCTCTTCATGGCTTCTTCATTCAGCATGCTATTTTTCACCATATCTAATGTCAGCTTTCCATCCGGAGCTGAATCACTAACTGATAGAATAAGCGTGTTCCAACTGTCGAGCATGGAACATAGCAGCAACAATGCTTGCACCTCATCCTGAATGTTGGTCTTCATGGTTGAGAGTTGATTTACATAGAACTGGAAGATATTTAAGTGTTCAGTCACACTACTACCATCTCGGTACTCAAGCTTTGCAAGTATTTTGATTATGAATGCCTTGTTCATAGATGTGTTCCTTTCATACATTGACTCTAACTTATGAAACCTCTCAAACGTGTGTCATTTGCAATATGGTGAAATATATTGTGGTTGATGTAAAATCGTATCATACCTACTGTTTTTTAGTTTAGCACTCTCCATTCTTCTTCTATGACACCGGTTGCAGACAACTTATCATTCACAATTGGTCGATACAAACCCTTTTAATAAAGGATGTCTTCCATCATGGGATTCCATAATAACTAATAAGTAATTGTAAGAATCAAGTTTTATCATGCCACTTGTAGTGACTCTTTCTTCCAAAGCCATTGCGAGCTAGTAGCAACCTTGAGCTCTGGTACCACTCTGTTAGGAAAAACTTAGAACAGAGACCGATTAACCCAACTATGTGATTAACTCACTCTTAAACATGATCTAAAATACACAACAGAATTAATATAAACTTCAGTACCACTCGTATGCTATCTCACGGATTGTTGCTTGTGTTGGAAGAAACATATTCATCAAACATATAGGGAGGAAACAAGACACTTCACAGGTCTCTCTTGACCCTAGACAGTGTCTCCTATTAGGAGAGAAGCTGTCTCTTGACCCTATAAAGTGTTTATGGTAGGGAGAGAGGTTCTCAGAATAGCAGCAACAACACCAACACAACACATGGGGACACCAAACCTTTTTACATGAAAAACCTCTCAACTTGAGAGGAAAAACCACGGGTTGAAGCCACTCAAATAGTCTTCCACTAGTACGAAATGAGAATATAACTCGTTATGCTATAGAGATTACTAGAGGATCTCATACATCAAGATACACACATATATTGGATGCCAACAACAAGATTTAGGACAGAAGAGCTAGGGATCGGAACAATCTCATCAAAGATGATGGAACCACAAGATCTGGATGTCACGACATTGTGGGCAGAGCCTAGTGCATGATTTTGCTTTTTTTCTTCAACTTCTTCCTCTTTTCCTTCTCTCGTGTTTTTTTAATGGAGGCTAACTTGGATTTTCATCACTCCACCTACTAGTGGCTGAATGAGGTCTTTGTACCAACCACTCTAGTGTCGTTGGATTCTGTTCAACAGCCTAAGGACTTTCCACACATTTGTTTTTCTTTCCACTGCTTGAAGTGATTGTGACAACTACGAAGAAACGATGAATCTAACTACATAATGCTTATATTTTTCCTTCTCTCATGTGCAATGTCCAAAATGACACTCGGTCACAACCCTAACCCTAAGGTCGGTGGACACCCCTGTTTGAGCCACCTGAAAGTTTTTGTAAGGTCATCTCCAGCCCACACGAGAAGAATACCCAATAGTTTAGTTTATTGTTTAATGCCAGATTGAATTACCTAGGGGCGCATGTTAATTATGTAGAATGTAGACTATTTCGAACATAATTTAGAGCTAGACTGTAGATTAAATTAGAACAGGAGTATATGTGTAGTCGCGCACTGTAAAATCTGCCTTTAAAAATGATCCTGCTAGCTCCATCTCCAGCTAGAAACAAATTGTGGATCGCCTAGAGGCAAACACCTTGAATTTATGAATCTTGATAAGGACGTACATTTGTACAGCAGTGTATGTCTCGCTACAGTACAAAGTCGCCATGTTGGCACGGCCGGAATCTACTGTTCCTCAATGTCTTGCTTCAGCTCACACGGCAATACAACTGATTAAGAGGGATTTGATCCCGTACTACCTTCCCCTCATAATATCAAACACAATAACAACTATATGTAACCCTGTACAAAACACCATATAACTTAACTAAATAACACGTTTTTTTTCTAGACCTACATATACTAGTACGAGCTCTATGCAAATGGAAAAAAAGTATACGTCGGATCACCACCGGCAACGACCGTGTCCGCGCGTGGTGATAATGGTGGCGGTTGGGTCTGGCGAGTCGGTGTCTCGGCCTAGCCGGCGCACACCTTGATTTGTCCTTGTAGGTGTGTCGATAGGGATGGCGCGCGCAGCGACAGCGGTAGTGCGGGAGAGCTTGGCGGTGGTGTTTCAGACCGTTCGGCGGCTCGCCGAACTATCCGACGACTTGTCCGCACAGCTCATCGGACCGTCCAATGACTTGTCCGGCTAAAACTTCCCAGCTATAAAATATTAACAGGAGCTCACGACTTGTGAGATGGCTGGCAGTGGTCATGACGACGGCCGGCGGCGGCGGCGGTCGGGGTGATGGCCGGTGGTGGACAGGCCGAATCGTGTGTATACGGCAATGTCATATATATGCAGGTCTGTTTAGTATGCCTCTATAGTGATAATACATGGTTTGGATTTGGATACGTGGACGCATTTGTACGAGTTTAAAAGGAAAGGATAATACTGTATCAAACCCCTAAGAGTGTTCGTCAATTGTCATGATATGAGGATGAACTTGCATGCCGTCGACAATGGAACGACCTATCATAGGTGGGGTAAACATGGAAGTTTATGCTGATAGTACACCACCATCGATTTTACTTGTGTTTTTTTTATAATGAGGGAATTAGGGCGCGTGCTTGCACATCCCACCGAAGGAACCGAAACTCGGTATATCGAGAAGCTGCTTGGGAAAGACAACTCCACAGAGTTACTCCCTTCGTTTAGAAATATAAAACATTTTAGATTTATAAATTAAATGTATCTAAATGTTTTTTAGTATATAGATTCATACTTCAGGTTTGGAATAAACCTATATGCTAAAAGTCATCTATATACATCATGGACGGGCACAAGTTATTGACAAATGGGAATTCAAAATTAGAAAAAAAAATACACACGCCTACTCCATGCTGGCTCCGGTGTTCCTGTCTTTAGCTGTCTATATGGAGTCTCTAAGCTACTACTAGACCGGTACTGGAGCAAATATACTGCTCCCTACTACCTATATTAGTTGACTCAACTTTATCTACTCCCTCCGTTTCGGTTTACAAGTCATATACATATATCTAGATTATCAATTTGATCTATATAATTTGAATTATATAATATAAAAATTATATCATTGAAAAATACAAAGTCTAAAGTATCCGGTGATATATTTTTTGTAATATATACATCATACTAAGTTGCTTAATTTGGCGACATAGAACTACGTGCAGGACTTGTAATCCGAAACGGAGGGAGTAGATACAGATCATCTAGACTAGATACTTAACTAGATACATATGAATCTCGCCAAATATGAGTCAACTAATACGGGTGGGAGGAAATATTGTTCTGCTGCTATTGCTCCAAAAAGATAGCAAGATTAGTTGGGCTAGGTGGTCTGAATACTATATGATTATTTCCTGGCAAAAATAATGGGTACTAGATGAATATGCGCGCTTCGCCGCGCCGTCTGTATGCATTTTGGCATTGCGTGGCTAATGCTGGTACGGTATACTCAAACCACTTTGTTTTGTGCCACTGCCGAGCCCAATACGTGAATCTGGTAAGATGTATATGGCAGTATGCTTCAGAATATTGCATATATTTTACGGTGGACTAACTTGGTACTCCCTCCGTCCAAGAATAGATGTTTTAGGTTTTTCAAATTTTGAATAAATCTATATACGAAATAGTGTCTAGATTCATTCAAATTTTAATAAATTTAAGACATCTATTTTGGGACGGAGGGAGTAATATTTTACACAAACACGGGTTAGCCAGTTCCTTATGCCAACCCACCCTTCTTCTCTTGTTGAAATCAGAAAACTATGCTTGAACCTCCAAAATAGGATTGCATCCAAAACGTCCCATGGGTCATCGGAGAGATGTGTAATTTTCCTGAAAGAACGTGTCGTTGTTCCACTTGCAATGTCTGCTTAAAATTAATGGATTTAGTAACCAATAAATAATTTGGAAGAAGATATATATCGAAAAACACATTGACAGTATGAACAATCGGCACTGGAAGTGACTTTCCTTCCTTTGAGCATCTCTATCTTGCTACTATACAGGCCCGTAGGCAAATAGCATAATGCTCAAATTTATTAATAAAAAAGAGTATGTACCGATGCAAAAAAGAGTCAAAAAGAAAGAGAAAGAGCTACCTATATCTTGCTATTCAGGCCTCTAGGCAATCATACATTTTTTTAGCTCTGTAGAATACCTTGCGCATCATCTCCTTAAGGATTTTCCTGCATGTGTAAAGAGTAAAGACTTGGTTGAGTTCCTCTGAATAAACAACCACCTTTCTCAAACCACTGACGCAGATTTCTGTGTAGCTATGTGGAGACGCTATTATCCTTTAAGCAAAATCCTAACGCTGACACTGTAAAAGGAAAACAAGTGATTTCTTTCGCAGATACATCTGGTGCGCATAACACACATGAGAAGGTAGAGGGCAAAAAAGAGTGGGAAGACCAGATGGAAGGATGGGTGAAGTTGAATGTTGATGGTAGCTACATTCAAAACGATGGACAAGCTGGAGCGGGTATGATCCTACGGGACCATCAAGGCGAGGTGATATACACGGCCTGTAGGTGCCTGGTAAATTGTTCATCAGCGCTGGAAGAGGAGCTGGCGGCGTGCGAGGAAGGCCTGCGACTCGCACTAAATTGGTATGTACAACCAATAGTCGTGGAAATGGATTGCTCTGTTGGTGTTGCTATGCTGAATGCAGCGACGAAGGATAAATCGAGCTTAGTACACCTAGTGACCAGCATTAAAGAGCTCCTAAACGAAAGAGGGAGCACAGTTACAAAGATTCATAGGAGTCAGAATATGTCTATCCATACCATGGCTAAGTTAGGAAGATCAAAGGCTAGAACTCAGTTTTGGATTAGAAATTTCCCACAGAAACTCCATGATATTGTAGCCAATGAGTGTAACTTTCCTATAAGTTAATGAATTTTATTTTCGCGAAAAAAAAGAATAAACAGCCATTTCTGCAGCACCAGACACTCCAGCACCAATCCTGTAATTTCCATAGGAAAGGGACAACCAACAAATTTAATGTTACTGTAAACAGAACATGTAGCTGTGAAATATGAACACAGAAATTCCCAGAATGTCCAGTGAAACAGACATACAAAGAATAAATGATCCCCTGCCTCTAGTGTTCACTGCAAAGACACATGCATATCCTCCAAAAATAAGTTCTTGCGCTGAAGCATGTCTCTTATATTAAGCCTATCCAAAAATAAAATTGGCTAGAATATTATGAATCATGCTCCTAAGCTGCAAAATATTCCTCCATATGTAAATGCAAGAATCATACAGAACTGGAAAAAATACTAATGCATCGCTCCTTTACTGACAATGTGTTACTAAATATATAAGGTTTCCTGGCCAAATCAGGGATTTGGGGAAAAATAGTAGTGGATAAGTACCTACTGCTACCGGACCATAAACTTCAACTGGTTTCTTTTATGTCAAGGAAAGTACGAAACTAAAACTCAGCATGTTCTGAAATTTTCACAAGAAAAAAGTAGCAGGCAACAGTACTTTACGACCATATCTCTTAATTTTACTTATATTAAAAGAACTGCTTACTTAGGTGGTAATTGTTCTTTAGTAGCCTTCTTCTTTTTATGGTTGCATTACATGAAATGTATAGGCCATGAGCTCCTGGTATAGCTGTAATAAGCTATGCTACCATGGAATGGTCATGGATATATTACCTTTTGCTAGCTGCTGTAGCAGTCAGTGCTTGATCCTTCTTCTTTTTTTCTATTGTGCAGCTTGTCCCCTTATACAGAGAAATATACATTATATTAGCTTTCTTGAAAATAATTCGTGAAATTAACTGTTTGGTTGTATATGCTTACCTCTCCCAAATCAAGATCAGTTTCTTCTAGGACACCTCTGGTAGGCGTAGTTTCCGGATTTATGTTTCCTGCTAGTGGACTCAGTTATCCTCAAGTGGACCGATTAGCACAATACTTTCACTACTTGTTATTGGCTTAAGGCATCTTGGAAATGATGGTGGACGTTGTTGTTGTACCAGTGGCATTGACCAATGCAGCACTGAAGACATGAGAAGCTATCTTGTCAGCGTCAAAAACAAATGAGGAAATGTAAACAACCAAAACAAATTATATAGGCCAGACTTTGTTTTTGTAGACCCTGAGGTATTGTCCTACAAATTTGAACATTTAACCCATGAAGACCTGGAAGAAGGAAACATATCAACAAAGACAAAGAGGAACCTTAAACAACCAAAACAAAAGAATATGCTAAGAAAAACAACTAGGCACATGCTCCAAAGAAGTGATTTCTTGGAACATAGCATTCTATTCTAGTTCCCTGTAATATTGGTCAAATACCAAATTTTAGTACGGAGGAAAAGCAGCTGAAACTTGCAACAATAAATTGTACAATATATCTTTGATTTGGCTCAAGGTTTCAGGTTATAAGAGACTTTATAATAGACATGCTGTAGTAACCTTATAAGAGACACTTTTTGTTGAATCTACTTATTTAAAAATATTCCTTTCTATTATTTGATCTCTTAACTATATAATAAATACGGAAAAACAGGGAAGAATTATGGTAGGTGGTTCGATCCGCTTATCACAACACTCGCCAGTCTGATTTGGCCAAGGGTACTAAAAAGAGCAGACAAAGACATAAGAAACATGGTCGTACATCACCTAGTTCAGTTGAGGAAAAATAAAACTTATTCCTATCATTAAGTATTCCTTTACCTGAATGTCATGCACAAAAACAGTATCCAACTGAAGAAAGGAATCAATATATTTTTCAATTCGCATATAATGCAGCTGAATAAACTTCCGTAAAGGCCAGATATTCCATAATCACTTCCCACCACAATTGTGCTGGAGGCAAAAACTCCCTTATGAGTTGGTAACCGATCTGCAGGTACCATCAAGTATATTGTCTCTTATGTTAACCCAATGAACACACATGCATGTAATTTTAAGCACATAGAATGAAACATCCAGAACAGAGAAAGCAAAGCAACTAGATACGGTTATTACTTGAATGATAGTGTTTTGGCCATAAGATAGCTAGCATACGGCACCAGAGAGCGACATGTTGGGAGCATGCAACACCATTAGATACAATTAGTATGAAGTTGTCGTAACTCCCTACTTTCCATTATGGAGAAATTACCAATAACCACGGAGCGAGCTGAAAAAACATACCGGACATTATGATCCAAACCAACCAAATGAGATCGCCAGAACAAATGAATATGTCGTCATTGGCTGAACCATGACAATAACAAAGAGAACCAAACAAAAGCCAAAGGAACACAAAAGAACATGAGCTAAGAAAACAAAATACCACACAGAACAGGGAAAAGAGCAGCAAACCTCCAAAGAAGCAGCATGGCACTTTGATTGCCTTATCTCCTGACGGTGATGACATCTGGGCAGTCACCAAAAACTGAAGAAATGAAGAAGTCGATGTAGCTCATCCACTGGCCCTAGCGTGCTTGCAGACCTTGCAGGGCTGGCCGGCCGGTGATGGCACGCATCGAGCAATAGCCGGTCGGACCGGCCACACACAACAGCGATGTGAGTGGCGTGCAGGCAGGTCACATCCGCTTTCATGAAGTGGTGCATAGCTGATGAAGGCATCCCACCTCCCAGCAGGCGAAGGCAGCACCTCACACCCTCGTATTTTCCACATCGCTACAGTGCGCACCGCGCCGTCGTGGAGGAAGAACCGCCAGAAGGTTCGATTTGGAACACTAAAAATTATGCAAATTTGCAAGCAAGAGTAAAGGAAAAATCCAGACCATTGACATTGTTGGATCAGAACTGCCCACAGTTTCTTCATCCTGCGGCTCCAAGAGGCCGAATTCAGCTAGACTGCGACATTAAGACTCCTGAAGGCTAGAGTATTGGCGTTGATGGAGACCACACGAATCGAGGAGGCCATGTCGTGCTCCAATTTGGTCCTCCCAAGGGCATCGCTCCCCTAGCCTGCTCTTTTGACGTTGAGGACTTCTACCAAAAGGGGACGAAATCACTGGAGTATGGCCCCGACTGAGCCGTGGCCCGGGGAGGAAAATGAGGGAAGGCAGTGAAGAAGAGGAAGGGGGCGGCTTGGGGCAGAGATGGTTGTTGGAGCAATGACATGCCCCCGCCGGTACCGGTGCGGGTGCATCTGATAAGATTAGAACTCAATAGAATATATACCTTGATGAAAAAAATGGGGGAGAAGGCGCCATCGTACACGACGGAGATGGCATCACCCTCTTGCTGGAGGCGAGGTTGGAGTTGCATGAGTGTTTCCATCGCCTGAGGAGATGCGGAGCTCTTCCCGCATGATGGGGATTGGGGATGTGGTGACTGACGGCTACCAGTTTGTTGGGAAGGATTGGGGATGGGAGGGCTAGGAAGGGGCAAGAGAGGAGGTCACTGGAGCTCGTACCATCATTGGAGGGGATGCAGATTCCGCCGCCGGCATGGTGCAAATACATGAGCGACGGCCGCACACCTGTTGACATCGAGATGAATTCAGAAGTTCCTGAGTAGGGGAGGCCAGGCACTTTTCCCATGTCAGAGGCAGCGGAGCTAACCGGCGGCGGCCCGTTCCCGGCGGTGGAAGAGGAAAACCCTAGCCGACTCTTCTTTTTCTAGCGTGGCGGCCCATCCCAGCGTCGGAAGACGCGAGAAGCGAGGAAGCAGCTCCGAATCGATGGGCCCGTGTTTGCCGGTTCGCTGGTTTTTTGACTAAATTTACTGTAGCTAAGGGCGTGAACCGGTGCTCAACGCACAACTTTTCCCTCACGTAAGCTATAGATTAATTCGCTGAATACCCATAGATACACTTGTGCCGCCTATGATATATATTCATTTTACAAAGCCAAAATTGTCTTATATTTTTGAATGGATGGACTACTTGGGAATGATAGGTCGCGTGCACGTAGTCGACCAGTTTTTTTCATACCACTCCGACCAAACTTATGAAATGAAACAACTATAGGAAACAAGTGATATGCTGTGACAGCCTGAAGCCGTCGACAAAGGCAGGAAAACTCTGGCTTATGTCTATGACCGTCCGCATACGGCCACCGACAATCTCGGCATTGGTATACGGAAGATAGCCGTTGGCGTACATCATACACATCTATGCTGACGGTTTCCAAAGGCCATCGGCAGAAAAAGTGACGGAGCGACCATCTGACGGCGTCGTCTACGGATGGCATCCGTGGCTTTGGGTGTGGGTCGAGTTTAATCAAACTCGCACTCAGCATTTTTAGATTTTTCTTGTAATCCGCACCTGCATATGGTATAGATTTTGTACCATATCCATACTCGTTGAAGTTTTAAAAAAATACGGGTAATACCCACCTATTAGTGAAGGGAGAAGAAGATTACGACAATAACAAGAATACTAGAATAACAGGGTGGAATAACAGGGTGGAAAATTAAACGGTGAGCCATGAAATTAATGTGATCTCAGAAATTATGAGATTTTTTGGGAAGCCGAGGACGATTTGTTTTTAGTTTTGAAAAATTAGTTAAAAAAAATGGTATGATACTAATTTCTCACATGTCACGTACTCATATATATAGCGGGTAGGTGGGTATGTGGGTGCGGTTTTTGTCTTACCATACCTGCACCTGTAATACCCAACGGGTAAAGAATTTTTTCCTATTTGTTTATCTATAAATAAAGATTTTCTATCATACCCTTACCCTGGGTAAAAATGGGCTTATAGCTCCTATGCGACGTCTTTACGTGAAAATGGAAGAAAAGCGACATCGTTGAAAAGAATAGCTCGCATGCGACGGTTGTGAGGCAGCTAATATCCCAGGGCCACACGGGCCATAAAACGGTCGTAAGGACACATTTAACTTTGTTCCAAGATTAGGGTTAAGCCAAACCGGTTGGTTGGGACATCCAGTCAAGCCAGTCAAACCAACCGCTTCCGACCGAGAGCGCGCGTCACACTGACTGTAGCTTCCCCGACGGCGGCAGCGGACCTCACCCATCGTTCTCGGCGCCGGCGGCGGCACGGCAATTAATTTAGGCGGCGGCGCTTTCGTTCGACGGCGAAGGTGGTGAGTGCCATTTGAAAGCTAATTCCTCTCTCATTCTTCTCAATTCGAGATTTGAGCGTGCCCATTGATGCTAGATTGTGGAGGCGAGGGTGTGCTGAACGGGGCGAGGGGGAACGATATGGAGCATGGAAAGGGAACTTCTAATCGGTATATCCCGTATCTCTGCACTTAATTTCTCTAAGGTTGAGCTCTTTGTTCGCTTCCGCTAGCTCACAGTGCCCGCCAAAAACAGGGGAGACGATGTTGCGCGCCAAACCTTCGAATTTCGCATTTTCTTTCCCTCTAGGGCTGTTTTAGTTGATGGCAGCACGCAGATTATTGAGAGAGAGACGGTTGTTAAATGGGAGGTGGAATTAGAACATGTTGATCCCCAAGAGCTAATAAACATGGGAGAGGAGGCGGTGAGAAAAATGGTGGAAAAAAATGGGGATAGTGTGGTTTGGGGGCCAGAGCAAGAAGTTTCTTTGTTACGATTTGATGATTGCAAATGTGACTATGTTAGGGTTGAGACAGGGGAACATATAGTTGATGAAATCGATGAGTGAAACGGTTGGACAAGCAAAACTGTTCTGTTTTTAGCAGAGCTCATTGATCTGAAACCTGATTCGAGGGTTGGATATGTGGCCTCGAAGCTGACTGCTCAGATGGTCGAGGATGATTGGGCTGCACAAAGGCAAGTAATGTCTATACTTACTGAGTTGGAAGTGTTAATAGTGGAGGATGATGATGCTAATGCACAAGGGGAGGCTGCAAATGGTAATGCACAAAGGATTGTAACTGTTGATTGGAATTCAGTTGAGATACATGACCGAACTGATTTGGTCATTGCACCAATAGATGACATTGAAATGGCAAAGCTTTTTGGCATTCCTATAGATGACAGAGACAAGGAGAAGAAGAGGGATGAAGCTGCAAATGATGGTGACAACCATTTAAGAGATGAAGAGGCAGATATAGATCTAGAGTTGTTGGAAAATGCTGCAGTTCATGTAGATGATGCACATAATGATGACCTAGTAACAGTTTATGACAAAGAGGACTCAGTTATTGAAATTGGGAGATTGTTTCCAAGCATGGATGAATTCAGGATGTGTTTCAGGACATATGCAGTCAAACGTGAGTTTGCTATCAAGACTATGTGGACTGATAAAAATAAGTTCTATGCAAAATGCTATGATGGTGGTGTCAAGCCTTGCAAGTGGTATATATCAGCTAGACGCCAACCTGATGGAAGGACAATAAGAGTGAATCAAATTCCAAAACCTCATACTTGCATTACAAGTTCTCAAACAGTTATAAAGATGACATCACAATTATGGGTTGCAGAAAAGATCAAGCCCATTTTAGCCACAACACCAAACATCACTGCAAAGAGACTGAAAATAGACTTGGAAAAGCAGTACCCCATTAAGCTGAATTATACTATAGTGTGGAAGGCAAAGCAAAGGGCAATGAAAGAGCTATATGGTGATTGGGCAAATACCTTTCGAATGCTTTATAACTTCAAAGCAGAAGTAGAGAAGAGGTCACCTGGCAGTGTTGTGGAGATAGATACTGAGGTAACAGCTGATGGGAAAGTCTTCTTCTCTAAATTCTTCATGGCTTTAAAGCCTTGCATCGATGGCTTCAAAGCAGGGTGCCGTCCATATTTGAGTATAGACTCATCTTTCTTGACTGGAAAGTGGAATGGTCAACTAGCAGCATGCAATGCTTTAGATAGACACAATTGGATGTTCCCTGTAGCTATTGGCATGTTTCAGTCTGAGACAGAGGCATCATGGACATGGTTCATGATGCAGTTGAAAAGATGCATAGGGCCAGTCTCTCCATTGACAGTGCACACAGATGCATGTAAAGGTTTAGAAAATGCAGTGAAGATTGTTTTCCCTCATGCTGAGCAGAGGGAGTGCTTTGGCCATATGTGGATGAATTTGATCAAAAAATTCAGAGGAGATGATTTTGGACGCATGTGGCTAGCAGCAAGATCTTACACCAGGCAGACACATTCATATCACCTTGAGAAGATTAAGGCGGCATGCTCTAAGGAGGATAGGGTCAAGTTTTGTACATGGTTGGAAACCTACCATTCTCTTTTATGGTACAGGTCTGGTTTTAACACTGCCATCAAATGTGATCATATCAACAATAATTTGACAGAAAGTTTCAACAACAAAGTGAAGAAGTTAAAAGACTTGCCTGTCCATGACATGGTTGACCAGATCAGGATCATGATCATGAGGCTGTGGGAATTGAGAAGAAGGCTTGGTGATGTTCTTCAAGGAGATAAGCTTCCTGATGTTGTGCAGCAGGTGGTCAACAGGAGCAGAAATCTTGCATATTTGCATGTTGAGAAATCCTCATTGTGGGGTGCTGAAGTCAGAGATACAAAGACTGGCAGGATGCATGTTGTTGACACTCAATTGCATGAATGCACATGCCTTGAGTGGCAACACACTGGGAAGGCCCACCTCTTGTTGTTGACGAATGCTGGCCAGTGAAAAGGGCAAGAATCAATGGCCAAAAAAAGAAGAGAACTAACCAGGTCATGTTTAGTGCTTCTGAGGTGCAATCTGAACTTGTTTTGGAGGATGATGTGCAAACTGTTGAGGCTTTAGGGCACACCGTTTCTGATTTGGAAGCTCTGGTGCAAAATGAGGGGCAAAATGAGCCTGTTGTTGAGGCTCTGGTGCAAAATGAACCTGTTGTTGAGGCTCTGGTGCAAACTGACCATGTTGTTGAGGCTCTGGTGCAAAGTGACCATGTTGATGAGGCTCTGGATCATGATCATGAGGTTGTTGAGGAGGTGCAGGAGGTGAAGGAGACTCTTGGACGTGCTGTGGGGAGGCCAGATGGTAATGGTAAGAAAAATAAGAGCATAAACCTCTTGTGTGGTGTGAAACTTGTGAAGGAGAAGAAAACGAGGGGTAAGAAGAGCCAAAAGAAATAGACTTTGAATTTGGCACTTGTTGTTGTAAACATTTGTTATTGTAATAATTTGGCACTTGTTGTAAACATTTGTTATTATAATAATTTGTCACTTGTTGATAATTTGGACAAAATTCAAATATGATGGTAAATTTGAATTTCAACAAATGTAGCTATGTCACTTTTCTATGTTTGTATGAGCTTCCAATGTTTTTATCATATGTACAATACAACTCATCCTCACCCTGATCCCTTTTGTGAAGTACAACTCACCCTCACCCAAAATGGGGTAGAAATGGGCTCCAAAGCTAGGGTAAACCACCCCATTTCTAAGCAAGTTTTTTTCGACCATTTCTAAAACCAAGTTTGATATTTTTCCTCATAACTATGTCACATAACATGACACCATGCGAAGGTTTTGTATTTTTTTGATTTTTTGAATTAGTTATCCACATTTGAATGTCTGGTCAAACTTGAATGGTTTTCATAAATATTCTTAGCTAGGGGCTGAGGCTCACAAAACTAGCATTGGATCTCTGATGAAATAGCATGTTGTGAACCTAAAAATGATTTTTACGAAAAATCATCAGCATGAAATCATGTACCTGTAGTTCATATCTTACCCACTCCAACCGATTCGGCAGGATTTGTCTTTTTCACCAGGGGTGGAATGAAAGGTTTGAGATACTCAAGTTGGGAAATTGTACATTCTAGGTGGTCTATTATTTTTGAAAAATAGGATGTTACCATTTTGAAACTTCAATTTGATGGTTGCTTCACAAATCCCCCCTCTTTCGGCACTCAGAAAATAGAAAATGGATTTTCTGTGCGTCGAAAAGGAAAACTTTGTGCGACAACATTGTTAGTCATCCCATTATAGACATGCATGCCAAATATGGGCACATTATCACAAACTATGCCTTGATTCTAGCCATATCATTGGTCATTTGACCCGAAAGCGAGAAAACCTCGGAGGAGATAGGTCATTTTGTGAAGGGTTTTTTGAAATATGATCAATAGACCAAGTTCGATATTTTTCCTCACAACTATGTCACATAATATGACACCATGCGAAGGTTTTGTATTTTTTTGATTTTTTTTGAATTAGTTATGCACATTTGAATGTCTGGTCAAACTTGTGAAACCCCGTTGACTGCATCCTAAACCCCGCTAACCCTGAGGCCGAATGAGGAACGTAGATCTAACACTAGCGCGACACTATGGCCGTCCGATCGTGTCTTTTAGAAGATTCCGCGGGTGGCTCTGGGCGATCCGTGGAAGGGCTTGTTCTGCAACCTGATTGGTTGGCGTCTCTTAGAAGGATTTCGTGGCTAGCTCTTGGCGATCCGTGGGATGGATGATTCTGAAATCTGATTGGCTTCATCTTTTTACGTGCAGCAGTATGGCATGCGAGCGTGGCACACTCCATTGACCGTTGGACCGAGCGTGGCATGCGAGGCGCTGGGCGGGGAGGGCTGCACCATGCATGCAGCTGCCCCTAGCGTCACAGTCTAGCTATTTTACGTGCAACAGCGCTGCAGCGTATTTACTCCCTCCGTCGCATTAAATAAGTGTACGTGTAACAACTTTCTTCAGTCAAACTTACTCCCCTCAGGTTTATTATAATAAATGAGACTTTGCATGATACCACATCTATGTTTTTTTGCACTATGAAGTAGTAACTTAGACTAGTAACATATGCATGATACCACATATAAGTGCATTGGAAAGGTAGAAGTACACTTTTTGTGGACAAATTTTAAAGCCAAACGTACACTTATTTATGAACAGAGGGAGTATGCATGTCACTATGACCAGCCTAAGAAAAAATATCAAAATCTAAAATATGTAATAAATATAACGTACAGCGTGACACACTTCATTGACCGTTGGACCGAGCGTGGCATGCGAGGGCACTGGGCGGGGCGGGCTGCACCATGCATGCAGCTGCGCCTAGCGTCGCAATCTAGCTATTTTGCGTGCAACAGCGCTGCCCCATTAAATAAGTGTACGTCGAATAACTTTTTCAGTCAAACTTACTCCCATCTGGTTCATGCGCCATACAAAAAGTCAATATTTATAAATCTAAAATATCAACTTTGACTACATATATAAGAAAAAAAATCAAAATCTAAAATATTGTAAACTTAGTTTCATACTCCCTCTATGCCCTCCAATTGACATCCCTCTGATTACTCCCACCGATTTTTTTTTGCGTGTGTAAAAACGAACGAGTTTGTTGCATGCGGTGTGTAAAAACGAACAAGTACCTTGGTACTAGATTCCTGCATTTATTACCGAAGTAAATCAAGGCCAAATTATATTTTCCTTTTTATTTTTCATTGCCAATGAACAACTACCTTGGACTTTTTTTTTCTCTCTTTCGCATTAATGCATGCATGCATGCAGGGGCGGGGGGTGGCGGTGCAGGGGTTACAGTACGTCGCATCCTAGCTATTTTTTTCTCTCTTTCGCATTGATCACGCCCGCTTCCCACACGCAACGCAGCGCACGCGTCTGCGCCAACGCGACGCTGGATTCCCACGCCGCCCTTCACGCCCCGCCCTCAATAAATAGGCAAAACGTCTTTACCTCCTCATCTCATCTTGCCCCTCATCTTCAACCTCGAGCCCGTCCCTTTGCCTCCTCCCAGCCCCCAAACAAAAGACACAAACAAGTGTATAAAACAAAAGACACAAAACAAGTTCATACAACACATGATTCATTTTTAAACAAGACATTTACATATTTACATAACTTAAAGGAGCGCCCAAGTTATGTTAGTTAAATGGATGTCCTTGGACTTCATTTATATATTTACTTTCGCAAAAAAAATATTGTGACCTGAGCATGAGTATCTGCAGATCCACACGTCCCATATTTAGATTGTAGCGTGAGTACCATTTTTTTTGCCTAATCAATATATAGTTACTATTGGGCCTGGATACGTCTATTTGTCCTGGCTAAGTTCTATTTGGGCCTTTTTTCAATCCCCGTCAATTGTTTTTTCTTACTTTTCAACCCCTCCCCCTCCCCTGCACATGGGCGCCCCCTGCACACTGATAAAAGGAACACTGACGAAACTGATGAAACTGAAGGAACACTGATTTCGAAAACAGAGCAGCTCAAAATTAGCCCGAATTTGTGTTGCATTTTATTCAAGCCAAAGACATAGACCATTACAAAGCATCACTCGAACACTGACTGCGCTGTCTAATGACTAACGATCAGGAGATAAACTAATCCGAGAGAAATTACACAAAAATAAAAAAACCGGCCATCAGATTGTCCTGCTTCTTCAATTCGATGATTTGCCTTAGCTGCTTGTTTATCTTCTTCAACTCGGCCTTCACTTCCGCATCCACCGTAGTACCAGCGGAAATGGGGTTGCCACATCCCAATTGTTCCACCACAGACGGGTTTTCGAGGTCCTGGGATGCTACCTCCACCCCAGTTCGCTCGATGTACTCATCAAGCCACTCAAAATGCCCACATTTTGGCAGTTCCTGAAATCGCAGAGTGAACCCTAAATCCCAAATTCGATGAAATGCATGAAATTTTGAAAGAAAAGCGAGAAATTGGCGCTTGGAACACTCAGATCTCACCTTTACCGGCTCGGGCTTGCTCTCACACTTCACAAATTCCCGGCCAATGTTGCCGTTCTTGCCGGTGGATGTGACAAGCCGCTTCAGGGGCGCGGTACGGGGGCAATCGGGGCACCTCCTTATTGGCACCGCACCATACCGAGGCCATGAGCGGTGGGAGGAAGCAGAGGTCGACATCCCTCACCGGCGTTGCCGCACTTGCTCGCCGGAGAAGAAAACGGAAGGGGATGAGATGCTGGAACGGTGGCGGGAGTGCTCGGGTGCGGGGACGGATCGGGGCCAACGGCTCTCTTCAACCACAGGGTGGGTCCCACGATATGAGGTGGACATCAGGTGAGTTCCGCCGTGACGTGGAGAGGCTGTGGGTCCTACTGTGCTCAGCTGATTCGAATTCGTTGACGGTCTCATGGGGTTAAGTAGAAGTGTCGCACAGGAGCTATTTGCCGCTTCAGAAGTGTCGCATGCGAGCTATTATTTGCAACAATGTCGCTTTCCTTCCAATTTCACGTAAAGACGTCGCATATGAGCTATAAGCCCGGGTAAAAATCCGCAAGGTAAACAGGTAGCAGGTACATATACATACTGTTTTTTGTGCACCAGCAATGCTCTTTTTTTGTATTGGTCCCGATGTTATAAGTTTAATACTTCTCCGATCGGAGGAGTGTCTCATTTTTCTATTTTCTCTTTGATGGGTAGGGAAAGAAGGTCATGTAATATTGACGTATCAGTTTCAGTGGCATTTTGGCTATGTGCCATTATGTCCTTAGTGACTGCTTTCAGCCTTTTCATGGATGTCGGCTTGAATTCCTCCTCAATGTGTATGCTTTTGTTTGATACGAAGACTAATGATTAAACCTGTCGTTTGTTAACTCCTTTAGCCGAGGGGCTTGATAACTTTAAGTATATGGAATGGGAGTGTCCCTCTAGCCATGGCCTGATTCAGTTATCCAACACTGTTTGAATTCTGATGATATTAATTAATGTGTGATTTCACACTACTTGATTTTCATATAATTTTTTCTATTTTTTTCTGGATAGGGTTCTCCCCTTTTATGTGATTTGTAAGTTTCAATATTCATCTTGATTTTAATTCTTTGTCTTATGTATTTAATATGTGTGATTTACAAAGTAAATTTTGCCTTTCGCCTTGTGTTTTTAGAAATTTGGATAGGACAGAACGTTCCCAAATCAGTGGCTGCAACAACACTGGTTAGAGCACATAGACTATAAGCTTGTTGTCATGAAGAGGAATTGGAGAAATCAGGGTTTTCTCTAATATAGGAAGAGAGATTTAGATATATAGTGGTGCAGCAAAACTAGTGAAGACTTGTCTGCTTATTTATATCGATAATATCTAACAATTATTGAAATATAGTGACATATCATGTTGGTTGAAAGTCATGTTGATTTGGATTATTCCAAGAAATTCTTGGACATATTATATGGTTCCCTGGATAGGGCGTAGAATTGATTAGTTGAGATGAGGCTACTAGTAAAGATAAAGATAAAACATAGAATTTTTATTAGAAATACAGAGGGCGGAAAAAGTTAACCTGAGAAGAGGCAATAAAAAACTTAATAAATTGGAATGTACCTAGAAATTTATACCAAACATATGCCAAGAGGAGGAGAGTGAATATTGAGGACATGGGTACGCATGATCCCGGATGAGCAGTAAAACAAAAAACAAATACTAAATAAAATTATAAAAATATGACACTAATTTCTAAATTTAGAGGATGTATGTAGGTATGTGCATGCAAAGTTTCAAACTGAAATTCAAAAGTATATAACTTGAGTAAAAAGACAAAGTACATTGTGAACGGCACATGTTTCAGGATTTTACTGTGCAAGTTACATATTTGTCATTTTTTTGGCCATATAGTTATGTATTATTACTTGAAAATTGGCACGCACACGTATCATGTCTCCTTCTACATGTAAATATTGTTTTCAATTTGTTTCGAAACTCAGAAAATCAAATTTTTGGTGATCCCAAAGTCAGGATCATATACGTTCTTGGGAGGAAGATTGGTTCACGTAAATTCAGAACTAAGTAATATGGTCCTGTACCAAAATGGGTCTAACAATGATTGAATTTTTTGGTCAACATTCTTTAGGCAAGGGGAAAGCAAGAAAAATATATTGACTGGCTAAGTGAAGTGTGGTTTGTCGTCCCAAACACCAGTGTGTGCTAGGTATTTCACGATCTTGAGGTCAAAAATACAACCCTTCTAGGTAAATGTCTCTTCAGGGTATGGTAAACTTTTTCGAGAATAAAATATGTTGGCTCGAAAGCATTATCTTGAGTCTATTGAAAACTTGGGGATTCACATTTCTAGGCTAATCTAATGGCGACGAAGAAACTTTTATTCTGTTTTGGATCATTTTTTATTAAGGATGGACCGGCAATTTGTTTCTAGGAGGATAAGTGGCTTGAAAATTCCACTCTCCGAAAACAATACCCCACTTATACAATATTTTTCTTCATAAGGGCAATTGCAATCATCATAGTAATGGAATCTTTTCTTGCAATCAGAAGAGATTTAATTCGACCTAGACTTCTATCTTGGAATGCCTTACTTCAATGCTCGACTTTAGTCCAGTTATTTCCTAGGTCTAATGAATTTTGGTGGAATCTTCATGAAAGTGGTGAATTCTCCATTGATTCCATGTACAAGGATTTGGTTCAGGTGGTCATGCCCGTCAGACAACAATAGAAAATCTGTAAGATAAAAAATCTATTAAAGATTAAAATCTATGCGTGCTATCTTTGGCATGGGATTATATTTAACAAATATAACCTTCTTAGAAGGAACTAGCATGGGATTCCAACTTGTGTTTTTGTCATCGCGATGAGACAATCAAACATTTGTTCTTTCAATACAAGTTTCCACGAGTACCTTCTAACTTGTACCAAACTATATTATTACTAATATTTTCGCAAAATAGTTAAACTCTATAGGCTGCAAGCTAAGCATTTTTCTTAGGATGAGAATGCATGCCGTTATTTTGTCACTTCGGATTTGTAGAAATGATAAAATAAATAATGATAAAAATTCTTCTTTCTTACAGATTATGTACCGACGCACTAATACTCACTTTTCATGGTCGTCTCTATATCCTGTGGAGCATTGAGACTTGTTTCTGGAGGTTGATGGGTTCGTTGCATGGAAAATAAAAAAATCCTATGAAATAGCAAGGAAAAACCTAGTAATGAGAGATATATCTAATCTACTTACCCTCGAAGATCATGAGTGGTTAATGATTGAGGGATCATCGATGATGTAGTCGTTCAATTATGTCGGTTCAAACGATGAAGTCCTACAATCCGGAAGCACCTCCGTGGTATCCACACGTTCTGCCTTGCTGACATATCCTCCTCCTTGATCCCGCAAGCGTGGGAGAAAGAGCTCCATGATATCCCGGCAGCACAACGGTGTTTCTTAGTGTTTGGTGTGAGATTGCAGCAGGGCTTCACCAAGCGTTGGGCAACTATGAGGAGAAGAGGAAGGGAGAGAGAGAGTCGGTAGCCAAGGTCGGGGGGGGGGGGGGGAGGGAGGCTGCTCCTCCACCCCCGCCACTCTTATATAGGCATAGGGGAGGGATATTGGCCTCTCCTCCAAGCCCCTAGGGTCGGTGGTGGCCAAGAGGGATACTTGCCCCCAAGTCTTTCTTTCTAGATGGAGGCAAGGGTTTCCCCCCTGTGGGGGCGCATAAGCCTTGGTGGCCGTGGAGCCCTGGCCCATGTAGGCCAGGGTGCCCACAGTATAGGCCCATATGTCCTTCTAGGTAGGTGGCACCCACTCTGGAACCTTCTAGAACCTTCTAGATAAATCTGGAACAATTCTAGAACTATCTAGAATTAATCTATGAATGGAAACCTAGTTACCATATACTTTTTATCTACCTCCGGACTATTACAAAGCTCCTCGTGATATCCCGGATCCCATCCATGACCCTGAATCAATATTCAATAACACCAACAATTATCTCGACGAAACCTAGCGACACAAAAGCGTTAAGTGTGTGACCCTACGGGTTCGAAAACACACAGACATGATCAAGACACCTCTCCGATCAATAACCATTAGCGGTAATAATGATGTCTATAGTGGTTCCTACATATTCAACAAAGTTCTTTTATCGGTTGAACCATTATGCCCGGGATTCAATTAATCTGGTATTCGATTCCCTTTATCTCACGATACATTACTTGCTCGAGATTTGATCGTCGGTATCAACATTACTTGATCGAGATTTGATCGTCGGCATCAGCATGCAAAGTTATCTTTACTCATTCTGTGGTATAGGATCCCTATGACTAAACACATTAGTCACAAGATTGCAAGCTCTAGAATGCTATACTACCGAGAGAGCCTAGAGATATCTCTCTCAACGTCACACAGAGGCAAAAAATCCTAGTCTTGATTCATCCAACCCAAGAAGCACCATCGAAGATACCTGAAAGGCACCTTTATAATCACCCAATTACGAAGTAAAGTTTTATGTCCAAAAATTATTATTTTGATGCTAGGGAGTGACACAATCTCATGATCTGAGAAAATGATACTTGACATATACAGAAAGCGATAGCAATCAAAGATACGATCAACAACTATGCTTATTATTGTGTCTGTCCATCATATCATTATCTTAATGATGTGACCCCATTATCAAGTGATAATGTATGTCCATGGCCTGGAAACCTTAACAAACACTTGACTAACGAATTAGTACAAGAGGCTCACTAGGGACTTTGTGTTGTTTACTGATGGCTCTGAAATTTGCCATCTTTCTCCATTTTTAAACATTGTTTTTAGTCAAGCAATTGACAAGAAACTCTTAATATTTGCCACAAATGACTAATAGTTGCAAAGTTGTGCAAAATCTTGCTTTGATTTATGTTGTGCAGGAAACCACGAGTTTTAAAGCAAAATCAGGAGTAATGATGAAGGAAGAGGAAGTACACATGGCCAAGTAATTGGAAGCAAATTCCTGGAGTCAATGCTAATAACGACCGACATTACGAGCGGGGCCCGCCCATACGGCCCGCACGTATGGGGTGCCGGCGGCTTTGTCTCGTCAAACCCTAAAACTTTTGTGAAGACGCCTATATATTTTGAGGCTCCAGTCGCCGCCTGGAGAGACGACATTCTCATATTTCATCACAACACCACCAAATGTGATCCACGCCATTGTTCATCCACTCCACCATCCATTCCTACACTAGCCATAACCATTACTTTGTACTCTATATCTCCTTGTGATTTGGCGACCATTATAAGAATATTTGATTTCAATCTAAGTATTTTGGACAATGTTTTCTATACTTGATATATTTGTTATGAGTGAGTAGTCCTCACAGGCTGCGGGTTTGGGAGAAACCTCGCAACAACTAAGTGCATCTAATCATGGGAGTATTGTATTTTGTTTGCAATTGAGATTTGTATCTTTTGTTTATTTGTCTCTTGTCTCGACCTGTGGACTTGTAGGTACCCAAGATCTTATAGATTGATAAAGGCTTGAGATGAGATTCTTGGCTAGCGGCGATCTCATAGGAACCCCAATGATAGAAAGGGTAGTACGGTCTTTTCTTAGCGCCCCATTCGGGATCACAACAACATCACCACTTAATGCTTTAATCTGTGTGATACGTCGGAAACTTATCTATAATTTCCATGCTTGTTTAGTATCTACTTTTCTTTGCTTTGTCCACACTTTGAGGTATTTTTATATGTTTTCTGGTACTAACCTATTAACAAGTTGCCACAGTGCCAATTGCCTGTTTTCTGCTGTTTTGGTTCCAGAAAATCTAGTAAGGAAATATTCTCGGAATTGGACGGGACAAAAGCCAAAGTCAATATTTCACCGAAGAGAACACAGAGTCTAGAGGAAAGATAGAGGGAAGCCACTGGTCGTCTGCACCCCCCAGGTGCGGGCCCACCCTAGGCCGCGCCTGGGCAGGGTGTGGCCCCCCTGGCCGCTCTCCTACCTCGCCTCTTCGCCTCTAAGAAGCCCCCGATGCCTAAACCCTAAGTACCCGATCAATATTCCACGAAACCGTCTGTAGCAGCCGCCACCATCATCCCTAGATCGGGGGGGGGGGGTCTGAAGCTCTTCCCGGTACCCTGCCGGAGGGGAGATCATCCCAGAGGCCTTCTTCTTCATCATGCCAGCCTTCGGTATGAAGCGTGAGTAGTTCCACCTTGGACTACGGGTCCATGTAGTAGCTAGATGGTTGTATCTCATCCTTTGTGATTTCATGTCTAGATCTTGTGAGCTCCGTTCATGATCACGGACTCATCTATTTGTAATCATGCATGTTGTGTTTGCGGGGATCCGATGGATATTGAGATTACTGAGATTGATTAATGGTTTTGTATTATTGATTCTATCATGTCTGTGTTATTTGTGATCTTGCATGCTCTCCGTTGTTAGTAGCTATCTTGTCCAAGTAGGTGCTAGTGACTCCAGGAGGGGGTATTTATGCTCGATAGTGGGTTCATGCCTCTATTTAATCAATGGAAGTGATAGAAATCTCTAAGGTTGTAGATGTGCAGTTGCCACTAGGGAGAAAATAACGGTCTCTTGTTCATGGAACACGTGGATTGTTTAACTTACACACTTTGCTTAAAGCAGTTGTCTGTTGCTTGCAACTTAATACTAGAGGGGGTTCGGATGATAACCCAAAGGTGGACTTCTAGTCATAGATGCAGTTGGATGGCGGTCTATGTATCTTGTTGTATTGCTCAATTGAATCTCATAGGATCGTGATGTCTAGTATTGCATTGTTATGCCTTGCTCAGTCCTGTCAATTGCACTGCTGTAATTTGTTTATCCAGCATGCCATGTTTGTTTATCTAAAGAGAACACCTCTATTGAACTATGGACCCCGGTCCAATCTTTACCATTGATACATCTTCCACTGTTACTGTTTACTTGCTGCAAACCACTGTTTCCTTCCACACCATATAGTTAATCCTTTGTTACAACAAAGGGGTGGGATTGACAACCTCAATGTTTGTTGGGGAAAAATCTTGAGTTTGTGTTGTGAGGTTTCCAAGTTGCTTGCAACACCTTTGATACGTTTCCTTCCTCCTACTGGTTTGATAACCTTGGTTTCTTAGTAAGGGAAAACTCACCATCACTGTGTTCTTACCTTAATAATCATTTGTAGCCCGTGCTTTGGTGTGCACTCAGTTGGATTAAAAGGCTATTGCTATGCTCGCTGCATCACATGGGCTTTAGTATTTTAGGATGTGTTTCCCACAAGATGATTTTCTCCATTCAAATATTACACATGACTATGTTTATTATTATCTTTTATCCCATATGATGTGCAGTGGCAGGTGGATCTTCAACCCTGGCATATCTCCATCCATTGATTCAACCCACTATAAAAAAGTAAACTAGATTGGTCCGGTATACTAAGGTAAAACAAAGAAACAAAGTCTTGTAGACGTGTCCTTTTTATTTCCTTTTAGCGTTGCTTCCCAAGGTTAGAATAAACCAAGGTCTTCTAGGGAAAAAGCTATTATACTACATCTGTGAATCCGAAGGTATCAACCCATTTTCTGGCGTTGTTGCCGGGAAAGCAATTTTGCTATCCTGGTGAGGTCACTAGAGACCTTGTTTTTAGTTTTATTATTAGTTTACTTTCTTGTTATCTGTTTGAAAACCCAAAAAATTAGGTACTTGTTGTTTTTTCATTACTTAAAAATTACCAAAAATATAAGAGCCATGGATCAAAAGAGACTTGGGGAGTATGCTACTCCCACTAATGAATTTATTCGTGCACCTATCACTCAGCCCGCCGTTGATGCGAAGACTTATGAAATTAGGCCTAACCTTTTAAGCTGGGTTAAAAAACAGAGTTGGGGGCTCATACTCTTGAGTGCTAGCTATTGATCCAGTGACTAGCATGTAAATCATAGAGACTTAGGATCTTTAACGATCCAAGGTCACAACAAATCCGTTATCTCATTTCATTCATTTGGCACATTCACTATCACCATGAACCATTTCTCTCCATGCCTAACTTATCATCTATGGGAACTCCAAACACTTTCATCGTCTTTTTACTTTTATGTTATTTACTTTTAGCATCTACATTTACTCAAGTTTACTCTATTATTCACTCACCACTTTTCACTTCCAACACTTGCAGTCAATTCACTCAAGACACGTGACACTTTGGGTGCGACAGAAACGCAGCATAAAAACATTTACCAAAGCTCCATATTGGGATCGAGATAAAAATTAGAATTAATACTTTTGTGAAAACATGCTCAGACGAACCTGTGCACTTGCAGGCCATCATGGTGAGGGAATAGCTACTTTCCTTATGTCTAGCTCTTTCTCCACTCCAGAGATGGAAGCTCCACAACCACTTCACAAATCCCACGAAAGGGGAAGCCTGGGCCTCTTCACAATCTTCCATAAAGAGGGCACCATGACACCAATCGCCAAGCCAACTAGGAGGTCACCCTCCAAGGGAAACAAGCTCAAGGTCTCTCACTCGAACAAATCGTAACGATGATCTCAACACTTATGCAAGAATGTAAAACAAGAACACCTAGGGTGCTCAAATCATTCACTTTCAAATCCAACAAACAAATAAGTGCCAGGGAGGAATTAGAGAGGAAGAACAATGGTGGAAATCAACCAATGACTCCAAGATCTAGATCTAATGGGTTCCCCTCACTTAGAGGAGGAATTGATTGGTGGGGATTGTAGATCTACATCTCCTCTTCCAAATCCCTCAAAAGATGCAAGAATCATAGGAGGGAAGGGAGAGGAAGCAAGATCAAAGGGGTAAACAATGGAGGTCAAAAACATTCTAAAGAACCTTGGAACTTTGGGGAAGAAGATACCCTTTTATACCCCTTCAAGGGGGCTGACCGTTGGGGTCAAAACGAGCAGTACATGCACGTTCCGGTTGGCAAACCGGTACTACCGGATCTGTGGCCGGAATTTCTGGCTGATCGAAATAGTCCCGGTTTACCAGAACACTATACTAAAAGAATTTTTTATGGGACAACTGGTCCGCCGGACCTGGGGTCAGAAGTTTTAGCCCCAATTTTGGCCTAGCCGAAACTGCCGCTACAATCAAATAGGGCAGGCAGAAACATTGATAAATTTTGAGTCCAGGATTCAGATTTTAGCAAACTTGGGCTTTTTGAAAAGCTAAGAACAAGATCTATCTAGTATATGCTATAAAACCCAAGAAAAGTTAAGAGGTAAAATACCAAAAGAGGAGACATATGAGACCTCCCTAAAGAAGAACCGGTAAAACCTCCAAATCAAAAACACAATAGAAGATGCATACGAATTCCATTTTCAATGCACCTGGGCTTGTTGAAGAGCTAGCAACAAGCTCAAGAACATCACACATAGAAACACCAATAAGAAACAAAATAGGGAGATGAAAAGCATGAAAAAAATACAAAGAGTATAGATAAAAATCAATACACTTGTCAACACAAGCTTAAGTCCGCTAGAAACCAATTATGAGATATGAGTACACGAATATGCAATAAAGAGGAACCAAGAAATCATAAATCATGTTCTTACCAACAACAAACATAATCAAGAAGATAAGAAAGATGGTCGGCAAAGAACGAGATATCAGGGCGAGAGATTAACACTATCGCGTATATAAGTTTCTAAGTGGACAAATAATTCACAAAGAAACATCCGCACACAAAAGGAAAATAAAAAACGGATATCCAAGAAGAAGTCATAAGATATACCAAAATTATTTTTTGCTTAGAAGCATATATAGCCCATGGCTCCATTTTATCTCTTATGGTATATCAATGATCTTCAACAAAAAAACAAACCACAAAAACATCACAAATAACACTAAGGGAACTAATGCTAGTTGGAATGTTTTGATAAAGGAAACACGTATCAAAAGGAAGGATTCATTGCAATTTAAACAATACTACACATGAGAGTACCTCGAGGAATTGATATGAAATAAATTGCTATAAGGCATATTTATGATTGGTGAATCATGATTTTATACACTCCCCATTATATGCATCATCTCAAATTACCCCCATAAGAAATAAGGATATAGATGTCTTTCAAATATCCTTGCAAGAAACACAACATTTACAAACAAAGACATTCATGCCAAGATGCAACCTACAAGATATTGGATGGACGAATAGTATGCATGAATAAGATACTTGTAACCGATATAGCAATGTTATGATGTAGTAGATAAGAATTTTTCGATCATCTTAGCTTGGATCCAAACATCATGTGGTGACAACACCTTCCTTATACACGAGACAAGCATCCATTGCATCTTGAATGTACCTTAAACAACATTCAAGTACATCTTGGTCCCCAAACTTATTAGACCTAACATTCTCTTTTGGTTGGTTACTTAATTGAAATAGACTAACTCCTGGCTAACATGAACCATTCAAAAATGACTTATTGGGTTGGGAAACCAACACGTGAAATCGATGTCCTTCCTTGAATTCATTGTTTAGGTTTACTTACACAATATTTATACTCCCAAATAGAAACATTACGGCTAAAGCTATAATCACGGTCTCCTGACATCCGAGGTAAGGTTCTTGAAATTCCACTCCAGCTATTCTCAAGCCCACTCCAAAGTGGCTAGACTAACCACAATACACAGGACACACTCCATAAAAATATGTGCATATTTAGAGATGAAATTTAAATTTCATGCACATCTTAGCCATTAAGGATTTTATGGAGTATGCCCTATATATTGGATCAAAGAAAGCAAACACATGATACAAAATATACATTTAGTAAACATGCATTCACAAGACTTTCAATATCCAAAAAAGATATAATTTGGAAAAAACACCAAGAGATTCAAGAAGGCAAAAAAGTTGTGACAAAACATATTTGTTTCCCAAAATATATCAAAGAATAAAATAAACACATGATATATTCAACAAAGTTCAACAAATGAACTAAGCCAAAACTATTGAGCATAAGAGATGAAATAAAACGCACATGCTCAAAGATTTATCTCATTCAAGCAAATAAATCATTGAAGAAAGAATGACATAACAAACTCCCAAAATAACAAGGTTTCAACAAATAAACCAAACCCTTACCACTTTTCACAATGGCACAAAGTACCGAGAAGAAAAGTTTTGTCTTCCAATAAAACACATTTGATAATAATCAAAAACATCATCAAAGATATTTTCAAAAGTCAAGGAAGACAATGGGAGGAACAACAAATTTCTTGGAAAGAAAATAAGGCAATAAGAGGCGAAATCCAAGGTGAACATGATCCACAAATGCTACCACGCATAAGTATATCAATTGACGATGACAGTGAGTTTATTGGAATTGATTTACGGTGGTATATTGCAAGGATATTAAAGGTAAATCTTCACAATAAGAAAGCATATGATATAAATATAAATGTTAAGCACTATCAAAGTTAGATATTCTTGATAGCTTCAACTAGTCACACAATCATGCAAAGCAATGATTAGAATAACTTCAAGCAAATGGTCTCCCAAATAGGATATAGAGATATGAATTTGAGTAAGGATGCACCAAGAATTTCTTACTCAAACAAGGACCAAAAGATATGAGCAAAAAACTTCTAACAAAATAGAATCTTGTTTGAGCTAACATTCCAACCTAGGAACAAGATAATTAACAATATCAACTCTAAGTGGCACTACCACATATGTTCACATTTCCTATTATTGTGATATGCAACAAGAAGAATATTACTCCCCCATGATGTGATATTCAATTCTTGTAAACAAGAGGCAAACAATCTCAACTAGAGATAATTAATGGACATTTAGAATTTGAATTTCTCATGAGTATGACACACCACATAGTGACTAGATAAGCTTGCAATATCAATACTAAGTAGTAGTACTGATGCACACACATTTTAAGGTTTGTGTGATGTGTGAGGCACATCACTCCCCCCAAAATGGGATGTTCAATTAACCACTCAAAAAAGAGCCAAATAATATATCATCAAGATGCATTAGACGCCCAAAACAAAACAGACAAGTAAATGATGTGCCAAACACAAATACATATATACTTGAATACACAAAATAAACAAGCATAAGGCACACCAAAAAACAAACACATACTTGGTACAAAACCAAAACATGTAAAGAGGGAAGTAACTTAAAATGTAAAGGAGTTAAGTACAAGTTATCGCAAAGAGGCGCATTGGGTATATGTTAGGGAGATGATAATCCTTATGACTTGGCTTGATCAAATATAACATATGAAGATCCCTTAATTCTTTGTGAGTTAGGCATGTCTCCAATGCCCTCCGCAACCACCTATTGATAAAGTTTGAGCTTGTTCGTCCCCAACCAAGTTGGGTCCTAAGAGGTTAGTCACCACAGGCTTGGCAACCCAAATGGTTCTTTAGTTGACACCACTTTGAGTTCCAACAAACTTGACAAACACATTTTCGTCCTTATACTTCCCAAGAGAATAATCATCATAAAAAATAATAGGGTTAGATAAGATACCATTTGAACATTAAGAGGCAAAGTGCCCCTTCTCATGACATATGTAGCAACAAGTGCTTCCCTTTCTCTTCTTCATTGATTTCTTAGATTGGGAAGCTTTATATAGATTCTTCTTAGGAAGTGGCCTAACTTCAACTTGAGCTTGATCTTAGGATTGACCTTGAACTTGTGGTATCTTCCCTTGTTGCTTCTCACTCAAGTGATTTTTCTTGAATGGAAAAGATCTTACATGATGTGTTTCGACCTTGCACTTGAAAAAAAAATCTTGGCCAAATCTTGACTTGGTCTTGACCCTTCTTCTTTTTCCTTTTGGACTTGTTATTGTTATCGGAGTTGAATACATGTCCACTTTTATCATTAGGAGATTTTTTCACACTCAAAATATTATCAAGTGCGGATTTAACTTCATGACTCTTTTCTAAGTGTTTCTTCAAACAAATGACTTGGGCCTTGAGCTCTTTGATTTCCTCTACATGGTTAGTAGAAATAGAAGTACTAGAGGAAGTAGAAGCTTCATTGTTAGAGTAAGAAGGCAAAGAAAGTAATCTAACACAAGGTTTATCAATAGTATGACTAGATGGATTACTGGGAATAGCACATGGAAATATAGCATTTTGAGTAGAAGTTGTGCTAATGTACAAAATAGGCTCACGAGATGTTACCTTAGTGATACTTGCCTCAAGTTCTAACTTGATACCATCATAGGAGATTAGAATATCATTATGAGAGCCCGAAAGATTTTCATGAATTTCTTCCAATTTCCTATAATTGCTAGTTAGCAACTCAAGTTGAGCTCTTAGATAAACATTCTCTTTTAGGGTAGATGCTTCACAAGAAGCAGAGTTAATAGCACAAGCATCATTACTGGATTTTTCTTTTTCAAGCTCATAAGATTCGATTTTTTTGTGTGAGGAGACAATTAGTGTGCTTCTCCTCGGATAGTTATTGCTTAGGAGATTGAATCTCCGAATCCCATAATCAAGATGGACCTCCAACTCGTCAATGGTTTCCAATTGTCTATTAAAGGTTTCCATAACATGTTTGAGACAAGCAACAGCCGTATTATTACCACAAATAGAAGTACACAAAAAGTCATCTTACGTAGAAGTACACAAAAAACTCATCGCCATCATCATTAGAAGATATATTGGGATTCAAAGTAGGAGATAAATTTGACCCTCTTGCCATAAGGCACATGTGAGCATGGTTGGATGAAGATGAAGATATTTTTGAATCTTCATTCATGATTGTGCCTTGATCCATAGAGTGTTTGACTTACTTTACATTGTTAGAAACACAACTAGAGGAAAAAGAATCATTTTGCTCATGGGAACAAGACAAATCAAGCATATCATCTATACTAGTACTCTAATAAAACGATATGCAACGACTAGCAACACAAGAGGATATAGAATCATTGTTGTAAAAGTGTTTAAGTCCAAAAAATCTACACCATTAGCATTTATAGAACATGAATCAGCAGTGTAAAGAGAAACACTACCATCATCACATATGATTCTCCACTCACCATGCCATTACCTTGTGACTTGTCACATGTAGGTGAAGTGGAAGGAATTGAAAACACATCATGGCTAGAGGTGGAAGAAACCTAGAGCTCTTAATGATGTGAAGGATAAGAGAGCTCCTCGGAGATACCATAGACCTTATGAGAAATGGACCCACCAAATATATCTTTAAGCTTGTTCCACATCTCATCACACGACTTGCGCTTTACAATCGTCAAGAAAAAATTAATTGTGGGGATCAAGGAGAAAATAAGTGGAGCATCAAAAATTATTGATACGTTTCCGACGTATCAAGCATCCCCAAGCTTAACTCCTGCTCGGCCTCGAGTAGGTAAGTGATAAAAAGAATAATTTTTGAGGTGACATGCACCATAAAAACCAAGATCAAACCATTTGCAAGCATTGAAAGTTGGGATCAAAGAACTCTAAACATGTGCATGAAAGGGGGAGTTCTAACAATAGGACAAATTAACTATGCATGCAACATGAAAGGCTACAAACAAAGATCATGAATAACATGCATTGAAAAACGTTTGTTTGTTTCACATACAGAAAACATGGCATAGTGGTATTCAGCTTGTCCCTCATAGAGTAGCAAATAGATGCATATGACACCTTCAAAGTTCATAAGAGTGACTAGATACAAGTAGCACAAGAACAAGCAATATCACAATATGCATCAATCAATAAGTTTTGGGACACTACACACAGAATGTCAACTATGCTCTCTTAATGTTGCATAAAGGTAGAAGGTGGCGACTCAAATAATGGTGGAAGAAAGGCCCTTCATAAAGGGAAGCAGGGATTTCAAGTTTCAAAAAGAGCTTCCAAAAATTATGGTACTTGTTAGCTTTCAACCCTCATTGCCCCTATCATAAGCATCTTGAAGTGATTAAGGTTAAAGTGAACAGACTATGGAGTATATGCTTGACAAAGTATAAGTTGGCAATCTCAAGTACCTTGAATACGAGGGCCACACCTCATGCTACTCAACTTCAGTCACCTGTAAGTTCTTGTCATAGTAAGTACATGCGTATCATAGAGAACCCCCAACGGGGTACCCCTTGCACATGGTACAGGAGCTATCCCATAACCAAAATGACAAGAGCAAGCAGACAATGAGCATCTCAGCGATCTTTTTATTTACTATGTGCATAGATTTTTATTGAGGATGCTTCACAAGATGCTCATTATGGTGATGCAGCAAGTTTCCACCATGATTAGGCATGGCTTAGGCTAGCGTCCCAGGCGTTTCTCTAACACAAAATACATAACTCCATGGACTTATAAGCTCCCTCTTTATTTCACACCAGTGACATCCATAGACAAAAGAGCATGATATCAACTATGTACAAAGTACAAGTGCAATGTTGAAAACGTTCCCCGTGACAGCACAGTTCTGCTAATTCCAACGTATAAGTGCAAGCATATACAACATAGATGACACACTGGTTCAAGTTTATTAGGGGCAAGGAATATAAAGTGTGCCATCAAGTTCGTGAGAGCTTTAATCACTAAGTTTTCACATAACAAAATACTTTTTAATTGAAAGATAGCTGAAAACAAGAATATACTTGGAATGGTGTAACACACCATGCATAGGAATTTATAGTGGACACTTTGGAATAACTTGGTTTGTTGGGAGTTGGAAGCATGAGTAGAACTTACTCATACAAGTGGAGGCTAGCAAAAGACTGGGAGGAACCAACTAAGAGAGCAATAATGGCCATAATCATGCAGAGCAACAAAACATTACTAATCAAAGCATAGAGTGGTACTACAAGTCAAGGACTAAATTATTATAGAGGCTATGGTGACTTGTTCATAGTCACAACATGGTGTAAGGATGTGCCAAGTCAACCCAAATAAAGCATCAAAGGAGAATACCACAATACTATGTTTTTGTATGCTAAAACAACACATGATTTATTCAAGGCACACTAAGCAATCCCAATTGTTTGGAAAAAGACATGCTACAGAAATAATCACTAAGCATAAGGTCAAAACAACACCTAGCATGTCATGCTAAAGTCTAAGTCATAGTCAATGCAAGCTCCTCTTGCACTTATCAAGCAAGAACTTTCTACTCCTTTCCAACACCAAGCAACTTATTTGAAACAACACAACGAGAACAGGGGTCCAAAGTACTTTATTCAAGCAAACTAAACAAACTAAGAAAACCAAATGAAAACTAAGACACTCCAAGAACAACACAACAGTGCATGAAACAATAAAAATGAAGTGTCTAGATAAACCTGAGCTTTTTATTGATGAAGAAGGGGATGCCTTGAGCATCCCCAAGCTTTGACGCTTGTACCTCTTGGATATTTCTTGGGGTGACACCGGGGTGGAATCCCCAAGCTTGAGATTTTGTCCATTCTTTATCTCATTACATCATTCTCTCTCTACAGCTGAAATTTTTCCTTCATACAAAACTTTACACAATATTCATTAGCAACATTAGTGTATTCAAAAGATAATAGACCTTTGAGTTTAGATTTGGAACAGCAAAACTTTTCATTAAAAACACATGCTACTGTATCAACTCCTTCAAAAATCTCTATTCCCCAAAAGATAACTCAAAAAGGAATCAATAAGAAGCAAATGCAAATAATGGCAGAAATCTGTCAAAACAGACCAATAGGTAGAAATCGATTTTTTCGAAAATCTTCTGCTGCCCAAATAAAAAAGTGTTGAACTAATGAAAGTTATCTAACATACTGGGGGATTTATTCGTAAATTTTCAGCTCAATACGGCTTACAGAGACTCCTCACGAATTTTTATGGTGGAGGACAGAAATCTGTTTCGAGACAGCAACTCCCCAAATCTTACTTCCCTCTCATTAGAGGTCATTATTGGCACAAAAAGCAAACAAAAAGTATAATTATAAGCCATTACTAAAGTAATAACTTCCAAGACTCACGAAAAGTCTTGGGTTATCTCCCAACAAGTACTTTTCTTTGACGCCTTTAAGTTAGGCACAAGAAGCAAGAAATCAAGTATTTTTAAATGAAGAAGCATTAACATCAAACCTTCCTTTCAAAGCAGGAGCAAAAAGCAACTTATCTCTCCTCATAGGTAAGTGTTAAATACCTTTCTTGAATGTAAATTGATATTTAATGGTGCCTTCTTTTATATCAATGATGTCACCAACAGTTCTAAGAAAAGGTCTTCCCAAAGTAATAGGACAAGAAGCATTGTATTTGTAAGACCCCACCTTTATAAAGGTAAAGGTCTCTGTGATTGCAATGCTATTCCCTGGATCAATAGCTATCATCCACAGTTTAAGATGTAATATCAAGAAACAAAGGTCATAATACAACTTTATAACCAGGAATAAAATAATTCATTACATCTTACATAGCTCATATGGCTATCTCATTACAATGCAGCAGATATAACTATAGCATGGAGTCCTTCATCTTCAAAGTGCCACAGGCAATCATGTTGGTTGTAGACTTGTAATCCTAATCAACTCACTTCACTAACATCAAACAAACCTGCAACATAATAAGTTACAGCCACAAGGGTCAATACATTTGAATTGTATTGGCAAGTGATACTATGGTAGAATAGTGGTATCTATCATCTATATGAATTTGTCTAAGTGGAGCTTAGGCTTGGTTTTCTCAAAATAGGTTTTCCTTATCCTTTGAAAATACTAAGTTTTTATTTGTCAAAATCACCCAAGGCATCTACCAATCAAAGATTGAAGATCCTTTAACCCTTGTTCAACCACAAGATTTTAACTTAGAAATTGGGATGAGGAGATCCTTGATAGCTTCCATGTCTTGATGCTCAAATTGTCCATTTCTGGGGACACGGCTAAGTACTTAGATTTTACTCTCGAGAGAGGTGGTGCACTTTCCCCACAAGACTCGACATGCATCGAGACAAGATCTTTCAGAAGCCTTCCCTTAGACCAAAATGGATGCGTTCCCAAACCTATCACCCCCTACCACCAACTGTCCATCTGGCTAAGTTATTGCAACCTATATGATCCAGGCAGATCCCATATTGCCATGTGGCTGCACTTGAAGCTTCTCAATATTTGACATCTCAAATCTGTTTGTTCCTGGGTGGCTTTCCACAAGTGATATACACTAGGGTAGTCCATAAATATGGGGCCCTGTGTAACCACTCAACATAACCCATTCACACCATTCCACCCAGGTGATTCATTCATATAGTTGTTTTATTAAACAAAACACAAGTCATATACTTAGAAATATTTCATAGAACGAATATAATCCACCCTTGTTTTCTACTAGCTAAGTTAAGCATGATAGTAGTAGGGATCTTAACTTAGGAAAATTCTACTAAGGCATCATCTACTAGGATTTCCCAAGGCATAACATACTTAGTAAAAATTCCATGCAAGTCCTACTCAAAATATCACTAATGCATAGTGAAAATAATAGGACAAACTACGAAGCACCACTTTCCTTTTTAGTAGAGAATATAGATTCACTCCTTGATCTTGCAATTGTCACACTCTTCAAATTTCACTACAATTCAATCAAGGCACAAATTCAATCTAGCATTCAAACAATTCACCACATAAAATAAAGAAAACAAAAAAATGCATGCAAGCATGCAAAAGATTGTTTTATTGGAATAGTGGTTTCTAATAGGCTATAAACATTTTAAACACAAATTGGTCATTTATAAAAGTGGCAAAACCATTTAAAATTAAGTTAGTGAAGATGGGCCATTTAAATCATTTTTGTTTTGCTAGAAATGATTTAAATCAAAGTAATAATTTCTAGTGTTAGCCAAATGTTTTTTAAACACAAATGTCAGTGTTTATGGTCAAAGTATTTAAAAACAAATCAATTTACAAAAGTTTTTCACCCAAAATCATTTTTAAATCAAAGCAACATTTTATTTTTCTAGAAATGCCTTTAATCAAAGAAATAATTTTCTAGGGTTTAATCAAATACATTTTTAAATCCAAAACTTATAGTTTAGGGTCAGAGAGTTTAATTCAACCCATTTACAAAAGGTTTTACTCAAAAATCATTCTTAAATCAAGCACCATTTTTATTTTACTAGAAAAGCTTTTTATTCAAAGGAATAATTCCTTAGTGTCACAAAATATACTTTTAAATCCAAAGGTTGGTTTTTATGGTCAGTGGGTTCAAAACAAATCATTTACAAAAGATTTTACCCTAAAATCATTTTTAGAATAAATTTTATACACAAAATAAACCTAATAATTTTTCTGCAAAAACATCTACATTTACAGAAGCAAAACACTAAACAAATGGCATGGTTGCAAAGGTTTTATTTTTATGAATCCAATGATATAAAATTTGTAAATTTTGGACGTGTAGATTAAAAGTTATGAATTTTACAAAATCATACATATAATAGAAAAGTTTTTGTTTTTAAAACAAAATCTGTGCCACGCGTCTTTGTCCTATTGGTCAGTACCGGTTCGGTGGGATCGCGCAGCGTGGATCGTAAGATCTAAATACAATCATGCGGCACAGACGAATTCGTGCCGCTTCGTTAAGTCATCTAATCCTATGCGTTGGATCTAGATCTAACACTTCTGAGCACCCTAGCCATGATCTGGCGGTGTTGCGACGGTGGACGGTGGTGGCGCGCTCGGGCAGATGCGTTCCAGTGAAACCAGGAAGCGCGGGAGAGGAAGGAGGAGCTCACAGTGTTCGCAGGGGTGTGGCGAAGCTCGACGTGGTCGTTGCAGATGGAGGGGCGCATGGAGCTGATGGCGATTCCTTGCCGGAGTAGGTTCTGTCGATGGTGCGCTCGGGCTGTCGTTGTTGGCGACGTTACGGACCGCGCTAAGACAAACAGAAGGTTGTGTTAGATGCATACGGCGTCGGGGATCACACACGTATCACCGCGAGGAAGAGGGGAAGCCTAGGCTTACGGGGAAAGGTCGCCAGAGTGGACGCGGTCGTCGGTGGTGCTCTGACGTTGACGTTGCTGACGCTGTGGGGCATGCGCGGGCTAGCTAGGGATGCTGGTAGATGCGTACGGGTTCGCTGGTCAGACTCATGGAAGATAGGGGCAGGGAGGTGGTCGAGGTTGACCGGAATCGTCGGAGGAGCTCGCCGGAGCAGTGGAGCTTGCCGCGAGAAATTCGGGCAGCCTATGGGCGACGAGTGTGTGGCGTTTGGGGGGAAAGGTAGAGTGGATGATGGTGTTTAAGAGAGCGTGATCGCTGGCGAGAATTGATCGACCATTGATGGGAATTAATGCCGCGAAATCAACACAGAGAACAGCCAGCGTGATTTGGGGATGAATGGTTCTCGCGGGGACGATGATGACGAGGCAGTGGGGCTGCGTTGTCAGCGAGCGAGTGAGGGTTACGCGTGGGTTCCTCTGGTCAGTGATGGCGCGGGTGTGAGTTTGAGTAAGAAAACGCTTCGCGGGGGAGGAGAGAGTGGCTGACTGTTGGGCCTGATGGGCTGGGGTTTCTGGGCTAGGTCTGTTTCATTTTTTTCTTTTCTGTTTCTTTTTCCTTTTTCTATTTTGATTTTCTATTTTGTTTTGATTCAAATGATTTAAACTCAATTTGAATTCAGGTTTTTGTCAAACCTTTTCTAAATCCTTTCAGTAAGTTTTATCTGTTTAATAATGTATTTTAAAGACCATTTTGGAATAATTCTTTTACACATTTATGGTTTATTATTTATTTCTAATAGGCACTTGCCTTTATTCAAATAAGATTTTAATTATATTTTCAAACTCTTATTTGAATTCTAATTTTCACCAAACCTTTTTCAGTAGGTTTTATTTATTCAATAGTGTGTTAAATAATTCATTTTGAATTATTTAAAATATTTTAATATGATTTATTAATCATTTAAATTGGGCAATTGTATTTATTCAACTAAAATCAAATATGGTTTTAATCCCATATAAATTTTATTCAAATAATTCTTTTATTCCTTTTAAGTTAATTAGATAACTTTTATTCCCTTTAGGCAAGTTCCAATTTATTATTTTCTCATGATTTAATTAATCATTTCTATTAGGGATTTTGTCTTCATTCAAATGGAATTTAATTTGGTTAATGCCATATAATTTTATTTGAATATTCTTTATCCCTTTATTTCATTTGGATTTGGATTGTCTTTATTCCATTTGCTTATGGATTTTAATTCAAGTTTTAAATTATCTTCTAAATAATTTCCTTGGAATTTATTATTTAGTTTATACAATTTGTCTTTGTTTAAATAAAATTGAATATGGTTCAAGGCCCATATAGTTTTATTTAAATAATTTTTTATTTCTTTTTATTATTCAATAACTTCCATTTATTTATGGATTTGGCCAAGATTTAATTTGACTTTTAAATATTCCTTATTTATTTATTTATTTTTTATTTGTCTTATAAAATCCATATCTTTTTATTTATAGATCCAAAATTGGTGATTCCAATTTGTATAATTTTATTTAATATTTGTTTATCTTTTTAATTCTTTTAGGACTATTTTGCTCACAATTTGGTATGGATTTTAGATAGGAGTTTTATTAGCTTTGGAAATTATTTCCCTTTAACTTATTATATTCATAAGTTTTTATCCATGGTTCCAAATTGACTGAAACCAATATCTATGGTTTTATAATATTTTAATTTATCATTTTTGATCATTTATAATTGTTTGTTGATATATTTTTATATGGATGAAATCCATGGTCTTAGAGAGATCTTGGAAATGAATTATTCCATTAGGGTTTTAGGGTTTTGGTTTATTTTCCCAAGTGTTTAAATTTCAAGATATATTCATTGATGAATGCATTTAACTTGATTGAAATTTTGTTGGATTCCATTTTTTTCAAATTTTGTTCAAGAAGGGTTTTGATGTTTCCATTTGGAATCAAAAAGTTTCTTTTCACCCTGAATTTCAATAGTTATTTATTTTGTTTATTTATTTTTCACATTTCAAAATTTGGAAAATTTTGGGATGTGACAGTATTCAACATCCAAAACATAGAAATCAATAGGGACATAAGAATTGTTAACCATAATGAGAGCATCATTAATACTCCCCATGAGTTTCTTCTTATCATTATCATCAAGTGGGACATCCAAATAACAATCTTCCAAAGGTGGAAAATCAAGCATTTCATAAATCTTCCAAGGCATAATAGAGACACTAGAACCAAGATCACAAGAAGCTTTGAGGTCAAAGTCATTTACTTGCACATTAATAATGGGTTTCCAACTATCTTCTACCTTCCTAGGAATACAAGCTTTGTGTTTTAGCTTCTCTTCCTTAATCTTAACAAGAGCATATGTAATGTGTTTAGTGAAAGCAACATGCATATCACTAGCATCAGGACTTCTAGCAAGCTTTTGCAAAAACAGGATCACTTTAGAAATAATGCAACCATCTATATCAAAATCAAACTTAGCATCACTAGTAATAGACTCATTAGGCTTAGGCACTGTAGGAGGAGGAACATGTGTAGGGATTTGTAGCATGGAAAACAAAAAATTTGTACCGCATACAAACAAACAAGCCAAGATCTATCTACTAGATTGTAGCAACGAGTCGATAGAATAACTCACCCTCGAAGATTCCAAAGTGTTTAACGAGAGCAGATTCTTGTGGGTGATGTAGTCGTACTCTTGCCGATCTCAAGATCGTGTAGACGATCCTTCCGGTGCTGCGTTCCGGCAGCGCTCCCGCAGTCGGTCACACGTTCGGTACTCGATGAAGACCTTCCTCTCCCTTGTTCCAGCAGGCAGTGGAGGTTGTAGCACTCTCCTCGCGATTCCGGCAGCACGACGGCGTGGTACCGGAAGTAGAGGGGAGATCTCGCAGGGCTTCGCCTTAAGCCAGAGCGAGTATGGTGGACTATGAGAGAGGCCTTGGTGATCTAGGGTTTAGAGGCACCAAGGAGAGAGGGATAGGCCGGCGGCTAGGGCAAGGGGATATCCCCAAGTAGGCGGCTAGGGCAAACCCTAGGGCAGCGGCGGCTGCAGGAGGGCCGGCGGCTAGGGTTAGGGTTTTGGTGGAGCAAGGTGTGTATCTAGAGGGGTACCCCTGCCCCTCCTTTTATAGGTGGGAGGGCGCCGGCCAGGGGAGGAGAGTCCTCCCCCAAGTCGGCCTCCTTGGCCGGCGGGTGGAGGGAGAGGAACTCCTCCCCAAGTAGGTTTCCTACTCTCCCTCCACCAAGCAAAACTGCTGTTTGACTTTTCAAATTGGCGTTTGACTTTTCAAACTAGGATTTGATTTATCCCTTTATTTTGCCTAGCGATGACACCTAGTACATGATGCAACCATTCCAACTTGTTATGACACATTCATGTACCCTTCCCCTCCGGAGTGTCGGACCTTCCGGAACCTTCTAGACCATTCCCGATGAAAACACCTGAATCATTCTCCAACTCCAAAACAGAACTTTCCTTATATGAATCTTATTCTCCGGACCATTCCGGATCTCCTCGTGATATCCCGGATCCCATCCAAGACTCCGAACAACATTCGGTCTCTTACTCATCATTCCATAACTACTCAACAACATCGAATCCTTAAGTGTGTCTCCCTACGGTTCGTGAATTATGCGGACATGATTGAGACACTTCTCCGAACAATAACCAATAGAGGAATCTGGAAATTAATATGGCTCCCACATATTTCTATGATTACTTTGAAATCGAATGAACCACTTACATTCGATACCAATTTCCCTTTGTCTCACGATAGTTTACTTATCCGAGGTTTTGATCGTCGGTATCTCTGCATACCTAGTTCAACCTCGTTACCGATAAGTACTATTTTCTCATTCCCGTGATATGTGATCCCTTGTGAGCCAGTCACATGCTTGCAAGCTAATTGGATAACATTCCACCTAGAGGGCCTAGAGTATATCTATCCGTCATATGGATGGACAAATCCCATTCTTGATCCATGTGTCTCAACCCATACTTTCCGAACACTCAATGTCACCTTTATAGCCACCCAGTTACGGTGTGGTGTTTGATGTCATCAAAGCATCCTTCCGGTGATGGTGATAAGCATGATCTCATGGTTGAAGGAATTAGGTTACTATGTATCAGAAAGCTTATAACAATTGAACTATTAAAATGACTTGATCTTTATGCTATGCTTATCTATAGGAGTATGTCCATCATACCATTCTCCTAACGATATGATCTTGTCGTTAATAACATCTCGATGTTCATGATAGGGAAACCACAATCATTTATTAACCAACAAGCTAGCATTATGAAGAGGCTTTATTAGGGACTCTAATTTAGTTTACAAATCACACAAGTATTAATGTTTCCTAGTTAATACTATTATAGCATGAATGTAAACATTTATCATAAACACACAGATATAATAATAACTATATTTATTATTGCCTCTAGGGCATATCTCCAACAGTCTCCCACTTGCACTAGAGTCAACTAATCTAGATTACATGGTAATATACCGAACACCCATGGCAGTTTGGTGTTGGTCATGTTTTGCCCTCGGGAGAGGTTTAGTCAACGGATCCGCCACATTCAGATCTATGTGTACTTTGCAAATCTTTATGGCACCATCTTGTACATGTTCTCGAATAGCGCGAAAACATAGCTTGATGTGCTTCAGCTTCTTGTGTGACCTTGGATCTTGCGCATTGGCTATGGCGCCCATGTTATCACAGTAGATAGACATTGGGTCCAGCGCACTTGGAACCACACCGAGCTCTGTAATGAACTCCTTCATCCATATCGCTTCTTGTGAAGCCTCCGAAGCAGCTATGTATTCCGATTCAGTTGAAGATCTCGCCACAATGCTTTGCTGTGCACTCCTCCAGCTAACTGCTGCACCATTCAAAGTAAATACGTATCCAGATTGTGATTTAGAATCATCCGGATCGGTGTTCCAACTAGCATCGGTGTAACCATTAACAACGAGCTGTTCATCACCTCCATAAGAAAGAACCATATCCTTAGTTCTTCTCAAGTACTTAAGGATGTTTTTGACCGCTGTCCAATGATCCACTCCTGGATCACTTTGAAATCTGCTAGTTAAACTAACAGCATATGCAATGTCGGGTCTAGTACATAGCATAGCATACATTAGAGATCCTATGGCTGAGGCATAGGGAGTCTTACTCATCCTTTCTCTATCTTCTGCCATTGCTGGACTTTGAGTTTTACTCAACGTCGTATTGGGCAACATGGGCAAGAACCCTTTCTTGCTATCTTCCATTCCAAATCTCTTTAGAACTTTGTCCAAATATGTACTTTGTGACAATGATATTAGGCATCTCGATCTATCTCTATAAATCTTTATGCCTAATATGTAAGCTTCTTCGCCAAGATCTTTCATTAAAAAACTTATTCAAATATTCCTTGACACTATTAAGAAGGTCTACATCATTCCCAATCAACAATATGTCATCTACATATAGTATTAAGAATGCTACAGAGCTCCCACTCACTTTCTTGTAAATACAAGCTTCTCCATAAGTTTGTATAAAACCAGAACTTTTGATTACCTTATCAAAATGTTGATTCCAACTTCGGGATGCTTGCTTCAATCCATATATGGACCGTTGAAGTTTGCATACCTTGTTAGCATCTTTAGGATCGACAAAACCTTTGGGTTGCATCATATATAACTCTTCATCAATGTCTCCATTGAGGAACGCTGTTTTGACATCCATCTGCCATATCTCATAATAGTAATATGCAGCGATTGCTAACAAAATCCTCACAAACTTTATCTTCGCTACTGGTGAGAAAGTCTCATCGTAGTCAACTCCTTGAATTTGTTCAAACCCTTTTGCGACAAGTCGAGCTTTATAGACAGTTACATTACCATCAGCATCTGTTTTCTTATTGAAAATCCATTTGTTCTCGACAGACTTTCGGCCATCCGGTAAGTCCACCAAAGTCCATACTTGGTTTTCGTACATGGATCCAATCTCGGATTTCATGGCTTCTTGCCATTTATTGGAATCTGGGCTCATCATCGCTTCCTCATATGTCGCAGGGTCATCGGTGTTGTCCACCAACATGACACTCATAACAGGATCATACCAATCAGGAGTGGTACGAGTTCTCGTTGACCTGCGAGGCTCTATAGCAACTTCAACCGAAGTTTCATGATCATCATCATTAGCTTCCTCTCTTATTGGTGCAGGCACCACAGGAAATTCTTCCGGTGTTGCGCTAATCGCAAGTTCGAGAGAAGGTTCAACAACCTCGTCGAGTTCTACTTTCCTTCCAGTCACTTCTTTCGAGAGAAATTCCTTCTCTAGAAAGGATCCATTCTTGGCAACGAAGATTTTGCCTTCGGATCTATGATAGAAGGTATACCCAATAGTTTCCTTTGGGTATCCTATGAAGACGCATTTTTCCGCTTTGGGTTCAAGCTTGTCCGGCTGTAACTTCTTTACATAGGCTTCGCAACCCCAAACTTTAAGGAACGACAATTTAGGTTTCTTCCCAAACCATAATTCATACGGTGTCATTTCAACGGATTTAGATGGTGCCCTATTTAAAGTGAATGCGGCTGTTTATAATGCATAACCCCAAAATGATAGCGGTAAATCTGTAAGTCACATCATAGAACGAACCATATCTAAGAGAGTTCGATTACAATGTTCGAACACACCATTACACTGTGGTGTTCCCGGCGGTGTCAATTGTGAAAGTATTCCGCATTTCTTTAAATGCTCGCCAAACTCGTAACTTAGATATTCACCTCCACGATCAGAACGTAGAAATTTAATATTCTTGTTACGTTGATTCTCCACATCACTTTAAAATTCCTTAAACTTCTCGAAAGTTTCGGACTTATATTTAATGAAATAGATATACCCATATCTACTCAAGTCATCCGTGAAGGTAAGAACATAACGATAACCACCGCATGATGCTACACTCATTGGACCACACACATCGGTATGTATGATTTCCAATAAGTCCGTAGCTCGCTCCATCATACCAAAAAATGGAGTCTTAGTCATTTTACCCATCAGACATGCTTCGCATCTTTCAAGTGATTCGAAATCAAGTGATTCAAGAAGTCCATCGGAATGGAGTTTCTTCATACGCTTCACTCCAATGTGACCAAGATGACAGTGCCACATATAGGTCGAGTTATCACTCAATTTCAAACGTTTAGCTTCAATGTTATTAATATGTGTATTTCCACTATCGAGATTCAATAAGAATAGACCATCTATCAAAGGTGCATGTGCATAAAACATATTACTCATATAAATCGAACAACCATTATTCTTGGACTTAAACAAGTAACCGTCTCGCAATAAACAAGATCCCGATATAATGTTCATGCTTAACGTAGGCACCAAATAACAATTATTTAAGTATAAAACTAATCCCGATGGTAGATGAAGAGGTAGCGTGCCGACCGCGATGACATCAACCTTTGATCCATTTCCAACGCGCATCGTCACCTCGTTCTTCGCTAGCTTCCGTTTATTCTGCAACACATGTTTCGAGTTACAAATATGATCAACCGAACCAGTATCAAATACCCAGGCACTACTACGAGTACTAGTGAGATACACATCAATAACATGTATATCGGATATACCTTTCTTCTTGATGTTGCCGTTCTTCAAATCCGCCAAGTACTTTGGGCAATTCCGCTTCCAGTGACCCTCTCCCTTGCAGTAAAAGCACTCAGTATCAGGCTTAGGTCCAGCCTTGGTCTTCTTCGCCGGTGCGGCAACTTTCTTACCGCCCTTCTTGAAGTTTCCCTTTTGCTTAGACTTGCCTTTATTGAATTTGGTGGTCTTATTGACCATCAACACTTGGTGCTCTTTCTTGATCTCCACTTCTGCAGATTTCAACATGGAGAAGAGTTATGGCAACTGCTTGTTCATGCTTTGCATATTGTAGTTCATCACAAAGTTCTCGTAACTTGGTGGCAGTGATTGGAGGACACGGTAAATCCCCAAAGCATTAGGAATCACTATACCCAAGCTTTGGAGTTTGTTTGCGTGCCCAGACATCTTAAGCACATGCTCACTGACGGAGCTGCCCTCTTCCATCTTGCAGTTAAAGGACTTTTCAGAAGCCTCATAACTCTCAACTGCCGCGTGAGTCTCAAATATCAATTTGAGTTCACGGACAATATCATGTGGGTCATGGTTCTCAAACCTTTTCTGAAGCTCCGATTCCAAACCATATAAGATAGCACACTGAACTGTGGAGTACTGATTCTTCCGAGCGAGGTAAACATTCTTTACTTCATCGGTAGCATCAGCTGCAGGCGGGTCACCTAGCGGTGCATCCAGCACATAGGTCAAATTACCAGCATTGAGGACAATCCTCAAATTGCGGAACTAATCCGCGAAGTTGTTCCATTGTTTTTCAACTTTTCTTTCTCTAGGAACGCATTAAAATTGATGGTAGGGGCCGCCATTGATCTACAACATATTTGCAATAATTTAGACTAATTTTATGACAAATTGAGTTCTAATTAATAGTTAAATTAATCTAGGTGAACTCCCACTCAAAACAATATCCCTCTCATTGTTTTAGTGATCACACGAACCAAATCCACCACATCAAAACCGATCATCACGAGAGTTGATGTAGCTTCAATGGCGAACAATCGACATGTTCATCATATCTTCTATATGATTCATGCTTTACCTTTAGGCGATCCGTGTTCTAAGACCATGTCTGTACATGCTAGGCTCGTCAAGATGAAACCTTAGCTTCCGCATGAGCAAATCTGGCTTTCTCACGTTGTATACACTTGCAGAATCTAACACACCCGATCATCACGTGGTGCTTCGAAACAACAAGCTTTAGCAACGATGCTTACTAAGGATGAACACTTTAAAACTTGAAATTTATGTGCATGAGGGATCATCTTATAATGCTACTGTCATTAACTAAGCAATACAAGATGCAGAAAGGATTAACATCACATGCAATTCATAATATGTGATCTGATATGGCATTTCTTCTTTGTGCTTACGATCTCCATCTTCAAGCATGAACATGATCTCCATCATCACCGGCATTGCATCAAGGTCAATGACGTCGTTCCATGGTTGTCGTCCACCAGCTCCAACTATTACAACTACTTTGAATAGACACGCGAGTCTTAACAGAAATTAAAGACAACCATATGGATCCTGCCGGTTGCCAACTTACAATAAGGAACATTGCATATATCAAATATAATCACAATCATGGCCATATCACATCACAGCACACCCCTGCAAAACAAAGTTAGACGCCTCTAATTTTCTTTGCATATTTTACGTGGTTTGGGGCTTTCAATAAGTGTCGCTCTAACTTACGAACAAGAACCACAATGTTGATGTTTGAACTATCAAGTGCACGTTGTAAATTGGATCTATACTATAATGGGAGAGACAGACACCCGCAAATCCACTTATACAATACAAGTTGCATGTTGAGCGTGGAGCAAGTCTCATGAACGATGTCATGTAAGGTTAGCCCGGGCCGCTTCATCCCATCATATCGCAAGATGCAAAGTACACAAGAGCAATTGATAATAAAAGCACCACCGCCCACAATGACCATTGTGTTCTACTCGTGCAACAGATCTACATATAGACACGGCTCTGATACCACTGTAGGGGTTCGTAGCATGTAAAACAAAAAAAATTTACCGCATATAAACAAACAAGCCAAGATCTATGTACTAGATTGTAGCAACGAGTCGATAGAATAACTCACCCTCGAAGATTCCAAAGTTTTTAAGGAGAGCAGATTCTCGTGGGTGATGTAGTCGTACTCTTGCCGATCTCAAGATCGTGTCGACGATCCTTCCGGCGCTGCGTTCCGGCAGCGCTCCCGCAGTCGGTCACACGTTTGGTACTCAATGAATACCTTCCTCTCCCTTGTTCCAGCAGGCAGCGGAGGTTGTAGCACTCTCCTCGCGATTCCGGCAGCACGACGGCGTGGTACTGGAAGTAGAGGGGAGATCTCGCAGGGCTTCGTCTTAAGCCGGAGCGAGTATGGTGTACTATGAGAGAGGCCTTGGTGATCTAGGGTTTAGAGTCACAAAGGAGAGAGGGCTAGGCCGGCGGCTAGGGCAAGGGGAGAGCCCCAAGTCGGCGGCTAGGGCAAACCCTAGGGCGGCGGCGGCTGCAGGATGGCCGGCGGCTAGGGTTAGGGTTTTGGTGGAGCAAGGTGTGTATCTAGAGGGGCACCCCTGCCCCTCTTTTTATAGGTGGGAGGGCGCCGGCCAGGGGAGGAGAGTCCTCCCCCAAGTCGGCCTCCTTGGCCGGCGGGTGGAGGGAGAGGAACTCCTCCCCAAGTAGGTTTCCTACTCTCCCTCCACCAAGCAAAACTGCCGTTTGACTTTTCAAACTAGGATTTGATTTATCCCTTTATTTTGCCCAGCGATGACACCTAGTACATGATGCAACCATTCCAACTTGTTATGACACATTCATGTACCCTTCCCCTCCGGAGTGCCGGACCTTCCGGAACCTTCTAGAACATTCCCGATTAAAACACCTGAATCATTCTCCAACTCCGAAACAGAACTTTCCTTATATGAATCTTATTCTCCGGACCATTCCGGATCTTCTCGTGATATCCCGGATCCCATCCGAGACTCCGAACAACTACTCAACCACATCGAATCCTTAAGTGTGTCTCCCTACGGTTCTTGAATTATGCGGACATGATCGAGACACTTCTCCAAACAATAACCAATAGAGGAATCTGGAAATTCATATGGCTCCCACATATTTCTATGATTACTTTGCAATCGAATGAACCACTTACATACGATACCAATTTCCCTTTGTCTCACGATATTTTACTTATCTGAGGTTTTGATCGTCGGTATCTCTGCATACCTAGTTCAACCTCGTTACCGCTAAGTACTATTTTCTCATTCCCGTGATATGTGATCCCTTGTGAGCCAGTCACATGCTTGCAAGCTAATTGGATAACATTCCACCTAGAGGGCCTAGAGTATATCTATCCGTCATATGGATGGACAAATCACATTCTTGATCTATGTGTCTCAACCCATACTTTCCGAACACTCAATGTCACCTTTATAGCCACCCAGTTATGGTGTGGTATTTGATGTCATCAAAGCATCCTTCCGGTGATGGTGATAAGCATGAACTCATGGTCGAAGGAATTAGGTTACTATGTATCAGAAATCTTATAGCAATTGAACTATTGAAATGACTTGATCTTTATGCTACGCTTATCTATAGGAGTATGTCCATCATACCATTCTCCTAATGATATGATCTTGTTGTTAATAACATCTCAATGTTCATGATAGGGAAACCATAATCATTTATTAACCAACAAGCTAGCATTATGAAGAGGCTTTACTAGGGACTCTAATTTAGTTTACAAATCACACAAGTATTAATGTTTCCTGGTTAATACTATTATAGCATGAATGTAAACATTTATCATAAACACAAAGATATAATAATAACTATATTTATTATTGCCTCTAGGGCATATCTCCAACAATATGGACTTCTTGTGGTTTAGTGGTATCCATTCTAGTGATGGTGCCCACACTATTGTTTCTATCAATTTCAGCTTCCCTTTGCCACTTAGCATGAAGTTGAGCTAATAGTCTAACATTTTCATCAATAGTAACTCGTATGGCATGAGTAGCAGCAAAGGTAATTTCCATGGTTTCAGGTTTAGCAGCCATTTCATTAATCAAGGAGGACCGTGCTTCCGACAAAGAGGAAATATTTTTCTCAACAGTTAAAAGTTTTTCCTCCATAGTCTTGTTGAAAGCAGTTTGTTTACTAATAAAGTCTTTGATCATGACTTCAAGTTCAGAGGGGGCACTTCTAGCATTGTTGTAGGAGTTTCCATAGGAATTGCCATTATTAGGAGGATAACGCTTATAATTGTTGTTACCACCAAAATTATTGCTATAGGCATTGTTGTTGAAATTGTTGTTTCTAATGAAGTTCACATCAACTTGCTCTTCTTGAGAAACCAAAGAGGCTAAGGGAACATTGTTTGGATATAAAGGAGCTTTCCCATTAACAAGCATAGCCATAATAACATCAATCTTATCACTCAAAGAGGAGGTTTCTTCAACAGAATTTACCTTCTTACCATGTGGAGCTCTCTCAGTATGCCATTCAGAATAATTAACCATCATATTATCAAGGAGCTTTGTTGTATCACCCAAAGTGATTCCCATAAAGGTACCTCCAGCAACTGAATCCAACAGGTTTCTTGAAGAGAAGTTCAAACCCGCATAAAAAGTCTGGATAATCATCCAAGCAGTGAGTCCATGAGTGGGACAATTCTTAACCAAAGATTTCATTATTCCCAAGATTGAGCAACATGTTCATTATCAAGTTGTTTAAATTTAATAATATCACTTCTCATAGATATAATCTTAGCAGGAGGGTAGTACTTTCCAATAAAAGCATCTTTGCACTTAGTCCAAGAATCAATATTATTTCAAGGCAAGGATAACAACCATTCTTTAGCTTTTTCTCTCAAGGAGAAAGGAAACAACTTGAGCTTAATAATATCTCCATCTACATCATTATACTTTTGAATCTCACAAAGTTCAACAAAGTTATTGAGATGGGTAGCAACATCATCAAAACTAGCACCAGAAAATTGCTCTCTCATCACAAGAGTCAACAAATTAGGCTTAATTTTATAAAAGGTAGCATCAGGAGCAGGTGGAACAATAGTAGTGCTAAGTAAATCATTGTTGTTTGTGCTAGTGAAGTCACACAACTTGGTGTTCTCAGCAGAGTTCATTTTGGCAAAGGTGGAGCAAGCCAAAAACAGCAGCAGCAGAGCAGGAACTAATTTTTTGTGTTTCTGAAAAGAGGAAAACAAAACCAAGCAAAAGAAACTAAGCAAACTAAAAACAAAGTAAATAGAAAGGTTGAGGAGGACTCCCGTTGTGAAGACATCCTTAGCCTCCCCGGCAACGGCGCCATAAAGAGCTTGATGGCACTGTGTCAACGTGCAGTGCTTCATCGGGAAATCCCAATAGCAAGGTGTGATGCAGCACAGCAGCAAGTTTTCCCTCAGTAAGAAACCGAGGTTATTGAACCAGTAGGAGGAAGGAAATGTCACACAGGTGTTGCAAGCAACGTGGAAACCTACACAACACAAATTCAAGACTTTGCCCCAATGAATCAGTGAGGTTGTCAAGCTCACCGGTTTGCTGTAACAAAGGATTAAACGTATGGTGTGGAAGGTGATGATGGTTTGCAACAAGTAAACAAGTAACAGTGGAATATGTATCAATGGTAAAGATTAGACCGGGGTCCATAGTTCACTAGAGGTGCTCTCCTTAGATAAACAACATGGCATGAAGGGTAAACAAATTATAGCAGGGCAATTGACAGGAACTGGGCAAGGCATAACAATGCAATACCAGACAAAAAGATCATATGAGATTCGATTGGGAAATACAACAATATACATAGATCGCCATCCAACTGCATCTATGACTAGAAGTCCACCTTCAGATTATCATCCGAACCCCCTCCAGTATTAAGTTGCAAGCAACAGACAACTGCTTTAAGCAAAGTGTGTAAGGTAAACAATCCACTTGTTCAACAAAAAAGAGACCGTTGTTTTATCCCTAGTGGCAACAACACGTCTACAACCGAAGAGATTTCTGTCACTTCTCTTGGAAACTAGAGGCATGAACCCACTATCGAGCATAAATACCCCCTATTGGAGTCACTAGCAACTAATTGGCCAAGATAGCTAGTAACAACGGAGAGCATGCAAGATCACAAACAACACAGACATGATAGTATCAAATAGACAAAACCATTAATCTATCTGACATAGTAATCTCAATATCCATCGGATCCCCGCAAACACAACATGCATGATTACAAATAGATTAGATCTTGATCATGAATGGAGCTCACAAGATATATACTGAAAGCACAAAGGAGGAGATATAACCATCTAGCTACTACATGGACCCGTAGTCCAAGGTGGAACTACTCATGCTTCATACCGGAGAAGAAGGCCTCCGGGATGATCTCCCCTCCGGCAGGGTGCCGAGAAGAACTTCAGATCCCCCCGATCTAGGGACGATGGTGGCGGCGCCTACGGAAGGTTTCGTGGAGTTTTGATTGGGTTCCTAGGGTTTCTGTATCAGGGGCTTCTTATATGCGAAGAGGCGAGGCTGGGAGGCGGTCATAGGGCCCACACCCTGCCCAGGCGCGAGATGGGCCCACTCGCGCCTAGGGGGTTTGGTGGCCCTGGCTTGCCTCTCCGTCTCTTCTCTGGACTTCGTGTCGCCCACGGTAAAATATTGACTTTGGCTTTTGTCCCGTCCAATTCCGAGAATATTGATTTTCTGCCTTTCTAGAACCAAAAAACAGAAGAAAACAAGCAACTGGCACTGTGGCAACTTGTTAATAGGTTAGTTCCAGAAAAGATATAAAAACACCTCAAAGTGTAGACAAAGCAAAGCAAAGTAGATACTAAACAAGCATGAAGCATAAAAAATTATAGATACGTTTTCGACGTATCAATAAGCTCATTATATACTTGAGCTTCAGGATGTAAAGTTTTCTCATCCTCTAAGGATAGATTTTGAGGATCCATCGGAGGATTAAAACCCACATCTAGAAATCGCTCTATATTTGGACACAAGGTTCGAACATTACAAAGCAAGCGATTTATCCACAAACTATAATTTGTGCCAGCAAAGATAATTGTGTCATTGTGCACTATATTACTAGACGACATCTTTACACTCTAGGTGATGAAGCCTAAACAAGGAGAGACCTTGCTCTGATACCAATTGAAAGGATAAAGATGTCGCCTAGAGGGGGTGAATAGGCAATTTCAAAACTATTATGGTTTTGGCTTGATAGAATGTGAAATTAAACTATAGTTTATTTTAAAAGCACAACACCTAAATATACTAGGCTCAACTAAGTTCACCAACAAGAAGATAAGCTAAGAAAGATAGCACAAGATATAACTACTTCAAGCTCGATGGCTATCATAAGGAAAGTAAACTTGGGTATAGATATAACCGAGGCACACAGAGACGAAGATGTATTCCTGTGTTCCCTTACAAGTAAGGTACGCCATTTTTTGAGAGGTGTGAGATCCCACAAAGGATTTCCGCAAGCCACGAAGGGCACCTTATCTCCGATGCTATCCCGGTGAAGGAATGGCCACTTTCATTATGACTAGCTTTTCCTCCACTCTAGAGATGGCAAGCTCCACAACCACTTCACAAATCCCATGAAGGGAAAGCCTGGGCTTCTTCACAATATTCCATGAAGAGGGCACCATGACACCGACCGCCAAGCATACTAGGAGGTCACCCTCCAAGAGTAACAAGATCGCGGTCTCTCACTCGACAAAATAGTAATGAAGAGCTCAACACTTATACAAGAATGCAAAGCAAGAACACCGTACCTAGGGTGCTCCAATCCTTCACTCTAAAATCCCACCAAAGCAATAAGCGCTAGGGAGGAATTAGAGAGGAAACACAATGGTGGAATTCAATCAATGACTCCAAGATCTAGACCCAATGGTTCCCCTCACTTAGAGGAGGAATTGATTAGTGGGGATTGTAGATCTAGATCTACTCTTCCAAAGCCCTCAAAAAGATGAAAGAATCATATGAGGGAAGGGAGAGGAAGAAAGCTCAAGAGGGTCAACAATGGAGGTCAAAAACTTGCTAAAGAACCCTTGAACTTTGGGAAAAAAAGCTCCCCTTTTATACCCCTTCAAGGGGGATGACCGTTGAGGTCAAAACGAGTTGTACACACATGTTTGTTCCAGTTGTCAAACCAGTTCCATCGGACCTGGGGCCAGAATTCTGGCCAACCGGAACAATCCCGGTTTACTAGAACACTATAGTGAAAGATTTTTGGCAGGAAAATTGGTCCGCCGGACCTAGGGCCGGAATTTTCGGCCCGGCCAAAACTGCTGCCAGAATCAAAATAGAGCAAAGGAAAACGTTGATAACTTTTTCATCGGACTCAAATTTAGCAAACTTAGGCTTTTTGAAAATCTAAGAACAATATCTATCTAGTAGATGCTACAAAATTCAAGAAAAGGCAAGAGGTAAAATACCAAAATAAGAGATGTAGAATACCTCCCTAAAGATGAACCGGTAAAACCTCCAAACTAAAAAATGCAATAGATCGAAGATGCATATAAATTTCATTTTTGATGCACCTAGGCTTGTTGAAGAGCTAGCAACAAGCTCAAAAACATAACATAGAGAAACACCAACAAGAGACAACATAGAAAGATGCAAAGCATGAAAAGGATTGAGCTCCCTAAGACGTTGTGATCAAGTTACCCAACCGAAAGACCCTCTTGATATTGCGGCTATCTATCCTATAACCCGGTATCCCAACAACCACCTTGAGACCAGCAAAATAAAAAACTAGCAAGGTCATACCTTTGTCTTATGCATACCTCTTGCACTTCATGACAACTCTTCAAGATCCATCCAAGCCAAAATGCTTCACTTGATAATTGTTACTTCATGAAGACTCATAATTTGCCCCCCCCCCACACGACTATGGGATAGCTTCATTAAGGCATATCTTCGCATGTCCATTATCACCAATATGGACAAAAAGATTCAACCATATGACCTTCTTGAGATACTTATATTGAACTTGTACTTCTCAACCTTGATGACCATCACCACATGATGTCATCTGCTCATGGGCTATATAAAATCTTCACTTTTGAATCATGTCCATGGAAAGATACCTATCCCATATAGAAAACAGAAAGGCACATATATAATGGGTTAATTCATTAAGCATAATTGACCAGGTTTACCATACCACAAGATCCATGTGGTCATTCTTTATGCTTCATGTGTTGACCAAGTTGAATTCACTCTTCACTCTTTGTATTGGTCAATCATGTATTTTGTTATGATCTGTCTCAATATCTTGAGGTACATAAGGAAATCTTGATTTGATTACATGATATAAATGTTAGTCAACCATAACTCAAATCATGAGGCTATCATGGCACCGACTTAGAGACATAACTTGAATTCTTCTATTAAGATAAAACTCTCAAGATCTTGATCATATCTTCTTCTCTTTAGCTCGATGATCTTGTTGCCAGTATTCAAGGTATATCTTTAACTTCATGGCATCCATACTCAAATCCAACACATGGACTACAAGCATGACCTATGAAATTTTCCTACATATAAAACTCAAATTAAAACATTAGACCATAGGGATTGTCATTAATTACCAAAAACACACACATGGACAATTAACCGTACACCAATCTATATGTAGTTTATGCTTGTATGGTTAGAACACATGTTGAATTTGGACATTGATGCGATAGTTGTTACCTTCTCACGTGCACTTGTTCATACCGCAATACTGTTTGATGAAGCGTTCTGAACCAACCTTACACGTAATCTTACGTGAGACTGCTTCCACACTTGACATATGGGTTGTACCATATATGCAGCTGGCGGGTGTCTGTCTCTCTTACAATAGTTAGTATGATATTCGCAACAAAGGGCCTTGAGAGGGGTGTCATAGAGACAACTATTTGATCAATATTGTGGTTGGAAGTTCGTAGGTAAGAAATGGTTCTTCCGTAAAAGCCCTAGCAACCACGTAAAATATGTAAGATATAAAGTAGAGGCGTCAAACTTTATTTTGTAGGGGCATGTGATGTGATATGGTCATTTGGTTGTTTATTGATTTGATGGCCTGCGTGCCAAATCATGATGTAAAGTAGCATTTTAAGGTAATATGCCCTATAGGAAAATAATAAAAGGTTTATTATTTTCATATCCCAATAAGTTCATAATAGTTTCATGTTGTGCTATAACTGTATCAAGTGAAAACATTGATACAGGTGTGATATGAAACATAAAGTCCCTAGTAGCCTCTATTGATACTAGTTCATTGGACAACTGATGATCAAGGTTTCCCGATCATGAGTGATAGGGTTGGTTGACAACGAGGTCATATCATTGGTGAATAATGTGATGAACATTCCTCAAATATTGCGACACAATCAAGTCACAAAGTTCATCATTGCAATAGTGAGAAAAAAGTCTCCTTCTCCTTAGACCGTGAGACCATATCAAATCACTGTCTCCTGAGGTTACTTTCATGGCACTTAAAGTTACTCAGTGAAATGGTGATCATAACGGTATTGTTGGGTATCTGGAGGAACAGGTTGATGAGAATGTGTCAAGAGCGGGATTTTTTCAACCAATGAAGGATAAGATACAATTAGGACGACTTGGTGAGATTACATCCATAAATGTTACAACATGTTACTAGGTCACGAAATGTAATATCGTGGTAACAAGTAAACAGTACTTGTCGGTAACGAGATTGAACAAGGTATGGAGATACTAACGATCGGATCTTAGACAAGTAGTATCGAAGAAACAAAGGGAAATGGACTCGGCGTTTACGGTTCAAACGACATCGTCAATCTGAAATGCACAGGGGGTCATTATGGGCATCCAGGTCCCGCTGTTGATCGTTGATGCAAGAGGAGTCTTGGTCATGTCTGTGCCATTCCCGAGCCGTGAGGGATCCACTTAAGGGTGCGATGAGCTGGAGATTATCCGTAAGTTGGAATCATATTAGAGAAAGAGAAAGTCGAAATTGTTCCATGTAGAGAGATCTGAAGTTTTTCGGAGAAAGAAAGGAAACCAGAAAAGTTCCAGTGAGAGAACGGGAATCATTCTGGAAGTTCTGAAGTTGTTCGGAGGATATAGAAGGGGAACCGAAAGGTGTTTCGGATCGAATCAGATTTTTTAATATGTATTTACATATTAATTAATGTAATTAATATTAAATATAATATTAAAATCTCATTTGAAGGGGTATTCCACTAATAGGACAACTTCCCTAGGGAAAAGGGCCCATGAGGGAAATCGGAAAGGAGAGGGCCTTGGAGCCTAGGGTTTTGGTGCCTAGGGCTGCCCCATCCCTGGCCGGCGGCTAGGGTTAGGGTTTGGGGCGCCCTAGGGCTTTCCCCCCTTGGGATGCTGCCTGGTTGGCCTGGGGGAGGGACAAGGCTTCCCCTCCCTCCTATATAAAGAGGCACCCTCTCCCCTTGGAAAAACACACAAATACGATTGATCCCATGAGTTGGGATCTCTCCTCCTCCCCAATCTCTCTCTCTAGTTGTCTCCATCGTTGGCACGGCCCAGGGCTGTTCGCGCAAGAGACGATGCATCTGCAGCAGGCCGTTGCACTACAGGGATTCCATAGCCGGATATCTAACTTCCGCATGTACTCCCGGTGAGATCGGGGAGACGGAGGTTCTCGTTGTACACCGTATGTGTATGAAGCCACGATATGCAACACTTGGGAACTTTGGATGTCGTAAGTCGGACTGTTGCATGGTGATGGAGCAAGGGGTGACCCGCGAGGAGCTCCGTGACCTTGAGGTCAGCTACGAGCATGAGTACTTCAACCACTTTCCTCTCGGAATGTTAACCCTTTTTGGACTACAAGGATATGCATCCAAAACCTCTCAGTTGTTATTGCATTACTAATAGATAGATCTTGGGCATCGGGGCGATCCATCGTAGTAATTTTTGATTTTTTACACCGGAACCCCAACATCATTACTTTCTATTACTAAGTTACAGTAGTAGTCATCATCATGATGGCCGACCAAGTGGTGGCATCGTGGACTTGGCACCGAACTTGTGGCCAAGATGGAGATCATGCCGGAATACTCGATAGAGATTAATGCGCATTACTGAAGGACCATATTATGTCATATATTATAAAGTGCATGTGATGTTAATCCTTTAAATTTAATACCAATAAAAGTGTTCTCCCTTAGTGTGCGCCACCAAGAAAGTTCTACGCTATGAAGCACGTTGTGCGATCGGGTGCTACACATCTCTGCGTTCTTGGTGTAAGCCATGTTGCATAAAAATACACTTAGGTTAAATTGATGAGCCTAGCATGTACATACATGGCCTCATAACACAAGTAATCGAAAGATAAAGCATGATTCACATGATTGATGTGATCGATATTTTGATGTCCACTTTTACAGCTATATGCCGCCGACCGTGACGATCGAGGGTGGTATAGTGAATCAGGGTTGTGTAATCACTAAAACCTTTTAGGGATGATTTTTAATGGGATCTCATTTAATAATGTGATTATCATTTGAACTCGTATTATAAACTTAGTCTTAATGTCTTTGCAAACATACTTCTAGATCATGTCATACCCCAACGTGTATTTCGACTATGGTTCTTTCTTGCGCGATGAGGAATGTAAAGTAGATGGGTCTAACTTCATCGATTGATACCAACGCCCGAGGGATATACTCAAAGTAAATGACTTGTTCTATGTGATACAAGAACCGTTAGGAGATTTCCCCGAGGACTCCGCAAGTGAGGAAGATGATGATGATTATCGTACTCGCCGTGACATTTCTATTGCCGTCCAATGTGCCATGCTTTATTTCATGGAGTCTGAATTGCGATTGCGTTTCTTCAACACCGACCCATATGATGGTCGATGAACCGAAGGAGCTCTTCATATCGCAAATCATAGTGATGAAGTATGAGTTTTTGGACAAGTTTCTTTCAACTAGGATGGAAGAAAACACCTGTTTAGAGAGTCACTTGGCAATCATGCATGCGATTCATGGGCGCCTTGTGTATGAGGGATGCGTCGATGATGCCGGTCGAGTTCATTGAGATATTCAGGATTAGACCGACAGTGTGTCACCTCAATAAAGACAATGGGCCAAAGCTATTAACCTGGTGGCTCCTTCAGAAGAAAGGCAGATACTCTATTACAAACTTTTGCCATGAGCGTCGCGAAGCAAACGGAGAAGCACATCGTGTAGCCAGATCGTCTTGGCATCCCTAGATGTTGGTAGACATGTGTGGTTTTTGAACCCTCCTATAGTGGTTTAAACATTTCTGTAAACATTCTAAACTTGAGTTAATAAAGCTTCGCCGTTCTGCTAAAAAAAGCTATTAATCTGGTGATTTGTGTTTTGCACAACTAAATGCGACGAAATATGGTGGTCTGTGAAAAAAGGTCTGTGGTTATTTGTTTTGCGTGAAAATTTTCACACCATGGGTTGTTTTGTGCAATTTACTCGGTTGGTAACTGCCAACCCGTGAATGTTTTGGCTTGAGATGAATTCCCCACCGTGGGATGTCGATTGGAGAGAGACAGATGGCACCGGAATCGGGCTATAAATATAGCCCAAAGCAACTAGCCGTGGAAGAACCTTCCCGGTTTCTTGTGCCCCCAATTCCTCAACCAAGAACCAACAAGCAAGCACGCTACCATGGAGTCCTCGCCGTCCTCCGCCGCAAGCGCGAAGGCCGCGCCGGATAGTACGCCCCTTCCCGGCGCCCCCTTCCGCGCCCCTGCTCCCGCCTCCGCCCCCGCGCCGGCGACCCGCGTGACATCACGCTTCGGCGCGCCCACCGCCGCGTCCTCCTCTCGGGCTGGTGCCACCGCCTCCTCCCGATCATCTGCGGGGGCTCCAGAGGCTATTCAAGCCATTCGGAGAACAAGGGCGGACCGAGAGGCTACAGCGAGGCCACCACTCAGCAGTGGCGGCGCAAGACAGCGGAAGATCCGGGGGTATGCTCCTCATCTGCCACGCCCACCATGACTTCCGGATCCCCTGCGGGCCAGGGAAGGGGATCCAGCCGCTCTACCCGCGCTTACGCCACCAAGGGTAGATCCGGAGGCTTCAGCGCGAGCCCTCGGTGCTTCTGGCGCCCCAAGACGGCGGAAGAGCCCAAGGTCTCCATCCCGGCGTCAACATCAACCTCCGCCGCGCCTCTGTCCTCCCCGTCTTCCGCATTCGGGACCGTGTCTACGGGGGGCGCGCTCCCGTCCTCCGCCTCCGTGAGCACGCCCTCGGTGGCGCCTTCTTCGGCCACGTGCTCCGCGTCCACGCCCACTCCCTGCTCTTCGGCCGCAACCTCTTCCTCAGCATCGGAGCCGATGACTTCCTCCAGATCTTCCCCGGCCCTCGAGACCACCTTATCGGGGATCGCCGCCCCCAACTTGGTGGAAGCATCGGCAACCGCTTCAGCGACCCTCTCCCCCTCCCTTGAGGCCATCTTCGATCGGATGATCGCGAACGTTTTCAATGCCTCAGGTTTGTACCAAGCCCTGCGTGCGACTGGACTGGATCAGTTATTGGATGGATTACATAGCGATGCGTTCTTGTTTTCGGTTCTTGCTTTATTGGCTGATAGCAAAGGGAGGAATCCACGGACTGTGCTCTACCTGCTGTGCAGGCTTTCGGAGGGTACGCTTATGGCTACACAATGGAGAACCTGCGCGAAGACATCGCCGCAATGGGCGATCCGGCCTATCCCGGCGACGGACTGGTGATCGTCGATCAGGGGATGATTGACACGACATGGGCACAGCTTGGCAACCTCATGGCCGAGAACGCCCAGCTTAGGCGACTTCTCGAGTCCGGCGTCCCAGTTCATCCTACTCCATGGGCCCAAGCGCAGGGCATGCCGGGCGGTCTACTCTGCTGGGACTGCCGGACGTGGCCGGCGGCGGTGCAGCTGACACCCTGCAACCACACCTGCCTGTGCTTCAACTGCAACCAAAGCCGCAGGTCATGTCCTTGCTGTGGAAGTCATTTCCAGTAGAGCTTTTGGGCGTTAGTTACTTTCTCTTATCTCCTTGCGAAGCCTATCTAGAAACACAGCAGAAATTGGATTTGGCTTTGCACTACATGTGCAGATGAGAAATGTCTGGACTCGTTTCAGTGCATCAGTTTCCCTATAGAAAATGTCTGAACTCGTTTCATAGTATATGTGACAAATGTTTGAACTCAATTCAGAGCGTCTGTTTTGTGTGATCCACAGCATTCAGTTACTAATGTTTTGTCCACAACATTCTTCAGATAAGGCCCCAAAAGGCGCTGAAATCACCTGTGGTATTTAAGTTTAACGGAAAATTTTCGCATTTCCTTTTATTTCCCTTCTAAAATGAGTGGAGGGGTATGGATCTGCATCCTCTGTTTTTACATCGTCTGGTTACATTTTGTTTAGTTTCTCTTCATCAAATAGGTCGCCAAAATGATAGACCAAGACTATGTACAGTAAAGCTAATTCAAAATCCTGGAAACAAGAGTGTACTTTATATAGGAACTCTAAGACGACCTATAAATTGTACTGCTACTTATTTGCATCAGATCCTACTGATCCATTCAACAAGTTTCTTCAAAGAAGTATCTCATCTGTTATTTCTGCATATTTTTACAGAATTGTTATTCCGACAAGTCCCATCTGCACAAGCAGAAATTGTCATAACAATGAATCCCCACATTAGCATCAGTGATCTCTGGAACTGTTGTCATAACAAAAAAAAAATTGCATTTCACACCAACAACCTAACTCAGTTTATTCCAGTTAGATCTGATAAAGAGAAACTGCAAAACCACTAGTGCTCACTCGGAGAGAGCAATTAAATTTTTGGAAACGAGGCCAACAGGCCATTTTTTACATTGAAACCTCGATAAACAAAAAAACACAACCAGGTACAGATCCAGCAGAAAAGAAAACTAACAAATGATTTGCCAGCTACCGACAACAGAAGTTCCGATATACACAGCCAGCAGAGAAAAGTAAGCATCAGCAGGCTAGCTGATCCCATGACGATGGCTGCTAGGAAGCACTTGAAGCTCACCGGCGACGATCAGCGACATCCATTGGCAACATCTCCACTTTGTTCTCCATGTCACTTGCTTTTCGGATTGTAGAACCATCCACTGCGATAAGAAGGCAGCAGTTCTAAAATTGTTGTTAAGCGGATAAGAGCAAAATCTTGTACAGTAATAAAAAACAAAATCAATGTGGGTTCTCCAGATAGCCCAAACCAGAGCCCCAAACAGCTCCCACCGAAACACGTTGTCCAGCTTTACCCAAGGCGATCTAATGCAGCAGCATGCAAAACTAGCCACAGCACACTGAAAGATTAAGTGATTCATCAACTCAACTTGCCCACAAAATCTGCATCCCAACTCACCAAGCCAACCTTTCTTGTGCAATTCCCCCGTTGACTGGAAGCGTCCCCTACAAAACATCCATACAGAGATCATTTGCTTAAAAGGCAGCCCGGCCTCCTATTATCAGAAGTAATGACTGGTTGAAATAGCATTTGGCAGACTAAGAGAATGAATCACAGGTTGAAACAGAATCAAAGTTAGATCATTTTAGTAGAGAGGAACATAAAGTCAAAATACAAACCCAATCCAACATTCCACCAGAATGTTAATTGGAAAAATCATCATAGTGTTTCTATACTAGCTTTCCCCAACCATAAGTAGTAAGTAGATGAATTCCTTTGAAAAACTCTAATCGACAATACTTTCTACATAAAACTTCAACCTAACAACACTCTGAACCTGCAATATGTTGGGGGGGAGCTACGGGCAGCAGCCGAACTGAAGCCGCTACTGCCTGTGGTTCATGCGGTCATGAGAGGCAGAACCGCAGGAGGTGGTTGCAGCGGAGAGGGGCAGGGGAAGGACGCCGCAACAGAGTGGGGGCTGGGGGAGGTCGTGACGTCGATGTCCAGGGGAGGAGGCGTCATCGAACTTGAGCAGGGGCAGCACGCGACGCCGTAGTGGGGCAGGAGGGGCTCGCGGTGGATATGGCTAGGGGAAGGAGGAGGCGGCGGCGGACTGGGGCAGGGACACGGCGGCGGTCTTGGCCAGAGTTGCGGTCGCGGTAGGAAGAGGAGCGAAGAAGGGGAGGAGAAAGCGATGGGGCGCAGGCAGGAGATCGCTGGATTCTCGGAAAGGGACGGTATTCCTCCCGTTCGTCGTCGATTAGGGTGCTCGTTTCCTATGTGGCAGAGCTAAATTTTTTTGGCAGCAGGATTCTTAATTTTTTATTTTTGCGGATAAGCATGATTCTTAAATTCTTTTAGGAAGTATAAAAATACTAGATGAACAGGCGAGCTTCGCCTCGCCGTCTACATGGCATTGTTGCAGTGTGGACATTTTCATTTATGATGGGCCTATGTTTTTATTGTCAGTGACCATGGCGACATTCTAGCCACCAAGCTTTCTCAATCACCTCCTGCTTCTTACAGATAAGTCTTATTGCACATCCGAATAAAGGATAAAATACAGCCCACCTATTATAGTTAGTTATAATTTACAGGGTAATCAATAAACAAAACACATCACTACTTGCTCTTGTTCATAGATCTGATAAAAGTAGCGTTTTTTCGATAAAAACTCTTAAGTAAAACTTAGATACCCCAATAGTTGCACCTGTTCATCGGTATGCTCCCGTCTCTACCCCTCCAACTTTGATAGCCTAGAATCGCCTCTAAAATGATCATCAAATAGCTCTACCTAGAATTCATTATTGAGCTCCACCAGCCCATTAGCTTGATTCATCCTCTGCTGATTTATTTTACCATTTACCAAGTTCATGAATATTCCGAGCTAAATTCTCTAGCCTACGGATTCCAGGTTTAGTGAGCCCACTAAGGACACCCGAATCAAATTAGAAGTTTAGAACTATGAATAATATTGATCGCTTTGACTTGTTACCCCATAGGCATAGAATGGAACATTTTCTATGGGTCACCTTCTTTTCTTCGAGATGGCATCTTCAAGCTTCTTCATCTTTTCTTGTTGCTGAAAATAATAGCTTGGAGAACATTGGGTTACGCATTTCTCTTGCCAAGAACCCCATCATCTGGGCGTGCTTTTGTTCAGCTCTTAGCCTCCCTTCCATGTGTTGCACATGATCTTTAGTAGCCTGTTGCTCCTGCCTTAGATTCACTACCTCTAGAATCAAGACGTCCTTGTCGTGCTTCAGCTGACAATTTCTTCCTCAAATCCAGGACGCAGGACCAAACGATTGGCACCGCCTCACAGTAGCAGCAGCGCAGCCCACAACAGAACACGTCGGCGCGCTGATACGTCCAAAACGTATCTACTTTCTCGAACACTTTGCTACTGTTTCTCCTCTAAACTTGTGTGATTCCGATACAACTAACACAGACTAACGTTGTTTTCGGCAGAATTACCTTGGTGTCTTGTTTTTGTCCAGAAAATCAACTATCAGGAAAAATCCCGGAAAATATGTCAAAAATTATATTTTACCAGAAGATCCACGGAGCCGGAAGGGAAGACGGAGAGGAGGCCTGGGGGCCCACACCCACCCCAGGCGCGGGCCCACCTGACCCCGTGCCTGGAGGGGGTGCAGCCACCCCAGGCACCCCCTCGGCCTCCCTCTGCGCCTATAAGTTGCCTTTCGACCTAAAAAACGAGGGGGGTTGGATAGTTTTCCAAAAAGAGTTCCGCTCCGCCGCTGCCACCGAAAACCAAGATTCGGATCCAGAAACTTCGTTCTGGCACCCTGTCGGGACGGGGAATTTGGAGAGGATCATCGCCATCGTCATCACCAACGCATCTCCATCAACCACCGATGTTTCCCTCATCCATGAGTGAGTAATTCCCCGCTGTAAGCTTGGGGATGGTAGGGATTAGATGAGTTCTATCATGTAATCGAATAAGATCTGTTAGATCATAGTGCCTAGTATCTCTATTAGTGATATTTGACTTTGTTATAACTTGTTGTGCTTAATGCTTGTCACTAGGGACCGAGTGCCATGATCTCAGATCTGAACTTATTATTGAATCATTATGATAGTATTGTTTATGATTTTATCTGTAAGTTGTATACACATATCATTGTCCGGATCCAAAGGCCCCAAAGTGACAATAATTGGGACAACCGGAGGGGATGACTGTGGTGTGAGGATCACATGTGTTCACGGAGTGTTAATGCTTTGCTTCGGTGCTCTATTAAAAGGAGCACCTTAATTGCCAGTAGTTTTCTAGAGGCCCCGCTGCCACGGGCTGGCTGGACAGAAGATGTTGTGCAAGTTCTCATTGCGAGCACGTATGACTATATTTGGAGCACATGCCTAGGATTGTTTAGTACTTGGATGCTTGTTATTATTTATCTGCAATGCCCTAGATCTTGAAGTTACATGTTTAAGACTCATCTATGCAACGTCCGTCCATCCATCCCTATGCCTACCGCACTCGAATCCTGATGTTACCGTTACTGTTACTATTGCTACTATTGTTGTTGTTGTTGCTTTGTTGTTGCTACTATCAAACTGTTGCTACTGATAAACTTCTGTGAGCAAAAACTATTTCGAGGTGCAGCTGAACTGATAACTCAGTTGTTAAGGCTTGCAAGTATTCTTTGGCTCCCCTTGTGTCGAATCAATAAATTGGGTAATACTATCCGCGAAGACTGTTGCGATCCCCTATACTTGTGGGTCATCACCCGCCCGACACACTATAGAAGATCACTCAGCTGTCACCCAAAACGGAAGCACTGCACAACGCCACCAAGAAAACCCATGGCCATAATTAAGAATGGAGGAAAGACCTCACCGGCAGAGGAAAGATCTAAGAGCATCTCTAATAGACCCTTAAAACGTGGGTCTCTAAAAGATATATAAGAGTCGTGAAACACCCGATTTTAAGGGTTGGGAGAGCTCCAGCGTAGGGCCCATAGAAAAAGATTTCCCCCTCTTCTTCCACCTCAGTCCTCCAAGACCTTCCCATCCGCGCCCAGGCTGCTCACACCTGCACCACCGTCCAACCGACGGGGCTAGCAAGCACCACCCCTCGCCGACGGGGCTAGCCAGTGCGAAGGCGCCCGCGGTCCTCGCCGCCCCGCCAGTGCCCCCCCGCTCGCCCCTCATCCAGGCCGTGCCTAGGCCACCCATGTTCGACACCTCCCATCCGCCTCGCGTCCAGCGTCTGGGGTCGGCCTGCCGGATTCCGCACCGCGCTCGGCCAATTTTTGTTGACTCCGCGCTCGCGCCCGCCCGCTCGCCTGCCACGTGTGCTTCCTCGCCTCGCGCCCGGCCAAATTTTGGTTGTATTTTGCGCGTATTTCGCCCAAGCTCAAGCGACGGAGAAGCATTGTACCAAACTTCGAGCTAAAACTTCACTCCCGCCAACGCCCGCACGAGTATAAGGGGCACCATCAGTTCGGCCTCCCAACCCTTAGTTTTAAAGATCAGAGGTGTGTTTTAACTGACCCCCTTATAAAAAAATTTAAGGGCCATCCTGTGTCTGGTCTAACCAATTTTTTTTAACCGAAATTACAAACTGATAATTATTTTAAGGTTTCAAGACTTTTAAAGGTCTGCTAGAGATTCTCTAATCTATGGCTGATAAAAGGTAGATCTAGAGAAATCGCTTACATCCCATGAAAAGTAGCACTGGCCAACTGTTCCCTGATCGGCTAAACCAATGACACACGAGCCGTACTACGAAGGGCCATTAATTATATAGTCAAACATGGATACATGGACACCCGGCAGCCCAAACCATCGACGCGTGCTATTGCAGGGAAACTGGACACGAGTATTTCACGTTCTGACGCATAACACCAGGCCCACACGGCAGCAACACAATACAAGGAGGAGGCGTTGCAAGTGTCCTGAAAATGCTCCGATTTTACCACGCTTAAGTTTATAGATTATATTGGTCATGTAAGCCGTGTTTATTAAAATCTTTCAGTTCTTTTAGGTATTTTGGTAAGGAAAAAAAATACATCTAAAACTTGTAGCCCGTCAAACAATAATTACATTATCAAAAAGAGTTTGTAGGAGAAATCTAGTGGGTTCATCGATCCAATTACATGGAAACTTCAAAGTAAAACATTTCCTAACTATATTATATACAACTTGATTTAATTCTCTCCCGTAGTGAGTGAACTCGACCTTCCCAATTGTTCCCGCTTTAGTCATGATATCAGCGTATATAGCTGTGGCATCATTCCAGATACGATTTTCTCCTGAGCAAAGTTGGATTACTTCCATGGAATCAGATTATGCTTCAATCACCGAGAGACCAAGGGAAATTGCCAGGTTTAGTCCATGCAACATTGCATGAGCCTCAGCCATGGTCGCTGATGACACACTTGGTAACAATTTACTTGCGGCTGCCATGAAAGCCCCCTGGCTATCCCTGATAACAGCTCCTGTCGCACCACTTCCCTCCTCCAGCGAGAAAGCAACATCTACATTGAGTTTGAACATACCGCTTCTTGGTTTCAACCATACTTTTTTGGTTTGCATTAAGCTTTGTGAGTTTGCTCTAGCGGCATTAGCTGTGATTACGGGTGGCACCCGCCGGGTATGGAGGCGGGTTTGCGACCTCCATACCCGCCTCCGCCATCTCTCCCCGCCACCTCCACCCGCCTCCATACCCGCTGGCGGGTCCTAAACTCCACCAGACCCGCCCCGTGACGGGTACCCGTGACCCGATGGGTACCCGTCAAGGTAAACGAGAGCACAAAAATTTGACAGCAAATCGTATATTATGTATAAAATTTTGACAGCACCTTGTTGCATTTAACAAGTCCATCACAATTTACAATAACAAGTAAAAATATTACAATAACATGTACAAATCTATCTACTAATTTACAGAACGGTAGGTTCGTCCTGAAAGTTTTTGGTTCCGATTTTTCGCTGGACGTATTTGCCCCTGATGGTTCGGTGGTATTACACAGCTTGCCACCGCGAAGGATACTGAAAAAACAAAAAACTGTCGCCTGGTCTGACTCTCCCTCTCCGTCCCCGAGCGCAGCACCCCTCTCGGGCACAACCACGCCGCCGAACACCCACCCCGCAACTCCCTGACCTCGGAACCTCCCCCAACCCTGCTACTCGTCGGCGCAGCCCAGCAACCTCTCCGCGGCTGATTTAACCAACGACATAACCTTCCTGCGCCCCCAATCCAGCCGCCTCCAAAACCTCCTATCCTCCTCCGCTGCTGCCCAGCGCCTCTTGGTCCTCCTCCATGTACTCCTTCTGAAAACCGCCTCCCTCCGCGCTGCTCGAGTACTCCGGAATCCTCCGCTCCGATCCCGGGCACCACCAGGCGGGCGCCGCGGGAGCCCCTGGCGAGGTTTCGATCCGGATCGTGGGGGCCGACGAGGCGGCGGGCCGTCGTCGTTCGAGAGGGGCGGCGAGGAGGGGGTCGTCGAGGACGAGGAATCCGCGATGGGTGGCGCACCCCTCCGCGCCCACCGCGCCGGGGGCCACGGCCAGCGGTGTCCTTGCCCTCCTACCAGAGGTACGACATACAGCAGGTCGTGCGGTGCGTGGAGCGGATACTGGCCTTCTCTCTACTGTACTTGTCGTCTTCATCAAACAACACATGCATGGTCCTACCATTTCCTTAATTATATTCCATGATCCGCGAGTGCTAATTATATGTTGTCGTTTGTTCAGTGCATAGATGATTGATTTTTTTCATCTGCTAACATGGGATATATGATTGCATCTGCTGTGAACGGGAGGATCATAGACAAAAATTGGAATTTTTCCATGATCGTTTTCATGCAGGTTTCTTTGAAGTCCAATGACATCTTGTGCAAGAAGAGCGCAAGAAGACTGCTTTGAAGGTTTGTACCAGTCTTTTTTTTTAATGTAAGAAGACTGCTTTGAAGGTTTGTACCAGTCTTTTTTTTTAATGTAGTTCTCTGGCGAATTCAAGACTAGAGAGTACGTAGTATAGTGAAATAAATACAATTCATTTTTCGCGATCATGTTGCTTAGAGTTTCATAGACTCAATTGTGCAGTGAATCTTTGAATACATGCGGTGGAGATATTATGGCTATGTAGTCACATTATGAAGGTTGATCATTTTCATGGATTTTTCTGTAACACATTAACAATTCATGCGTGCGTATGCTATCATGTTATGTGCCCTTGTGTTTTGTTGTTCTTCATGCTCGTGGATGATGGCTCATGCAATCCTATTAGATTGAATTGTTTGAAGTCGATTTTGTGGGGTTGCAGACAATGGAGTTTGCAAATTGGGCACTGATATGTTGTAGATACAGTACATATAGGCTAGGAGAGGTTTCATCTGTCAGGGTTTAGGAAGAAGAAGTGGCGGCTGATGAAGCTCGTGCTGGTCCTGAGGCAGGTGAGAAGAGGGAGATGGCCATCGCTGCGGTGCTGAACCTGCTTGAGTGTGTGGACAAAGGGAGGCTGAAGTGCTCACCTTCTCATGTGTGTGGACAAAGGGAGGTTGAAGTGCTCACCTGCTCATGTGAGTGGACAAAGGGAGGCTGAAGTGCTCGTGTGTGTTCATAAGATGGAGGTAACCGAGCAAAAACTGAATTTCTAAATTGGTGTTGGTGATGTGTTCACTGAATTCTAATGCTAAATGAATGTGTAGTTGCTGCTAGCTATCTTGAAACCATTTACAATTATCAAGTTCTGCTGGGCCACTGCATTCATCAATTGTTAATTTTGATAAAACTACCAACATGATAAGCTTTGAGGTCTGAGGTCTGAACTTAAATGAGCATGCGTTTCTCTCCTAAATCTTAACCATTGTCGTTCTTTGAAGCTTATCGATGACTCTGCTGGATGCTCCTGTTACTGAAGTACGTTCTGAAGGAAACTAATGTACAGCCTAAAAGTGAAGCTCCACTTGAAGACGTTGATGAATGACAATGTGTTTGCTGGACCGGATTGAGATGAGAAACATGTCAACCTTGTATCAGAGCCTAACTACTTTATCTTGTATCAGAGCCAACTACTTCTTTTCTCCTTCTGTAATTTCTGTTTTGAGTTGTGCTTTTAGGTCTAGCTCAGGTTTTCTTCTCTTTTTCGTTCAGTCTCTTCAGTGATTTTTAATTTGTGGATTCATGGTTGAGGCATGGATGATTTCAGATTCGATTCAGTATAATAAAGTTTATTTATTGTTTTCTCTGATTTTTTACAGAGGTTATCTTGGATTTTGCTTGCAGATTCAGGTTTTAATTGGTTTGATAAGCCCGGCTAAATGGGTTGCAAACTCATAACTGAAGGGAGACTTTCAAGTACAAATGAGGTAGTGTTGCAGCGGAGCTACTACTACTACAAATTCCATCTGAGGAGGAGCCAATGCTATGGCTATTCTCATCAGCCAAAACAAGCGCAAAACATATTGTAATGTTTGCGATGTGCAAGCGACTACGGGTAAAGAATGTTGCACATATAAGTACAAACGGGATGATTTGTAAAAATGTTGCACATATAAGTGCAAACGGGATGATTTGTAAAAATGTTGCACATATAAGTGCAAACGGGATGATTTGTAAGCAGCTCAAGAGTACGAGACACTATCGTACCGTGATTTCTGCCAATACTAGAGATGGATTCAATAACATTGTCTAACTTGTGCATCTTTCAAGTCATTTATATTCCTGTTGTATATTGTGTAGTATTATTTCTCAGTCAATTAAATTCATATCATAACTCAAAAAAAAATTTATAATCCCGTAGCAGCACACGGGTTGTTCTCTATTTGTTTAATATTTTTCTTTCTAAGTAGGATAAGTGGAAAAAATTGCTAAGATATTTCACAAATGGAAAGAAGAGGAAAAATCACTGTTCAAAAAATCGGCCGATATGCCGATTAATCGTCCGATTTATCGCTAATCGAGGGTGCCCGATACGCCGATTTTCTGATTTATCGTCTGATTTTCCGATTTATCGCTCGATAAATCGGCCGATATGCTAAAAATCGCCAATTTTCAGCCGACCAATAAATTACCGATAAGCAATATCCTTAACATCGGGAAAAATATAGCATCCTTTGGGGCTTGAAAATATTTTATAAAATAGTTGGATATTTCATTTCTTGAATTGATATTAACCACTATTATTGTTGCCGACACCAAGATGAGAATATAGTGACTAGGGAGCACAATGGTAAAATAACTAAAGAGAAAAGACTGGCTTGATGCAATCTTATCGTGTCTTTGTGGTTTACATGTGAAAAAAATATAAGATCATCCGTAGCAACGCACGAGCATTCAGCTAGTATTACAATAACAAGTATTTGCGCAGCAAGTTCACCACGATTAAAAGGTCACACAAGACATGACAGGTGGGCTCTACCTGTCTGTGGTGGGTCTACGGGTTAACGGATATGGGTTTCATACCTCCATACCCGCCTCCGCCAGACCCGTTGGGTCAGAGATTTTACCATTAAGAGACCCGTGGGTTTTTTTTCCAACCAAACCCTCCTCCATTTGATGCGGGTACCCGGCGGGTTAACAGGTGACGAGTACCCATTGCCATCCGGAGCTTTGATGGCATGGATAGAAGCAACGCAGTTCCGTGTAGGTGGAACCCATTCTGCGCAACCACCAAATATATCAAATAGCAACAACAATCATATCTCAATTATATCTCGTAACTGAATAGAATTAGAACCGGGAGCATTTAATTCATGAGTTTTTAGAAAATATTCAAGAGCCGCTGCGCCTGAGCGTTCATCCCTCATAGCATCAGTTATCATATGTTCAAGTTCTAGCGCTCTCCAGATGTTCTCGGTTCCAGGGCATTTAAACAACATGTGTCGTGTATCTTCTATCTCCACCGTACAGAGGGGGCAGGAATTATCAGTTCCAATATGTCTACTCAACAGAACAGCTTTCACCGGTATGACCCCATGTAGAATTCTGCAGCAGAAAATCTTCACCTTGCTTGGAACGTTTAATTTCCACAATATTTTTCAAGTGGTATTATTCAAAGGGGTGCCTATAATCAAAGATCTGCAGGTCAAGCCATTGAATTGGTGACGCCATTCTATATGGTATGCCGACCGTACCATGAAATCCCTCGACCTGGTTCCATGCCAAGCAATGAAGTCTTCAACACCATTTGGATTTAGAGGTATTTGAAGAATTCTGGTAACATCAATTGGATGAAAAATTGTCCTTATAATATCTTTATCCTAATATCCTATGTTAGGATCAATCAATTCAATTACCCTTGTTAAGATACAGCCACCTCTTGGGGTAACAATCTTTCGATCAAGGCTAGTGCGAATCCATGGATCCTTCCATATTTCAATCTGTTCTCCACTACCAACTCGCCATATACACCCTCATTTAAACGTTTGAATTCCCGCCACAATACTTTTCCAAGTGAAAGAGGAGCCCGCCTTTGGACCAGCCTTTAAGATGTCGCCACTTGGGTAGTATTTAGCACTTAGGACTTTTGCACATAGGGAATTAGGCTCATCAATCAACCTCCACACTTGTTTGGCTAGCATGGCAAGGTTCAAAGAGTGCAGATCACGAAAACCGAAGCCCCCTTATTCCTATGAGGAGCGCTGGTCGCGCACCTAAAGTTTTCCTATGAGATCAAAGGAAAAGTTCCCCTTGTGCCCGCGTTCAATTGTCCCCGGTATTTGCGCCTGTGTGTGTGGCCCACCACATACACCTCTCCTTCCTCATCCACCTCTCCTTTCTCGATTTCCCATACATCCCCGCAAAAAAAAATCCCCATACGCTGCCCCTCCTAGGAAAACACAGCTACGCCGCCACCGGACCAGGCCAGCCGGAGCAGGCACTCGCCACCGCCGGAGCGCCCACCCAAACCGCTGTCAGAGATGCACCCGCCGCCACCGGAGCGCCCACCCAACCGCCGCCAGAGCTCGTGTCCTCGCACCGCCACCGCCATAATCGTGCATGCCATGGAGGAGCTTTGAGCTCCACTGCGCCGGCTCCGACAAAAGCGTCGCCAGACTGGAGCTCCACCAGCCATCCTCCCTCCCTGACACATCCCGCCTCCAGCTCCGCCCGACTACCTGGTCGGTTAACGACCTCGCCCTGGAATGTGCTGCCGCGCCGGTGGCGTTTGTTGACGACGCGTGAGTTGTGTTGGTGGTGTTGCAGCAGCTGCTCTAGCTACACGAAGCCCACCGGCATTGCTAACAAAGGCCACCGATGCTGCTACTGAAGGCCACTAACGTTGCTACCTACTGTCATCGTCGCTGCTACCTATGGCGTCGAGGGTTGCTATATGGGGTTTGCGAGGATGCTACGTGCGGCCGGTGGCGATACTACAAGTGGCATGGGGCTTTGCTACAAATGCTTTGTTGTTTTGCTGTTAGATCTCCGGTGAGATCTTCGGAGAGGTCTCCGACGAGATCGGATTTGCTACAATAGAACATTCTTTTTGCTACATATGTTTTGCGGTTTTGCTAAAAAAACTTGTATATTGGAGGAAAAACAGAAATCGCCTACCTATAGCCTATCTGCAGGCAACATCATTGGACTAGCTTGGGGTACAAACCAACTAGGCTTAGTTGAGCACTCGTGACTGTTGTCCGTTGATGTACACAAGCACTCAGACTTGTTATCCTGCATGCTGTAGCAGTAGGCCTGAGTGGTAGCAACCGAGTACTTGTCATGAACATAATAGATTCGAGTTCCGTCATTAGCTTTGTTCTGCATAAAGGTGGCTTTGTATCCGTCCAGGAAGAGTTTGTTTTTTTTCGAAATGGGGATTTATCCCGGCCTCTGCATCCAAAAGATACACACGGCCATTTTTATTAAACGTTCGGAATCCAAAAAAGTGCCATTACAAAACTCGGATCAGCTACCTTGAGCCACCTTTATGCATCGGCTACCTTGAGCCTGTTAGGAATAGACAAGTTATATTCCTCTGGGGGCCAAAGGCCACAATATATAGTACAGGTACAGGGCAAATATGCAGGAAGCCCCTAACATATGGAGAAAATACAATATACATATATATACATCTAACACCCCCCTCTCAAACTCATGGTGGATCCACAACACTGAATTTGGAGAGTAAGAAATCATGCTGCGCTCTGGTCTGTGCCTTCGTGAAGAAATTCGCCAACTGTAAATCTGAAAGGCACATACTGAAGCGCAACAACCTGAGCCTACACCTGAGCACGTGTATAGAAAGCATCAACACCAATATGCTTGGTAAGCTCATGCTTGACCGGTTCACGTGCAACACTAATAGCACCTGTACTGTCAGACAAAACCAGACTGGGTGTGGTAATAGAGACCCCAAAATCCGCAAGTAACCACCGTAACCAGGTCACCTCAGCAGTCAACAAGGCCATAGCACGCAACTCAACCTCAACACTCGAACGGGAAACCGCTGTCTGTTTCTTCGTCTTCCAAGCAATGAGCGAACCACCAAGAAACACACAGTAAGCAGAAATTGAACGGCGATCCGAAGGATCACTCGCCCACATAGCGTCCGAATAGCACTGGAGCTCGAGGGAGCTGGAACGATGAAAGAAAAGGCGACGAGTGATCATACCACGAAGATAACGAAGAACACGGAGAAGATGACTATAGTGAACAGTGGTAGGAGCAGAAACAAACTAACTCAGAATATGAACAGGATAAGAGATGTCAGGACGAGTGACAGCAAGATAAACAAGACTCCCAACAAGATGACGATAACGCGTCGGATCAGAAAGAGGATCACCATCAGTAAGTTGAAGCTTAACATTAAGCTCCATAGGGGCCTCAACAGTGCACTCATCCCCAAGAGCAGCACGAGCAAGAAGATCCTGAATATACTTTTCCTGAGAGATGTAAAAGCCATCAGAAGTGGAGAAAACCTCAATCCCAAGAAAGTATCGAAGAGGACCAAGATCAGTCATAAGAAACTGATCACGAAGACGAGCCTTAACAAAGGCGATATACTCAGGATCATCACCGGTAATGATCATATCATCAACATAGAGAATAAGAAGAGTGCGTCCACGAGGAGAAGTGTGAACAAACAACGCTGGGTCATGAGCACTAGGGGAGAAACCAGCAGCAGTCACTACAGAAGCAAAGCGCTCAAACCAGGCACGAGGGGCCTGTTTGAGGCCATAAAGAGAACGCCGAAGACGACAAACCATCCTCTCGGGAACAGAATACCCAGGAGGAGGCTGCATATAAACCTCCTCACTCAACTCACCATTGAGAAAGGCGTTCTGAACATCAAGCTGGGACACAGACCAGTGACGAACAGACGCAACAGCACGAAGAGTACGCACAGTGGTCATATGAGCCACAAGAGCAAAGGTCTCATCATAGTCACGACCATGCTCCTGCTGAAAACCACGAGCCACAAGACGCGCTTTATAGCGCTCAAGAGATCCATCAGAGCGAGTCTTAATCTTATAGACCCACTTACACGTGATAGGACGAACACCGGGAGGGGAAGAAACGAGATCTCAGGTGCCAGTGCGCTCAAGCGCAGCAATCTCCTCAGCCATGGCCAGCTGCCATTCAGGATGATGCTCAGCATCCCGATAAGAAATCGGCTCGGAGGCAACAGAAAGACCATACTGGCTAGGAGAGTAACAGCTTGGCACGACGCTGACGAACAGGACGAGTAGAGGGAAGATCATCAGAGGAAGACGACGCAGGAGACGACGATGAAGAAGAGGGAATAGAAGAGAAAGATGCCGGAGAACGAGGAGAACTAGGATAACTAGACGGAGCAGAGTAGGACGGTGTCGAAGAAGAGACATCTGGGGGAGGAGATCCTGAAGAAGACACAATAGGGGTAGAAGGAGGTGTGTTAGGAAAGAGAAGAAAAGAGATATCTTCCACCGGGTAAGTACCAACGGTGGGACGAGGATAGAAAGGACGCGTCTCATCAAAAGTAACATCACGAGAGATACGCATCCGACGACCAACAGGGTCCCAACAGCGATAGCCCTTATGCTCATCACTGTATCCGAGGAAGACACACTCAACAGACTGAGCGGTCAGTTTGGTGCGTTCGCGAGGAGCAAGGAGAACATAGCAAACACAACCAAACAAGCGAAGCATGGAGTAGTCTGGAGACTGTCCAGATAGGCGCTCAAGAGGGATACCACCCTGCAAGGCGGCAGATGACATGGATATGCCCTACGGGTACCCGATGTTAGTATACCTGGTCCATCCCGACGGAAGGCCCACTCGACGACCTGCCAAGGTCCATGACGCATATGACGTTTCGGCTGCTATGAAGCTCATATGGACACGGACTCCCAAGCGCACAAGACAAGGAAACCTCAAGACTAGAGTTTGAATACAACTTGTAACCTACTCGTATCGGTACATGAGACCTAGCCTCCCCAAATATAAAGGCTAGGAGGGTCCAACGAGGAGGGTACGTACACAATAGACAGATCTACAGATCTAGAGCAACTCGACTCATACTTTCGCACACGCATCCACGCCAGATCGAATCTGCGCACCTTGTAACCTTCGGTTCCGCCGTAATCAAAGAGCAGACAAGCAGGAGTAGGGTTTTCCCTCCGGGGGCCTGAACCTGGGTAAATCTCGTGTCCCCTGGTTGCTTGTCTGTTAACCGTGCAACGATCTCTAGCATCCCCATCTTCTCCAAAACCCAAGTCCATAACAATGGGCATTGATGATATCAAACCTCGTCAATTGGCGCCGTCTGTGGGAATCGGGGCTGCTAATTGTGCGATCGTGACGGTTCCATCACCCATGATTTATGATTCGCCGACTTCTGGGAGTTAAATCCATCTTGATCTTCTTCATCGTGCAACTGGTAAAGTCGACAGCTGCGAGTAGATCTCATCTGATTGGACTGGTCTACGTCAGTGCGCAATTGACTCAGTCCCGCGTACCTACCTGGAGAAAAGAAGCAAATTTGGAAGCTAAGGCACGGCATCATACTGATTCGATTCCAATCGATCGTGTACTAGCGGCCAGATAGTCTGGAAGTACTACTTCCGTCCACCAGATTGGTATCACCACGCCGTACAACTAGCTGATTCCGATTGACAAAGTTCCAAAGATAAGAGCATACCAAACCAAAGGAATTAATTGTGGGTTCACGTGAAGCCACAAAGAGACCTGCAGAGCTACTATTTAGCAAGGAAAGAGATTTACTAGCTCACCCACGAGATCATGATTTTTGATCAATCGGGAACTACGACCACCGTTTCAACTCTCCCACTACTGTTTCGACTCTACCGGCTACGTTGATCTTACACCTAGGGCCTGCGCCAACTTCGCGACCCGCTACGATCTTCAGCTACAGCGACTCGCCGTTACGGTATTCAACTCCGCCGACCTTCTCCGGTCTTCGGCTCTAGCAACCTGCTGCGGTCTTCGGCTTCGCGACCACGACTCGGGGGCTCCCTCGACATCGGCGACCCAATGCGGTTTTCGACTGCGATGACCCGATACAACCTTCAGATGTGGTGACCCGGTGCGGTCATCGATTGCAACAATCTTCGGATGCGGAACTCGCTGCCGCCATCGACCCCAGGAACCTGTCGATGCTATGATCGTGGTCCACCGCGTCGACTACGTCCGCCGCGTGAACCTCTACCGCATGAACTTCGTCCACGACAACTACCAATAAAGCTAAGTTTCCCTCTACTTAGAGATGATTTCTTTTATCTTTAACTCGCACTCGAAACACTCGGGGGCTGCGCCCTCTTCGAGTAACCTAATGTGCCATCGGCTCCACACACTCGAGCACCTCGAACGGGACAGCCCGAGTAGCTGATTCTGCCTGATCGTCGAATCCTTGAACTCCGAGTGCCTCGGCAAGGTACTGAGACTAAGGGTAATCAGGCTAACGAAAAGGCCTAGCATACAGTGCAAAAGTGTCGACTCGATCGGCACCCGAATCTTACTGTCCAAGCCGATAGGCAAATATTCTTTACAAGATACAAGTACTTCACAATTTTTTATGTTTTCTGCAGCTTACAAGGACGTCGACTGCGTCGAGCAATTCTATCGGGTCCTCCAACAGGAGTCGACAAAACAACTGGCTACGCCATAAGCTCAAGACCCGAGTCGATTCACTCCTCGGATGGTTGCATGTCTTGATGCTACAAAGACGCGACGTTGGCCACGTACCCGACAGACGCAACGTTGGTCGTGCACCCGACAGAAGAAACGACGTTGACTTCATCCGCAACGTCGAGTACTTCCGGCTAAAGAGCCGCATCACTCCGCTACGTTGACTCCTGGCTCCTTAAGCGTGAGACGCTGACTCGATGCACTTCCGGGTCAGTGGTTTATCCTCGCATGAGTCTCCACTCGAGTTTGCGACTCGAACAGAGACTCGGGGGCTACTCCTATCAGGAGCGCTTGTTGCGCACCCGATGTACTTCCGGGTCAGCGGTACGCCCACGAGATATCCTACTACAACTCCATGATACAAGACTCGAGTTTCTGCCCGAGTCTACGACTCCGCCAGACACTCGGGGTCTACTCCAAACTGGAGCGCTGGTCGCGCACACGCAAGATCTTCGAGTCCTACGCCGAGTCTACGACTCCACTACGGACTCGGGGGCAACTCCCATAGGGAGGATTGATTCAAGCATCTGAAAAAATTGTGTCCTACGGACCTCAAGCAAACAATGGCTGAATTAAGCTCTCTGCTCAAGTCTACGACTCGAACAGAGACTCGGGGGCTACTCCCATAGGGAGCGCTGGTCGCGCACCCTATAGTCCATTGTGTTGACTACGTCCACGATGTCGATTCCTTTACAACAGCCGAATAAATTCAGCTGACCCGATGAACTTCCGGGTGAAGTGCTTCGCACTCGACACAACTTTCGACTCCGACATCCAAATACAAGGTTCAAGACAACTAAGTCTCCACCCGAATCTACGTTTTGGATGGAGACTCGGGGGCTACTGACATGGATATGCCCTACGGGTACCCGATGTTAGTATACCTGGTCCATCCCGACGGAAGGCCCACTCGACGACCTGCCAGGGTCCATGACGCATATGACGTTTCGGCTGCTATGAAGCCCATATGGACACGGACTCCCAAGCGCACAAGACAAGGAAACCTCAAGACTAGAGTTTGAATACAACTTGTAACCTACTCGTATCGGTACCTGAGACCTAGCCTCCCCAAATATAAAGGCTAGGAGGGTCCAACGAGGAGGGTACGTACACAATAGACAGATCTACAGATCTAGAGCAACTCGACTCATACTTTCGCACACGTATCCACGCCAGATCGAATCTGCGCACCCTGTAACCTTCGGTTCCGCCGTAATCAAAGAGCAGACAAGCAGGAGTAGGGTTTTCCCTCCGGGGGCCTGAACCTGGGTAAATCTCGTGTCCCCTGGTTGCTTGTCTGTTAACCGTGTCACGATCTCCAGCATCCCCATCTTCTCCAAAACCCAAGTCCATAACAATGGGCATTGATGAGATCAAACCTCGTCAGCAGAAGGCTGAATATTTATGAGGTAAGCCGACGTAGCGACAGCCTCAGCCCAGAAATGCGGCGGGAGAGAAGAAGCAATCATCATAGCACGAGTGGTCTCAAGAAGATGGCGATGCTTATGCTCAGCAACACCATTCTGGGCATGTGCGCCAGGACAGGAGAACTGAGCAAGGGTGCCCTGCTTAGCAAGAACCCCTCGCAACATCTGGGAGATATACTCACCAGCAGAATCAGCACGAAAAACACGGATGGGGGTAGAATACTGAGTATGGACCATGGCCGCAAAACGCTGATATATGGAAAGCACTTCACTGCGAGAGCGCATAAAATACAACCAAGTGTACCGAGAAAAATCATCGATAAATAAAATATAGTAGCGATGGCCCCCTTTCGAAGCGAAAGGAGCCGGACCCCAAACATCGGAATGAAATAAATCAAAAGGTCGCTGAGATACAGACGCGCTAGTAGGATAGGGAAGCTGAATCTGTTTACCCAACCTACAGCCCTAACAATGCAAAGACCCATCTCCTGAGACAGACCCCAGAAGACCACGATGAACTAATGACGACAGGCGAGAGTCACAGAGGTGACCAAGACGATGATGCCACTGCTGAAAGGAGCTGGTAGTAGAGGCGACAACCGGAGAAGAACTGGCAGATGAAGTGGCAGCGGAAGGAACACGAAGCCAGTCTAACTCCCAAAGTCCTGAAGAGTCACGGCTGCGAGGGCCAGCTCCAACCAGGGCCTGTGTGCGACGGTCCTGGATAACACAAGAATCAGCATCAAGAATGACGCGACAACCAGAGTCAGTAAGCTGGCTAGCAGATAACAGATTCATCCTAAGAAGAGAGACATGAGAAATATCAGGAACAAAAAAAGAAGAAGTAGAAAGGGTGCCCCGACTAGAAACAGGAAGAGAGGTACCATCAGATGTAAAAACACGGACAGGAGAAGGGAGAGAACGAAGAGCGGACAGAAAAGAAGACTCAGAGGTCATATGAAAAGAAGCACCAGAATCCAGATACCACGGAGACGTACCTAACTGTGTAGAAGGTGGTGGTCACACAGTGCCTGAAGAGTCAGTCACAGAACCAGCAATGCCCGTCGAAGAAGAGCCTATAGCAGCAAGCAGACCGCGAAGGCTCGTGATAATGTCCTGATCAGAGAGAGCAACTGCTGAAGACCCGGAAGGAGCCGACTGCCCACGAGCCTGGTGCTGCTGACGTAAACTGGGGTCCCGTGTATAACAGGTGAAGTGTGGCCATCCCTGTTGCAGTAAGAGCAGTGACGAAGGGAACCACGGCGACCCTGACCACGAGCCTGCTGATGCTGACTCTGACTCTGAGGCTGCTGGTGCTGAAGCTGAACCTGACCCTGACCTGGAGGAGTGGGTAGAATCGGCGGCGGCGGCACAGGGGACCGCGACTGAGTCGAGGGAGCAGACTACAAAGGAGCACCACGAGTATCAAGCACAGACGGAACCGCAAGAAGACCAGCACTACGGAGACGGGTCTCCTCAGCCCGAAGCTCAGACAACACCTCAGAGCGCGGAACACGACCACGAGCATTCAGCTGAGCACGCCGGGGCTCAAACTCCTGGCGAAGCCAAGACAGAAACTCAGAGATGCGGTGAAACTCCAAATCTGAGCGCACAATCTGGCAACACGAGCATGTGCCACAAACAACAGTACGGAGAGAATCAAGCTGACGCCAGATAGCAACACTCTGAGTATAGAACTCATCAATAGTGGAATCATCCTGCTGAAGAGCATGCTCCTGGCGAACCACAGACAGGTAAAGAGCATCTCCAGACGGCTGATATCGCTGACGAAGATGTTCCCACTGAGCAGCAACAGTAGGGAGACTCATGAACTCGGCAGCATACTGGGGCAGAACACTGGAGGTGAGAACAACAGCAGCACGAGCATCCTCGTCGACCCACTGAGTGTAGGCAGTCAGAGTGTGGCGATAGGTCTCGAGATCAGCAGAGTGCTGTTTGAACTTCAGGTCATAAGCAGCAACAGCACTATCATCGGCACTCTGAGCAGCATCCTTGGCCTCCTGAGAAGCATCAGCACCGAGAACAATCGGCGTCAGCGGAAGAGGAGCCACAGGAGCAGGGGGACATGGCGGACAGGAGACCTCGCAGGAGAGCACACCCCAAAGACGGAGACCGCGCATGTGAACGCGCATGAAGACAGCGAAATCAGGATAATTCGCGCCATCGAAGATCACCAGGCAGCGAGAAATCGCAACATAGCCCGATGCAGAAGACATATCTCTCTCTCTTTTTTTTAGATCCAAACGGGGACCGTCGAAAACCAACCGGCAAATCCGACGAAAACCAGTCCGGTGGTCCGGCGGTCGGCAGGCAGGAGGTCCCTGGCAGGAGGAGACGCAGGCGTGCGTCAGGCAGGAGTCGGCAGGCCCACGCACGCAGGCGGATCGGTGGGTGCAGGCAGGAATTGGAGATGCCCAATCAGAACTGGTGGGGGCCAATCGGCAGTGGGTGGGTGGGTAGATTTGCTGGTGTAAATCAGCAGAAGGCAGCATGTTGTATGTGTGTAGATGTTGCAGGGAGGAGCAGGAGGAGCGGAAGTGGCACTTCAGGCGCTCAAGAGGGAATAGAACTGGTGGGGGCCAATCGGCAGTGGGTGGGTGGGTAGATTTGCTGGTGTAAATCAGTAGAAGGCAACACGTTGTATGTGTGTAGATGTTGTAGGGAGGAGCAGGAGGAGCAGAAGTGGCAGGGCCGGTTGGTGTCTTGCAGACGGGCGTCCGCGCGCGTGCGGACGATACGGCGATGGCAGGAGGGCCCGGCCAATCAGTGACGGGCGGACGGCGTATGTGTGTATGTGTGTAGATCTGCTGAACGGGATGTATGTAGATGGGCGAACGAAGGACAGCCGGGATCTGGGAGGAGGACCATGACGAGAGCGCAAGCGCGTCCAGAACGGGAACCGGCGGAGGCCGGGGTGAGCTGACAGCGGCGGCGATTACGAGCAGAGTATCGGTGCGCACAAGAACCCTAAAACCGGCTCTGATACCATGTTAGGAATAGACAAGTTATATTCCTCTGGGGGCCAAAGGCCACAATATATAGTACATGTACACGATAAATATGCAGGAAGCCCCTAACATATGGGGGAAATACAATATACAGATATATACATCTAACAGAGCCATGCGATCCCGTCAGCGTCAGCGTCAGGCGTAGACCCTATCTCGAAGTTTTTCTATCAGATCAAAGGAAAAGATCCCCTTGTGCTCGCGTTCAATCGTCCCCGGTATTTGCGCATGTGTGTGTGTGGCCCACCATATACACCTCTCCTTCCTCATCCACCTCTCCTTTCTCGATTTCCCATATGTCCCCACAAAATAATTCCCCATATGCTACCTCTGGGAAAACACAGCTACGTTGCCATCGGACGAGGCCTGCCGGAGCAGGCACTCGCCACCGCTGGAGCGCCCACCCAAAGCGATGTCGGAGATGCACCCGCCGCCGGAGCTCACGTCCTTGCGCTGCCGCCACAATCGAGCATGCCATGGAGGAGCTTTGAGCTTCGCCGCGTCGGCTGATACGTTGAAAACGTATCTATAATTTTTATGTTCCATGCTTGTTTAGTATCCACGTTGCTATGTTTTGTCTACACTTTGAAGTATTTTTATACACTTTCTGGAACTAACCTATTGACAAGATGCTACAGTGCCAGTTGCCTGTTTTCTGCTGTTTTTATTTCACAAAGCTAAAAAATAAATATTCTCGGAATTAGACGGGATAAAAACAAGAGTTCATATTTTTTCCTAAACAAAACAGAAAATCGAAGACGAGACGGAGGAGGACACCAGGGTGCGGGGCCCACCCTGGCCACGCCCACAGGGGGTGTGGGCCCCCTGGACCTCCACCGACCTTGCCTCCTTCGCCTATAAGAAGCCCCCGACTCAGAATAAAGAATCGACCAGAAAGCTACGAAAAGTTCCGTAGCGCCGCCGCCATCGAAGGAGAGATACGGGGGACAGAAAGTCTCTGTTCCGGCACCCTGCAAGGACGGGGAAGTTCCCCCGGAGCCATCTCCATCGATCTCCATCGCCATCTTCATCACCGTTGCTGATTCCCATGATGAGGAGGGAGTAGTTCTGTAGGGTTCGCAGCATAGAAAATAAAAAAAATCTACGATGGGAACAACTATGTACCAAGATCTATCTACTTAGATACAATCAATGGGCGGATATACATACGTAGAGAACATACCCTTGAAGACCGACAAAGCTTAATGAGGTTGAACTCGTGGTTAATGTAGACGATCTCTTGCCGATCTCAAGATCGAGAGGAAGTCCTAGCACCGCAAATCAGCGGTGCATCCGTGCTCGCACACATGTCCGAGGCACCGAGCAACCTCTGCATCCTCGCTCCAGCGATGCAGCGGAAGCACAACTCTTTCTTGCCGAATAGCCACCGAGAACATGTATCTCGCTAGTCCGAGACCATGAGGGATAAATACTAGAGGGGGAGAGAGATCCTTCATGAGGAGGTGTGAGTGAGAGAGAGGGAGAGGGTTCCTTTTATAGGAGGAGGGGGCACCCCAAGGGGGTGGCCGGCGCATGGGGCTGCCCCTTTGCCCTCCCTCCATTGATGTGGGTGGACACTCCACTCACAAAAATGCCTTTCAATTTCCTCCACTCAAAAACCCACTCAAATTTCCATTAAATTTTCACCAAATTTAATGCAAACTCTCATTAAATAAAACTCTTTTTATTTATTCAGAATTTTTTCAATTACTTTAATGACAAACATTCACATATAACCCCTTGCTAGTATTTCATTTCACATGAAAAACACTTTCTGCAATTTCACCCGAAAACCTGTTTTGGTATCTAGTAAAATAAATTACCGCGCTTGTTATTCTTTCCGGCATGAAACCTTTGATCCAAATGGTGTCGCTGTCTCTTAAGTGTGTCACCCTACGGTTCGCGAATAATGCGGATATGATCGAGACCCCTCTCAGATCAATAATCAGAAGCGGGACCTGGAGATCCATACTGACTCCCACACATTCAACGATGACTTTCTTGTGATCGTGAGAACCTTTTACGCTAGTATCTTAATCCTTTTATTTCGCGATATATTACATGTCCGAGATTTGATCATCGGTATCTCCATACCTAGTTTGATCTCGTTACTGATATGTACTCTTTTCTCGTTCTCGTGATATAACATTCTAGTGATCAAATCACTTGCTTGCAAGCTAATCAATGTGATATCACCGAGAGGGCCAGAGCATATCTATCCGTCATCGGGATGAACAAATTCCACTCTCGATCCATGGGCCTCAACATAACACTTTAGTAGTACTGTACCCATCTTTATAATCACCCTATTACGGTGTGACGTTTGATGTTATCAAGATACTCTTCCGGTGTTAGTGATTGACATGATCTCATGGTCTAAGGATTATGATCACTTAGTATGATGTTATAGCAATATAAACTCAATGACTTTGCTCATAATACTATACTTCGGATGAATGTTCATCACACCATTACACTAATGTTGTGACCTCGTTATTAACAACATCCAATGTCCATGATCAGGAAACCTTGATCATCTTGTTAATCAACGAGCTAGTTTAAGAGAGAGGCATAACTAGGAACTTTCTGTTTGTTTATTAAACACACATGTATTAACGTTTCCGTATTAATACAATTATAGAATGCAAAATAAACATCTATCATATACTTAAAATACACATAATAACCACTTTATTATTGCCTCCCAGGGCATATTCCCTTCAAGTTCTTCCTCGAGGCTAAGGGCTCTACCGGTAGCTATGTATTCATCTCTCTCTATGCATGATCTTGTTGTGGTCATGAGCTTTGTAATCAAGTAGATCTACCTTGCTACTCAAGTGCTTCAATAGATCTCTGCTCTTCTCATGTGTATGAAAGTGACAGTGTGCACGCCATGGTGGCACTTAGGCTAGAGTATACATAAATACTTATCGTGCTTTAATAGATCTATGTTTTCCCCACGTATGTGAAAGTGACAGCATGCACGCCGTGTGTGGCACTTAAGCTAGACTATATATATATTTGTTATGAGTTATATTTTGAGTTGGATGTCTTTATGAAATTGTGATATTTGTTGGAACCATCTAGCGCTCAAGGTGACAGTGTGTGGTTATCTAGATAGGGAAAAGCGGACTTTGAGGTGTGTTGTTATAGCCCTACCATGGATTAGGGTATCCAACCGGAGAGTAGTTAAGAGTAGTATCATGAAGAGAATATATTTATTAACAGTGTTTACTAGTAAAAGTATGATCCATAGGCCTTGTTTCTAAACATTAAAACACCGTTTGCATCTAGATCTGTTGCATATTTGCTTGCTTCCATCTTTATTTCAGTTTGTCTTTAGTCTCTTTCACGTCAACAACAAGTCAGAAGCTCTTTTCTGACACCGTTACCACTTGTATTTTACCATCTCTTCGCCGAACTAGTGCACCTATACACCTGACAAGTGTATTGAGTGTGTTGGGACACAAAAGACTTCTTGTATCTTGATTGCAGGGTTGCTTGAGAGGGATATTTTTGACCACTTCCTCCCTGAGTTCGATAAACCTTGGGTAATCCACTTAAGAGAAACTTGCTGCTGTTCTACAAACCTCTGCACTTGGAGGCCCAACAACTGTCTACAAGAATAGAAGTGCGTAGACATCACCGGATTCGGCAAAAGCATTGCCAGACCGGAGCTCCACCAGCCATCCTCCCTCCCTGACACATCCCGCCTCCAGATCCACCCGTCTACCCGGTCGGTAAACGACCTCGCCTTGGAATGTGCTGCCGCACCGGTGGCGGTTGTTGACGACGCGTGAGTTGTGTTGGTGGTGTTGCGGTAGCTGCTCTAGCTACACGAAACACACTGGCGTTGCTAACAAAGGCCACCGACGCTGCTACTGAAGGCCACTAATGTAGCTACTTACTGCCATCGTCGCTGCTACCTATGGCGTCGAGGGTTGCTACATGGGGTTTGCGAGGATGCTACGTGTGGCCGGCGGCGATTACAAGTGGCGTGGGGTTTTGCTACAAATGCTTTGTTGTTTTGCTGTCAGATCTTCGGCGAGGTCTCAGATGAGATCGGATTTGCTACAATAGGGCAGTATGTTTTGCCGTTTTGCTACAAAAACTTGTATATTGGAGGGAAAACAGAAATTGCCTAACTATATATAGCCTGTCTGTAGGCAACATCATTGGACTAGCTAGGGTACAAACCAACTAGGCTTAGTTGAGCACTCGTGACTGTTGTCTGGTGATGTATACAAGCACTCAAACTTGTTATCCTGCATGCTGTAGCAGTAGGCCTGAGTGGTAGCAGCAACCGAGCACTTGTCATGAACATAATAGATTCGAGTTCCGTCCTTAGCTTTGTTCTCCATAAAGGTGGCTTTGTATCCGTCCAGGAAGAGTTCGTAGTTTCCAGCATCGGCTACCTTGAGCCATGCGAGCCCGTCAGCGTCAGGCGCAGACCCTATCTCGAAGATGGTGAAGGCCACCGGCTGTGACGACTTGACGGTTGTCCTGACCAAAACCAGCTTTGCTGGCAGCGCAACAAGATGGACATAATCGAACTCGTCATTGTCCGTGAGGGTGCCGTGCATCTTGTTGGCAAGGTTGGGCGTGTCCGGTGGACGCTTCAGTCGGTGGACGAACTCGAGCGTCGTGGCGTCGAACACCTCCGTGACGCCGTTGGTCTGCAGGCCGTACATCTTGCCGCCGTGATAGGCAAAGTCGAAGTACATCTTGTGGTTCACCACCGCCCCCGCGGGCTTCTCTACCATGGTCCAGGCCGCGTCTCCGGGGCGGCAGAAAACCATGCCCATTCTCCCCTGCAGCGGGTGGTACATCATGATGATCACCGCTGCCGCCGCCGCAGTTCCGGCAGGCGGGACATGGACGGCGAAGCGTAAGCGGTCTGCGAAATCGATGTACCTTGTGAAGACCCAACGGTGCGGCCGAAGCTCGGTCCAGATCTTTTCACCCGGACCCCAGCGGGCACCCTCGTCGTCGGTGTAGTGCGAGTATTTCCGATGCGCGATGTCGCGGCCTTCGTAGACGGCCACGAGCTTGGGCAGGGTGGCCGTCGCGCCCGTGGCCAGGTGCGACAGGCGGCAGGACGTGTCGCGGGCATCGACGATGATAGACCAGCCGCTCGACAGGGCGATGACTAGGGCGTGCTCTGAATCATCCGAACGGGCACGGGGAGGGGCAGGAACCAGGAGGCGCGGCGCTGGCCCTACCGCAGCGCGCCATGTCCGGCACACGGAGCGGAACGCGACGAGCCCGGTGACGGCATCGCGGCACTTCCGAGCAATGAGCTCCACGAGATCGGTGGGGAGACCCAACCAGTTCGGTTGTTCATGGGTAGCCATTGTGGTGGATCTGATTGATGGGTTTGAGTGACGGAAGTTTATCCTCTGCCGTTGCTATTATATAAAGGCGTCCTCGATCCCGAATCGATCCTGGTTGCCTTCGGATAACAAATCCGAATTAGTTATGATCTCAACCTCCGAGTGCGTGTTTCCGGTGCGAGCGAGCGGAGAGAAGGCACATACGGAGACCGGCAAACGTTTGGTGTTTTATAGACTAGCTGAATGCCCGTACGTTGTCACGGCTCAACACATTTAGACCTAGATATACCCATCAAATTGTTCTTCATGGCTTGGCTTTTATTTTTCATCTTGGTGACCAGAGTGGTGGCATGTGAAATTATGGCTTTTATTTTTCATCGTGGTGACCAGAGTGGTGGCACGTGAAATTGTTCATTTTGCCCTGCTTACGATTACTCTCAAATTGCAGCTAGTATGATATACCATCATCTTTGCATATCAGAATGACCCGTCAGGTCGAATCTCAAATTAATGTGCTTGCACACAGTGACCCAGATCTTGCCTAGCGCCATTAAATCAACATCTTGCGAAGGAGAAGCACATTACTCATTTTGGTACCACACATATCCTCAGCGCCATTATATCATCTGATCAACTGATTCACAATAAATTTCTCATATGACCTATGACTATGGATCAGAAATTGAGGACTATAACTGCAACTTGCAGTCACCTTAAGCATACATGCTAGAATATTATACGACTAATATTCAAGTAGAAATGTACTAAACTATATACCAAATTTCACAATATGTTTTATATCTGGCCATAATTTCTATGACAAAAAATTATATTTGAATTGATGTTATAAAACTTCTATTTGCATATGATCTATATTTCTAATTAAATCATGGTAATCACTGTAGTTCTTAGCCAAGCTTGAGCCCATTAAAAAAATTATTCCTATCAGCTAAAATATTGTTCAATGTGTACTACATACTTCAATAAAATACAAACCCCAAAATTGCAGATGAAGCTATACCAGTCACTTGCCTAGTTTATGATTGTATATGACACCCATAAGATCGGGTTTTTAGATTGAGCTGAAAACTTCAGCTCAGCTCAAAGACATTTTTTTCGAGGATTTCAGCTGAAAGACATGAGAGAAGCAACATAAACAACAGCATATGCCGATCCATCTCTATATTTATTTTTTAGTATATATTCGAAAAAGTCAGAGCAGTAGCACTGCGATGCTGGTTTATCTGCTTGAAGAAGGCTTCGATGGAGGTAGAACATATGTGCTGCACGACGTGGACTGCTCCGCTGCTGGTTCAGCAAAATGCGAACTGCCGCGAGACTATAGCAATTCAAGCCAACGGGGATTCATGGCGCAGGCAGTCGGGCGACGGAGACCTCTTGACCAGTGCCAGATATCCCGCCGGGGCGCGACCGCGAGGAGCTCGTGCGATTCGAAGCTCCTCGACACGGATGGTGGCCGAGAGCAATCCAGGATCCCAACGTACCTCTCCCTCTCCCGTGTTTACTCCGCGGTGGCCAACGATACTGACGTTGCCTTGGCCGCCGCCACTATGTGCCTCTGCCGATGCTGCCTGGGAAATCCCCATCACCACCAACCACCGGTTCCCCTTCTCCCTCTCTTGTTCGCCTCCATCCTGAGCGGGAAGCCCCCTGCGCGTCGCCTCCCGACGACGACCATCCCTCCCGAGCCCCCGTCCGTGCCTCCTCGATCCCATGCTGCCCTGCCGCCAGAGCCCAACTCCCGCGTGCCGCCGTCGGTATTCAGCTAGTCTGTGTATACTAATTTTGTTGAGCTGGTAGGGGAGTGGAAAGCGGCCCATGCGGATCACGAACCTGGATCGGTGAAGATAACAACGTAGTAGCAGGTTGCAGTCTGGTTTGTGGCTGCAAGAAGGCAAGATGGCGTTGCGTTGGATCCAGAGCAGACCGGAAGAGATTTGGCGGCGAGAGCACGTGATTTTTCTTGGATAGACTGATTTTGACCGCTGATCGCCGGCCATAGGCACCGGAGAGCTTGGTTGTCGTGGATGTTCCTTGCTGCTGGGTAGAGGTGACGCAAGTTGCAGCAATCGACGAGAGGCCCGAAGCAGCACCGAGGAACTTCCTCAAAGAGCGCCAGAGAACTGTGGTGGAAGAGATGATGCATGTTAGCTTATTGTTGTGAAGAGCAGCCCGACGAGCAGCAGACGAGCGCGTGAACTCTGAAATTTTGAACTTTAGTTGCGATAAGATAAACTTTGTTAGATTTATAGTTGCTTTGAACAAACAAAGTTGTTAGGTTGTTAGCCGCACGTACTTTTCTTTTTTGTGGGAGCCATATATGTGCTTCTTAGATGTGGGTTGTTAGTTTTTTTGTGTGAGCCGTGGGTGGTTAGTTAGCGGTGGCAATTGTGAGGTAATTTATGAGAAGTGTGACACCGTGTGATACCACCACTTTGCTTTTAATAGTAAAGATTGTCGTGCAAAATGTGACCTTGAGGTCGGTTACGTAGTTCTACTACATCATCAACGTTAATCGTGAATGTTAACGCTTTCGTTTTATAAGAGTATATCATCGAAACTTTCTCTATTATAGCATTACTTATGGATAGATTTGGGTATTTAGTGTTGTGCTAGTCATAAAAAATAATTATTTTCTGCTATAAACCCCTTCATATTTGCGAGTTACCAATTTTCCCAAGTCAAAGAGGCTATGAATAGGTGTTCCGGGTCATTTAATGAGCATAGGTATGGCTATCCTGTCATAACGTGCGCTCGCACCATGTGCTAGCGCTTTCATCGAGTCAAAACTAGCATTTTTTATAAAGACACACACACACACACACACACACACACACACACACACACACACACACACACACACACACACACATATATATATATATATATATATATATATATATATATATAATTTGCATCGAAACAGCCAAAAACCCTAATGCAACACATCTGAAGCCATTCGTGAAAAAACATCTAATGAGAGGAGATTCACCACTGAGCCACCGTCATCACCATCACCATAGCCATCCCTCCTTCATTCCCCTCCATAGCCATAGTCATCTACTTGTAATCTTGATCTCATCGTGATTAGCAATATTGTAAGACTATTTGGTATTTCTCTTAAGAATTTCTATACAATATTTGTGATTGTTGATCTCATCATGAGTAAGTAGTCCTCACGGACTACGAGCTAAGGCATAGCCTAGCAACACTATGTGCACCATCTAACATGGGAATATTGTGTTGTGATTGAATATTGGATTTGGCTTTTGTATCATTGTCTCTTGCCTCAATCTTAGGAGTTGTCAGGTACCTAAGACTGCGAGGATTGATGAAGGCAATAAGGTGAGATGAGTGATAATCTGCTTCTACGTATGAAACCCAGTGACAAAAGGGAGTACATAAGTTGATTTGAGATCCATTTGGGAATCATGGTAACATCATAGGTTATAAGGCTTTGTTCTATTTGTGGCTAGCAAATGTTAGTTATGGGAGTACAACCCACAATATTTACTAGATTACATCATAATTCATGAATGATCTTATTATTATCTTTGTCCCATATGTGTGCTCAGCTGTAGGTAAATCCTTAGCCATGGCCTATCTTCATCCATCAATATATAAAAAAAAGTAAACGTGAAAGGTTCGGTAAACAAATATATTACGAGTTTTTAAGGTCTTCTTCGATATAATCTTACACCAAGCAAATTCTTCCTAAGGTTTGGTAAAACTAGGTCTTCTAGAGAAAAAACAATCTATAATATACCCATAATCTGAATCAAAGGTATCACCCATTTTTCTAACGCTGTTGCCGGGGAAGAAATTCTCGCTACCTGGTGAGGTTATTAGAGACCTTGCTAGTTAGTTTTATTTTTTTAATTTATTTACTATTATTAGTTTACTTTTGTTATCAATTGAAAACCTCAAAATTTTAGTTAATCTTTTTATTACTAGTCTTGTTATTTGTCTTAATCTAAAAATCCAAAAGGTAGAAACTATGGCACAAAAGAATCTTGAAGATTATGCTACTCCCAATAATGATTATTTACGTGGGCCTATTACTTAGCCCACTTTCACGGGGAGAACTACAAAGTTAGGCCTTACTATTTAAGTTTGCTTCAACATAACAAATTTAGGGGATCCACTGCTGAGGACGCGGGTGCATTTAAACACTTTTACTTGGATATGCGGCATGATGTGCATAAAGGATGTTAACCCCGATACGGTCAAGCTACGCTTATTCCCTTTCTCACTTAGAGGAAAAGGAAAAAATTGTTGCTAGCATTTCCTAAAGGAACTATCACTTCATGAGTGGAATGCACTAATATTTTTAGGACCAAGTTTTTTCCTCCTGCTAAGACTATGAACTACGATCTAACATTACAAGTTTTAGACAAAAAGACCGCGATCTAGTAGCGCTTGCATGGAAAAGGATGAAAGAGTCCATAAAAACGGTTCCAACCATAGGATAGAAGAGTGGTTAATCATCCATTTTATTTTATATAATACTCTTAATCCCAACATCTAAGTCTATGATTGACACCGCAACTGAAGGCATATTCATGGGCAAGAAAGTTGAAGTTGTAGAAGTTTCTTGATCATATGTAGAACAACCATTCGTAATGGCACGTGGAAAGAACCTCCTTAAGGAGGGTAAACTCTATTTTTGGCAAAAAGAATGAAGAACCCACGGCAAAGGTGAATGAGCTCATAGATATAATTAAGGGTAAGGAAGAAGAACAAATTAATGACATCACCAATACTAATTCTGAAGAAGTGAATTTCGTTGCTCGTAATTCTTATAGTCCTGCATAGAAGAATTAAAACTATAGCTCGAAATTTCAGAAACCTTATCCTAATCATGCAGGTGCTCGAAACAACGACAATAATAATGGAGCAAATTATGGCAATCGTCCTCTTAAAAAAATTCAAAGCTCTTATGCAAGCTCAAACCGAGCAAACTAATATTCTTATCAAAATAACAGAGAACTATGACAATACTATTGGTAAAATTTGACCAAGTTGTTGCTATTAGAAATAATGTGCAGAATCTACAGGAAAGAACAAAGACCGAGACACAATTGGACGAGATAGATATGCTATGTGAGGCCAACAAAACCAGGGTTAGATTAGTTGGGAAAGTCTAATAAGGATAGGATAGGGAGGAGTTTTAGTCCGGTAGGAGGTTTCTCCTCTGTTACCAATTCTGTTAGTCAAATAATTAGTTAGGAGTCCTTTTTCTACAAGTCAGTTGTAACCCTCTGGCTATATTATGACCTGGGCTCGTTATTCAGATCAAGCAAGGCAATAAAATCAAAACCAATGTACGTTCCATTCCCCTTTCTCGTTCGTATCATACAGCAGCTCTGGGGCGCCAGGGCTACAGACCTCGGCCTCCCATCGAGCACCCCTACAACCTTAGATCAGGGTCGAGGCTACTATACCCTGTAGTCCTAACAAGCTGAGAATCAAACTCTCATACTTGCAAGGTTTGCAGGAAAGCCCAAGCCTAAACCGGTTGAAGACCTCAAGATGATAAGGATTGAAAACAAAGATGAAGAACCTGAAAAGCTAGACTATAGCAATGTTCCATCCCCGAATTATACCGTGGAGGACATTGTTAAAATGATCACTTTAAGGAACCCTAGCATTGTGGGAGATAATGAAGCTATGTATCAACAATTTATCAATCAAGTTGCTTTTAGGGTAGTACGTGAGCTAGAAGAAAATTATAAGAAGTTATCTGAGAAACTCCCTGCTAAGTTAGAAGATATACATGTAGGAGTTAATGACATAGCTCCACTTTGTGATCTGGGTGCAAGGGTTTCAACTATACAATGCAATTAACGGTCTGTGAAGAATAAACCTACCTTTCTATGATGTAGCTCTAGAAGTCTAACATACAGTATCTTATGCTGCAGAAATACTCTGTAAACTATACCGTGAAGACTACTACTCCAGTGTGAAGTCGTTTAGCCATATAAGCACCTCATTCCTCTTTGGATCATGAAAAAAAACAAAGTTTCAGTAATGGAATCAAGAAAGAAAAGAAGTGTTTCAGTAATGGTTGAAAGTACAATTAAAGGTCGTGGCATCTTCTTGGAAAGGTCAGCATCTAGGAAGGATGCATGAGCTACGCAATTTGCTACACTTGTTTTCCTAAGGCGACACAAAATTTCACATCTCAGCTTAACTAAAAAGGCACAGGGCAAAAGGAAACATACCATCACAAAGCTCTTTGTCCTAGGATCATTGTACCGCGCAAGCAAACAGCCCTGTTGAGGCTTCAATCCGTCTTTGAGTAGCTGGGAGCGTAGCTCCTTCTCTTTCTTGACCACAATTTCCTCTTCTGGTCGCCCACTGAATTTTTTCACTGCAGCAATGCCTCCTTCTACCTTTCGCAAGGTAACTGCTTCTGTATTTGGAGCTGGTAAACTGATTGAACAAGACTATTATTGACAACAGAAACATTTCCAAAGAAATAACTGGAAAATATACTTTTGGTCATGTATGAGCAGATGTCCATGTTGTCAGTAGTTGGAACCACGCATGGGACACCATACCTGTTCAAATCTTTGTTCATTGGCAGTGGTATCTGTATCGATACATCTGAAAGTTTGTCATCAGATGCCTGAGTGAAAACAGGTGTAGTCATTGGAATCTTTTCAGATGAAGCATTCTTGCCGAATATGTACCTACAGGTACAGCCATACAGACACTTTCAGCATTACAATATATGGTGTTACCTATTTACAGTAATGTCTAACAAAAGAACTCACCCAGTAACATTATTAAACCCTGATGATCCTGTTAGCTTTTCTCCTTTTGCTTGGACTACTGAAAATTGTGGATACCTCCTGACCTGAAAAAATATTTTGCTTATAATTTACCAAAAAATTAAACTGTGAAGAGGCAGCATTTACATATTAGGTGCCATACAGAGATACAGAATCCTACCATATGAGATCATATTGGAAAGATTGGCAAACTTGTCAGTGTTGTGACTTAATACTATGAATAATGGATTATGATAACATGGTAGCTTTGTTACTCCAATCTAAGGTGAACCGGATTCCTAATAAAATATATTCAGCGAATTAATACCTCATAGTTTGCAGTCTTTTTCAGAACGAGGTAACTTGGTGTTTCTATATCTGGGGTCTTGTAGTATCGTAGCTGTGTAAAATCAAAATGTCAACCGGCCAAAAAAAATCAATGTCAACTTCAAATAAATGATCGGCATATGAAAAAAAAAGTTGACTGATGGCAAGTTACCTGCTTGAAAACTTCCACTAATCCTTCAAAGGAAAAGTATTCGTTGTTCTGTATTGAATCCCAAATATCCTGCACTTCCGCATATCAGGACAGTAGAATATTATTTAATGATGAGTTTGGCAAGAGTATTGTTTTGTCAAATAGTCTAAATAGAAAGAAGATCATTCTAACATCTCTTTGATTCAAACGAATTTTATAGGAATTTGGGAGAATTTTGTGAGGGGAATTTTGGTAAAGAGAATGTTCTCATGAATTCAATAGTTCCTATGTTTTTCGTATTCCTGTGCTTTTGGAATCCTGTGAAGGGGATCCAACATAAATATACTTAATTCCAGGAAGTATCACGGTGCCAAGTTTTCTCAACCACATATCATAAATGGTACGGGAGTATAGGCAGAACTTATACATCACTCAGTACTACACCACTGGGGTTGTAGAAATAATGCAGCAGGTTGAGAAAACGTAGTCTCTTGGAATTTAGGTTCATATAAGGCACACTAGACGAAAATAAAATAAAATGCTATGGCATATCATGAAAACTAACAATACAGAGGGTAATGGTCTTAATCAAGTATGGAAACTAGGTTCAGAGCTTTGTTTCAGGCATTCAGGCTGAAACTGAAGCACTGAATTATACTATGAAGAAGGTTCTCTTCTGAATTCTGATAACCAAGCCACTGCATGACATAGCAGATAATAAGCGTGCAAGGCAAGGAGATTGAGTAAATGCACTAGCTAATGGTATTGACATAACTATCTAACCTTGAACCTCTAATTAAGCATATACATAAAATATTTTATTCGTCTCAAAGGTCTTGAGTTTTAGAACTGCAAACGCAAGAAACCTATAAGTCCACACTACAAATCTATTCCTAGCCCGCAAATCCCATTGCCGCATTCAGATGAAAAACATACGTTCCAAGGTGTGGTGAAAAGCAGGCAAGAACGAATGCTAACCACATGGCTGCAGAACTTGAGATTCTGTGGGTTGACGCCCATGATCGACAGCCCGGTGAAGACCAGCTCCGGCTTCCACGGCAAGAGAGAGAACTTCATGACCATGGTCCACCTCGTGGTGATCTCATAGGGCCCTGTCTGAACCAAAACTCGCAGAAATTACTACCAATTCAACGCACACGTACGTCCTCGCTGAAAAAATGCAGGAGAAGAGAAAAAATCCCAATCATGCAGCCATCGAGGAGGAGAAGACGCTAACCTGCTTGGCGTCGTGCAGGTAGAAGTCGGGGCGGAAGATGACCTTGAGGAGGTTGATGTTGGCGAGGTAGCCGTCGATGTCGTCGTAGCGGGTGATGGGGTCGCGGAAGCGGACGCGGTCGTCGTACGCGGAGCGGTCGATGCCGACGTCGTCAAACAGGTGCGGAAGGTCGGCCTTCAGGAACTCTACCAGCCGCTGCGCCTCGGCCGGCGGCAGCCCGGCGTCGTCCCTCTCGCCCTCCCCTGCCGGCGCTCGGGCGACCGCGCCGCCGCTCGGCGCCGCCTGTGCCGCGACGGCGAGGCGTGGCCTGCGCCTCCGGTAAGAGGCGGCGAGTGTCCTGGCCAGCTTCCGTGGCCGGAGAGGAGCGGTGGTGGCCGCGGGCGGGAGGATGAGGAGGCGAGAGGAGAGGCGTGTGGCCATTGGTGCTGTTTGGCTTTGCGTTGTACAGTCCGAGTTTCTCTCTCTAAACTTTGTTTTTCCAGTTGTCTTCTACGGAGTAGTACTACTACTACATACTCTTTTGCTTGGTGTTAAAATTTTGCGCGTGTTAAAATTTGGGCCAGGAGATTATTCCCCTTTCTCTTTCTCTATCTCAGCCCTGAGAGTTTATATATTCTTCTTACACAATCAAATTAAGCAACAACAGCTAGAGTTTCAAAAATTAAAGCGGAAGTTCAGCAGTATGTGTCCCTCACTACCTTAGGTCCTTAGCCCAAGTAAATTGTCCTAAATTATTTCATCTACCAAGTACAACATCATTCACTTGTTTTCAGCCATCTTTTTGGCCTATGTATATATGGCTTGAGTCTCCCCTCCCTTCTTTAACAGTTTCCTACAACAATTATAATCCAGCTATGTTAGCACATCTATATAAAGTTATAAGTAATAGAATATCCTTCTGAGCTTAGTTCGTTTTTTTTTATTCATTGAGATTTTGGTTGGCATTGATCGTATTCCTATAAGCAAGAAAAGGATTAGAACATAGATACATATTGACTTGTTTGGATTGAGCGGCATTGGGAAAGCATCTTGAACCGTTTTTATAATTCGTGTGAGGCTAAGGGCTAGAATTCGAGTCGAGCCAAGCGCTTGGCTCGACTCGCTAAAACTTGTTCAACTAACGAGCTAGCTGGGCTCGGCTCGCAGAACAATTTCATATTTGAAATTCGGCTTGACTCGATAAACACATGAGTAGCTTGTTTACCTCGTTATAAGTTGCGAACACGAGCATACATAAGAAAAACTAGTAATTCTCCTACTAATTAAGAACTAGAAAAACGATACTACTATCATAATAACACAAAGTCCAAATCAATGAAAAATATAATAACTCTACACCATTACATGAACAAAAAACATTCATAGTATGAGACTTATCTATGAAAAATGTTAAACTCTATATTTAAACGAGTTTAACAAGCTAAACGAGTACCTCGCGAGTTGCTCATTTAGTTTGCGTGAACAAACGAGTTCAAATTTAAAACTCGGCTCGACACATTAGACACGAAGTTCGAGCAGAAACACGAGTTACTCATTTGGCTCGCGAGTTTCGAGTTATAATTCTAGCCCTAGTGAGGCTGAGCATGCCGCTTTGACCTCAGTTGTGTGGTCATCCATAGGTAAAATACTTAGATGGTACAGGGGTAAACAAAGAATCAAAAATGGCATTAAGGAGTTGCTCTATAAATTTAACAGGATCTAGCTCTAAGTAGTTTTACATTTGGAGCCCTTCTCCACGCTTGTTCATTCTTTTGCTTCTAGTATTTTGCTTGGTGGCTTTTGGGGTGCTGAAGTTTGGGCCATAAGATTAGCCGTCTCCCCCTTCCCTCCCTCTGTCCCTCCCTAATGACTCTCTCTCTCTCTCTCTCTCTCTCTCTCTCTCTCTCTCTCTCTCTCTCTCTCTCTCTCTCTCTCTCTCTCTCTCTTCCCTTCTATAGTGTGTGTCAAAAAGGGTTGCCAATTTTGTTTTTGTATTTTAACACATTATACATATTTACCATAGCCCAAATACTCTCCTACTGCGATCCAAATTTGGGCAATGAGTACACTAATGGGGAGAGAGATAATCGTGTCAAAAAGGTAAGAATATGGAGATTGGAATATTATATTTATAGTGTACTTTGAGGTGGGTAAGAATATGCAATAGACTACATTGGACATAAATGTAAATTTACCATTACTAAATGTCGGTGATGTGGAAAATTTAGCATTGGAACAATGTGGATGTCCTCATGATTTACGTGCATTTCTTATACAAGCAAATTAAGTGTTAACAATTAGAGTTTCCAAAAGAAGGATGACAACTTACAAGCACGCATTGCTCTCTTGTTTCATCTACCAAGTATAACCTAGTTCACTCGCTTCGAACCACTTTTTGGCCTCATATGTACATATGGCTTTAGGATTTCGTCTATTAACATTTTTTTACAACAATTTTATCCAATTATGCCAGCATCTTTTCGGGACACGTACAATATTGATATAGGATGTACATCTTGATATAGTTAAAGGCAATAACATTCTAAACTTAGTTAATTTTTTCACCGAGATCTTGGTGGTCTAGATCACATCTCTATAGGCAACAAGAAGATTAAGTAGACACAACATTACTTGCTTTTGGAATTCGCTGTATTGGGAAAGTATGTTAAACCATTTGAGTGGCTACTATTTGAAATTTAACATGACTCGGGATCGGGGTAGTTGTGTACATGCTTATGGAGCTTTCGAAACATAGTATTGTGTGATGGAAACACATGATGTTGTAGTTGTGGACATGCTTCACTTCCGAAGCATAGTATTACGTGACAGAAACTGCCAATTTATACTAAGAAACTAGTATGTAAACTAGCAACAATGGGGTGCAAGAAAGACTATCACAAATTATGTCTAACCATTTAATATAGCAAAAAAACTCTTGTTTTATTTCCATGCCATGTTTTGATTAAAACAATTGCTTCTAACTATACTAGAATCGTGGAGGTTCTTCATAGAATGAGACTACTTTCAATAGCACAATGTTTGTGAACTGAATAATAGATAGAATTACGATCATAAGCGAGGGAATGACACAAAATTTATGGTTTCCAACCATGCATGATATATAAAACTATTAAGTAGCTAGAGGTTCTCGCATACCATCACAAATTCAGATGACAAGCCCATTGCTTTGCCAATGGGTTTTATGTAATAAAATAGCTTAAAACGTATGTTTTGATCTTTTTAAAAGGAATTTAAAAAGCAAACTTCTGATACTTTTCAAAATTTGATCACTTATTGTTCAATGATGTTCAACCATTTTGTGTGAAGTTCAGTACCTTTGTGAAATTTTGGTCACTTACCTTTAGCTTTTCCTTTTTTAGTTCCATTTTTTTAAAATTGTAGCAACTTCCGTGAAGTTCCAGTTAACTTTTCATGATATGGTTTTGTTTATGTATTCTACTTTTGTATTCGTTGTTCTATCCTTTTGGATATTTATTTTTGTCTAATTTTTGTTTTGTATTTGTTGCAATCATATTTATTTTGTGTAACTATATTTTTTGGTGAAATTGCACTTTGATAGTGGAGTACATAAGTGATTGACACTTCCAAAATTCCATTCACCGTCACCCTAGATCTTTTGAGATTTCCACGAGGAAAACACGTTCGTGAGAGCTATATGATCATCCACATGTACCTCCACATGTGAGTGGGTAGAAAATGAGCCAAATATGTGCGAGACTATGTCGGTTATGTGCTTTAGGGATGGAGCAAATCGAAGGGTAGTAATTCAGGATGAACTGTGTATTAGCTCATCTAAATGTCAATGCTCACAAGATAAACTATTGCAAATCTACTTCAGTGCTCTTTGTATCCCTCTCTCTCTCCCTCCCTCTCTATCTACCTCTATAGCTCCCTCTATATCAATCTATCTCTATCTCTCACTCCCGACCACTATAGGGTGACCAAGCTGCCAGTCGACGTCGCTTATGCCGCGATGGAGGTGTGGCCTATGCCTTGGTGGTCAGTGTTTTGGCTGGCTTCCATGGGTGTAGAGGGGAGTTGGTGGAAGAAAATGTGACAATCGGCATGGCTTGGTGGGAGGATGAGGAGGTGGGAGGAGAGGTTTGTGGCCAAATTGTGCAATTTGGCTTGTGTTGAGCAGTTGGAGTGTCTCTTTCCATGCGTATTTTTTGTTTTGGTTCTACATAGTATTTTGCTCCGCGTTTTTGTGTGCGGTTTTAAAGTTTGGGTCAAGAGATTATTCTTCCTCTCCCTCTCACTCACCCTATCTCCCTCCCTATCCCTCTCTCACTCTCTCTCTCTCAAATTAAGTGACAGGTACCGAGTTTCAAAAAGAAAAGTGACGCCTTACCATGGCATGGTCCTCTCTACCTAGCCCATGTCAATTGTACTAAATTATTTCATCTACCAAGTACAACCTCATTCATGTGTTTTCAACCATCTTTTGGCCTATATATATGGCTTAAGGCTCCCACTAACTTCTTAACCTTTTCCTACAATAGTTATAATCTAACTATGTTTGCCTCTTCTCAGAACTCTTACAATACTGGTATAGGGTATGTGCTCTATTGGCATCTTTGTATAGTTACAACTTTTCTTTTGCGGGGAGTATAGTTACAACTTATAAGAAATATCATCCTAAACATAGTTGTTTTTTCCATCGAGGGGCTAGATCATATCTCTAGAAGCAAGAAGAGGATTAAAACATAGATGCACATTTACTTGCTTGGAATGGGCGGTATTGGGAAAGTATGTTGAACGGTGTTTAGAATTCGTGCGAGCTGAATCCTATCAAACAGATAGTTAGTGCACTTAGTCTTTGGTATACACTACACAGGCATGCGTTGAGTTAGCTGGTCACCGGTTTGAGGTCGCAAATAGACGGTCCATACGCTCACTGAATGGCCCAGTCGCTTGCCAGACATTGCATATTTCCTTCCATAAGGAGGTTTAGTACAATCTCAACACCTCTTGTCGTGAGATGTGGGATTAACCTCCTTATATACTCGACGATGATGGACAACATTTTGGACTTCTGGGCCTGGAGCCCTAGTTAACTTGAGAAGGAAACAGACCATGTCGGTGTGCTATGCTTTATGGCATATTTGGAAAGAAAGAAGCAAACATAATTTGAGAGAGAGATGATCTCAGCCTCGTGGCTGAAATAATATATCCGGTGTTTTTCTGTTTCTTTCAAGTTTCTCTATACGCGCTTCAGATGATTATACAATTTTCCTCTTCTAAATAAAAACATACCATAGCTCCTGCCTTTCCCCGTAAAATGGTCTGGGCTTCTCGGGTAAACAAAGACTGGAAGAAGGGAAAGTGGGATCCAAAGTCTACCCTATGAAATTTGACATGACTCCATGTCTGAGTAGTTGTGGTCATCCTTCTAGCACTTGCAAATCATAGTATTGCGTGTTAATGCCAAGATATCAGTATGTAAAGTACCAAGGTATAACAAATTATTTTCAAAACCATTTAAATCTAGAATAACAAACTCTTGTTCTATTTTCACGCCATCTGGATGTGCCGCCATGTGTGAGTGGAGCAAAAATGAGCCAAATAGGTGAGAGACTATGTCAGTTATATGGTTTAGGGACTGAGCTAAGCATGGGGTGGTAACTCAGGATGGAACTGTGTATCAGGAAAAAATCCATATTCTTCATTATAATCTCCTTCTAAAATTGCTCAAAGTTTATCTCAAGGTTCCGCGGTATTAACGCTAAGTGCATAAGGCTCACTATAGCAATCTCCTTTTAAAATTGTTCAAAGTTTAGAAATGCACGAGAAAGTAAGATTTTTGGATATATTGACACATATAATAAAATTGTATTGCTCAAAACTATTTCCCCGAATGCTTTATGCAGTACTTCCTTTGAGACTTTGAAGGAACCTGCCGACATTTCCCATTTATATGCACTTCATCGCGTCGCGAACTAGATCATTGAACCTCAAAAGTCATAGAATTTGCATGCTGGTTTCCATTTTCGAGATTGCGCCCGATAAACACTGGCCCTATCTTTGCCTTCTTCGTCCATCGCTATGTGATGCATGGCTCCGGAATCATGTCGACGTCGGCCAAGATAAATACTCCCAGCACATGTCGGTAGAGTATCGCCGAGAAATCAAACCTACAGCAGTCACACCAAGCCTTGTTCTCGGCAATATTGTAGACGGCAGTGTGCCTGGTAGAAGGATCGCTGTGCCTTTCGACACAGTACTCCGGTGAAGACCAGCTCCGGCTTCCACGGCAAGAGAGAGAACTTTATGACCATGGTCCACCTCCTGGTGGTCTCATAGGGCCCTGTCTGAAGTTCGCAGAAATTACTACGAATTCGCAACGCACACGCACATACGTCCTCGATGTAGAATTGCATGAGAACGGCAACAAAATTCCCAAGCGTGCATCCATCGAGGAGGAGAAGGCGGGTAGAAGTCGGGGTGGAAGATGACCTTGAGGAGGTTGATGTTGGCGAGGTAGCCTACGATGTCGTCGTAGCGGGGGATCGGGTCGTGGAAGTGGAGCGGTCGATGCCTAGAGAATACAGTTTGGAACCTTTAGAACATCCTTTTTCTAGTCTAAAACAAACAAATGAACTTAAAAACCGGTTAGTGATTAAACACCTATACAACGTTGGAACAACAAAATGCGTGTCTTACGCAAGTTCCTCCGTGGTTGAGTCAGACACACTGCTAGAATCCTTAAAAATAAAAAATACGCCTTTCGTCTATTGTTAATGATTTAGAGGCTTCAACGGAAGTTAGTCAAGTGACTGCACATGAGATTGAGCTTAAAAACCAATCGAATGCGGAAATTGTTAGACCTTTTCACGAGGAGAAATTCAAGTGGTACCAACGCTCCAAAACAAAATTCATCCTTGAAGGTGATGCAAATACAAGATACTTCCATGTTGTTGCCAATGACATGCATAAAAAGAAACTTACTCACTCTTTAATTCAAGATGAAGGTACGATTGAGGGTCAGGAGCAGCTGAAATCTTATGTTACGAGTTATTACAAATCCTTGTTTGTGGCACCGCCAGAAAATTCTTTTTCGTTGGATGAGACCCAAAGAGTGGATATTCCTCAGGTTTCTGATGAGAACAACAACTTTCTAACACGCTCCTTATACGGAGGAGGAGGTCAAGAAAGCTGTTTTTCAAAAGAAACATAATAAAGTGTCAGGGTCTGATGGCTTTTCAGCGGAATTTTATCAAACGTTCTGAGAAGTTATCAAGTTGGACCTGATGCGATTGTTTGAGTTTTTGCAAGCTGGCCAGTTAGAACTTTTTAGACTGAATTTTGGCAACATAATATTACTTTCTAAGGTTAATAATGCAGAATGTATACAACAGTATCGTCCAATCTGCCTTCTTAACGTTAGTTTTAAAATATTTACAAAAGTTGCTACAATCAGACGAAATTTGCTAGCTGATCATGCTGTTCGCCCATCTCAAACTTCTTTAATGCAAGGAAGAAATATTTTAGATGGTGTAGTAATCTTGCATGAAATGATCCATAAACTATACACAAAAAATTAAATGGTGTATTGTTTAAGATTAACTTTGAAAAGGCTTATGATAAAGTTAATTGGTCTCTTTTCTTCAGCAAACACTCTGTATGAAAGGCTTTTCGGAGGAGTGGCCTACTCTCATACAGTATTTTGTGTCTGGTGGTAGTATTGCCATAAATGACAATGATAACACTGGCAAATATTTCTAGACCAAAAAAGAACCGAGGCAAGGAAATCCACTATCGCCTGTCCTATTTAACATAGTGGCCGATATGTTGGATATTCTTATTGAGAGAGCCAAGGCTAAAGGCCAAATTGAAGGATTAGTTCCCCATCTGGTTGATGGTGGTCTCTCTATTTTTCAGTATGCTGACGATACAATCTTATTTATAAAACACGATCTGGAGAAAGCTAAGAATCTGAAATTGATATTATCAACATTTGAGCAACTCTTTAGACTGAAAGTTAACTTCCATATGAGTGATTTGTATTGTTTGGCTAGGATAAAAACGAAGCCCATCTATATTCTGAACTTTTGGCTGTGGACAGGGGCAATTTCCAGTCAACTATCTGTGAATATCGATCCACTATCGGTGTCTCACGATTGCTAAATAGAAACTCGTTGAGGAAAGACTACAAGAATTTTTTAATAGTTGGAAAGGAAAATTACTATCCCTTGACGGAAGACTTGTACTCATAAATTTAGTGCTCACCAACATGGTACTATATATGATCTCGTTTTTTCAACTACCAAAAGGTTCTTTTGGCAAGGGGATAGTGAGAAAAATAAATATCGACTGGCCAAATGGAATGTGGTTTGCTGATCGAAAGAATACGATGGACTGGACATACATGATTTGCAAGTCAAAAACACCATGCTTTTGGGTAAATGGCTTTTCAAACTGCTTACAGAAGATGGTGTTTGTCAAACCATCCTATGGAGGAAGTATGTTGGCTACAAAGCTGTGTCTCAAGTGGTTTAGAAACCCGGTGATTCACACTTTTGGGATGGACTAATGGCATCCAAAAGACATTTCTTCCTCTTTGATGCTTTTAATATTAAGGATGGATCACAGAGTAGATTCTAGGAAGATAAATGGCTTGGCCAAACTTCTCTTCGTGTACAATATCCAGCTCTATATTTGATTGTTAGACACAAAGGGGATACATTATCCACAGTAATGAAATCCAATCCTCCTAATGTATCTTTCCGAAGAAGTCTTATAGGTCCTAGACTAATATCTTGGAACAATCTTTTATTGATATTATCCACGATACAACTGTCTGAGGGTATGGACGAATTCAAATGGAAAATACTACAAAGTGGTAAATTTTATGTTGATTCAATGTATAGAACTTTGATCCAACCTAATATTTCAGTTAATGATAATAGTAAATTTTGGAAGATGAAAATACCCCTTAAAACGAAGATATTCGCTTGGTATCTCCGTAAAGGGGTAATTCTTACGAAATATAATCTTGTTAAGAGGAATTGGCATGGAAGTATACAATGTGTTTTTTATCATCATAATGAGACAATATGTCATTTTTTCTTTCAATATAAATTTACTCGTGCTATATGGTCAATCACCCATGTAGCCTCCGGTTTATCTCCTCCATGTTCGGTAGTAAATTTATTTGGAAACTGGTTGAACAGGATTGCGGATAAGTACGGGACTTTGTTTAGGGTAGGAGCGCTTACCGTTATTTGGTCGCTTTGGCTATGTAGAAATGACAAGATTTTTAATAACATTGTGTCTTCTCCCCTGCAGGTTATCTATCGAGCCACGGATATTCTCGATCATGGACTACTCTCCAATGTATGGAGTTCCGCGACTTGTTTGTGGAGGGTATACGCGATTGAAGGACATGGCGAGGGATATTTTCTCCTGACATGGATGGCAACGTGATCTTCGGATAGATCTACCATAGTTTGAGGCCGTTTATTTCTTAGCATCTTTTATAATTTTGGTACTTTTTCTTTGGACACTAGTTCTGCGGTTGATTGGCTGTCTGCATCTTAGCTATGCAGAGGTCGGGTGTAAACATTACTGTTATGTAATAAAAGCGTCCTTTTGAAAAAAAAAAGTATACTAGATTTCTCAAAAAGTTGTAATTTGCAAAAAACTAGTTCATTTCTTTGTATTAAAGAGGGTATATGTACCCTAAGGGTTACCCACTCCTATCCTTATCAATGCCTACATCGTCGAACATGTGCTGCAGGTCGGCCTCGGCCGGCATCGCCCGACGTCCCTCTCGCCCTCCCCTGTCGTGGTGTCACGACAGCAAGGTGTGGCCTGCGCCTCCGGTAAGAAGCGGCGAGTGTTGTGGCCGGCTTCCGCGGCCAGAGAGGAGTGGTGAGGGTGGGCAGGGGGATGACGAGGCGGGAGGAGGGGTGTGTGGCCATTGGTGCCGTTTGGCTTTATGTTGTACAGTACAACACTGTTATTCGTGTTGCCTGTAGTACTCTTTTGCTTGGTGAACTTTACGCGTGTTAAAATTTGGGCCAGGATTATTCTCCTCTATCTCTATCTCAGCCACGGAGTTTACATATTTTTCTCATATAGAAGCAAATTAAGGGATGGCTGACAGAATTTTAAAAATTAAAGTGGCAGCTTACCAGTATGTGTTCCTCTCAAGGTACAGCTATTTTACTTTTTTCAACAACTTGTTGGGATATATATATATGGCTTGAGGCTCCCCCTCCCCTTATTAACAAATTTTTACAGCAGTTATAATCCAACTATGTTTGCACATCTATGTAAAGTTACAAGTACTAGAATATCCTCTTGAGCTTAGTTGTCTTTTTCCCATTGAGATCTTGGTTGGGATGGATCGTATTCTGTAAGCAAGAAAAATATTAGAACATAGATACACACTAGTGCAGGCCACCCCCTTTAACTCCGGTTGGGACGGCCCTCTAACAGCGGTTCCCCAACCGCTGTTGAGGGTTCGGTGTTAGAGGGGGGGCCCCTTTAACACCGGTTCTTATACGAACCGGTGTTAAAGGGTGGCGCACGTGGGGCTGCCGCAGGCCTCAGCCCCCCCCCCCCTTTAACACCGGTTCGTATCTGGAACCGGTGTTAAAGGTTAGTCTGCCGCGGCAGAGATTTAGGCCGTTTTCCTGCCGCGGCAGAAAGTTCTGCCGCGGCAGGAAAACAGCCTAAATCTCTGCCGCGGCAGACTTCTGCCTCTGCCCCGTTCTGGGCGTATTTCTGCGGGAGGGGGGGGCGAGGGGGAATCGATCGGGAGCGGTATACATAAACATCGTCATCGGTACATACGAGTACATGAATAATTAAGCAACTATTATTATACACAAACATCGTCATCGGCACATACATCGTCATCGGCACATACATCGTCATCGTTCATTTTGGTGGATATCTAAAGAGTTCTCCGCCAGGCGTGACGACCTCATCAAGTATGAACCCCGCCAATTCCTCTTGAATGGCTCGTATGCGTTCAAATGGTAGGAGTTGGTCCCGCATCTGTTCGATCTGAATATATATGAAGAATGGGCCGTCAATATATATATAAGAATAAAACTCAACACAATTGATGGTAATAAAATAATATTGTGGACTTTGTTTACTTACTCTAAGTTGTTCTAGTGCGGCTTGGCCCGTCGCACATATCGTGTTGCGAATGAATTCGCAAGCATAGTACCCACATAAGTTATTGCCGTGTCCCTGATGCGCGCACTTTACGAGAATAGAGAGTTCAATCAAAATAATAATCAATAAAGCATGATATAATGGAATTGGAAGCTAGCTAGTATTACTTACATTTTGGTCTACAAATTTTAGTTCTTCTGACCATTCACCCATGGCCCTGCCCGTGAACCTTTTCCAAACCCTGTCCGACAAAGAAAATGGATAAAGGAGTAATTAATTACTTATTGTCACGAAAGTTGCCGATCTAGTGCGATAATATGATTGAAATTACCTCTGGAGGATCTCTCTAAAGTTTGCCCATATCTCTTTTTCTTTTCGTAACGAGTCCATGACAAGGACTTTTCCTGAGTCGGGTTGAATGACTAGCAGAATAAAGTGGAACCTACGCACGCATAACTCATCATCAATTACACTTAACATCGAGTAAGCTGAAATAGAATGTGTACAAGAGAGAGGGTAACAGTACTCACGAGAAGTTGTAAGGCAATAGTATTTCCCTTTTGGTTTGTTGTCTCAGTAAAGACGTTAGCAAGTAATGTTCTGTTTGCCCGGGTTTGGTTTCTACCACTTCTTCATGAACTCTATTTGGGTCAACGAACCCAATGTCAAAAGGGCCTCCTTTCCTGCATTCCATAACCTTTTTCCTGCATAATAGTATATACATATATGGTGAGCATATATATATACATGCAATTAATAAAGTGAATGAGATGAGATATAAATTATAGAAATAGTACTTACACACAATAAAGGTTGATGGCGGCTTTGTCGAGTTCCTTCTGATTGAATAGAAAATGCAAGTCTTGAATGTTGAAGTCGATCGCGTCATCTCCGCAGAAGAAAATATCATCTCTTATATGCGCCGTGATCCATTCTACCTTTCTCGTCTTGCAGAAATGAAGGTACCACTTGTGCAATTTTCGCATCTTTGTTGGTAGAGTCTTGAGCTCCTCTTTCTTGACGAGATTCTTCCCATACTTCCATGGCTGTATGGGGTTGGCATCGCATTTGGGCAAGTTGTCTCCCATGACGTTGAAGTATGCAATATAAGTCATCCCCATCTCATTGGCCTTTCTTTGTAGCTCTGCCTCGTAATCATTTACGGGAGGAGCGTCCCGTGTGTCGAACATTTGGAGCGGGGCACATGATTGGTTTTCCTGCTCTCCGAGCATGGGAACTGTTTTCTGGGGTGCCTCACGACTGCTACTTTCAGTCTCCCTACGGCGCCTTGCATCCGCCTTCAAAATCTGGCGCTCGTAGTCCGGCACAAGTGGGGTTTCAGGTTTCGAAAGATTATTGTAAAACTTCTCCACCACCGCCGGATCTATTTTCTCCTTTGGCTCGGCCCGTCTAGGTGCAAAGAATTTCTTGACCTGTTCTTCCGAGATCCTATTGGTCTCCTCATCGCTGCGATTCCACGGTAAAACCGACAATGGCTTGGCGGAAGGCTGCGGGACGTAGTTTTTTGAACTCTTTGGCGTACGGTTTCCTGCGGATTTCTTTGTGGCAGTGCTACTGATGCTCCTCGTGGCAGTGCTCTTCCGCTTACGCTGAGGAGATGGCTGACGGGCCGGAGATGGCTGCCGCGCAGGAGATGGCTGACGGGCCGGAGATGGCTGCCGCGCAGGAGATGGCTGCCGCGCAGGAGATAGCTGAAGCGGCTCAGACTGCTGACGCTGGGGAGACGGCGGGGGTGCCAGTGACCTCCAATTTGGAAGCACAATGTGTTCCTTCTTCCAAAGAATGGTTGTTTTCACTGCAAATTTGAGTTGAGTTTCCCCTTCACCTGTAGCATGGTCAAGCTGTGCTTCCTCATATTCCTTCACAACCTCATCCACCCCGACAATAGCATAGCCATCTGGAATCGGTCGGCAGTGGTAAGTTCCACCAGCTACAGGAGGTAAGGCATAGCCGACAGCCACCTTAATGGATAAGCCCATTAATCTCACATGCAGCTCAGCGTGTTCGCTCTCCGTGATCTCATCCACGGGGTATCGAGGACCCGTCATTTCAAGCGTGGGCTGAACGTTCTCCGTGGAAGCCACACTGCTTTTCCGCGCAGAGTCTGGGCCGCGGGCAGCCTCCAATGCAGGCTCTTCGTGCCGCTGAGATGGGCCGGTAGCTTGATGGCTCTGTTGTGCATTCACTTGCACCTGCAGCGCCGCAAGTGCATGTTCTATCTGTGTCATCCGCTCTGTACGCTTTTTTTCTTTTCTGCCGCGCCATCTGTAAGAGTCGCTCCAATCGGCAAACCCATCCTTTCACGTCATACCCCCTGTGCCTCGTGCATGTCCAGGGTGTTCTTTTTTACCGATGGCGCGTGTGAGCTGGTCATTCTCTCTGTCAGGATGGAAGGTCCTGGCGGATGTTTCCTCGTATGCCGTGATGAGTTCAGTGACGGGTTTGGCAAGGAGGGTTGGGAAGATACACAATCCTGTTTCTGGGTCCAACCTTGCCCCGATTCCGTAGAACCAAGTCTTTGCACGTAGGTCCCACCCATCTGTCTGGGGTGTGATCCCTCTCTCGCGCAGGGCCTTCTCAGCTTCCTCCCACTTAGGCCTCTGAGATATGTAGCCACCTGACCCCATCCTCTGGTGATATTCCTTCTTCAGGGCATTAAGCGTATTGGTTTCTGACCTCTTTTTAGCTATAGCACTTTTTTTATATGTCTCAAATTCGGGCCAATGAGGTCTTATCTTCGCATAATATGCGTCTTCGAAATTTTGAGTCTCGCCAGATTTGACAAATTTGTTCAATTTTGTCTTCCAGTTGCGGAAAGCGTCAGCCATCTTCTTTAGAGTCCACTCTTTGACCTTTTCCTTTATAACCGGGTTGTTTTCATCCTCCTCTGGCGGAAGGGTGAAATTTACCAACAACGAATTCCAAAGCGTTTCTTTGGATCTGTCATCGACAAAGGTACCGTCGCCCTTCTTTGGATTATTCCAATTTTCAATTATGATTGGGATTTGGTCCCTAACAAGAACACCAGCCTGACGTACAAATTTGTCTGCGGCCTTCTTGGGCTCCATCGGCCTGCCATCAACACGGACTGCTTCGATCGTGAACTTTGCACGATCTTTCAACCGCTGGCTCGCGCCTCGCTTGCTCTTTTTCGTAGAAGAAGATGGTTGCCGGCTGGTCGATCCAGAGGGTTAAAAGAAGAAAGAAGCGTTAATTTGTATACACGAAAGTCAGCAGAGGCTTAATCAATGCATATACCTCGCCGGACTTTGTAACCATTAAATTGCGTTCACCGGAGTCTTCATCTTCTCCATGACTAGTACTTGAGTTGTCGTCATCATGTCCCTCCAAGTTCAGATATTGTGAGGTGTCCTCATCAATAATGTTCTCCATTATTTCTTCTTCTTCAAGGTTTCTACTAAGTGGATCCATAGTTTCTAAAACAATAATATTATCTAGAGTAAGAGTGTAAACATTCAAGTGGACTTGGATTTATACACAAATATACATATTATTCATACCAAAATACACAAATAAATACACAAATGAGTCAGAGGTCCAATTTGTATACAACTTTTAATCTATGCATGTAGTACAATTTATCGAGCAAACAAGTTTTAATCAGGATGAGTCAGCAATCATACACGTGGCAGACACGTGGCGCTCACCGGTGGGGTGACGTTGGTCTCGTCGGGCGGCGGTGCTCGTCGGGCGGCGGTGCTCGTCGGACGGATGCGGCGGTGCTAGCGGCGGGCTCGTCGGGCGGCGGGCGGCATCGGCGTTTAGGCGTGGCCTATGAGCTCCGAAGCGGCGGCGGCGAGACGCTCCTGCACGGGGAAGAGAGCGAGGTGGTCAGTTAGGGTTTAGGCGTGGCCTTATATAATATCTTTGCTATAAGCTATTTTCTTTTTACTCCACATGCTTCTAATTCACATGTGCAAGGATTAAGGCCTAGATCGTCGGGGTCGATGTCACTACGTTCATCTCTCCCATCTTTGGCACCCTGGAATCGTTCCGAGGGTCAATTGGCGATTATTTATTTTCATCCCAAGACTATGTAAATGAAATGGATTGGCCAAACAAAAAAATACTATACAGAAATAGACAAATACTCCATATTTCTCGAATTTTTGCCTCGGCGGGGAGGATGATGTGGATTGGACCGTAACCCAAGTAAATCCCGGTCTTCTAGAGCCTAAACCAACGAGGCCTAAAGAACTGTGTTTATATAGTTGATATATTATGCAAATATGTTCATATGTGTCCCCTCCGGCAGCGCCCAATCGAAGCCACAGAGCATGCTGGCCAGGGCGAACTCCACTCGTTCATCAGCGCCATCGACCTGCCCGGGCACAGCCGCCGCCCGGAGCCGAACGGCACCGGCTAGCTCCAGATGCGCGCCGTGCAGGTCCACCTCGCCGCCCGCGAACCTGTCCGGGTCGAACCGCGCCATCTCCCCAGCTTACCGAGTCCCTCAATGGCCCACGCGTTCACGGCCACCCACGTGCCCGCCGGCACGTCGTAGCCGCCGACGCCGACAGCAGCAGCGTCGTGCTCGCGGCAGCAGCAGCGTCGTGCCCGTGGCAGCAGCAGCGTCGCCGGGAGCAGCAGGAGGAGGAGGGCCAGGCGCGGGTGGCCTTGTCCGGGAGGAGCGGTGGAGGGCCGGCCGGGCGCGGCCGGAGCAGGCGTCGAACGAAGGAGCGGCGGAGACCCACCGTGTTAGAGGGAGGGGAAGGATGCGGGGAAGAGAGGGTCGGGGGCGGCGAACCTCGAGCTTCGAGCGGCGGCGGCGAGACGGCGGGTCGGGGGCGGCGAGACGGCGGGTCGGGGGCGGCGCTTCTCTCTGTGTTCGATCGATCTGGCTCAGTGGGGAAGAAAGGAAGGGGAGGAAGGTGAAATAAATACACCCCCCCTTTAACACCGGTTCGTGGCTGGAACCGGTGTTAAAGGGGGGGCGTTTCCCGCGCGCATTTATTACCCCCCCCCTTTAACACCGGTTCGTGGCTGGAACCGGTGTTAAAGGGGGGGCGTTTCCCGCGCGCATTTATTACCCCCCCTTTAACACCGGTTCGTGGCTGGAACCGGTGTTAAAGGGGGGGGTGGGTGCGCGCGGGAAACGAAATAAATGCCCCCCCTTTAACACCGGTGGCATTTATTTCATGCATTAAAGGGGCATTTTTAATTCAAAAATATGATATGAATTTAGAAAATTCATATCTTTTTCATTTCAACTCAGAAAAATATGAATAATATATCATAATTTTCATAAAAATAATTTCTATCCATTCATGTACATCATTTTATATTTACTTTACATGAAAATTTTCAAAATAATTAAAGCACTTACATATAAATTTTGATTATTCAATTCAAACCAAAATAAATTGTTAAATCCTAAAACTTTGAACATAAGAAATATTAATCATCTAAAAAATGATTTTTATTAGATCAAATCATATTTTAATGTCGCATCTTTTGTATTAACATTGGTCATAACATTGGTCATTTGACCCGAAAGCCAAGAAACCTCGAATGAGATAGGTCATTTTGAGACAGTTACATAAAGCCGAACTGGAACTGAAAATTAAGATACATGGCCAGATTAAGTAACAATCGGCCGAACTTGTTTCGGAATGTTGGAGTGATTCAGTCATGCTCCTGCCTACACCTATAATACTCGCCACTGTAGTCGTCGTACTCGCCGCCGCCGTCATCGCTGTCGTCGTCGGGGTCGCCGTAATTGAACCTCTGGAGAGTACGCGTGGGCTGGACTTGAGGGTAGCGCGTGGGCTGGACTTGAGGGTAGCGCAGACAGGGGTTAGAGTCGGCGGCAGTGTCATAGGCCATGACGCTCTGGAGAGTCCGACTGCGCCACCATAGCCGACGGACGGCCTCGTTGAAGTTAGGAGGAGGTGGGCCGTCCTCCTCGTGCCTGGCGAGCGCCCTCTCATGCCGATCCACGAAGAAGGCTTCCCAAGTAGGGAAATAGTCGGGATGCCATCTGGGATTCCTCCGCTGCTCTGGCGTGAGCTCGAAGTAGTAGTGGTTCTTGATGGCCATCCGGCGCGCCACACCTAGAGGGACAGGAGGAACCGGCACGCCTCCGACGCTCAGCATCCAGCCGACGGGGGCACTGTAGCCCGGCGGGCAGGGGTAGTTCGAGGCGCAAAGCGCCTCCGCCTCCCTGGGGGTTAGTGCTACGGTGGAAGCCATGGGAAAGAGTGATGAGGTTGCAGATATGAGTCTAGAGATGTGCAATGACAATGGAGGCCAACCCCCTACATATATATATAGTGAACTAGCGGGAAGAACTGGAGGGAAGAACTGGCGGGAAGAAAAATGGCGGGAAGAAAAATGGCGGGAAGAAGAACTGGCGGGAAGAAAAATGGCGGGAAAAATGGCGGGATGAACCTTTAGTCCCGGTTGGAGACACCAACCGGGACTAAAGATGAACCTTTAGTCCCGGTTGGAGACACCAACCGGGACAAAACACGAGTCAGCACTAATAATAGGGGTGAGTGTCAACATTATTTCGTAAGTGTCGACACTATGTCGAGCTGCTTGTACTATAAATAGGCATCCTTGTGAGTCCAGTCCTCCAGCCAGTTTGAGGCTATGCCTTACCTCCTTTCGAGAGCAGGGACACCACTACGGCCAGTTTCAGGGAGATGCCGACGGAGCCTAGTCCTCCGGCATCTCTGAGAAACTGGTCATAGAGGCACTCCCTAATATGTGAAATTAGTTAGCTCCCAGGTGAAAGGACTATATCTTCCCTTGATGTTTTTTTGGTGTTAAATGACAATCCCAACCTTGTTTTTAACTGTGCTCTTGAGTTTCAGGGGAAACGTTGTTGTTGTCTCATTGTACTGTGATGGATACTCTCTTGTGATCTTTTGAAGACGGTGGCCTTTTTAGTCTTCTCCTAGTTTGTTTCTGGTTGATGTTTTTAGGTCACCGTACTATTAAGAGGGGGTCCATGTTGGAGGGCTGTGGGAAATCACTTGTTTTTGCACAAACCTATATGCACCACCACAGCCATCCCATTATTCTGTGTGAGAGAGAGTTTTTTCCTGTTCTGTTGGGGCCTTTTGAGTCTCACCGGAACTTCCGGTCATAGACCGGAAGTTCCGCTCAAACCTTTTTCTGCGGGCTGTTCTGCAGTTTGTTCCGACGCTAGTTCCGCCCAAGTTCCGGTGGCAGTTCAATAACCTTCTGTGTTGAAGTGTGCTATTTGCCGGAACTTGGCCGGAACTTGACCGGAACTTGCTCGGAACTTTTTCCTGGCAAAAGTGCTTGAGCGGAACTTCTGCCTGAAGGCCGGAACTTTCGGTTAGACTCGCTTCGCGACCCAAAAGTTCCGCCCCTGTTCCGCCCCAAGTTCCGGTGAAGGCTCAGAAAGTTTCTGTTTTGAAACATGCTATTTGCCGGAACTTGATCGGAACTTGCTCGGAAGTTCACCGGAACTTCCGGTCTGCTTTGACCGGAACTTCCGGTTGCACTTCTGGAGCGGGCGTCAACGGTCTGATGACCGTTGGAGCCAGGCTCAGGCGGAACTTCCGGCCTCTCACCGGAACTTCCGGTGAGGTCGCGGGGGCTGTAACGGTTCAGTGCGAGGGGGGCCTATTTAAGGCACCCCTCTTCTTCCTCCCACCTCTCTCGAATTTTTCTCTCTCCTCCATTAATACCTGAGCTTCACCTCACTAGATCTCTCTCTCTAACCACTCAAACGACCTGATCTTTTGAGAGGTGAGGGAGGAGACCTAGATCTACACTTCCACCAAAGAAGAATTGTTTTCCCCCACCCATCCTTTGTGGATCTTGTTACTCTTGGGTTTCTTGGAACCCTAGACGGTGTAGGGCATCCCCGGAGCTGAGGCATGTGTTGTAAAGCTTCAAGGTGTCGTTGAGGGCCTCCAATTGAGTTGTGGAGCCTCCCCCTCAACCTTGGTGTAAAGGTTTCGGTTGGCGCCTTCAAGGTCACCGGTTAGTGGATTGTGAGGCCTCCTTTGTGGGGGAGCTCACCGGAGAAGAAGGTGAGGCCTTTGTGGCGCTCGGGTGACCTTGTGTGGCCCCGACACCTCTCCAACGTAGACGTAGCTCCTTGGGAGTGAACTACGGGAATTACATCTCCGTGTCCCCTCGCCGGTTTCTTCGTTCCCTTCCTTTATTCCTTGCTATTTACTGTTTTTGTGGTTTGTGTTCGCCTTCTTGCATTTAGGTTGCTCACTTAGTTGCATCTCTAGATAAATTTCTTTCTCGTTGAGCCTAAAAGTGTGAAACAAATTAAAATTGGTAGACGCCTATTCACCCCCCCCCTCTAGTTGATTCAAGTCGGTACTTACAATTGGTATCAGAGCGCAGGCTCTTATTTCGGGCTTTACCGCCTAAGAGACTATGGCCGACGAAGGGGGTAGTGAAACTGAAAAAGCCAAGAACTTGGCCACTATGGATGACCTCAAGCAATTGGAGTCATCCATGATGTCCAAGTTCGAGGAAATGATGACTCTCTTGCAGTCCCTCAAGACAAACCCCATGGTTGCTATTGACACACCCCAATCCAACGAGGTTCCTCCCACCGTTACGGTGTCCGCCCCCGGGGTAACTCCCGCGGCTGCCACCACTCATTTGGGACTTGGTTTTGTTGCTCAAACCTCTACCAAGGTTCCAAGTGAGAACATCGAGGAGCCCGAGAACCCAACTTCAAAAGGGGAGAATGGAGGAAAGGAGTACTCGGCGGTACCCCCACCGCTGAAGTACACTCCGGATCCACCCATTCCCATGCCACACATTATCCCTCAAGGAGCACCACCTATGCTAGATACGTCTAATTTCGCCAATTGGCAATATCTAATGCGCTCACATATTTCCAGCTCATCCATTGAGTTAATGAGGATTGTGGAGGATGGATTCTCTCCATTTGACCCAAAGAAGTTGACACGAGGTGAAGTGGTGGACAAGCAACTCAATGCTATAGCTTTGGGAATGATTCAAAAGGCCTTGACTCCAAAGGATTTTGCTCACATTCGCCAATTTGACACTGCCAAGGAAGCTTGGGATCAACTCACCGAGCTCTTCGTTGGGAATGCTAGCATCCAAAGCTCCAAGTTTGACGAGATCAACAACGAGTGCGATGTTTTCGCAATGCAAGATGATGAGACCCCTGAAGACATGTATAGGCGCCTTAAGGTCCTTTGTACCACTATGAGGGACCTTGGGGCTCACTATGTTGATGAAAAGTTTATGAAGAGAAAGTTCATTCAAGCTCTTCTCCCATTTGAAGAACAAAAGCTCAACTCTATCAAGGGAAGAACTAACTTTCACTTAATGACCTCCCAAGAAGTCTTGAGTGAAGTAATTGCCATGACTATTGCTAAGAAGAATGCGGAGTCCGCTCGAGCTAGAGCCATTGGATCAACAAAAGTGAATCTTGCTTTGAAGGCCAAGGCTATTGAAGTTGATGATGATGATACATCAAGTGAGTGGTCTCAAGAATATCTCAAATGTGCCTTCAACGAACATCTTGCTCTCGCTTCAAGGGCCTTTTGGAACAAGTCCGGATTCAAGTCAAGATCAAGGGACAACTCAAGATTCAACTCACCCAACAAGTCTCCCAAAGCAAGATCATGCTACAATTGCAATGACAAGAGTCACTTTGTGGCCAAGTGTCCCTTTGAGAACCGTGAAGACAATGGTGGTCGTCTCATTCGCAAGGTCAAGACAAGATCTCCTCATCCCATAAACAAGAACTACACCGTCAAGAACGCCACCAACAAGGAACGAGCAATTGTGGTCCATGAAGAATATCTTTCGGGCACGGATGAAGATGATGATGATGAAGGTCATGGTGGAGAGATTGTGGGGGTTGCTGCAATTGCCACTACCTCAACTCCACGTCTATCCCTCTTCGACTCGCCAAATGAAAATGTCATCTCCTCCAACCAAAAGTGCTTCATGGCCAAGGCCACCGAGGTATCATCGAAACCCACTCCTCAACCCATCTCTAGTGAGCCTTCCTCTCTTGATCTTGTTGGTCTAGAGGTGAAGAAAGAGATGATTGACATGTGTGAATTTGTTGCTACCTTAGATGAAGAAACTAAAAACTGCTTTGAGTCCTTACTTGCACAACTTGAAAATGCTAGAGATGCCTTAGATGAAAAGGAAGAACTTCTTGACTTGCTAAGTAAAAATGAAAGAGATGCCGCCGATGAAATTGCCTCTCTCACTCAAAGTCTTGAGGATGAACAAAATATGAGAATTAATCTTGAAGAAAATGTGTCTAAGCTTGTAGATGATCATAACAACACTTTGACCTCTATAATTAAAGAACGTGACCATGCTCTTGCTTTGATTAAGGTTCTCAAGAAAGAAAATGCTGAGTTTGTGGGTGGTCATGATAAGACTCAAGAGGATCTTGAGAAACTCAAAGAGGAACACAAATCCTTGGAGAGTAAATTCTCAAGTCTTTTTGAGGCTCATGAACAGCTTCAAACTCAATTAACTTGTGATCTTTCTAAGTCTTTCGCTGTGCAAATTATAGACTTGTCTAGTTCTCCTAACCCTTGTTGCAAGCATGAGCATCTCATAGAGGAGGTCAAGGTTTTGAAGGATCAACTTGCCAAGATTAAGAAGAAGAAGAGGAAGAACAAGAAGAAGAAAAAGAACAAGGGCATGGCCCAAGGAGTTCCAAATGGCCTAACCCTCTTGCAAAGTGACAACTTTGCCGGAAAGAACAATCCCTCTTATATTCTTTGCAAATCTTATGATGGTCATGTATATGCTAGATATGTGGGGACATCTTACACGCATGATTATCATTGGGCCATTTGGGTGCCAAAGGTTCTTGTCACTAACAAAAAGGGACCCATTGCAAAATGGGTACCTAAAACCAAGGCTTGATTTTCTTGTAGGACTATGCTTCCGGCGGATCAAAATGGGTGCTTGATAGTGGTGCCACGAGTCATATGACCGGAAGAAAGTCTATCATGACCGAGTTGAGACCCAATATTGCCAACACCATGGTCTCCTACGGTGACAAAACAAGCTCTCAGGTTTTGGGTTTTGGCAAAGTGGTGGTAACCCCGGATGTATCCTTGGTTGACGTCATACTTGTCAAAACTCATGGTTACAACTTACTCTCAGTTCGTGCTCTTGCTCTTTTGGGTCTTTCTTCTTTCTTTAATTCTCATTCCGTGGTCCTCATGTGGAGCAAGTCTCTCAAGGTGGCTTTTGTAGGGTATGTAGAACATGACTTGTACGTGGTGGACTTTTCAGGGACCACTACTCCTCATGCTCTATGTCTCTATGCTAAAGCCGACAAGGGCTGGTTGTGGCATCGCCGCCTAGCCCATGTTAACATGAGAACTTTGCAAAGACTTCACTCCGAGGGCCACATCCTTGGAATTAACGATGTTTCTTTTGCCAAAGATCGTGTTTGCAGGGCTTGTATTGCAGGGCTCAATCAAATCACTACCGAGAGATGTTTGGAGCTCTTGCATATGGATCTCTTTGGTCCTCCCTCTCATGATAGCCTTGGAGGCAAAAAGTATTGCTTGGTTATTGTGGATGATTTCTCAAGATACACTTGGGTGTTATTTTTCAAGTACAAGAGTGAGACTCAACAAACCGTCATTGACTTTGCTAATGAGGTTCAACGGAAGCACAATGCAACTATTCTCTCAATTCGAAGTGACAATGGCACCGAGTTCAAAAACTATACTTTGGATGAGTTTCTCAGTGATGAAGGAATCAAGCATCAATACTCCACTCCCTACACCCCTCAACAAAACGGAGTTGCTGAAAGGAAGAATCGCACTTTGATGGATGCGGCTCGGTCTATGCTAGCTGAGTTCAAGTCTCCATACAACTTTTGGGCCGAGGCCATCTCCACCGCTTGCCATGCAACCAACCTGCTTTATCTCCGCAAGAATAAGAACAAGACCCCCTATGAACTTCTCACCGGGAAAAAGCCTAATGTTAGCTACTTTCGGGTGTTTGGGTGCAAGTGCTACATACTCAAGAAAGGAGTTCGGTTGTCAAAGTTTGAATCCAAGGCTCAAGAAGGAATTTTCGTTGGTTACTCAAATCAGTCCCATGCCTATAGAGTCTATAACAAAGCCAATGGAAGAGTTGAAGAGACGAGCAACGTGAAGTTTGATGAAAATCATGAGTCTCTTGTTAGGCAAGATGGTGTTTGTGATCCAAGTGATGAAATTCCTCCCAAGGCCATAGGAAGAATGGGTGTGGGTTTCCACCTCCCCATTGAGGATCCCCTTATGGACGAAGGAGAAGGACCAAGCTCTACTCAAGTGGAGCCCTCACTCTCACAAGATCATCTTGCACCTCAAGGACCTACCTTCTTGGCACAAGCTCCTACAAGCTCTTCCGAAGCTTCCCATGCTCATGACTCTCCAAGCTCTAAAGAACAAGCTCTTCATCAACAACATCAACCTCCCCTCGATGGGGCTCATTCTCAAGGCACCTCTCACGGACAAGCTCTTCATCAACCTCATCATCCTCCCCAAGATGGGGCTCCTCCTCAAGGCCACGTTTCTCCCCAAGGTCAAGCTCGTCGAGATCAAGATCAAGTCAATGATCCTCAAGGATCCTCTCCAAGTGATGACTTTCCCGAAGTGGAAATTGATGAAGATGACCCTCGTGTTCATGCTTATAGTCAAGGGGGCGGCTCAATTGGTGGAAATAACCAAGTGGTCGCTCAAGAATCTCGAATTGAAGCACAAGCCCGTCGTCAAGCCTATCGTCTCGCCAAGCTTGTTCGAGATGGCCATATCCTTGATAATGTCTATGGAGATTTCAATAAAGGTTCCACTACTAGGAGGCAACTAGCTTCCTTTTGCTCTCACCATGCGTTTATCTCTCTTGTGGAAGCACAGAAAGTCTTCGAAGCTCTTGAAGATGACGATTGGCTTGATGCTATGAACGAGGAACTTCACAACTTCAAGAGGAACAATGTTTGGACATTGGTTGAGTGGCCCAAAGATTGTCAAAACGTCATTGGAACCAAGTGGGTCTTCAAGAACAAGTGCGATGCGAATGGAATTGTCGTGCGCAACAAGGAAAGGTTAGTTGCCCAAGGATACTCACAAGTTGAGGGCATCGACTACGGTGAGACTTATGCCCCCGTTGCTCGCCTTGAATCCATTCGCATGCTCCTTGCCTTTGCTACCCATCATAACTTTAAATTGTATCAAATGGATGTTAAGAGTGCTTTTCTTAATGGTACTTTGAAAGAGTTGGTATACGTCAAGCAACCTCCGGGCTTTGAGGATCCACTTTTTCCGAACCATGTCTACAAGCTCAATAAGGCACTCTATGGCCTCAAGCAAGCCCCACGTGCGTGGTATGATTGCCTTAGGGAGCTCTTGTTAGACCGTGGCTTCGAAGTGGGTCTCATTGATCCCACTCTTTTTACTAAGAAAGTTGGAGGCCACTTGTTCGTATGCCAAATCTATGTTGATGACATTATCTTTGGGTCTATTAACAAAACTTTTAATGAGGATTTTGCCAAGCTCATGACCGACCGCTTCGAGATGTCCATGACGGGGGAGTTGAAGTTTTTCCTTGGATTTGAAGTCAAACAATTGAGGAAAGGGACTTTCATCAATCAAGCCAAGTACATCCAAGACATGCTCAAGAAGTTCAAGTTTGATCAAGTTAAAGGTGCCAAGACTCCCATGCCAACTAAGGTTAATCTTGATCTCGATCCCAAGGGTAAGGAGGTGGATCAAAAACTCTATCGTTCGATGATTGGTTCTTTGCTCTATCTTTGTGCATCTCGGCTGGATATTATGTTGAGTGTGGGTATGTGTGCAAGATTTCAAGCCGCACCAAAGGAAAGTCACATGGTGGCTGTCAAGAGGATCTTTCGATATTTAGTTCATACCCCAAACTTTGGGTTGTGGTACCCCAAGGGAGCCAGCTTTGATCTGATTGGCTACACGGACTCGGACTGGGCTGGTGACAAAGTGGGAAGAAAGTCAACCTCCAGAGCTTGTCAGTTTCTCGGAAGATCTTTGGTGTGTTGGTCCTCGAAGAAGCAAAACTGTGTGTCTATGTATACTGCCCAAGCTGAGTATATCTCTGCCGCAAGCTGTTGTGCTCAATTGCTATGGATGAAGCAAACCTTGAAGGATCTTGGACTATCTTTTGACAAGGTGCCTCTTCTTTGCGACAATGAGAGTGCAATTGCTATTGCTCACAATCCCGTGCAACACAACCGGACCAAGCACATTGAGATTCGTCATCATTTCATTCGGGACCATGTTGCTAGAGGAGACATTTATTTGGAGTATGTTCCCACCAAGGCAAATCTTGCAGATCTTTTCACGAAGCCCCTTGATGAAGCAAGGTTCCGAGAGTTAAGGCATGAGCTAAATATCATTGATTCGAGCAATGTTGCTTGAGCCCTTGCACACCTACCCGTGTCTCAGTGTGTATCTTGTTTGGATGTAGGCATGGATTTAGGGGGAGTGTAGTTCCTCTTATGAACAAACACTATCCCTATTATGCGCACATTAAAGTTTTCATACTCTATTGTCTCTAAAGGAGACCATTTGAGCTTCATGATGAGTGTTGGTAATGAACCCAAGATATATCTTCGCGGTGTCAAGCCATTTACTCTTATATAAGGTGGCTTCGGCCACCGACTCGTTTTTTTATTTTATTTTATTTTTATTTTTTATTTCGTGTTTATTTGTGTTTTCTTGTTTTGGTGTTTTTGGTTCTTCACAGTTTGAGCTATCTATCCTAAGCCTTTCCTTACCTCAAGCCCTCTCTATTCCCTGCACAAGTTCTTCATTGTTATCCTATCCTGAGATGTTCCTACCGGTGTCAGCGGAACTTCCGGTCAGTCTGACCCGGAAGTTCCGGTCCACCGGAACTTCCGGTCCCTGACCGGAACTTCCGGTGGTGCTCCCTGTCCTATATAAGGTGGGCCCTGGGGGAAAACGGGATCTTCTTCCTTTTTTCCCCCAAGACCCATCTTCTATCAGGAGCGCCGCCGGCCAGGACGTCTCCAAGAGGGCGCTCCGTCCCCCTCTTCTCCAACCGCTCCTCTCCAGATCTGCTCCGTGGGATCCTTCCCCACCTCGATCTCCCGCCATGGACTCCGGGGAAGGAGAGACTCGCCAAGGCAAGCGTGCACGGAGACCATCCGCTGACTTTCCTCCTGAGATTGACGAGGAAGATGCTGAAGTTATGCGTCCAACCTCACAGACTACTCGTCAGAAGGCTGCTGCTGCTCGCCGTGCTGCTGCTGCTGCAGGGAAGAGGCCTGCTCTTTCTCAGAAGGCCACTGCTGCAGGGCCAGATATGACCAAAGCCAAGATTTCCAAGTGGTCTCAGAAGGCTTATGCTGCATTCAGGGCTACAGATCCCTACCTCGTGCCTCGTGATCGTCTATGCTTGGACCCTCATTTTCACACCTGCCGTCAGGAACAGATTTATGAAGAAATCTATGCATCAAAGAAGAAGTTCGTGGTTGCTCCTCAGAAGTACATCAATGTGCCTCACATGGAAGAGAAGCAAGTCTACTTTGGGGAGGCTCTTGATATCTGCAAGAAGTTTGGACTGATTCCCCTCATGGAGCACCGTCAGAACTTTGATGTGACTGCTATTGCTCAGTTCTACTCCACTTTGTTTCTTCACATGCAGTCCTCAACTGAAGGTGAGATGAAGTGGATGACCAGGGATGTGTACCTTACCGCTACTTGGGCTGAGTTTGCTGAGCTTCTGGGCTACCCCATTCAGCCTGGACGCGGGGCGAATGGATGGCGTGTTCATGGTCCTACTGCTGCTGATCTAGAGGTTCTGGAGCCTCTCTACATTGAAGGATGGGGAAGTGTTGGGTTTGTGAATCATCTGCTGCCAGCTTATGACATTATGCGTAGGGTGTACTTGAACACCATCTCTCCAAAAGCTGGCAACTTTGATCAGTTTCATGGATTTTAGGTTGACCTCATGCATCAGACCCATCTTCGCCGAGACACTGCCAGGTCAATGGATGTTATGCACTTCATTCACTCAGAGTTGTGGGGGCTCTCATCGAAAAGCGCTCCTGCATCTATGCTCCCTACATTCAAACTCTCATCAATCACAAGTGGTTCGAGAAGACTGGCACTCACTTTCCTCAAGACAACATCACCATTCATGAAGAGAAAAGGCTCCGTGTGAGTAAGCACCAGAAGCCTCGTTCTCAGGAAGAAAAGGAAGCTGCTCTCAAGAAGACTCAAGATGTTGCTAGTGGTCCCTCCTCTGCTCCGGGTGGCTCTAGTGCTGGTGGTCCTTCTCTTCAAAGGCAGCCATCTTGGGCAAAGAAGCTGCTTGGGAAAGTGAAGAAGACTTTCTGCTTTCTGCAGGACCGCGAGTATCAGGCTTATGTTGATCAGCGTCACAATGTTCAGCGCCAGAAGGCCATCATGACAGCCCTCAATATTCCTTGCTCACCGGTCTCTAGTTCTGTCACTGCTCCCAAGGAGGATTGGGTTCGCACCAACTACAACTGGTCTGAAGTTGAGTCTGAGGAGGAAGTCACTGGTCTGCATGAGTCTTCTCCTCCTTCCCCTTCTCATGGCTGGGACGAGTAGTTTGATCTTTTCTTCCTTTTTGGTGTCTCGATGCCAAAGGGGGAGAAAGATGTCTATTAGGTTGTCTACGGGGGATTTGCATGGGTTGAGTCGCGAGCCTGTTCTTGCCTTTGATCTTTTCTTACTCGCGAACTCTCTAGTTTATTGGTGTGCTTATGGTTTTATGTCCGTGAACTTATGTGTGCTTGTGGACCATGTGGTATGTTATGTTTGAGACGGTGTGGTATCTCTATGTGATATCTTTGTGGTATCTTATTGTCATCCCTTGGGCTGTTGTTTTGGTGGTGGAGCCTCATTGATCTTGTTACTATTATTACTTCGGTTGTCTCCACCACTGTTTAGTTGGTTCTGGTATGGTCTCTATCCCTTTTTGTTCTTGTGCTATCTTTACAATTGTTAGGGGGAGCCTCCATGTATGTGTGCTAGTTCAATCCTTAGGGGTCTTCTTTCTACCTTGCACACATACAGGGGGAGTCTGTCCCGTCCATTGCAAAGATTGCTTTGTTTCTATGCAAATCTGTGGGATTGTCATCTAACACCAAAAAGGGGGAGATTGAAAGTACTATATCTTCCCTTGATGTTTTTTTGGTGTTAAATGACAATCCCAACCTTGTTTTTAACTGTGCTCTTGAGTTTCAGGGGAAACGTCGTTGTTGTCTCATTGTACTGTGATGGATACTCTCTTGTGATCTTTTGAAGACGGTGGCCTTTTTAGTCTTCTCCTAGTTTGTTTCTGGTTGATGTTTTTAGGTCACCGTACTATTAAGAGGGGGTCCATGTTGGAGGGCTGTGGGAAATCACTTGTTTTTGCACAAACCTATATGCACCACCACAGCCATCCCATTATTCTGTGTGAGAGAGAGTTTTTTCCTGTTCTGTTGGGGCCTTTTGAGTCTCACCGGAACTTCCGGTCATAGACCGGAAGTTCCGCTCAAACCTTTTTCTGCGGGCTGTTCTGCAGTTTGTTCCGACGCTAGTTCCGCCCAAGTTCCGGTGGCAGTTCAATAACCTTTTGTGTTGAAGTGTGCTATTTGCCGGAACTTGGCCGGAACTTGACCGGAACTTGCTCGGAACTTTTTCCTGGCAAAAGTGCTTGAGCGGAACTTCCGCCTGAAGGCCGGAACTTCCGGTCAGACTCGCTTCGCGACCCAAAAGTTCCGCCCCTGTTCCGCCCCAAGTTCCGGTGAAGGCTCAGAAAGTTTCTGTTTTGAAACATGCTATTTGCCGGAACTTGATCGGAACTTGCTCGAAAGTTCACCGGAACTTCCGGTCTGCTTTGACCGGAACTTCCGGTTGCACTTCTGGAGCGGGCGTCAACGGTCTGATGACCGTTGGAGCCAGGCTCAGGCGGAACTTCCGGCCTCTCACCGGAACTTCCGGTGAGGTCGCGGGGGCTGTAACGGTTCAGTGCGAGGGGGGCCTATTTAAGGCACCCCTCTTCTTCCTCCCACCTCTCTTGAATTTTTCTCTCTCCTCCATTAATACCTGAGCTTCACCTCACTAGATCTCTCTCTCTAACCACTCAAACGACCTGATCTTTTGAGAGGTGAGGGAGGAGACCTAGATCTACACTTCCACCAAAGAAGAATTGTTTTCCCCCACCCATCCTTTGTGGATCTTGTTACTCTTGGGTTTCTTGGAACCCTAGACGGTGTAGGGCATCCCCGGAGCTGAGGCATGTGTTGTAAAGCTTCGAGGTGTCGTTGAGGGCCTCCAATTGAGTTGTGGAGCCTCCCCCTCAACCTTGGTGTAAAGGTTTCGGTTGGCGCCTTCAAGGTCACCGGTTAGTGGATTGTGAGGCCTCCTTTGTGGGGGAGCTCACCGGAGAAGAAGGTGAGGTCTTTGTGGCGCTCGGGTGACCTTGTGTGGCCCCGACACCTCTCCAACGTAGACGTAGCTCCTTGGGAGTGAACTACGGGAATTACATCTCCGTGTCCCCTCGCCGGTTTCTTCGTTCCCTTCCTTTATTCCTTGCTATTTACTATTTTTGTGGTTTGTGTTCGCCTTCTTGCATTTAGGTTGCTCACTTAGTTGCATCTCTAGATAACTTTCTTTCTCGTTGAGCCTAAAAGTGTGAAACAAATTAAAATTGGTAGACGCCTATTCACCCCCCCCCTCTAGTCGATTCAAGTCGGTACTTACACCAGGTGTATTGATCTAGTTAGAGAAGTTACAAAGCTGCAAGATGGTTTTCGAGAGCAGGGACACCACTACGGCCAGTTTCAGGGAGATGCCGACGGAGCCTAGTCCTCCGGCATCTCCAAGAAACTGGTCATAGAGGCACTCCCTAATATGTGACCGCGCGCGTTTGGAGATCAGATCTTAATGGTAAGTACGAATCGGGACAACTTCTTCTCATAGTCCCAGTCCATCCACAAAACAAGACTAACACTCAAGACATGTAGTAATATTAACATGAACTAGAGTTACATAATATGAGCATGAACTTCTTGGCATATGTCCTTCCTTATGATCGCTTCAGACGTAACCATGGAGCATCTTCTTTACTTAACGGAATGCTTGGGTCAGTTTTCACTGTGAAGGGCGGAATTTCATCAAACTTATTATAATCTTCTGACATGTCTGTCTTGTCCTCGATTCCCACGATGTTTCTTTTCCCTGAAAGAACTATGTGACGCTTTGGCTCATCATATGATGTATTCGTTTGCATATTTTTTCTTTTTTTTTTGGTCTGGAGGACATGTCCTTCACATAGAAAACCTGAGCCACATCATTGGCTAGGACAAATGGTTCGTCTAAGTTCTTCATAAGATTGTTGAGATCCACCGTTGTCATTCCATACATCTTGTCTACCTCAACCCCTCCTCCTGTTAGCTTGACCCATTTGCATCGAAACAAGGGGACCTTAAAATTAGGTCCATAGTCAAGTTCCCATATCTCCTCTATGAACCCATAATACGTGGTCTTTTGCCCATTGTCTTCTGCTGCATCGAAGAGGACACCACTGTTTTGGTTGGTGCTCTTTTTATCTTGGCCTATCGTGTAAAATGTATTCCCATTTATCTCGTACCCTTGGAAAGTACATACAGTCGAAGATGGTGTCCTGGCCAACAAGTACAGCTGATCCCCAATAGTGGTGTTATTCGTGAGAAGTCTTTGCAGCCAGCCGCCAAAACTCGCCATGTGTTCACTTATAATCCATTCATCAGACTGCCCCGGGTGTTTGAGGCGTATTAAATTCTTGTGTTCATTGATATACGGGGCAACCAAGATAGATCTTTGTAAAACCGTGTAGTGTGCTTGATTGAGAGAATGCCCGTCCCTACATATCATTGCTTTACATCCTAGGGTGCCTTTTCCACGCAGTCTCCCCTCATGTCGTGATTCTGGAACACCAATCGCCTTAAGGTTAGGAATAAAATCAACACAGAACTCAATGACCTCCTCTGTTACATAGCCCTTGGAGATGCTTCCTTCTGGCCTAGCACGGTTCTGAGATATTGAAGAAGATGCGTCATAATATTGAAGGGGGCAATCTCTTCTACTAGGTGAACTCAATGACCTCCTCTATTACATAGCCCTTGCATTGAGGGGGCAATATCTTCTACTAGGTGAACCAGGAGATGCGTCATAATATTGAAGAAGGATGGTGGGAACACCAACTCAAAGCTGACAAGACATTGGGCCACATCTGTTTGTAACCCTGGTAGGCTTTCTGGATCGATTACCTTCTGAGATATTGCATTGAGGAATGCACATAGCTTCACAATGGGTACTCGAACATTTTCAGGTAGAAGCCCCCTCAATGCAATCGGAAGCAATTGTGTCATAATCACGTGGCAGTCATGAGACTTCAGGTTTTGGAATTTTTTCTCTGCCATATTTATTATTCCCTTTATATTCGACGAGAAGCCAGACGGGACCTTGATACTGCTCAGACATTCAAAAAAGATTTCCTTCTCTGCTTTGGTAAGAGCGTAGCTGGCAGGAGTTAAGTGTCATCGTTTACCCTTCTCGTTCTCAGGATGCATAGGCTCTTCAGGGGCCTTCAGACGTTGCTGGTCCTGCCGTGCTTCCGGTGTATCTTTTGTCTTCCCATACACTCCTAGAAAGCCTAGCAGGTTCACGCAAACATTCTTCGTCACGTGCATCACGTCGATTGAAGAGCGGACCTCTAAGACTTTCCAATAGGGTAGGTCCCAAAATATAGATTGCTTCTTCCACATGGGCGCGTGTCCGGCATCGTCATTCAGAACAGATAGACTGCCAGGACCTTTTCCAAAGATTACTTCTAGGTCCTTGACCATACCAAATACCTCCTCACCGGTACGGAGGACAGGCTTCCTCCGGGGTTCTGCCAGACGTTTGAAATGCTTGCCTTTCTTTCTTACTGGATGCAGGTTCGGAAGAAATCGGCGATACCCTAGGTACACAACCTTCTTACATTTATCCAAATATACACTTTCAGTATCATCTAAACAGTGTGTGCATGCATTGTATCCCTTGTTTGTCTGCCCTGAAATGTTACTAAGAGCAGGCCAATCATTGATGGTTACGAAAAGCAATGCTCGTAGGTCAAATGGCTCCCCTTTGTGCTCATCCCACATACGTACACCTGGTTTGGCCCACAGCTGTAAAAGTTCTTCAACTAATGGCCTTAGGTACACATCAATGTCGTTGCCGGGTTGCCTCGGGCCTTGGATGAGCACTGACATCATAATGAACTTCCTCTTCATACACAACCAAGGAGGAAGGTTATAGATACATAGGGTCACAGGCCAGGTGCTGTGACTGCAGCTCTGCTCACCAAAAGGATTCATGCCGTCTGTACTTAGACCAAACCTTAAGTTCCTTGCGTCACGTGCGAAGTCCGGGTACTCTCGCTCGACTTTTCTCCACTGTGACCCATCAGCGGGGTGTCTCAACATCGCGTCTTTCTTACGATCTTCCATGTGCCATCGCAACAACTTGGCATGCTCTTTATTTCTGAAGAGACGTTTTAACCGTGGTATTATAGGAGCATACCACATAACCTTGGCGGGAACCTTCTTCCTAGGGGCCTCGCCCTCAACATCGCCAGGATCGTCTCGTCTGATCTTATACCGCAGTGCAGTGCATACCGGGCATGCATCCAAATTCTCGTACTTCTCACCGCGGTAGAGGATGCAGTCATTAATGCAGGCATGTATCTTCTGCACGTCTAATCCTAGAGGGCAGACAACCTTCTTTGCTTGGTATGTACTGTCGGGCAACTCATTATTTCTTGGAAGAAGATTCTTCATTTTTACCAACAACTTTGAAAATGCGCTGTCAGTCACACCATTCTCTGCCTTCCATTGCAGCAAATCCAGTGTGACACCTAGCTTTTTGTGGTCATCTTCGCAAGTTGGATACAACAATGTTTTGTGATCCTTTAACATCTGCTCCAGGTTCTCCTTCTCCTTTTCAGTTTCACATTCTTCCTTTGCATCAGTAATGGCCCGACCAAGATCGTCATCAGTGGGCCCATCTGCTCCCTCTTGATCTTCATTATCTACCTCCGTTGCATTATCATCATATTCAGGATACATATTATGATAGTTTTCATCATCCTCTTCTTCTTCGTTGTCTTCCATCACAACCCCTTTTTCTCCGTGCTTGGTCCAACAATTATAGCTGGGCATGAAACCGGATCGAAGGAGGTGGGCGTGAATGGTTCTGGTATTTGAGTAGTCTTTCTTGTTCTGACAGTGAACACACGGACAGCACATAAAACCATTGTGACCACGGTTTGCATTAGCCACAACGATGAAATTTTGGAGGCCCGTAATGTACTCGGAAGTGCGGTGGTCACCGTACATCCATTGCCAATTCATCTGCATTAATATGTAGTATATATCAAAAAATAATAGGGAGATGACCATTTATATATATAGTACATCAATGACATATGAAACTATAGTTGCCGACCTCGACCGAGACGGAAAGAGCAACAAGAAAGCTTATTTTGAGCTCTAGGGCATTTCACCGAACACCTCTAGTGCATATGAAAAAAACACAAACTAGCACTCTTCACACCCTCTTGCTAGGCTCCAAAATGTGAAAGAATGGAAGAGTGGGGTGTGTGTGGGCTGGGTGGTGTCTTATATAGCCCCCCCTTTAACACCGGTTCATGCCACGAACCGGTGTTAAAGGGGGGTGCGCGGGCCACTGCTGCAGGGACCTTTAACACCGGTTCGTGGCACGAACCGGTGTTAAAGGGGGGCTCCTTTAATGCCGCAGGGGCCACGCTGGTACGGCCCCCCCTTTAACACCGGTTCGTAGAAGAACCGGTGTTAAAGCCCCTTTTCGGGATCAACAAAAGACCTCGTTTCCACTAGTGACATTGACTTGTTTAGAACGAGCGGCATTGGGAAAGTATGTTGAACCATTTTTATAATTCATGTGAGTCAGAGGATTCTACTTTGAGCTCGGATGTGTGGTCGTCGATAGGGGAAATATAGGAACTGCTCTATGAATTTAATATGCTCCGGCTCAGAGTAGTTTTACATTTGAAGTCCTTCTCCACGCTTGTTTATTGTTTTGCTTCTAGTATTTTGCTTGGTGACTTTGCACTATTTAAGTTTGGACCAGAAAATTGACTTAAATTGTTTCATGTATCAAGTATAACCTCATTCACTTGCTTACAACCACATTTTGGCCTCCATATGTGTACATATGGATTTTGGCGCGGTCGTCGTACGCGGAGCGGTCGATGCCGACGTCGTCGAATAGGTGCAGCAGGTCGGCCTTCAGGAACTCCACTAGCAGCTGCGCCTTGGCCAACGGCAGCCCGGCGTTGTCCCTCTCTCCCTCCCCTGCCGCCGCTGCTCGGCGCCTCCTATGCCACGACGGCGAGGCGTGGCCTACGCCTCGGTAAGAGGCGGAGAGTGCTCTGGCCATCTTTCGTGGAAGGAGAGGAGTGGTGGTGGCTGCGGGCGGGAGGATGAGGAGGAGGGAGGAGATGCGTGTGGCCATTGGTGTTGTTTGGATTTGCATTGTACAGTCAGAGTTTCTCTCTCCAAACTTTGTTTTTCGTGTTGCCTTCTACGGAATAGTATTACTTGCTCTTTTGTTTGGTATTTAAATTTTGCCGCATGTTAAAATTTGGGCCAGGAGATTATCCCCCTTCTCTCTATCTCTATCTCTGCCCAGAGATTTTATATATTCTTCTTACACAATCAAATTAAGCGACAGCAGCCAGAGTTTCAAAAATTTAAGTGGTGGTTCACCAGTATGTGTCCATCACTACCCTTAGCCCATGTAAATTGTCCTAAATTATTTCATCTACCAAGTACAACATCATTCACTTTTTTTAGCCATCTTTTTGGCCTATATATATGGCTTGAGTTTCACCACTCCCTTCTTAACAGTTTCTACAACAGTTATAATCCAGCTATGTTTGCACATATAAAGTTACAATTAATAGAATATCCTTCTGAGCTTAGTCGTTTTTTTCTTCATTGAGATCTTGGTTGGCATTGATCGTATTCCTATAAGCAAGAAAAGGATTAGAACATAGATACATATTGACTTGTTTGGAATGAGCGGCATTGGGAAAGCATCTTGAACCGTTTTTATAATCCGTGTGAGGCTAAGGGCTGAAATTCGTGTGAGGCTAAGGGCTGAAATTCGAGTCGAGGCAAGTTGGCTCGACTCGCTAAAACTTGTTCAACTAACGAGCTAGCTTGGCTCAGCTCGTTTACAGAACGTTTTTTATATTTGAAATTCAGCTTGACTCGGTGAACACACAAGTAGCTTGTTTACCTCGTTATAAGTTGCGACCATGAGCATACATAAGAAAAAATAGTAATTATCCTACTAATTAAGAACTAGAACAACGATAGTATTATCATAATAACACAAAGTCAAGATCAATGAAAAATATAATAACTCTACACCATTACATGAACAAAAAACGTTCGTAGTATGAGACTTATCTATGAAAAATGTTAAACTCTATATTTAAATGAGTTTAACAAGCTAAACAAGTACTGTAGGGTTTCGTAGCATGGAAAACAAAAAATTTCTATCGCATACAAACAAACAAGCCAAGATCTATCTACTAGATTGTAGCAACGAGTCGATGGAATAACTCACCCTCGAAGATTCCAAAGTGTTTAACGAGAGCAGATTCTCGTGGGTGATGTAGTCGTACTCTTCCCGATCTCAAGATCGCGTAGACGATCCTTCTGGCGCTGCATTCCGGCAACGCTCCCGCAGTCGGTCACACGTTCGGTACTCGACGAAGACCTTCCTCTCCCTTGTTCTAGCAGGCAGCGGAGGTTGTAGCACTCTCCTCGCGATTCCGGCAGCACAACGGCGTGGTACCGGAAGTAGAGGGGAGATCTCGCAGGGCTTCGCCTTAAGCCGGAGCGAGTATGGTGGATTATGAGAGAGCTCCTCGGCGATCTAGGGTTTAGACACACCAAGGAGGAGGTGCTAGAGCCGGCGGCTAGGGCTTGGGGAAGCCCAACTCGGCGGCTAGGGCAACCCTAGGAGGCGGCGGCAGCTGCAGGAGGTGGTGGCGCCAAGCTAGGGTATGGGGCAGGGAACTTGTGTGCTAGGAGGGAGCCCTGCCCCTCCTTATATAGGTGGAGGGGCCGGCCGGCCAAGGGGAGGGAGGGGAGTCCCTCCCCAACTCGGCTTGGGTGGTGCGCCGCCGGTTGGAGGAGGGAACTCCTCCCCAACTCGGTTTCCACCTCTCCTCCTCTTTCCAAAAACTGCCGTTTGACTTTTCAAACTAGCCGTTTGACTTTTCAAACTAGGATTTGAATAAATCCTTTATTTTGGACAGCGAAGACACTTAGTACATGATGCAATCATACCAACTTGGTATAACACATTCATGTACCCTCCCCCCCCCCCCCGGAGTGCCGGACATTCCGGAACCTTCTAGAACATTCCCGATGAAAACACCGGAATCATTCCCCAACTCCGAAACGAGACTTTCCTTATATGAATCTTATTCTCCGGACCATTCCGGATCTCCTCGTGATATCCCGAATCCTGTTCGAGACTCCGAACAACATTCGGTCTCTTTCTCATCATACCATAACTACTCAAACAACGTCGAATCCTTAAGTGTGTGTCCCTACGGTTCGTGAATTATGCGGACATGATCGAGACACTTCTCCGAACAATAACCAATAGAGGAATCTGGAAATTCATATGGCTCCCACATATTTCTACGATTACTTTGCGATCGAATGAACCACTTACATACGATATCAATTTCCCTTTGTCTCACGATAGTTTACTTATCCGAGGTTATGATCGTCGGTATCTCTTCATACCTAGTTCAACCTCATTACCGATAAGTACTCTTTTCTCGTTCCCGTGATATGTGATCCCTTGTGAGCCAGTCACATGCTTGCAAGCTAATTGGATGACATTTCACCGAGAGGGCCCAGAGTATATCTATCTGTCATATGGATGGACAAATCCCACTCTTGATCCATGTGTTTCAACCAATACTTTCCGAACACTCAATGCCACCTTTATAGCCACCCAGTTACGGTGTGGTGTTTGATTTCATCAAAGCATCCATCCGGTAAAGGTGATATGCATGATCTCATGGTCGAAGGAATTAGATTACTATGTATCAGAAATCATATAGCAATTGAACTATTAAAATGACTTGATCTTTATGCTACGCTTATCTATAGGAGTATGTATACCATATCATTCTCCTAACGATATGATCCTGTTGTTAATAACATCTCAATGTTCATGAAATGGAAACCACAATCATCTATTAACCAACAAGCTAGTATTATATAGAGGCTTTACTAGGGACTTCGAATTAAGTTTACAAATCACACAAGTATCAATGTTTCCTTGTTAATACTATTATAGCATGAATGTAAACATTTATCATAAACAAAAAGATATAATAATAACTACATTTATTATTGCCTCTAGGGCATATCTCCAACAGTCTCCCACTTGCACTAGAGTCATCTAATGTAGATTACATGGTAATATACCGAACACCCATGGCAGTTTGGTATTGGTCATGTTTTGCCCTCGGGAGAGGTTTAGTCAACGGATCCGCCACATTCAGATCTGTGTGTACTTTGCAAATCTTTATATCCCCATCTTGGATATGTTCTCGAATAGCGTGAAAACGTAGCTTGATGTGCTTCAGCTTCTTGTGTGACCTTGGTTCTTGCGCATTGGCTATGGCGCCCATGTTATCACAGTAGATAGACATTGGGTCCAGCGCACTAGGAACCACACCCATCTCTGTAATGAACTCTTTCATCCATATTGCTTCTTGTGAAGCTTCCGAAGCAGCCATGTATTCCGATTCAGTTGAAGATCTCGCCACAACGCTTTGCTTTGCACTCCTCCAGCTAACTGCTGCACCATTCAAAATAAATACGTATCCAGATTGTGATTTAGAATCATCCGGATCGGTGTTCCAACTAGCATCGGTGTAACCATTAACAACGAGTTGTTCGTCACCTCCATAAGAAAGAACCATATCCTTAGTTCTTCTCAAGTACTTAAGGATGTTTTTGACCGCTGTCCAATGATCCACTCCTGGATCACTTTGATATCTGCTAGTTAAACTAACAACATATGCAATGTCGGGTCTAGTACATAGCATGGCATACATTAGAGATCCTATGGCTGAGGCATAGGGAGTCTTACTCATCCTTTCTCTATCTTCTGCCGATGTCGGACTTTGAGTTTTACTCAAGGTCGTATTGGGCAACATGGGCAAGAACCCTTTCTTGCTTTCTTCCATTCCAAACCTCTTTAGAACTTTGTCCAAATATGTACTTTGTGACAATGATATTTGGCGTTTTGATCTATCTCTATAAATCTTTATGCCTAATATGTAAGCTGCTTCGCCAAGATCCTTCATTGAAAAACTATTATTCAAATATTCCTTAACACTATTAAGAAGGTCTACATCATTCCCAATCAACAATATGTCATCCACATATAGTATTAAGAATGCTACAGAGCTCCCACTCACTTTCTTGTAAATACAAGCTTCTCCATAAGTTTGTATAAAACCAAAACTTTTGATCACCTTATCAAAACGTTGATTCCAACTTCGGGATGCTTGCTTCAATCCATAGATGGACCGTTGAAGTTTGCATACCTTGTTAGCATCTTTAGGATCGACAAAACCTTTGGGTTGCATCATATACAACTCTTCATCAATGTCTCCATTGAGGAATGCTGTTTTGACATCCATCTGCCATATCTGATAATCATAATATGCAGCGATTGCTAACATAATCCTCACAGACTTTAGCTTCGCTACTGGTGAGAAAGTCTCATCGTAGTCAACTCCTTGAATTTGTCGAAACCCTTTTGCGACAAGTCGAGCTATATAGACAGTAACATTACCATCAGCATCTGTTTTCTTCTTGAAAATCCATTTGTTCTCGACAGCCTTCCGGCCATCCGGTAAGTCCACCAAAGTCCATACTTGGTTTTTGTACATGGATCCAATCTCGGATTTCATGGCTTCTTGCCATTTATTGGAATCTGGGCTCATCATTGCTTCCTCATATGTCTCAGGGTCATCGGTGTTGTCCACCAACATGACACTCATAACGGGATCATACCAATCTGGAGTGGTACGAGTTCTCGTTGACCTGCGAGGCTCTGTAGCAACTTCAACCGAAGTTTCATGATCATCATCATTAGCTTCCTATCTTATTGGTGCAGGCACCACAGGAACTTCTTCCGGTGCTGCCCTACTCGCAATTTCGAGAGAAGGTTCGACAACCTCGTCAAGTTCTACTTTCCTTCCAGTCACTTCTTTCGAGAGAAATTCCTTCTCTAGACAGGATCCACTCTTGGCAACGAAGATTTTGCCTTCGAATCTATGATAGAAGGTATACCCAATAGTTTCCTTCGGGCATCCTATGAAGACGCATTTTTTTGCTTTGGGTTCAAGCTTGTCCGGCTGTAACTTCTTTACATAGGCTTCGCACCCCCAAACTTTAAGGAACGACAATCTAGGTTTCTTCCCAAACCATAATTCATACGGTGTCGTTTCAACGGATTTAAACGGTGCCCTATTTAAAGTGAATGCGGCTGTTTCTAATGCATAACCCTAAAATGATAGCGGTAAATCTGTAAGTGACATCATAGAACGAACCATATCTAGGAGAGTTCGATTACGACGTTCGGACACACCATTACGCTATGGTGTTCCCGGCGGTGTCAATTGTGAAAGTATTCCGCATTTCTTCAAATGCTCGCCAAACTCGTAACTTAGATATTCACCTCCATGATCAGAACATAGAAATTTAATCTTCTTGTTACGTTGATTCTCTACCTCACTTTGAAATTCCTTAAACTTCTTGAAAGTTTCGGACTTATGTTTCATGAAATAGATATACCCATATCTACTCAAGTCATCCGTGAAGGTAAGAACATAACGATAACCACCGCGCGATGCTACACTCATTGGACCACACACATCGGTATGTATGATTTCCAATAAGTCCGTAGCTCGCTCCATCATACCAGAAAATGGAGTCTTAGTCATTTTACCCATCAGACATGCTTCGCATCTATTAAGTGATTCGAAATCAAGTGATTCAAGAAGTCCATCGGAATGGAGTTTCTTCATACGCTTCACTCCAATGTGACCAAGACGACAGTGCCACATATAGGTCGAGTTATCGCTCGATTTCAAACGTTTAGCCTCAATGTTATTAATATGTGTATTTCCACTATCGAGATTCAACAAGAATAGACCATCTATCAAAGGTGCATGTGCATAAAACATATTACTCTTATAAATCGAACAACCATTATTCTCGGATTTAAACAAGTAACCGTCTCGCAATAAACAAGATCCTGATATAATGTTCATGCTCAACGCAGGCACCAAATAACAATTATTTAAGTATAAAACTAATCCTGATGGTAGATGAAGGGGTAGCATGCCGACCGCGATCACATCAACCTTTGATCCATTTCCCACGCGCATCGTCACCTCGTTCTTCGCTAGCTTCCGTTTATTCTGCAGCACCTGTTTCGAGTTACAAATATGAGCAACCGAACCAGTATCAAATACCCAGGCACTACTACGAGTACTAGTGAGATACACATCAATAACATGTATATCAGATATACCTTTCTTCTTGATGTTGCCGTTCTTCAAATCCGCCAAGTACTTTGGGCAATTACGCTTCCAGTGACCTTCTCCCTTGCAGTAAAAGCACTCAGTATCAGGCTTAGGTCCAGCCTTGGTCTTCTTCGTCGGCGTGGTAACTTTCGTACCACCCTTCTTGAAGTGTCCCTTCCGCTTAGACTTGCCTTTCTTGAATTTGGTGGTCTTATTGACCAACAACACTTGGTGCTCTTCCTTGATCTCCACTTCTGCAGATTTCAACATGGCAAAGAGTTCTGGCAACGTCTTGTTCATGTTTTGCATGTTGTAGTTCATCACAAAGTTCTTGTAACTTGGTGGTAGTGATTGGAGGACACGGTAAATCCCCAAAGCATTAGGAATCACTATACCCAAGCTTTGAAGTTTGTTTGCGTGCCCAGACATCTTAAGCACATGCTCACTAACGGAGCTGCCCTCTTCCATCTTGCAGTTAAAGAAATTTTCAGAAGCCTCATAGCTTTCAATTGTCGCATGAGTCTCAAAAATCAATTTGAGATCCTCGACAATATCATATGGGTCTGAATTCTCAAACCTTTTCTGAAGCTCCGATTCTAAATCATACAAGATAGCACACTGAACTATGGAGTACTGATTCTTCCGAGCGAGGTAAACATTCTTTACTTCATCGGTAGCATCAGCTGCAGGTGGGTCACCCAGCGGTGCATCCAGCACATAGGTCAAATTACCAGCTGTGAGGACAATCCTCAAATTGCGGAACCAATCCGCAAAGTTGCTTCCATTGTTTTTCAACTTTTCTTTCTCTAGGAACGCATTAAAATTGATGGTAGGGGCTGCCATTGATCTACAACATATTTGCAATATTTTAGACTAAGTTTATGACAAATTGAGTTCAAATTAATAATAAAATTAATCTAGGTGAACCCCCACTCAAAACAATATCCCTCACATTGTTTTAGTGATCACACGAACCAAATCCACCACATCAACACCGATCATCACGAGAGTTGATATAGTTTCAATGGCGAACAATCGACATGTTCATCATATCTACTATATGATTCATGCTTTACCTTTCGGTGATCCGTGTTCCGAGACCATGTCTGTACATGCTAGGCTCGTCAAGAAGTCCAAAAGAAGTCATCCTCATGATTTACGTGCATTTCTTATACAAGCAAATTAACTAATAACTATTAGAGTTTCCAAACGAAGGATGCCAACTTACAAGCACGCATTGCTCTCTACCTAGTAAATTGACTTAAATTGTTTCATCTACCAAGCATAACCTAGTTCACTCGCTTCGAACCACTTTTTGGCCTCAATATGTACATATGGCTTTAGGATTTCGTCTGTTAACATTTTTTTTTTCAACAATTTTATCCAATTATGTCAGCCTCTTCTCGGGACACGTACAATATTGATATAGGATCTACATCTTGATATAGTTAAAGGAAATATCATTCTAAACTTAGTCATTTTTTTCACCGAGATCTATGGTGGTCTAGATCACATCTCTATAGGCAACAAGAAGATTAAGTAGACACAACATTACTTACTTTTGGAATTCGCTGTATTGGGAAAGTATGTTAAACCATTTGAGGAGCTACTATTTGAAATTTAACATGACTCGGGATCGGAGTAGTTGTGAACATGCTTATGGAACTTTCAAAACATAGTATTGTGTGATGGAAACACATGATGTTGTAGTTGTGGGAATGCTTCACTTCCGAAGCATAGTATTATGTGACAGAAACTGGCAATTTATACTAAGAAACTAGTATATAAACTAGCAACAATGGGGTGCAAGAAATACTATCACAAATTATGTCTAACCATTTAATATAGCAAAAAAACTCTTGTTTTATTTCCATGCCATGTTTTGATTAAAACAATTGCTTCTAACTATACTGGAATCAGATATAAAACAATTGTTTTATTTCAATAGCACAGTATTTGTGAACTGAATAACAGATATAATTACGAGCATAAGCTAGGGAATGGCACAAAATTTATGGTTTCCAACCATGCACGATATATAAAACTATTAAGTAGCCATGTGTTCTCGCATACCATCACAAATTCAGATGACAAACCCATTGTTTTGCCAATGGGTTTTATGTAACAAAATAGCTTAAAACGTATGTTTTGATCTTTTTAAAAGGAAAATTTAAAAAGCAAACTTCTGATACTTTTAAAGTTTTGATTACTTATTGTTCAATGATCTTCAACCATTTTGTGTGAAGTTCAGTACCTTTTTGAAATTTCGGTCACCTACCTTTAGCTTTTCCTTTTTTACTTTCGTTTTTTTAAATTGTAGCAACTTCCATGAAGTTCCAGTTAACTTTTCATGATATGGTTTTGTTTATGTATTCTACTTTTGTATTCATTGTGCTATCCTTTTGGATATTTATTTTTGTCTAATTTTTGTTTTGTATTTGTTGCAATCATATTTATTTTGTGTAACTATATTTTTTGGTGCAATTGCACTTCGATAATGGAGTACATAAGTGATTGACACTTCCAAAATTCCAGTCACCATCACCCTAGCTCTTTTGAAATTTCCATGAGGAAAACACGTTCATGAGAGCTACATGATCATCCACATGTACCTCCACATGTGAGTGGGTAGAAAATGAGCCAAATATGTGCGAGACTGTGTCGGTTTTGTGCTTTAGGGATGGAGAAAATCAGAGGGTACTAATTCAGGGTGAACTGTGTATTAGCTCATCTAAATGTCGATTCTCACAAATAAACTATTGCAAATCTACTTCAATACTCTTTGTATCCCTCTCTCTCCCTCCCTCTCTATCTCCCTCTGTATCTATCTATATCTACCTCTCACTCCCGGCCACTATATGGTGACCAAGCTACCAGTCGGTGTCTCCTATGCCACGATGGAGGTGTGGCCTATGCCCTGGTGGTTAGTGTTTTGGCTGGCTTCCATGGGTGTAGAGGAGAGTTGGTGGAAGCAAATACGACAATCGACATGGCTTCGTGGGAGGATGAGGAGGCGGAGGAGAGGTTTGTGGCCAAATTGTGTGTTTTGGCTTGTGTTGAATAGTTGGAGTGTCTCTTTCCACGCGTGGTTTTTGTTTTGGTTCTACATAGTATTTTGCTCCGCGTTGTTTGTGTGTGGTTTTAAAGTTTGGGCCAAGAGATTATTCTTCCTCTCCCTCTCACTCACCCTCTCCCCCTCCCTCTCTCCCCCCCTCTCTCTCTCTCTCTCAAATTAAGTGATAGCTACCGAGTTTCAAAAGGAAAAGTGACGCCTTACCATGACATGGTCCTCCCTACCTAGCCCATGTATATGGCTTAAGAAAAGTGTACTAAATTATTTCATCTACCAAGTACAACCTCATTCACGTGTTTTCAACCATATTTTGGCCTATATATATGTCTTAAGGCTCCCACTCACTTCTTAACATTTTCCCACAATAGTTCTAATCTAACTATGTTTGCCTCTTCTCGGAACTCTTACAATACCGGTATAGGGTATGTGCTCTATTGGCATATTTGTATAGTTACAACTTTTCTTTTGCGGGAGTATAGTTACAACTCTAGAAGCAAGAAGAGGATTAAAACATAGATGCACATTTACTTGCTTGGAATGAGCGGTATTGGAAAAGTATGTTGAACGGTGTTTAGAATTCGTGCGAGCTAAATCCTATCAAACAGATAGTTAGTGCACTTAGTCTTTGGTATACATTATGCAGGCATACGTTGAGTTAGCTGGTCACCGGTTTGAAGTCGGAAATAGGCAGTCCATACGCTCACTAAATGGTCCAGCGGCTTGCCAAACACCGCGTCTCTCCTTTTTTAAGGAGGTTTAGTCCAATCTCAGCACCTTTTACCATGAGATATGGGATTGACCTCCTTATCTACTCGACTATGCTGAGCAACATTTTGGACTCTTGGCACTGGAGCCCCAGTTCACTTGCAAAACAAACAGACCGTGTCGGCGTGCTACGCTCTGTGACATATTTGGAAAGAGAGAAGCAAACGAAATTTGAGCGAGAGATGACCTCAGCCTCGTGGCTCAAACAAGAAATCTGGTGTTTTTATGTTTCTTGCAAGTTTCTCTATAAGCGCTTCAGCTGATTGTACAGTTTCTGTCTTCTAAATGAAAAAGTCATAGCTCCTGCCATTCACCGTCAAGTGGTCTGGGGTAAACAAAAACTGAAAGAACGGAAAGTGGAATTGAGAGGCTGCTCTATGAAATTTAACATGACTCCAGGTCTGAGTAGTCGTGGACATGCTTCTGGCACTTGGAAAGCATAGTATTGCGTGTTAACACCAAGAGATTAATCTGTAAAATAGCAATGATATCACAAATTATTTTTAACCATTTAATCTAGGAAAACAAACTCTTGTTCTATTTACACGCCATGTGGATGTACCGTCACCTCTTAGCAAGTGAGTGGAACGAAAATGAGCCAAATAGGTGAGAGACTTTGTCAGTTATATGGTTTAGGGACGGATCTAAACAAAAGGTGGTATTTCAGGATGGAACCGTGTATCATGCAAAAAAAATCCATATTCTTTGTTATAATCTCCGTCTAAAATTGCTCAAAGTTTATCTCAAGGTTCTGCAGTATTAACATTAAGTGGACCGGGCTCACTATAGCTATCTTCTTTTAAAATTGCTCACAGTTTAGAAATGCACGAGAAGGTAAGATTTTCGGATATATTGACACATGAAATAAAATTGTACAGGTTTGATACAATGGCAATTCCACTATACCGGGTGTTTGTGTAGTGACAGATTGAGCATTCAGGACCGTAGATGGACATTCAACTCAACTTCCATGATTGAAGTAATGCAAATCCTAAGTTCCAAGACTGTTTAGACATGGCCTATAGCTTCTGAGGACCGTAGATGCATTTCACTCGATATTATTCATCTCTCTCTCTCTCTCTCTCTCTCTCTCTCTCTCTCTCTCAAAATACGTTGTTCTCTTATACAAGCAAATTAAGTGTCGGTTACCGAGTTTCAAAAAGAAAAGCAACGGCTTACCGTGACGTGGTTCTCTCTATCTAACCCATGTCCATTGTACTAAATTATTTCATCTACAAAGTACAACCTCATTCACCTGTTTTCAACCATCTTTTGGCATATATATATATATGGCTTAAGGCTCTCCTCGCTTCTTAACATTTTCCTACAATAGTTATAATCCAATTATGTTTGCCTCTTCTCAGAACTCTTACAATACTAGTATAGGGTATTGTGCTCTATTCGCATCTTTGTATAGTTACAACTTCTTTTTTGTGGGGAGTATAGTTACAACTTATAAGTAATACCATCCTAAACATAGTTGTTTTTTTCCATTGAGGGGCTAGATCATATCTCTACAAGAGGATTAAAACATAGATACAGATTTACTTGCTTGGAATGAGCGGCATTGGGCAAGTATGTTGAACGGCATTTGGAATTTGTACGAGCTGGAATCTATCAAGTAGATAGCCAATCCACTTAGTATGTTGAACGGTATTTGGAATTCGTACGAGAACCTATCAAGTAGATAGTCAGTCCAGTTAGTCTTTGGTATGCACTACACAAGCATGCGTTGAGTTAGCTGGTCACCGGTTTGAGGTCACAAATAGGCGGGCCATACGCTCGCTAAATGGTCTAGCGGCTTGCTAGACACTACATTTCTCCTCCCTTAAGGAGGTTTAGGGTGACTTCTTTTGCAGTGGCGAACCTTGGAGAGAAATTAAGGGGGGGGGGGCAAGATGTTGATTAGACCATTTAATAGCAATAACTATTGCTAATTTTTATTAATTTAGTCTTAACAACAGTAGTAATTAGAGAATTTGCCACAATGTTGGGGGGCATAGCCCAGTTTGGTCTCCATGAAGGTCCGCCATTGTTCTTTTGGGCTTGTAGAGCTGCTTCTAGGTGCCAAATAGATGAAGCCCAAAAAAAACTCTCCGGCTTGACCCGAGCTTAATTCCACCGAGAAGCGAATTGGTAGTGCAATCCAGAAACTGGGAGCGAGCAGTTTCCCGAGCTTCTGCCTGGGAAAACCGAATCGTTATGTCTATTTGTCCCCAGTTTGATAGAATTTACGGTAGAATGCCACTCCGAAACGATTCGGCCAGACAAAGTCGGAAAAAACTGTCAAATCCATCGCACCCTCCGGTCCCGAGCGCACTCCCACCTGCCCGTTGGGTTCATCGCGCCGCTGCCTACCCCGTCGGTCGCACGTGCAGCCGCCCCTGCCCCCTGCCTGCCTGTTGGGGGTTCATCCGCAGCCGCCGCTGCTTACCCCGCCGGTCGCACGTGCAGCCGCCCCCGTCCCCGCTTCTCCACTTCTCACGGCCACCTCCACCCACAGCAGGACAACGCGCGCGACGGAAGAACATTGATCCGCGGCTGCCGGTGCCCACCCAGCTCGATGACCACCCCGCTGCACACGGTAGCTAGCTCAAATCCTTACAATTTCTAACATCTGTTAGCGCCAATGGTCTACTTCCAATTTCAGCTTCATGGCCAAATTGTTCGTGCTATTCCGTAGATGTGAATCGTTGTGGTAGTGATTTATCACATAATTTAATTCTAGGTACTTTTCATGGATAATGAGCTCAGTTTACTGATGTTGCTATGTATCTAGATGGAGTCAAAACACATATTAATTTTGGGGCATTACAGACATTTCACAACACAACAAATCAAATAAGCCGAATTTTCAGAAGTCCAAAAGAAGTCCAAAAGAAGTCATCCTCATGATTTACGTGCATTTCTTATACAAGCAAATTAACTAATAACTATTAGAGTTTCCAAACGAAGGATGCCAACTTACAAGCACGCATTGCTCTCTACCTAGTAAATTGACTTAAATTGTTTCATCTACCAAGCATAACCTAGTTCACTCGCTTCGAACCACTTTTTGGCCTCAATATGTACATATGGCTTTAGGATTTCGTCTGTTAACATTTTTTTTTTCAACAATTTTATCCAATTATGTCAGCCTCTTCTCGGGACACGTACAATATTAATATAGGATCTACATCTTGATATAGTTAAAGGAAATATCATTCTAAACTTAGTCATTTTTTTCACCGAGATCTATGGTGGTCTAGATCACATCTCTATAGGCAACAAGAAGATTAAGTAGACACAACATTACTTACTTTTGGAATTCGCTGTATTGGGAAAGTATGTTAAACCATTTGAGGAGCTAGTATTTGAAATTTAACATGACTCGGGATCGGAGTAGTTGTGAACATGCTTATGGAACTTTCAAAACATAGTATTGTGTGATGGAAACACATGATGTTGTAGTTGTGGGAATGCTTCACTTCCGAAGCATAGTATTATGTGACAGAAACTGGCAATTTATACTAAGAAACTAGTATATAAACTAGCAACAATGGGGTGCAAGAAATACTATCACAAATTATGTCTAACCATTTAATATAGCAAAAAAACTCTTGTTTTATTTCCATGCCATGTTTTGATTAAAACAATTGCTTCTAACTATACTGGAATCAGATATAAAACAATTGTTTTATTTCAATAGCACAGTATTTGTGAACTGAATAACAGATATAATTACGAGCATAAGCTAGGGAATGGCACAAAATTTATGGTTTCCAACCATGCACGATATATAAAACTATTAAGTAGCCATGTGTTCTCGCATACCATCACAAATTCAGATGACAAACCCATTGTTTTGCCAATGGGTTTTATGTAACAAAATAGCTTAAAACGTATGTTTTGATCTTTTTAAAAGGAAAATTTAAAAAGCAAACTTCTGATACTTTTAAAGTTTTGATTACTTATTGTTCAATGATCTTCAACCATTTTGTGTGAAGTTCAGTACCTTTTTGAAATTTCGGTCACCTACCTTTAGCTTTTCCTTTTTTACTTTCGTTTTTTTAAATTGTAGCAACTTCCATGAAGTTCCAGTTAACTTTTCATGATATGGTTTTGTTTATGTATTCTACTTTTGTATTCATTGTGCTATCCTTTTGGATATTTATTTTTGTCTAATTTTTGTTTTGTATTTGTTGCAATCATATTTATTTTGTGTAACTATATTTTTTGGTGCAATTGCACTTCGATAATGGAGTACATAAGTGATTGACACTTCCAAAATTCCAGTCACCATCACCCTAGCTCTTTTGAAATTTCCATGAGGAAAACACGTTCATGAGAGCTACATGATCATCCACATGTACCTCCACATGTGAGTGGGTAGAAAATGAGCCAAATATGTGCGAGACTGTGTCGGTTTTGTGCTTTAGGGATGGAGAAAATCAGAGGGTACTAATTCAGGGTGAACTGTGTATTAGCTCATCTAAATGTCGATTCTCACAAATAAACTATTGCAAATCTACTTCAATACTCTTTGTATCCCTCTCTCTCCCTCCCTCTCTATCTCCCTCTGTATCTATCTATATCTACCTCTCACTCCCGGCCACTATATGGTGACCAAGCTACCAGTCGGTGTCTCCTATGCCACGATGGAGGTGTGGCCTATGCCCTGGTGGTTAGTGTTTTGGCTGGCTTCCATGGGTGTAGAGGAGAGTTGGTGGAAGCAAATACGACAATCGACATGGCTTCGTGGGAGGATGAGGAGGCGGAGGAGAGGTTTGTGGCCAAATTGTGTGTTTTGGCTTGTGTTGAATAGTTGGAGTGTCTCTTTCCACGCGTGGTTTTTGTTTTGGTTCTACATAGTATTTTGCTCCGCGTTGTTTGTGTGTGGTTTTAAAGTTTGGGCCAAGAGATTATTCTTCCTCTCCCTCTCACTCACCCTCTCCCCCTCCCTCTCTCCCCCCCTCTCTCTCTCTCTCTCAAATTAAGTGATAGCTACCGAGTTTCAAAAGGAAAAGTGACGCCTTACCATGACATGGTCCTCCCTACCTAGCCCATGTATATGGCTTAAGAAAAGTGTACTAAATTATTTCATCTACCAAGTACAACCTCATTCACGTGTTTTCAACCATATTTTGGCCTATATATATGTCTTAAGGCTCCCACTCACTTCTTAACATTTTCCCACAATAGTTCTAATCTAACTATGTTTGCCTCTTCTCGGAACTCTTACAATACCGGTATAGGGTATGTGCTCTATTGGCATATTTGTATAGTTACAACTTTTCTTTTGCGGGAGTATAGTTACAACTCTAGAAGCAAGAAGAGGATTAAAACATAGATGCACATTTACTTGCTTGGAATGAGCGGTATTGGAAAAGTATGTTGAACGGTGTTTAGAATTCGTGCGAGCTAAATCCTATCAAACAGATAGTTAGTGCACTTAGTCTTTGGTATACATTATGCAGGCATACGTTGAGTTAGCTGGTCACCGGTTTGAAGTCGGAAATAGGCAGTCCATACGCTCACTAAATGGTCCAGCGGCTTGCCAAACACCGCGTCTCTCCTTTTTTAAGGAGGTTTAGTCCAATCTCAGCACCTTTTACCATGAGATATGGGATTGACCTCCTTATCTACTCGACTATGCTGAGCAACATTTTGGACTCTTGGCACTGGAGCCCCAGTTCACTTGCAAAACAAACAGACTGTGTCGGCGTGCTACGCTCTGTGACATATTTGGAAAGAGAGAAGCAAACGAAATTTGAGCGAGAGATGACCTCAGCCTCGTGGCTCAAACAAGAAATCTGGTGTTTTTATGTTTCTTGCAAGTTTCTCTATAAGCGCTTCAGCTGATTGTACAGTTTCTGTCTTCTAAATGAAAAAGTCATAGCTCCTGCCATTCACCGTCAAGTGGTCTGGGGTAAACAAAAACTGAAAGAACGGAAAGTGGAATTGAGAGGCTGCTCTATGAAATTTAACATGACTCCAGGTCTGAGTAGTCGTGGACATGCTTCTGGCACTTGGAAAGCATAGTATTGCGTGTTAACACCAAGAGATTAATCTGTAAAATAGCAATGATATCACAAATTATTTTTAACCATTTAATCTAGGAAAACAAACTCTTGTTCTATTTACACGCCATGTGGATGTACCGTCACCTCTTAGCAAGTGAGTGGAACGAAAATGAGCCAAATAGGTGAGAGACTTTGTCAGTTATATGGTTTAGGGACGGATCTAAACAAAAGGTGGTATTTCAGGATGGAACCGTGTATCATGCAAAAAAAATCCATATTCTTTGTTATAATCTCCGTCTAAAATTGCTCAAAGTTTATCTCAAGGTTCTGCAGTATTAACATTAAGTGGACCGGGCTCACTATAGCTATCTTCTTTTAAAATTGCTCACAGTTTAGAAATGCACGAGAAGGTAAGATTTTCGGATATATTGACACATGAAATAAAATTGTACAGGTTTGATACAATGGCAATTCCACTATACCGGGTGTTTGTGTAGTGACAGATTGAGCATTCAGGACCGTAGATGGACATTCAACTCAACTTCCATGATTGAAGTAATGCAAATCCTAAGTTCCAAGACTGTTTAGACATGGCCTATAGCTTCTGAGGACCGTAGATGCATTTCACTCGATATTATTCATCTCTCTCTCTCTCTCTCTCTCTCTCTCTCTCTCTCTCAAAATACGTTGTTCTCTTATACAAGCAAATTAAGTGTCGGTTACCGAGTTTCAAAAAGAAAAGCAACGGCTTACCGTGACGTGGTTCTCTCTATCTAACCCATGTCCATTGTACTAAATTATTTCATCTACAAAGTACAACCTCATTCACCTGTTTTCAACCATCTTTTGGCATATATATATATATGGCTTAAGGCTCTCCTCGCTTCTTAACATTTTCCTACAATAGTTATAATCCAATTATGTTTGCCTCTTCTCAGAACTCTTACAATACTAGTATAGGGTATTGTGCTCTATTCGCATCTTTGTATAGTTACAACTTCTTTTTTGTGGGGAGTATAGTTACAACTTATAAGTAATACCATCCTAAACATAGTTGTTTTTTTCCATTGAGGGGCTAGATCATATCTCTACAAGAGGATTAAAACATAGATACAGATTTACTTGCTTGGAATGAGCGGCATTGGGCAAGTATGTTGAACGGCATTTGGAATTTGTACGAGCTGGAATCTATCAAGTAGATAGCCAATCCACTTAGTATGTTGAACGGTATTTGGAATTCGTACGAGAACCTATCAAGTAGATAGTCAGTCCAGTTAGTCTTTGGTATGCACTACACAAGCATGCGTTGAGTTAGCTGGTCACCGGTTTGAGGTCACAAATAGGCGGGCCATATGCTCGCTAAATGGTCTAGCGGCTTGCTAGACACTACATTTCTCCTCCCTTAAGGAGGTTTAGGGTGACTTCTTTTGCAGTGGCGAACCTTGGAGAGAAATTAAGGGGGGGGGGGCAAGATATTGATTAGACCATTTAATAGCAATAACTATTGCTAATTTTTATTAATTTAGTCTTAACAACAGTAGTAATTAGAGAATTTGCCACAATGTTGGGGGGGCATAGCCCAGTTTGGTCTCCATGAAGGTCCGCCATTGTTCTTTTGGGCTTGTAGAGCTGCTTCTAGGTGCCAAATAGATGAAGCCCAAAAAAAACTCTCCGGCTTGACCCGAGCTTAATTCCACCGAGAAGCGAATTGGTAGTGCAATCCAGAAACTGGGAGCGAGCAGTTTCCCGAGCTTCTGCCTGGGAAAACCGAATCGTTATGTCTATTTTTCCCCAGTTCGATAGAATTTACGGTAGAATGCCACTCCAAAACGATTCGGCCAGACAAAGTCGGAAAAAACTGTCAAATCCATCGCACCCTCCGGTCCCGAGCGCACTCCCACCTGCCCGTTGGGTTCATCGCGCCGCTGCCTACCCCGTCGGTCGCACGTGCAGCCGCCCCTGCCCCCTGCCTGCCTGTTGGGGGTTCATCCGCAGCCGCCGCTGCTTACCCCGCCGGTCGCACGTGCAGCCGCCCCCATCCCCGCTTCTCCACTTCTCACGGCCACCTCCACCCACAGCAGGACAACGCGCGCGACGGAAGAACATTGATCCGCGGCTGCCGGTGCCCACCCAGCTCGATGACCACCCCGCTGCACACGGTAGCTAGCTCAAATCCTTACAATTTCTAACATCTGTTAGCGCCAATGGTCTACTTCCAATTTCAGCTTCATGGCCAAATTGTTCGTGCTATTCCGTAGATGTGAATCGTTGTGGTAGTGATTTATCACATAATTTAATTCTAGGTACTTTTCATGGATAATGAGCTCAGTTTACTGATGTTGCTATGTATCTAGATGGAGTCAAAACACATATTAATTTTGGGGCATTACAGACATTTCACAACACAACAAATCAAATAAGCCGAATTTTCAGAAGTCCAAAAGAAGTCCAAAAGAAGTCATCCTCATGATTTACGTGCATTTCTTATACAAGCAAATTAACTAATAACTATTAGAGTTTCCAAACGAAGGATGCCAACTTACAAGCACGCATTGCTCTCTACCTAGTAAATTGACTTAAATTGTTTCATCTACCAAGCATAACCTAGTTCACTCGCTTCGAACCACTTTTTGGCCTCAATATGTACATATGGCTTTAGGATTTCGTCTGTTAACATTTTTTTTTCAACAATTTTATCCAATTATGTCAGCCTCTTCTCGGGACACGTACAATATTAATATAGGATCTACATCTTGATATAGTTAAAGGAAATATCATTCTAAACTTAGTCATTTTTTTCACCGAGATCTATGGTGGTCTAGATCATATCTCTATAGGCAACAAGAAGATTAAGTAGACACAACATTACTTACTTTTGGAATTCGCTGTATTGGGAAAGTATGTTAAACCATTTGAGGAGCTAGTATTTGAAATTTAACATGACTCGGGATCGGAGTAGTTGTGAACATGCTTATGGAACTTTCAAAACATAGTATTGTGTGATGGAAACACATGATGTTGTAGTTGTGGGAATGCTTCACTTCCGAAGCATAGTATTATGTGACAGAAACTGGCAATTTATACTAAGAAACTAGTATATAAACTAGCAACAATGGGGTGCAAGAAATACTATCACAAATTATGTCTAACCATTTAATATAGCAAAAAAACTCTTGTTTTATTTCCATGCCATGTTTTGATTAAAACAATTGCTTCTAACTATACTGGAATCAGATATAAAACAATTGTTTTATTTCAATAGCACAGTATTTGTGAACTGAATAACAGATATAATTACGAGAATAAGCTAGGGAATGGCACAAAATTTATGGTTTCCAACCATGCACGATATATAAAACTATTAAGTAGCCATGTGTTCTCGCATACCATCACAAATTCAGATGACAAACCCATTGTTTTGCCAATGGGTTTTATGTAACAAAATAGCTTAAAACGTATGTTTTGATCTTTTTAAAAGGAAATTTAAAAAGCAAACTTCTGATACTTTTAAAGTTTTGATTACTTATTGTTCAATGATCTTCAACCATTTTGTGTGAAGTTCAGTACCTTTTTGAAATTTCGGTCACCTACCTTTAGCTTTTCCTTTTTTACTTTCGTTTTTTTAAATTGTAGCAACTTCCATGAAGTTCCAGTTAACTTTTCATGATATGGTTTTGTTTATGTATTCTACTTTTGTATTCATTGTGCTATCCTTTTGGATATTTATTTTTGTCTAATTTTTGTTTTGTATTTGTTGCAATCATATTTATTTTGTGTAACTATATTTTTTGGTGCAATTGCACTTCGATAATGGAGTACATAAGTGATTGACACTTCCAAAATTCCAGTCACCATCACCCTAGCTCTTTTGAAATTTCCATGAGGAAAACACGTTCATGAGAGCTACATGATCATCCACATGTACCTCCACATGTGAGTGGGTAGAAAATGAGCCAAATATGTGCGAGACTGTGTCGGTTTTGTGCTTTAGGGATGGAGAAAATCAGAGGGTACTAATTCAGGGTGAACTATGTATTAGCTCATCTAAATGTCGATTCTCACAAATAAACTATTGCAAATCTACTTCAATACTCTTTGTATCCCTCTCTCTCCCTCCCTCTCTATATCCCTCTGTATCTATCTATATCTACCTCTCACTCCCGGCCACTATATGGTGACCAAGCTACCAGTCGGTGTCTCCTATGCCACGATGGAGGTGTGGCCTATGCCCTGGTGGTTAGTGTTTTGGCTGGCTTCCATGGGTGTATAGGAGAGTTGGTGGAAGCAAATACGACAATCGACATGGCTTCGTGGGAGGATGAGGAGGCGGAGGAGAGGTTTGTGGCCAAATTGTGTGTTTTGGCTTGTGTTGAATAGTTGGAGTGTCTCTTTCCACGCGTGGTTTTTGTTTTGGTTCTACATAGTATTTTGCTCCGCGTTGTTTGTGTGTGGTTTTAAAGTTTGGGCCAAGAGATTATTCTTCCTCTCCCTCTCACTCACCCTCTCCCCCTCCCTCTCTCCCCCCCCTCTCTCTCTCTCTCTCAAATTAAGTGATAGCTACCGAGTTTTAAAAGGAAAAGTGACGCCTTACCATGACATGGTCCTCCCTACCTAGCCCATGTATATGGCTTAAGAAAAGTGTACTAAATTATTTCATCTACCAAGTACAACCTCATTCACGTGTTTTCAACCATATTTTGGCCTATATATATGTCTTAAGGCTCCCACTCACTTCTTAACATTTTCCCACAATAGTTCTAATCTAACTATGTTTGCCTCTTCTCGGAACTCTTACAATACCGGTATAGGGTATGTGCTCTATTGGCATATTTGTATAGTTACAACTTTTCTTTTGCGGGAGTATAGTTACAACTCTAGAAGCAAGAAGAGGATTAAAACATAGATGCACATTTACTTGCTTGGAATGAGCGGTATTGGAAAAGTATGTTGAACGGTGTTTAGAATTCGTGCGAGCTAAATCCTATCAAACAGATAGTTAGTGCACTTAGTCTTTGGTATACATTATGCAGGCATACGTTGAGTTAGCTGGTCACCGGTTTGAAGTCGGAAATAGGCAGTCCATACGCTCACTAAATGGTCCAGCGGCTTGCCAAACACCGCGTCTCTCCTTTTTTAAGGAGGTTTAGTCCAATCTCAGCACCTTTTACCATGAGATATGGGATTGACCTCCTTATCTACTCGACTATGCTGAGCAACATTTTGGACTCTTGGCACTGGAGCCCCAGTTCACTTGCAAAACAAACAGACCGTGTCGGCGTGCTACGCTCTGTGACATATTTGGAAAGAGAGAAGCAAACGAAATTTGAGCGAGAGATGACCTCAGCCTCGTGGCTCAAACAAGAAATCTGGTGTTTTTATGTTTCTTGCAAGTTTCTCTATAAGCGCTTCAGCTGATTGTACAGTTTCTGTCTTCTAAATGAAAAAGTCATAGCTCCTGCCATTCACCGTCAAGTGGTCTGGGGTAAACAAAAACTGAAAGAACGGAAAGTGGAATTGAGAGGCTGCTCTATGAAATTTAACATGACTCCAGGTCTGAGTAGTCGTGGACATGCTTCTGGCACTTGGAAAGCATAGTATTGCGTGTTAACACCAAGAGATTAATCTGTAAAATAGCAATGATATCACAAATTATTTTTAACCATTTAATCTAGGAAAACAAACTCTTGTTCTATTTACACGCCATGTGGATGTACCGTCACCTCTTAGCAAGTGAGTGGAACGAAAATGAGCCAAATAGGTGAGAGACTTTGTCAGTTATATGGTTTAGGGACGGATCTAAACAAAAGGTGGTATTTCAGGATGGAACCGTGTATCATGCAAAAAAAATCCATATTCTTTGTTATAATCTCCGTCTAAAATTGCTCAAAGTTTATCTCAAGGTTCTGCAGTATTAACATTAAGTGGACCGGGCTCACTATAGCTATCTTCTTTTAAAATTGCTCACAGTTTAGAAATGCACGAGAAGGTAAGATTTTCGGATATATTGACACATGAAATAAAATTGTACAGGTTTGATACAATGGCAATTCCACTATACCGGGTGTTTGTGTAGTGACAGATTGAGCATTCAGGACCGTAGATGGACATTCAACTCAACTTCCATGATTGAAGTAATGCAAATCCTAAGTTCCAAGACTGTTTAGACATGGCCTATAGCTTCTGAGGACCGTAGATGCATTTCACTCGATATTATTCATCTCTCTCTCTCTCTCTCTCTCTCTCTCTCTCTCAAAATACGTTGTTCTCTTATACAAGCAAATTAAGTGTCGGTTACCGAGTTTCAAAAAGAAAAGCAACGGCTTACCGTGACGTGGTTCTCTCTATCTAACCCATGTCCATTGTACTAAATTATTTCATCTACAAAGTACAACCTCATTCACCTGTTTTCAACCATCTTTTGGCATATATATATATATGGCTTAAGGCTCTCCTCGCTTCTTAACATTTTCCTACAATAGTTATAATCCAATTATGTTTGCCTCTTCTCAGAACTCTTACAATACTAGTATAGGGTATTGTGCTCTATTCGCATCTTTGTATAGTTACAACTTCTTTTTTGTGGGGAGTATAGTTACAACTTATAAGTAATACCATCCTAAACATAGTTGTTTTTTTCCATTGAGGGGCTAGATCATATCTCTACAAGAGGATTAAAACATAGATACAGATTTACTTGCTTGGAATGAGCGGCATTGGGCAAGTATGTTGAACGGCATTTGGAATTTGTACGAGCTGGAATCTATCAAGTAGATAGCCAATCCACTTAGTATGTTGAACGGTATTTGGAATTCGTACGAGAACCTATCAAGTAGATAGTCAGTCCAGTTAGTCTTTGGTATGCACTACACAAGCATGCGTTGAGTTAGCTGGTCACCGGTTTGAGGTCACAAATAGGCGGGCCATACGCTCGCTAAATGGTCTAGCGGCTTGCCAGACACTACATTTCTCCTCCCTTAAGGAGGTTTAGGGTGACTTCTTTTGCAGTGGCGAACCTTGGAGAGAAATTAAGGGGGGGGGCAAGATGTTGATTAGACCATTTAATAGCAATAACTATTGCTAATTTTTATTAATTTAGTCTTAACAACAGTAGTAATTAGAGAATTTGCCACAATGTTGGGGGCATAGCCCAGTTTGGTCTCCATGAAGGTCCGCCATTGTTCTTTTGGGCTTGTAGAGCTGCTTCTAGGTGCCAAATAGATGAAGCCCAAAAAAAACTCTCCGGCTTGACCCGAGCTTAATTCCACCGAGAAGCGAATTGGTAGTGCAATCCAGAAATTGGGAGCGAGCAGTTTCCCGAGCTTCTGCCTGGGAAAACCGAATCGTTATGTCTATCTGTCCCCAGTTCGATAGAATTTACGGTAGAATGCCACTCCGAAACGATTCGGCCAGACAAAGTCGGAAAAAACTGTCAAATCCATCGCACCCTCCGGTCCCGAGCGCACTCCCACCTGCCCGTTGGGTTCATCGCGCCGCTGCCTACCCCGTCGGTCGCATGTGCAGCCGCCCCTGCCCAAAAAAAATCACCCGCTGTCCAATCACAACACAACAGAAGCCCAAAAAAAGTCACCCGCTGTCCAATCTCAACACCTCTTACCGTATGTCTAAAAAAAAAACCTCTTACCGTGAGATGTGGGATTGGCCTCCTTATCTACTCAACCATGAGCAATGTTTTTGGACTCTTGGCCCTGGAGCCCCAATACAGTTGAGAAGCTAAAACAGACCATGTTGGCGTGCCACGCTCTGTGGCATACTTGGAAAGAGAGAAGCAAGCGGAATTTGAGTGAGAAACGATCTCAGCCTCGTGGCTGAAATAAGAAATCTAGTGTTTTTCTGTTTCTTACAAGTTTCTCTGTAACTATTGCTTCAGCTGATTGTACAATTTCCCTCTTCTAAATGAAAAGAAAAACATAGCTCCTGCCATTCACCGTCAAGTGGTCCGGGGTAAACAAAAACTGAAAGAATGGGAGTGGGAGACTCCAGGACTGAGTAATGGTGGACATGCTTCTGGCACTTGCAAAGCATAATACCCTCTGTTAATAACGAGAGATTAGTCTATGAAGTAGCAACGATATCACAAATTATTTTCAGCCATTTAATCAAGGAAAACAAACTCTTGTTCTATTTTCACGCCATGTGGATGTACCGCTGCGTCTCACGTGTGAGTGGGACGAAAATGAGCCAAATAGGTGAGAGACTATGTCAGTTCTGTGGTTTAGGGACAGAGCAAGCGGGTGGTAACTCAGGATGGAACTGTGTATCATGCAAAAAAAAAGTCCATATTCTTTGTTATAATCTCCTAAAATTGCAAACCAACCTGTGGTTGGGTGGCTAGGAGGGTGGTTGGTTTGACACTGTGTGTTGCATAAATGCGAAATATTCTTTCAGTGGGAGACGACGTTCCCATCGATAACGAGGCGCCCGTTGTGACTTCGTCAATCTCAAGACCCGATCCGCTGACTCGGTCTCTCGGAGGTGCTCATAGGGGTAAGGTGTGCGTGTGTGTGTTCATAGGGGTGGGTGCTTGTACGTGTTGTGAGCGTCTATGATTGTACTGTGTTTCTCAAAACAAAAAAATTGCTCAAAGTTTATCTCAAGGTTCTGCAGCATTAACACTAAGTGCATCAGTCTGACTATAGCAATCTCCTTTCAAAATTGCTCAAAGTTTAGAAATGCACGAGAAAGTAAGATTTTCAAATATATTGACACATGAAATAAAATTGTACAGGTTTGATACAATGGCGATTCCACTATGTAGTGACATTCCACTATGTAGTGACAGATTGAGCATCAGCAGCCAAGCACTCATCGCTCAGTACACACTAGATCAACAGGACTGGATCTATAGTAATAGGGTTAATTGGATATACGCCACTGTAATTTCCGTGAAATTGAGAAACACCACTGTAATTCTTAATTTTGGAAAAATACCACTAGAATTATGTGTACCTTTGACATATGTCATTACACTCATTTACATAACATATACTAGTCAATATACGTTGTATTCTCTGCGTATGTACGTATAGATGGTGAGGTTCACCAGAATCAGCGGAAAAAATATAAGTTAGTGACAAATATTGGAATAAAATTATAACAATATAAAAATAGAAATCACACATGCACTTGGATAAAAATTTGTCAAAAGCTACATGTTAAGTACAAAATCATAGTATCAAAGGTACACCGACACAGCTCCAGAATATATGTCCAACGGTCGCAGCTTCAGGTCCAAATTAGAGACAAAAAAATAATATACAGACAACAACGCTACACAATTTATAGGCAACACAGCTCCAGGTCCAAATAAATATCACATTCATGCATCAACGAAATAATAGGTGATTTCAAAGTATCTCATCTCACAAAATAACAGCTCCAGATTCAAATGGACATCGGACGCATGAATCTAGCCTCCAAGCCAGTACATATGGCTTCGTTTTGTTTCAAGTGTTGGCTTCGGGACCACCTCACTCGTGGATGGTGCGACCACCTCAGGTTTTTTTTCTTGCCATTTTTCGTCGGTGTCTTCTTCCTCACCAGCGTCTTCTTCACCGGTGTCTTTTTCTTCACCGGTGTCTTCTTTTTCACAAGTGTATTTTCCTTTTTTTATATTGTTGTAATTTTGTTCCAATATTTATCATCAACTTATATTTTTTCCGCTGATTCTCGTGAACCCGACCATATGTACATACATACGGAAGAATACAACATATATTGACTAGTATATGCTATATAAATGGGTATAATGGCATCTGTCAAAGGTACACATAATTCTAGTGGTATTTTTCCAAAGTTGAGAATTACAGTGGCGTTTCTCAATCTCGCGGAAATTGCAGTGGCGTCTATTCAATTAACCCATAGTAATAAGGTTAAGTGCCCGTTGGCATTGGGCATTGGCATGATACGGTGGCAAGCAGCAAGATACAGTGAAATTGTACAGGTTTGATACAGTGGCGATTCCACTATACCGGGTGTTTGTGTAGTGACAGCATGAGCAGCAGCAGCCAGCACTTGTCGCTCGGTACACACTAGATCAACTGGACCGGATTTACAGTAACGAAGTAGAGTGCACATTGGTCATTGCCATGATACGGTGGCAAGCAGCAAGTTCTTGCTCATGGTACCACACCAGAAATAGGCCTCGTTTTCATCCTTCGCTTGCCATGTTCAACGCCACTGCCTGAGTGTCAATGGTGTTCATAACCGGGTTGTGGCCAAACCATGAAAAAACACAACTAGGGCGGTAGTTCATTCTTCTTCAATAGCTCCCACCATGCTGCTTGAGTTGGTACAAGAATCTGAACTACGGGTTTCACTGGTTCAGATGAAACCGGCAATGAACAACCCTAGCCACTGCTGCTATCTGTTGCCAACTTGCTTGGGACCAGCATTGGTCAGTTTCTCTATTTCCCTGAAGGCTTTCTGCAGCGCTTCCTTTGCGACTTTGAAGGAACCTGCCGACACAGTTCCCTGTTCTGCAATCTTCATCGCGTCGCGAACTAGATCATTGAACCTCGAAGTCACAGAATTTGCACGGTGGTTTCCATCTTCGAGACTGCGCCTAACAAACCCTGGCCCTGTCTTTGCCTTCTTCGTCCATCGCTTCGTGATGCATGCCTCCGGAATCATGTCGACGTCGGCCAAGATGAATACTCCCAGCACATGTCGGCAGAGTATCGCCGAGAAAGCAAACCTACAGCAGTCACACCAAGCCTTCTTCTCGGCAATATTGTAGACAACAGTGTGCCTGGTAGGAGGATCGCTATGCCTTTCGACACAGTACTTGGCTTCGTAAGGGCCGTCCTGAACCTTAACAGAGTAGTGATGCAGCGATTCAATCAACTCAGTTTGGAACATTTCAAATGCAGCCCTCGTGTAGATGGTCTCGGCTTGTTTCTCCAAGACTGAATTGGTTTTCAGGAGCTGTTCAGGAGGAAACGAAGCAAGATCTTTCTGGGCTTCATTCATATACAAGCTATCTACGTGTTGATCAAATCTGGTGATCAAAGAAAGGAGGGACCCTCTTGAAGTGAAGTTGTTCCTACAAAACCTACTGACCGTTTCTGGTCTATGGGTCAGTGACAACTCTGCAAAGAAGGAGCTTGTTAGGTATGCAGGAACCCATCTATGTCTTGCTTCAAATAGTGATCCCAACCAACTGTTCTCCCTCAGGCCATACCTGTCGAGAATAGAACCCCAGAACATGTCAAAAGCAGGCATGGTATCACACTCGTTGACACATCTCTTTAACTCGACATGGAGCTCAGGAAATCTCATGTAGACATCAGACAATTTCTTCTTGCATCTAGAAAGAACTCGCCATCTACAAAGCCGATGGAAACACTGAGGAAATACCTTGGCAACGGCCTCTGTCATTGTTTTGCCTTCATCTGTTGTAAACGAATATGGCAATCGCTTACCCATTGCTGTCAGCCATGTATCAAAAATCCAAGCATATGCAGATTCTGACTTATCCAAGACCAGCGCACAACCAAAAACAACACTATCACCATGGTGATTCACGCCTGTGAAAGCTGCAAAAGGCAACATATTCTCGTTTTTACTATAAGTAGTGTCGAAATAAACAGCATCTCCAAAGTATTTGTATGCCATTTTAGATCTTGCATCAACCCAAACTGCACTCCTCAAACAGTTCTTACTGTCAACTTGTGTGTTGTAAGAAAAACCATAGTGCTCCGACTGCTTTCTCATAAAGTAGGTGAAGAGACCACATGCACCAGTGTCACCAAACACATTCCTCCGCACCTCCTGCAACTGATCCGCATGCTCCTTCCCACAGAGGCGACGGAGCTGGACCTCCCTCACCTTGTCTGGGCTAACAATAGCATGATTGTGCTCCAGCACCAACTTTGTGACGACCCACTTTTCCAGCTTCTTCCACACCACCTCCATCATCGCTGGGCAGCCGTCCCTTATAGAGAGGCGCTTCCTCTTTTTCTTGTCGCCGCTAGATTCAACATCCTTCTTCTTGTGATGCCCCTCTTTCAGGCACACAAAACGTTTCATGACAAGTACCTCAACACCTTTTCGCCGCTCCCTGCGGGATCGGGCAACACGAATGCCGAACCCAAGGCGTAGTGCATATGCACTGTAGAATGCACGTGCGGCTGCATCAGAGTCAAATTCCATGCCTAAGAATGGCTCGCCAGTTTTGACCAGCTCATCAGCTGCGACGAGCAGCTCATTTCCAGCAGTCAACATGGACTCCTCAGAATGATCGATGCAATGAGTCTGGGAAGCCATCACAGCAGTTCCTTGACCAACATCAGTGGTGCCTGTATCGTCATCGACATCTATGAAATCTTCAACTAGTTCATCGTCTTCACTTGATGAGAACTCCATCCAATCCAAGAGTAGCAAAGATCAATTTACAAGGAAAATCCCAGACTTCCTCTGCACGACGAATTGCTGAAATAACCGAGTACGAAAGAGAATAAGCAAAAGGGATTAAAAAAAACATCTCAACCCCTACAATTTTGAGAACATGGTATGCTAAACAAAACATTGGACAAAATAACAAAACCTATCATGTGTGAGGCAGAACTTTGACACCTGAATTTACACTTACGTAACATGAATCTTCAGCTAAACCGAACGATGCTCAACCTAATTCCACCCATTAACAAAAACTTCCACTGACCCGCTGCTGAACGAAGCTCAACTTGATTACGCTCACTACCCATGTCACAAACTTGGACTAACCTGCTGTCAGTCAGAGCCAGCATACAGGTAAGCCGCCCACTATTTTTCTCTCTCGAGAGAGAGACACACACTGCTAAGTGTGATATGAATCAGGGTAATAGGCACTGAAATGGCGAAATTCGTGAGCGGAAACGGAACGGTCCCAAACTGAGATCGATCTGGTTGGGCTCGATTGCTCGCAGGAACGAATCGAGCTGATGTCCAGAGCAGAACATACGGCAAGCTAGCTAGGGATTACTTACCAACAGGAGGAAGCGCGTCTCGGATGGAACCTCGCCCCGCGCCAGTTCAGGAGCAGAGAGGACGGAGAGGAGGACGCCTACGGGGGGAGATATAGAAGGGAGGCAGGCGTGCTCCGGCGGGAGGAGGAGGGCTAGAGGCGGGCCGCGGGCGGGGGTGGGTTCGGGATGCTGCGGCCGAAAGGGTTTCGGCGGCGACGGCGCTGGCAGAGAGCAGAGGGGAGCGGGGGGCAGCTGAAGGCAACGACGAGCAAGCGAGCGTTAGCTGCCTCCGTTTTCTCACTTGACTCTCGCAAACGTCACGGACAGTTTCCGTCTTCCTCTGCCGCCCACGCTCCAAGATTGTGTTGCTGGTTTCGTGCAACTGCAATCCAGCCGGAATCCTCAACTTTTTCTTGACAATCAATATTATATATATTTATCGTATTTTTTCCATACTGGTTTATTAGACAAACATGAAGTTCAAGAAATATGTTTGACTATAAATTTGACTAACGAAATATAAATTATATGTTAAAAAGTTATATCATTGGAAAGAACTTTTAAATATCAATCAAATGGTATAATTTTTGTGACATATAACTCATGTTTTGTTGACAAATTTTATGCTTAAACTTTTTTCTTAAACTCCGTGTTAGTCCAATAAACCGGTATGAAGGTAGTAGCATATAGTACAGCTGTCTTCAGCAATTGCAAAATAAAGTTTAAAAGAAATTATCCAATCATCGAGATCTTTAAACTCTTTTTTCTTTCATGACACAATCTTGTGCTTTTCAGAAGGCAACCACATAAGAAAGACATAGGTACCAAATCATAGAGCTATAAATACCAACTAGGGTTCTCCCATAATTTTAATTTGAGCCTCAGTGCCAAGGCTACGTGCACGCGTGTAGCCATTAGAGTAATCATCCAACATCGACAAGTACCAACACCAGTATTTTAGGAAAGACGAACCGAACAGCCTTGTCGATGTCACTGGGGAGCCGAAAGTATGAATCACCATTGTCGAGAACGTGGCAGCCTAAAAAGATATTGCAAGGACAAACCTCCTCGTGACAACCAACAAAAACCATCCAAGATCGATCCGGTGAAGTAGGTGTAGGGGTTCGTAGCATGGAAAACAAAAATTTTCTATCGCATACAAACAAACAAGCCAAGATCTATCTACTAGATTGTAGCAACGAGTCGATGGTATAACTTACCCTCGAAGATTCCAAAGCGTTTAACGAGAGCGGATTCTCGTGGGTGATGTAGTCGTACTCTTTCCGATCTCAAGATCGTGTAGACGATCCTTCCGGCGCCACGTTCCGGCAGCGCTCCCGCAGTCGGTCACACGTTCGGTACTCGACGAAGACCTTCCTCTCCCTTGTTCCAGCAGGCAGCGAAGGTTGTAGCACTCTCCTCGCGATTCCGGCAGCACAACGGCATGGTACCGGAAGTAGAGGGGAAATCCCGCAGGGCTTCGCCTTAAGCCGGTGCGAGTATGGTGGAGCTTATGAGAGAGGCTATTAGTGGTCTAGTAATTAGACACACCAATTAGAAGGCTCTAAACCAATTAGAAGGCTCTAAACCGCTGGCTAAAGCAATTAGAAGCTCTAAACCAAAACGGCTCTAAACCGGAGGTAGAAGATAGGAACTTGTGTGTTCTAGGAGGGGAGCCCTGCCCCTCCTTTTATGGGTGGGGAGGCGCGGCCAGGGAAGGGGAGTCCCTCCCCAAGTCGTCCTTGGGCTGGGCGCCGGCTTGGAGGAGTGGGACTCCTCCTCCAAGTTGGTTCCAACTCCTCTTGCTTGTTTCCCATAGTTTCCTGTTTCCCACAGTTTCCTGTTTTAGCCGTTTGACTTTCAAACTGGCAATTTGACTTTCATGTTTTTGGAACAGCAAGAACACTTAGTACATGATGCAATCATTCAATGACACACTCATGTACCCTCCCCCCCCCCCGGAGTGCCGGACAATCCGGAACCTTCTAGAACATTCCCGATGAAAACACCGGAATCATTCCCGAACTCCGAAACGGGACTTTCCTTATATGAATCTTATTCTCCGGACCATTCCGGATCACCTCGTGATATCCCGGATCCCATCCGAGACTCCGAACAACATTCGGTCTCTTTCTCATAATACCATAACTACTCAAACAACGTCGAATCCTTAAGTGTGTCTCCCTACGGTTCGTGAATTATGCGGACATGATCGAGACACTTCTCCGAACAATAACCAATAGAGGAATCTGGAAATTCATATGGCTCCCACATATTTCTACGATTACTTTGCGATCGAATGAACCACTTACATACGATACCAATTTCCCTTTGTCTCACGATATGTTACTTATCCGAGGTTATGATCGTCGGTATCTCTGCATACCTAGTTCAACCTCGTTACTGATAAGTACTCTTTTCTCGTTCCCGTGATATGTGATCCCTTGTGACCAAGTCACATGCTTGCGAGCTAATTGGATGACATTCCACCGAGAGGGCCCAGAGTATATCTATCCGTCATGTGGATGGACAAATCCCACTCTTGATCCATGTGTCTCAACCAATACTTTCCGAACACTCAATGCCACCTTTATAACCACCCAGTTACGGTGTGGTGTTTGATGTCATCAAAGCATCCATCCGGTAAAGGTGATATGCATGATCTCATGGTCGAAGGAATTAGGTTACTATGTATCAGAAAGCATATAGCAATTGAACTATTGAAATGACTTGATCTTTATGCTACGCTTATCAATAGGAGTATGTCCACCATATCATTCTCCTAATGATATAATCTTGTTGTTGATAACATCTCAATGTTCATGATATGGAAACCACAATCATTTAATCAACCAACAAGCTAGTGAAGTATAGAGGCTATACTAGGGACTTCAATTTAAGTTTACAATTCACACAAGTATTAATGGTTTCCTTGTTAATACTATTATAGCATGAATGCAAACATTTATCATAAACACAAAGATATAATAATAACTACATTTATTATTGCCTCTAGGGCATATCTCCAACAGTAGGATCTGAAAAACCATACCTAAATAAATTTGATCTTCCAACTCCACCATCGACGTCGAGAAGAAACTCCCTTCGAACGAAAGGCCGGAGAACACTTATTGTAGACAATGCCATCTCCATCGACGTGGAGACCGAAAAGGAGCAGCGAAATTCTAATCTAATTTATTAAAAATACTATTTGTATCAAAGACTTAACTCATAGATCAGGTTCCCCGCTCCCTCGGTACCAGCCAGAGGAGGAGGGTGGAGGCGGCTAGGTTTTGGAAAGAGAAAGAGGGCTTTCGAAACGTGTCTGTTGCTGCCACGACAGTCAACACGATATACTGGTCTGATAAGATGCCGTTTAGAGCACATAAAATGTACTCTATGATGAAAATCCTACAGAATTCCTGCATTACAAACAGGCTATCCTTATCTAAAACGTATCTACATACATGCGAATCTAAAACAAATCTGAGACATGATTCAAGATGGAGGTAGAAAACTAGTACAGTACCATCTTTAAGTTTCAGGCTTTTCAATCTTTACCAATTTACCAATGCAGGCAAATATAGTGCGTACCACAATCTTCGATAAGAAATGGGAGAGCTAGAGATCTGAGCGTTTTTATTTCTTTTCCGTACACTGAAACACAAAATAATACAGATCCACACGGTTGATTCCAAATAACAAGCAAAATTTTCTGCTAGCACTTGCTCCAGAAACCATGCATGGTGACCGGAAACAGTAGTTTTAGGAGCTGGAACAACGGGCTTCTCGAACTGCAAGCACCATGACAACTGAAGCTGATCCACATCAGACGCAAGCAGATTTTGTCTCATTTCTTGAGTGCGTTCATTCTGTCCCTCAGATAATACAGCTTCGCTCTCCTGACTTTCTTCCTGTCCAAGATCTTGATTTCTTTAATGTTTGGAGAGTACCTGAATGCAAAAGAGAGTTGGCATCACGAGATAGTCCGCATGAAACAAGTATTATGGAGTATTCAACAGCTTAACCCAACTTTTTTATGTCAAGGGTTGGAGAAATTTACTACAGAACAAAAGTGAACGGAACCTTAAAACAAAATGAGTGCCCATATGAAATAACCTACTTATGCTGTTCCTCCAATGTATTCAGTCCCACAGCAGACACAAGGCGGACAAAGGCTATATACTCATGAAAGGTTGTTTAACTGTCGCTGGATGTGCACATTTATGAAACTAAAAGCTCCGTTACGTTACGTTAACAAAGCACAAGCAATTGATTTTGTACAGATGATTAACAATAAACTGTCTGCTCTGTATTGAATACTACCAGTATATTTCACGGTTCACTTAAGGGTTCATTAACCAGATACTTAGCATCTTATGGTTGTGATACAAACTCAGAGTACTGAAGACTGTAAATGTGTACGTAGTAACAAAGGAATTCTGAAAGTATTTCCCTGACCACAGAAAAAAAGGTTACCAACAACTGATCTGAATGAACTTGTCCCATGTTAAACAGTAAAGGCAAACGCACTAAATCAGAATGTTGCCAAACTGTCCGAATAAACTTGTTCCATCTTAAACTGTTGATGCAAAATAGTACTCATTGTCATTGATTTACAACTAACATAGGGACCAGAGGTGCCACCATTCTCATTGGCAGATGAGATACTATCAGGTGTACCGAGAAGGCAACGAGCCCCGAATAGCTCAGAGACAAACATAACAAAGCAAAAAAAATCAGTTCAGCCAACTAAACTTCGAACACAGCAGCTGTGTATCCATAATTCCATGTGTGTTTAGTTAGATATATGGAACAACATAATAAGTAGGAATTTAGTGAGAATCACATATTTATCCCCGGTCTATGTCATTATAGCATGTGATTAGGAGATGTGCACGATGCATATGTGGTAATCGCAAAAAATGTTTATGGGCAACTAAAAAACATGGTATGTTCTGTCATGCAAAATAACAGGGAACACTTGAGTACTGTGAATTGTGGCCAGATGTGAATGCACATGTGGTTATTCTAGCAGATACACAATGGTTTGGAACTAAAAAGCAATTATGATGTCCACACGCAAAGATCAGAAACAAAGCAGTATCGACATGAAAATGGAAGAGAGAAGCACATAGTGGGTGTCACTTACAGTGGAAAGACAGACTCAACTCCAACGCCAGCTACTAATCTACGCAATCTGAAAGTTGTAGCGATCCCAGCATTGCGCCTTGCTATGACGATGCCTTTCAATGTAGACTCACGCCGTTTGTTCTCAGGAACTTGCTGTTTTTATATATAGAAACAGAACAACAGATGCATAAATGAACAGCACTAAGGTGAGAGTGCATTTACTTGGTACTTACCAGTCTCATTTGAATAATACATCCAGGCTGTACATCAGGAACCTCCCTCTCTGTCCGGACTTTGTCGACTGCCTCTTTGTTTAAGATCTGAAATTTTCAAGTAATGGGTATGTTAAGCTGACTAAGTGATCATGACAACATTTCTGGATGTTATATGACTCCGGGAAATAACTCTTGGCTTACATTCATAATGTGCCTAGCCGTCTTGTCAGGCCTCTTGAACTTAATGCGTGGCGGGTGCTCAACCATGGGAGAGCTGGTATCTTCATCCTCGGCGGAAACCTCGGCAGCCCCCACTGTCGAGAACCCCCTCGCCGCAAAAGCCTTGGTGCAGAAACCATAAGCCTGAACACCATCGTGGGAAACGACTGGACTCTGCACATCAGAATCCAATCCAATAGACACGACCAGGATCAATCAGTAACATAGGACGACAAATCCGCGACTTGTATACCCAATACAACACTGTCACACACAGACCGCGATTTGACGAATCCAGCTGCAAGGCTTTAGAGGCTCTAAGAACGACTGGGCAACCCCAGGAGGTGTGCAGTCCAGGAGCTTCAGAGACGCGCCACGGGTTCCGGCTCGACACACGCTCCGCAGCAAAGCCTGCATCCTGAGACCAGTCCTCTGCGTACAAAAAAATGCAGACACTTGGATCAAACGATGTGGGCGGATTCCATTCCTGATGCACACACTTGGATCAAACGATGTGGGCACACCCAGCAGAAGTTGTGAAGGTAAGTGTGATTGAACTAATCGCTGGGGCAGAAAAATCTCACCAGAGACTTGCGGGCGGAGGTGGAGTCAGCAGGGTCTCGATGACCCGACGAGGAAGAACAGGATCGGCGATGGAGGCGATGTGGGATCAAGGCGGGGGTGTTCGGAGACGGGGGTGGGGGAGTGGGATCGAGGCTGCGCCGGTGACGGTACGGTACAGCAGGGCGGCGGATGTAGGGCACGGCGAAGGAGCCGCCTTGCTAGGTCAGGACTCGGGAGGAAGGGGGGAGAAAGGGAGAGAGGTTCTGGCAGGGCTTGTCGTGCTACAGCGGATTCTGGACCGCTAGATTGAAATGGAGGGACAGGATCAAGTCACTTACTCAGCCCCATCTCTCTGTCCGGAGCATTTGCAAAAAGCCCCTCAAACATCATGTTCATTCCAAGATATATAATTGACGTTCACCATTCTTAGAATGTGCGTAATGTCTCTCTCAAGTCTCTTGTTCTCGTTGCACCATCTCGCCTTCACACAAGTCATTGCTTTCTCTATAGATTAACCAAATGATGCGTCTGGAGATCAAGATATTGAAATCGAAGGCATCGGATCTTGATTCGTCGTCGACAATAGTCAAGATAGAGTTCACATCTTTTGGCGGTGTAAAAAATAGCAAAAAAGCACCACAATTGGGGATATGGGACCATCGGGGCTTCGAATTAATCTTGAGTCTTTACTTGAAAAGGGGGCTCGTCTCTCATCCCTCGCGGGCGACGGGGCGAGCGCATCAGCCGCTCCCTCCCCAAGCCCCTCCCCTCTCCCCTTCCCTGTCGTCGTCGGCGCGTGCCGCCAGGCAAAGCCCGTGCGGTGCCAGCAGCGATGGGCCTCCTTTTCCCTGGCGGCAGCGGTGGAAGCGGGGTTCCTCTGCTGGCGGCGGCACACCTCGTCGGGTTCGGAGGGGCAGCGGCAGGACGAGCTTGGCGGGCATGGTGGCTCAATGTGGGGTGGTGGCAGGCAGCTTGGTAGGAAGGGCGACGGTCGGGGCTAGAGCTGCTCCCGACAGCGGAATCCTACAGGGTCGGATATGGGCCATGTGGGCCCCGGTCAGGGCCCTTGGTCGTCGTGTTTCGGTGGATGGCAGGTGCCCCCTCCTAGCTGTGGTGCGGCCAAGACACGGGATCGGGCCCGAGCGGTCCTAGATCTGGTGGCCGCCTGACCTGCTCGGGGTGTCATGTGGGCGGCACAGAGGTGCCGTGTGCGCCATGATCGCTCCTCCTCGCCCTGTCGGCCCCAGGTGGTGAACCTCATACCAACGGCGATCCGGTAGGCCCGGGTGACCACGGTGGCGATGGTGTTGCTGCTTGGAGGCGGGGATTTGTGGTGGCAGTGGATTCACTGGCGGACGGAGGAGTAGGGCCTAGCTCTAGGGCTGGCGGCGAGGGTGACACCCTTGCTGCAGTGTGGCGGCGGGGCTTCACGAGTCCTTTTGGGCTCGGCCGGGCCAAAGAGGGTCTGGTTTACCCTTACTGTTACATCCAGTCGGCCATCGCCTCCGGCGGTGGAGGTAGTTCCCTCTCGCGTGTCACTGTACCGTCGACCTCCGCCGAAGTTGCTGCTTTTCGGTCGTATCGGTCTCACATTCTAGGTCACAGTGGGACGACGATGGTGACTGCAAGACCATGGTGGCGTGTGCTGGTGGGCGGCGAGCTTGGTGGAGAAATTCGAAGGGTCCGGGAGTATGGTTTTTTTAGGGGTCAGGAGAAATCCTTGTCGTCTAGACACCGACGTGGCGTCGCCTGCGGGTGTTGCCGTCCTTCCGGAAGGGCATCGGGTGTATCTCTTCCCCACCTCCCATAACATAACCCTAGGACCAGTCTGGGCAGCAACATCATTGTAGTCTCTTTCCTTCTTGGGGTGTTGCTTGGTACGTGACGCTTTAGAATGCTAGGAGCATGGTGGAAATTCTTCGAAGGGCGCAACGATTGCGGGTTTTTGTCGAGCTAGTGTTGTCGGCTTTATTTTCTCTTCTTATTTTTTGTTTGTTGTTTTTCTTTGGGTATTGTGCTGTCTGACCCAGCAGCGGTCTCAAACGGTTGCTATATTAATATAGTTGAGCAAAGCCTGATTTGGGGAGGGATATGGGACCATATGATTAATAGCTTAGTTTTTTTACTTTTGCCTTTTTATTTCTTCTCCCATCTCGCTCCTTTCTCATCTAATGTTGATGATGAGCTCTATTGGTGGTTATCAGTTCCTGGGAAGAGTCGTGTGTGCAGCTCTTTGCTGCCATGACGATGTGCATGAAAGGTGAATTTTTGAGACAACAACGACGCTGGGGTGGCCAAGGAACATGGGAAGGAGCAACGGCGAAGATAGCTCAATGCTAGATCTCATGAGAGGTGGCAGAGATGCAACCAGGATGGGCGGAGGTGTAGGTTTGCGATGAGGATGATGGTATCATTAAAGAGGCGGTGAATTGGCAACACGTGGCGTAGAAGGTGCATGTAGTGCTGAAAAGAACATGCAAGGCGGGATGCTCATGGAAATCGCGGGCAAATGAAACATCCACCGTAGCACCACGTCAACAAATGAAAGTATAGGATGTAGCAGGACAACTTACATTACATGCACGATACATATCATCTTATGTATAGTACCCTAAAATGAGAACACTAACCTATGGACGCACACATATCAGTGACGTCGAAGGATTTCTTCTAGGTTCAAACTACAAGAAAAAAAGCTCCCAGAAAGTATTTCATTTTTCTCTCTTCCAAATAACTCCACTCTAGATAGATAACTGCTTTATTTCTCTCCCTTAGTCTCTAATCCCCTTATTCTAGTCTCATTCCACCGCTTCCTTGTACCGGTATGAAGCTCTTTCTATCGGTGATGGTCATGTGGCGAACGCAAAGGGATATCGTATTAGTTTTATTTTTCTGTATGCATGTAGGTTGTTGGATCGTGGCGACCATCGTGGGATTCCTCTACTATGTTATGTCCCGTTGGCGGCTAGTAGTGGTGCATCTGTGGATGAGCGGCTCATGCACCCCTCCTAATATGCACTTGGAGTTTAGATCTAGGTTGCATGCCAAGTCTGGCTTTGCGTGGTTCTCTTCTCTTAGAAGCTCTGATGCATGTAAAATGCATACATAAACTTTATAGTTTATTTTCACATATTTTATTATATTTTCATCTTATATAATGTTATATCCATGTATTGTATTTATTTATGGGGGTTTACATGTGATCCCCTTTATTTGATTTATAACTCTGCACGCAGGAAGACCCTGTTTTGGATATTTTTAACTTTTGGGACCTAAACAAAGTCAAATGGATCTGGGATCTTTCGAGGATCATTTTTTCATCATGAGAACCTTATAGAGCATTGAAACTTCATGAGAGGAGGCCCGAGGATCGAAAGATCCCAAGTGGTGTGGCCTAGGGTGGGACTCGCACCACCCCTTCTATTTCCCTCCTCGAGCGTCTCCACTCATCCATCTTGTGCTCTACGTCAAAGTCCTGACCTAAAAATGCCTATAAAAGGTCCCCCATTGGAATCTCATGGAGGAGACGGAGAATAACACAGAAAACACAAAATAGAGCTAGAACCAATGAAGATTGGAGGAGGAAACGACACCGGAATCACCTCCGATTGGATCTCCATCCTCTCCAACGTCATCAACACCATCTCCATGATGAAGAGGGAGTAGTCCACCTCTGTACTATGGGTTTGTGATAGTAGCTTAATCTCTCTCTCATGCTATCGTTGTTTAGAACCATATGATCTGCCTAACATGATTATGGTCATATATATAATTCATATGTGGTGGATCTTTGCATTATGAGATGATATTTGAGAATGAAATTCTATCATGTGTAAGATATATTGGTGGATGCATATTATGTACCCCGTTTTGAAGTACTTGTTGTGATCATACTTGTATGCAAGAACATGCGTGGGGCAACGTGTGTATTAGTTGGAGTAAATGGTGGTGGTGATTGGATAGCGACAGAAAATTTGAGATCCATTATGGGTTTTACCTTTCTTTTGTTACCTCACTAGGGATAAAGTGAATGCATGTGTTATGTTCATCTTGTGACATCAAAGATGATCTTGTTTGCTCAAGGTAGCACATTTGATATTCAAACATCATGTCGAAATACCTAAGGCTATACTCTATTTGTTCTTAATTCTAGAGGAGTATAAGTGAGTTGTGTTGCATCATCTTTATATTAAGACGAGATGCACATATGAATTCTAATCAAACACAGAAGTTTGAATAATATTATATCATATGTGTGAGCACCTTTATGTCCACCATACTTTATGAGAGAGTATACAAGTAAACCATGAACCTGGTCCACTTTTTATAATAAACCACTTTTACTTGTTTTTTACTATCCTTTACAATTTCTGCAAAAATTAAATTCGAAAATACAAAAATACTTTTACTTTCTACAAACCGAAACAAAACCCCAAAAAGAACTCTACTTTATTTTTTTACTTTCTTGTCTTGTTATAGATTGTTTTACTATTTTTTAATAGTTTTATTTAAGTTTTACTAGTACGAAACCTTGTGCCTAACAACCACATGGTGGAGTTGGGGACACAAGGGAAACACTTTGTTTTGCAGGTTGCTAGAAGAGGACAAAAGACGAAGTTCTAACAATTCCCCGAGAGTTTGATGTAAATCCTCAAGCCGCTCTTGTGGGAAAAAGATGCTTGCTATATGTAACACCCTCAGAATCGACCCTATGCAAGTTTTAGCGAAACCCGCCAAACCCGCATAGAAACGATTCAAAGGTGCCCACCAGGCACTTTCGTGCGGGTGGAAAACGAAGTAATAACATTACACAACAGTCCTCGATGGGACCCACAGAACAGATATATACAACAGCGACTCAAAGAGTCAAGAATACAGATATAATATACAAAGGTCCAAATCACCTGTAAAATGATAGAGCGTCCGACTACGGACAAGATGCAAATGGGGCTAAGAGCCCTGAAGAATAACCAATGGCGTCCATAACCCTGCCCAGGCCAAGCCGGAAGGGTAACCCTGCTAACGACGTCGATCTCAAAACCTGCTTAAACAAAAGGGGTGCCGACAAAGGGCAAAGAAAAAAGAGGAGCGTCAGTACTGAGGCCAGTACACGGCGAGGCTAGAATTCGGTGGTCCTCGCCTACATAGGTATGGTGGACTGAGCGGCAGCGGCAGCATGCACTAAACAACCTATAGAGACTCGACACAACTGGCGGCAATCAGAGAGGGGTAAGAAAGACCTATTCGGAACCAACCTGATACGACCACCAATCAAACCCATCCTGGCGTTTCCCCCTCGACTCCGACCGAGGAAGTCAACCGAGGAACTCACACAGTTGGCAGTTTTATTTATTCGGTTATCGTTGCAGCAATTACTAGTCAAGCATAGATAATCATCCTGATAAAATAAACAGTGGGCCGTTTTAGTTAACCATTCCGTTGTAGTTGCGACACTTACTAGTCAGATACAAATAACATGAGATAACCCAAAACCCAGCAGTTGTTGGTACTTTTATTTAGCCATTCCGTTATAGTTGCAATACTTACTAGTCAGATACAGTTGTCGCAAGCGACATACCAAACAAGCATTTGTTGGCAGTTTTATTTAGCCATTCCGTTATAGTGAAGCTGATTACTAGTCATTATAAAGTCAAAATTTATAGCACTACTTTAGTTATAGTTGTCTATGGTCGAGATACTGTGCTCCAAGTCGTCCATAACCGCGGACACGGCTTTCAGAAAGTTTTAACCCGGCCGGGGTGCACAAATAGCAACACACACACGATCGACCTCGGAAAAACCAAATCAAAACCCAACGAGGCTTTCACGACAAAGCAATCACAGGATTCAGAAATATTTCAGGGGGCCACCCCATTGAGTAGACCCGCAACGAAGTAAGCTAGCTCCGAGACGGACTCAAGGTTTGCGTCAATGGCTGTAAACGACTGGGAACCCAAAACTGGGATTGTCGATACCGCGAAAACATTCCGCTTACCTAAACAGTACAGTGTGCTCCTCGCACAATCGTAAATAAAGCAGTAAAGCATGGCATAAGTACAGAATCGTAAATAAAACCTCAAACTAGTTTGTGGCCCCAAGAAATAAGACTGAATCAAGCTCTGGCTAAGGGGGGCCCATACTCCCCGTATGTGGATAGCGCGATAAATCAAGGAACAGGTATCAAGTACTCGGGGTCCTACGGGACACAAGTGGGCGGTCGGAAACCAAATATTATCTATCACCCACCGATGCCTATGCTTACTTACTTCAATTTTAGTTGTTAAACAGGAATTAAAGTGAACGATAAGTAAAACCATGATCATCTCCAACATCAACATGCGGCATTTCTCCAACAACTGTGGTACTTGACGGCACACAACAACATTTGAGCAAGCGACTACGACGCGCAAGTCCATCTATCTACCAAACAACAGGTAATAGGATGTGTCCAAGGCAATATAAGGCTGCGAGGGATATCACGGGTACGAAAGACTAGAGCATCGCAACATAGATAGCAATAGATCAACAGGAGGGAATAAATACTATAAAAGTAAGATAGGTAGAAGGGGGGAGATGCTCGCCTGAAAAACATTGTCGAAGGTTCAACCGAAGATCGGGTCGACACTCGCATCAACTCAACGGCCTTATCCGCGAAGAAGCAAAACACTAGAAGAAAACACCGAATGCTCTATTTAATACAACGGCAGAAGATCGGCATGATGCATGTATGATGTATGACATGGCAAAGGTGCGGTGCAATTAGGTCAGGTTAAGCGGAACCAGGGTCCCGACAATTAATTAGATGGTTCAAGTTATTTATCTACCCGCAATTTAAATGTTGTTTAACAAGGCAAAATATATCACCGGTTCGCTACACAAGTTTAAATGAGGCCGATATGAGACTGGATTTGCCCACATATGGGCCCCATATTTAATTATAGGGTGAATCGGCATAAGGTCCCCAAACCACACAATATGCATGCAACATGACAATTTAATATGCAACAATTATACAGATGGCATTTATAAAAAATAGGGTTCTCGGATAAGGGTCACACATTAGGGTTCGACGAACTTGGGGTTCCGGGGTTCGGGGTCGGGCTCAGGGTTCGGGGTTCGACGGAATCGTTCTCGGACAACTGAGGTAGATCTTGGCGTTCGGGTAGACGAACTTGGCGTGGCGTCGGGGCGCATCGGTCTCGCCCTGTACGGTGTCGAACTTGTCGGGGCCGCGCAGTCGATCTTGGCGTTTTCGGATGATCTTGCCGACTCCATGCGAAGGCCTTGGCGCTCCAGATCGGTCTTCAGGGTCTCGGCCATAGTTCCGGTGGACTTGGCGTTCCGTGTCGGCAAACTTGGGAATCCCTGTCAGAGATCTTGGGGCACCAGCTTCGGTCCCATAATGGCGATCTTGGTGTCCGAGGGTCTTGGTGTTCGACGGGGTTCGGGCGCGCCAGGATCGGTCTTCGGATTCCGAGGAGTAGATCTTGTCGGAGGTTCTTCGAGTGTCTCCATCCCGATATGGTCTTCGGGTCCGGGAGGGAGTACTTGAGGTTTCCGTGTAGAAGATCTTGGCGCACATGTGGTCTTCGGGTCCGGGGATCTCGGCGTCCGTAGTAGGTCTTGGCGCTTCGGTTTGATGTCGTTCCCCCAGTACCGCGGGTTCTCGGTGTAGTTCTCGTTAGGATATCTTGCAGGGACAGGGCACCTGACGGAGTCGGCCTTGGTCTGTCTTGTTATCATCTAAAGGCCTCGCCGAGACGAGCTGGAGGTCGAAAGGCGGTTGCAGGCGGCCATCTCGCAGACGGGGTCGGGGACGAGTTGGCCTCGAGGACGGCGGCGCGCGGGACCGAGGCGCCGGGGCGGCGCAGGGGCTCGGGGAGACCGACGCGGGGCGAGCTCGGCTTGGCGGGCTTCGACGCGGGAGGGGGCACCTGGTGGCGGTGACGGGGCCACGCGGCGGCGCCGGCTCCAGGGCGGCGGCCAGAGAAGCTCGGGGGAGGCCGGGTCGGAGGGAGGTCGCGACGGCGCCGGGGAGGCGCGGGCTCGTCCGCGGGCGGCGGCGGACGGCGGTCTGGAGGCGGTTGGTGAGGCGAGCGACGAGAGCGAGCGAGGGGGAGGCAGGCGGGAGCGGGGGCGGCGGCCGGCGCTGGCGGTGCGGCGAGGCGAGCAGGGGCGGCGCCGCGCGGAGGGGAGAAGGCAGAGGCTGATGGAGGAGGCGGAAGCACGCGGCGAGCGGAGGGAGCGGCCGGAGAGGGCGAGCTCGAGCCGGCGGGGCTCGAGGCAGAGGGTGGAGAAGGGGAGGGTGGTCGCCGGGGCTGGGAGAGAGAGGTAGGGGAAGACGCGGGGCGCGCTCGGGGTGAGGAGGGAGGAGGCTGCGGTGCAGGTGGGGAATGGGTCCGGGCGTGGGGGCCGCGGGCAGGGGGCCAGGTGGGGCTGGGAAGCTGCGGGGCGTGCGGTGTGGCGTGTGTGCTGGGTTTGGGTTGGTTGGGGCTGGGTGAGTGGGTCCAGGGAGAGAGAGGGGGAGAGAGAGAGGGGGAAGGGAAGAGGGCTGGCCAGGTGGCGGGCTGTGATTGGGTAGGGGAAGGGAAGAGGGTGAGGTGGCTACATGCCATTGGGTGGGGTGAGGTGGAGGCTGGGTGGGTAGAATAGGATTGGTAGCTGTAGGATTTTAGGTGGACCGTTTGTATTTCTGGGGTGGTCGTTCGGGTCGATTCGGCCCGTTCGACTGCCCCACTAAAATAATATAATTTTTATTTAATTTTTGCAATAAGCTTGTATAAATATATTTTAGACAAACAAAAATATCCGGAAGCATCCGGGGGTTTAATTTGTAATAGAAGGAGGGTTAATTTTAGAAAACGATTGTCTTTCGCAAATAGTTTTTAGGCAAATTAATATGCATGATGATGACGTTGCTCAAATGCAAGGTGGCATGATGACATGAGCATGCGGTCATGATGATGCAATGCACAAAAACAACGCGATTTTCTAGTAGTGGTTTTGCGGGATGCCACAATTCGACACCACTAACAATGGATCTCGCCCTCGAGATCCGCCTCATGGTACCGGAAAGAAGGTCGGCGATCTGAATCTTCTCGCAACGTGTAGATCCTCGCGACACCACTAACAAGGGGTCGTTGTCCGTGATCGTCGAGGGAACACTCCGGGAACAAAAGGTCGAAGGTAGAGGTATCAACAAATAAAGCCATCTCTAGCATCGATGGAAAGAGAGAACCGATGCATTCTCTGCCACTTCAATGTACAAAAGCGAATAGAAGGGGTAGTCGGCATGGGGGCCAATCCATCACGCACCCAAACTATTACTCTGCACAATCAGTGGAAAAGCGTGCAACCATTCTCGGAATCAGACTGAAGATCTCGACAAGCGAGGTTCGGAAACAAAGGAGTGATGCAGACTCTGCATCGGATCTGGCGTAGAGGATGTCGTCGCGTCGGAGAACACCGGAATGCACGAGAAGGATCAAAGAGAAGTCCACCAAACGAAGGATTCCTCGGATAGCATGAAGACCAGATGTAGCAACACCGTTACCAAAGGAGGAAGCGAAACCCTGAAGGTACGACGGAACCCAACCACGAGAAATCCTGGACTAGAAGAGGTAAGAGAGCAGATTCAAAACACGTCGAGATAAGAGGAGAATAGCAGAGGGGTAAGGAGTAAAATCAGACCTAATCAGAACTATCCAACCGATTTTCAAAAATAGTTTTGACACTCTACTTCGGCCGTTAGCTAGGTTATCCTACAGGCTGGACTTGTGGGGTATCGTAACTGCTGAGCTCTGATACCACTCTGTAACACCCTCAGAATCGACCCTATGCAAGTTTTAGCGAAACCCGCCAAACCTGCATAGAAACGATTCAAAGGTGCCCACCAGGCACTTTCGTGCGGGTGGAAAACGAAGTAATAACATTACACAACAGTCCTCGATGGGACCCACAGAACAGATATATACAACAGCGACTCAAAGAGTCAAGAATACAGATATAATATACAAAGGTCCAAATCACCTGTAAAATGATAGAGCGTCCGACTACGGACAAGATGCAAATGGGGCTAAGAGCCCTGAAGAATAACCAATGGCGTCCATAACCCTGCCCAGGCCAAGCCGGAAGGGTAACCCTGCTAACGACGTCGATCTCAAAACCTGCTTAAACAAAAGGGGTGCCGACAAAGGGCAAAGGAAAAAGAGGAGCGTCAGTACTGAGGCCAGTACACGGCGAGGCTAGAATTCGGCGGTCCTCGCCTACATAGGTATGGTGGACTGAGCGGCAGCGGCAGCATGCACTAAACAACCTATAGAGACTCGACACAACTGGCGGCAATCAGAGAGGGGTAAGAAAGACCTATTCGGAACCAACCTGATACGACCACCAATCAAACCCATCCTGGCGTTTCCCCCTCGACTCCGACCGAGGAAGTCAACCGAGGAACTCACACAGTTGGCAGTTTTATTTATTCGGTTATCGTTGCAGCAATTACTAGTCAAGCATAGATAATCATCCTGATAAAATAAACAGTGGGCCGTTTTAGTTAACCATTCCGTTGTAGTTGCGACACTTACTAGTCAGATACAAATAACATGAGATAACCCAAAACCCAGCAGTTGTTGGTACTTTTATTTAGCCATTCCGTTATAGTTGCAATACTTACTAGTCAGATACAGTTGTCGCAAGCGACATACCAAACAAGCATTTGTTGGCAGTTTTATTTAGCCATTCCGTTATAGTGAAGCTGATTACTAGTCATTATAAAGTCAAAATTTATAGCACTACTTTAGTTATAGTTGTCTATGGTCGAGATACTGTGCTCCAAGTCGTCCATAATCGCGGACACGGCTTTCAGAAAGTTTTAACCCGGCCGGGGTGCACAAATAGCAACACACACATGATCGACCTCGGAAAAACCAAATCAAAACCCAACGAGGCTTTCACGACAAAGCAATCACAGGATTCAGAAATATTTCAGGGGGCCACCCCATTGAGTAGACCCGCAACGAAGTAAGCTAGCTCCGAGACGGACTCAAGGTTTGCGTCAATGGCTGTAAACGACTGGGAACCCAAAACTGGGATTGTCGATACCGCGAAAACATTCCGCTTACCTAAACAGTACAGTGTGCTCCTCGCACAATCGTAAATAAAGCAGTAAAGCATGGCATAAGTACAGGATCGTAAATAAAACCTCAAACTAGTTTGTGGCCCCAAGAAATAAGACTGAATCAAGCTCTGGCTAAGGGGGGCCCATACTCCCCGTATGTGGATAGCGCGATAAATCAAGGAACAGGTATCAAGTACTCGGGGTCCTACGGGACACAAGTGGGCGGTCGGAAACCAAATATTATCTATCACCCACCGATGCCTCTGCTTACTTACTTCAATTTTAGTTGTTAAACAGGAATTAAAGTGAACGATAAGTAAAACCATGATCATCTCCAACATCAACATGCGGCATTTCTCCAACAACTGTGGTACTTGACGGCACACAACAACATTTGAGCAAGCGACTACGACGCGCAAGTCCATCTATCTACCAAACAACAGGTAATAGGATGTGTCCAAGGCAATATAAGGCTGCGAGGGATATCACGGGTACGAAAGACTAGAGCATCGCAACATAGATAGCAATAGATCAACAGGAGGGAATAAATACTATAAAAGTAAGATAGGTAGAAGGGGGGATGCTCGCCTGAAAAACATTGTCGAAGGTTCAACCGAAGATCGGGTCGACACTCGCATCAACTCAACGGCCTTATCCGCGAAGAAGCAAAACACTAGAAGAAAACACCGAATGCTCTATTTAATACAACGGCAGAAGATCGGCATGATGCATGTATGATGTATGACATGGCAAAGGTGCGGTGCAATTAGGTCAGGTTAAGCGGAACCAGGGTCCCGACAATTAATTAGATGGTTCAAGTTATTTATCTACCCGCAATTTAAATGTTGTTTAACAAGGCAAAATATATCACCGGTTCGCTACACAAGTTTAAATGAGGCCGATATGAGACTGGATTTGCCCGCATATGGGCCCCATATTTAATTATAGGGTGAATCGGCATAAGGCCCCCAAACCACACAATATGCATGCAACATGACAATTTAATATGCAACAATTATACAGATGGCATTTATAAAAAATAGGGTTCTCGGATAAGGGTCACACATTAGGGTTCGACGAACTTGGGGTTCCGGGGTTCGGGGTCGGGCTCAGGGTTCGGGGTTCGACGGAATCGTTCTCGGACAACTGAGGTAGATCTTGGCGTTCGGGTAGACGAACTTGGCGTGGCGTCGGGGCGCATCGGTCTCGCCCTGTACGGTGTCGAACTTGTCGGGGCCGCGCAGTCGATCTTGGCGTTTCCGGATGATCTTGCCGACTCCATGCGAAGGCCTTGGCGCTCCAGATCGGTCTTCAGGGTCTCGGCCATAGTTCCGGTGGACTTGGCGTTCCGTGTCGGCGAACTTGGGAATCCCTGTCGGAGATCTTGGGGCACCAGCTTCGGTCCCATAATGGCGATCTTGGCGTCCGAGGGTCTTGGTGTTCGACGGGGTTCGGGCGCGCCGGGATCGGTCTTCGGATTCCGAGGAGTAGATCTTGTCGGAGGTTCTTCGAGTGTCTCCATCCCGATATGGTCTTCGGGTCCGGGAGGGAGTACTTGAGGTTTCCGTGTAGAAGATCTTGGCGCACATGTGGTCTTCGGGTCCGGGGATCTCGGCGTCCGTAGTAGGTCTTGGCGCTTCGGTTTGATGTCGTTCCCCCAGTACCGCGGGTTCTCGGTGTAGTTCTCGTTAGGATATCTTGCAGGGACAGGGCACCTGACGGAGTCGGCCTTGGTCTGTCTTGTTATCATCTAAAGGCCTCGCCGAGACGAGCTGGAGGTCGAAAGGCGGTTGTAGGCGGCCATCTCGCAGACGGGGTCGGGGACGAGTTGGCCTCGAGGACGGCGGCGCGCGGGACCGATGCGCCGGGGCGGCGCTGGGGCTCGGGGAGACCGACGCGGGGCGAGCTCGGCTTGGCGGGCTTCGACGCGGGAGGGGGCACCTGGTGGCGGTGGCGGGGCCACGCGGCGGCGCCGGCTCCAGGGCGGCGGCCAGAGAAGCTCGGGGGAGGCCGGGTCGGAGGGAGGTCGCGACGGCGCCGGGGAGGCGCGGGCTCGTCCGTGGGCGGCGGCGGACGGCGGTCCGGAGGCGGTTGGTGAGGCGAGCGACGAGAGCGAGCGAGGGGGAGGCAGGCGGGAGCGGGGGCGGCGGCCGGCGCTGGCGGTGCGGCGAGGCAAGCAAGGGCGGCGCCGCGCGGAGGGGAGAAGGCAGAGGCTGATGGCGGAGGCGGAAGCACGCGGCGAGCGGAGGGAGCGGCCGGAGAGGGCGAGCTCGATCCGGCGGGGCTCGAGGCAGAGGGTGGAGAAGGGGAGGGTGGTCGCCGTGGCTAGGAGAGAGAGGTAGGGGAAGACGCGGGGCGCGCTCGGGGTAAGGAGGGAGGAGGCTGCGGTGCAGGTGGGGGATGGGTCCGGGCGTGGGGGCCGCGGGCAGGGGGCCAGGTGGGGCTGGGAAGCTGCGGGGCGTGCGGTGTGGCGTGTGTGCTGGGTTTGGGTTGGTTGGGGCTGGGTGAGTGGGTCCAGGGAGAGAGGGGGGAGAGAGAGAGGGGGAAGGGAAGAGGGCTGGCCAGGTGGCGGGCTGTGATTGGGTAGGGGAAGGGAAGAGGGTGAGGTGGCTACATGCCATTGGGTGGGGTGAGGTGGAGGCTGGGTGGGTAGAATAGGATTGGTAGCTGTAGGATTTTAGGTGGACCGTTTGTATTTCTGGGGTGGTCGTTCGGGTCGATTCGGCCCGTTCGACTGCCCCACTAAAATAATATAATTTTTATTTAATTTTTGCAATAAGCTTGTATAAATATATTTTAGACAAACAAAAATATCCGGAAGCATCCGGGGGTTTAATTTGAAATAGAAGGAGGGTTAATTTTAGAAAACGATTGTCTTTCGCAAATAGTTTTTAGGCAAATTAATATGCATGATGATGACGTTGCACAAATGCAAGGTGGCATGATGACATGAGCATGCGGTCATGATGATGCAATGCACAAAAACAACGCGATTTTCTAGTAGTGGTTTTACGGGATGCCACACTATAACACTCTCCACTTGAAGTCCCAACGAGTTGGTAACAAAGAGTTGTTGCCATCATGCTCCCATGGAGAGAGCTGAAGGCGACGATAACTAAGACTCTCAGTGGCTTTCATAATAAGGGTTTGTTATCTAGTATTCTGCTAATGCGAATCTACTATGCACCTGCATCCTTCGGCTCGTGGAGGGAGCTCGAGGTTTGACGACAGGGTTGCTATCTTGGTGCGATGACCAGAGGCATGTTTTTGGCTCTGTAGTATTATGCTGGCGAGCCATGTATTCCTAAGAATCTTTCCATTGTGTTGGGCAAGGAAGGCGTGCTGTTGACCTATGATCCGGAATCCGGTGGCGCTGGAGTAGTGACATCGTTGACAGTTCTACACCCTCTGTGATTGTTTGTTTGTCGACTGAGATGGCATTATGGTGGCATTTCTCTTTGTCGACAATTATTTCTGGTGTTTCTAGAACCTTGGGTGTAGGATCTCTGCAGAGTTCGAGGCGGTGTACTCTATTCTCTTAGATCTAAGTGGTGAATCCCCCAACGCTGGTGGAGACACTTTCTCTCTATACTCATGGTGCGATGGCGGTTACAGAGGACCTGGTGGCTTTTCCAACAACTTTCTAGGGTATTTTTTTGTAAATAGTAGGGACTTATTTTATTTTATATGTTTTTATAAGGTCATTACAACAAATGTACTTGTGTCGTATTAACTAAGGTGTCCACGCCCTTCTAGGCCTCTCCTCGTTTTTTTAAATGCTCCTATTTAGCCAGGGACACGTCGCCTCATGTCCTATTCCTTCTCCACGTGACACATGTTCGCAGCGAGTCCACACCAAGCGACCAGCCTTATCCCTTCAGCATTTATTCCTCCTCCACTCAATTATCTACCTCAATTTCTCTCTTCCTTATAGAGATACACTACCCACCCCTCCTAGTCGCTCGCTAGCTAGACCTCGCAGGCTCACTCCTAGCCGATTATGTCCACGATGATACTTCTCATGTGCCCCATCCATGTTCCCATGAAGCTTAGAGGCGTCGATGCTCATTTCCCCTCACATAACCACTCGTGTCGATGCTCCATACCCCCCATACGCCAAGCGCCGACACAACACTTCGTCATTGCAAGCAGACCTCTGATGCATGTAAAATGCATACATTAATTTTTTTAGTTTATTGATACATATTTCCACATATTAGCAACTTATATAATTTTATATCCATGTTTTATATTGATTTTGGGGGATTTACCAATGATCCCCTTTATTTTGGTTATAACTCTGCAGAATAGGAATTCCCTTTTTTGTGTATTTTATCTTTCAGGGACCTAACTAGACTCAAACGGAGCAAGGATTTTTGGAGCATTATTTTTCGCGAAGAGAAGGACCTGGAGAACTTGGACCTCACGAGCCAGGCCCGGAGGCCCAAAAGAGACCAGGTGGCGCGGGTACCTGACCTCTTTCCCTCCTCGAGCATCGCTAGCCATCCGTCTTCATCTCTAACTCATTATCTTGACCTAAAAACGCCTATAAAAAGGTCCCCCGACTTACCTATGGAGAAGGCGCCGCAGAAACACCGAAACACCAAAATAGAAACAGAACCAACAAAGATTGGAGGGGGAAAACACGACTAGGGTCTCCACCAGAGGGATCTCTACCTTCTCCAACATTTACACCATCATCACCATGATGAAGAAGGATTATCCCCCCTTTGGGCTATGGGTTTGTGGAAGTAGCTTGATCTATTTCTCTCTTGTTCTATCATAGATCTAGTACTATATGAGCTTTCCAACATGATTATGGTCATATATGTAATTCTTATGTGGTGGATTTTTATTCCATGAGTTGATATTTGAGATTGTAACCTATTTATGTGTGAGATGTATTAGTAGATGTATATTATGTACCTCGTTCTCAAGTACTTGTTTTGATCCAACATATATGAGAGGGCATGTGTGGGGAAATGTGCATATTAGATAGAGTAATATGGTGGTAGTGATTGGATAGTGACAACAAATTCAAAATCTACTATGGTTTTTACCTTTCCTTTGTTACTTCACTAGGAATTAAGTGAATTCACGTGTTATAATTATCTAGTGACAGCTAAGATAATCTTGTTTGTTTAAGATAGCATATTTTTTATTCAAACATCATTTCAAAGTACCTAAGGTTGTGCTCTGTTAATTCTTAACTCTAGATTGCTTGGAGTTTTCTCTTTCTAGAGTATAAGAGAGATTTGTTGTATCGGCTCTATGATAGGACATGATGCCCATATGAATGCTTATCAAACACATAATGAAGTTCCAACAATATTATGTTTCGAATTTCTTTGTTTCCATTACACTTGATGAGAGAGTAGACAAGTGAACCCATGAACCCTAGTCCAACTTTTATCATAAGAAACAACTTTCCAATACCAATACCAACCTTTGCAATTTTAGTATTAATTAATTACAAAAATACAAAAATACTTTTGCTACTAGCAAACAAAAATAAAAACACAAAAGACATTTTTATTATTGCATTTACTTTGCTTGCCTATTTATAATTTTTTTTAACTTTATTTATTTATAAGTTTATTTCAGTTTTACCAATACGAAACCTTGTGCTTGACAACCACACAATGGATTTGGAGACACAAGGCATGAACTTTGTTTTGTAGGTTGCTTTAAGAGTAGAAAATATACTCTTAGACAATTCCCCGAGAGTTCGATATAAACCGTCGAGTCACCCTTGTGGGGAAAATACGTTTGCTACAACACTCTGTAATTGGAGTCCCAACAAGTTGGTACACACAAATTTGTTGCCATCAAGAACATTTTCTGGATCCGTTGTTCAAAATTGCTAGAAACATCTCACAGTAGTTGCGGCATGGTGGAACTCCCACGGCAACTGCTAGAACATTTTCTGGCACTGTTGCTGGGAAGTTGCAAAATAGCTACATCACAACTGCATCTTCATCAAGCTAGGAGCACACTCCAACTCTAAATCAACAACTAGAATTTTTTATAGCACCATCATCATCAACTTTGTGCAAACACCTAAGCCTGTGGAGGTTGTATAACTATGAGCTTTTCTTCTCCTTTAGATTTACAAATTAATTTTATTTTACCTTGTTTTAGTCTTTTATTTGTTTGTTAGTTGTTACCTCTCTTTAAAACACACAAAAACATAAAAATTATAAACCTTTATTTGGAAACATGAGTAAGGTGAAAAAAATGAAGGAACCCCTCTCTTATATACCACTACCACTTTTAGGAAACAACTTGGAGGATCATTAAAATAAGCTTGGGAATGGATGAATAAAATAAATAGTGAAGAACCCACTCCATGCACAAAAGAGAACATGAACCTTTTATTTTATTACAGATTGGATCCATGGTACAAAAATGCTTTAGATAGAGGCACATGGGGAAATTTTATCCCATCATCACCAACATGTTCGACCATAGCGCTTAAAATATTGTTGGTACTTATAAAGGAAGAATGAGATAAATAGAAGATATTACAACTTTAATTGCTTCAACTAAAGAAAGAATTGATAAATGCGTTAAGGACCTACCTGGCAAAGAAGATTTTGAACACCTAGAACTCTTCCCCAAAGACACTATACCAGAAGTAGAAGATAAAATGGCCTCTATTATCCATAAACTTGATATCTGTGAAAAGGAATTAACAAAAGATGATAAGATGCTCCTAGGGGCTGAAAACAGGGTGTCATGCTTAAGTGATATATTAAAAGGGGATGCATCCTTCAAATATTTACCTAAAACCAAAGGTAAGAAGCAAACAGTCCAAACAACTAAAGAAAATAAGAAGGAAAAAGGAATTTGGGTTGTTAAGGAAAAGAAATAACAAGAAGACAAATAATTACTCATGGTTATGGATGAAAAACAAGTAGAGGAAGTTAAAATGCTTAATAAAGTAAAAGAACCTCTGCTAGACCTTGATAGATGTAGCTTGCATGAACTCATCAGTATTATTACAAAAAAAATCTAATGATCCATATATTAATAAAGCGGGTTTTGCATCATATATAGCAAATTATGTCATAAAGAAAAGATAGCAAGATACAACAATGAAGATATGATACCACCGAAGCTTGGGGATGCTTGACTCCCCAAGATATTAATCACTATTGGCAAAGAAACTCACCATGCTATGTTAGATCTAGGATCTAGTGTCTCAGTTTTATCAAAAGAACTATATGAATTTCTAGAATTGAAAACAATGAAAAAAATGCTAAATAGACCTTTTACTTGTTGATGATTAAACTAAGCACGCTTTAGGAAATGTAAATTATATCATGGTTGAGTTATATTTGACTTTTGTTCCCATTGATTTTATTATCATGTACATGGGGAGTAAAACCCCTTAGTCCTATAATATTGGGAAGACCCTTTTTGAGAACTACATGGGTCGTCATTGATTCGAAGGAAGGAAATGTGAAGTTTTAGTTTTCTCATAAGAAATGTATGGAACACTTTCCAAGGAAGAAGGAGATGACACCAAGGTACAAGCTACCACATGATCTCCACGTATCTTAAAACAAGTAAGTAAAACCTAGCCATCAACCGCGTCCATCTCTTTCTTGGCGGCGCCTGATACATCGGAAACGTATCTATAATTTTTGATGCTCCATGCTTGTTTAGTATCTACTTTTCTTTGCTTTGTCTACACTTTGAGGTGTTTTTATATCTTTTCTGGAACTAACCTATTAACAAGTTGCGATAGTACCAGTTGCCTGTTTTCTTCTGTTTTTGGTTCCAGAAAGGCAGAAAATCAATATTCTCGGAATTGGACGGGACAAAAGCCAAAGTCAATATTTTACCGTGAGGGACACGAATCCAGAAGACGAGATGGAGAAGCGAACCAGGGAGGCCAGACCCCCTAGACACGGGTGGGCCCTACCCCGTGCCTGGGTAGGGTGTGGGGCCCCTAACCGCCTCCCGGCCTCGCCTCTTCGCCTATAAGAAGCCCCTAATGCAGAAACCCTAAGTACACGATCGATATTCCACAAAACCTTCTGTAGCTGCCGCCACCGTCGTCCCTAGATCAGGGGGATCTAAAGTTCTTCCCGGCACCCTGTCGGAGGGGAGATCATCCCGGAGGCCTTCTCCTTTGTAGTTCCACCTTGGACTATGGGTCCATATAGTAGCTAGATGGTTGTATCTCCTCCTTTGTGCTTTCATGTATAGATCTTGTGAGCTCCGTTCATGATCAAGATCTAATCTATTTGTAATCATGCATGTTGTGTTTGCGGGGATCCGATGGATATTGAGATTACTATGTCAGATTGATTAATGGTTTTGTCTTTATGATTCTATCATGTATGTGTTGTTTGTGATCTTGCATGCTCTCCGTTGTTAGTAGATATCTTGGCCAAGTAGTTGCTAGTGACTCCAAGAGGGGGTATTTATGCTCGATAGTGGGTTCATGCCTCTAGTTTCCAAGGAAAGTGTTGGAGATATGCCCTAGAGGCAATAATAAATGTAGTTATTATTATATCTTTGTGTTTATGATAAATGTTTACATTCATGCTATAATAGTATTAACAAGGAAACATTGATACTTGTGTGATTTGTAAACTTAATTTGAAGTCCCTAGTAAAGCCTCTATATAATACTAGCTTGTTGGTTAATAGATGATTGTGGTTTCCATATCATGAACATTGATATGTTATTAACAACAGGATCATATCGTTAGGAGAATGATATGGTGGACATACTCCTATAGATAAGCGTAGCATAAAGATCAAGTCATTTTAATAGTTCAATTGCTATATGCTTTCTGATACATAGTAATCTAATTCCTTCGACCATGAGATCATGCATATCACCTTTACCGGATGGATGCTTTGATGACATCAAACACCACACCGTAACTGGGTGGCTATAAAGGTGGCACTGAGTGTTCGGAAAGTATTGGTTGAAACACATGGATCAAGAGTGGGATTTGTCCATCCATATGACGGATAGATATACTCTGGGCCCTCTCGGTGAAATTTCATCCAATTAGCTTGCAAGCATGTGAATGGCTCACAAGGGATCACATATCACGGGAACGAGAAAAGAGTACTTATCGGTAACGAGGTTGAACTAGGTATGCAGAGATACCGACGATCATAACCTCGGATAAGTAAACTATCGTGAGACAAAGGGAAATTGATATCGTATGTAAGTGGTTCATTCGATCGCAAAGTAATCGTAGAAATATGTGGGAGCCATATGAATTTCCAGATTCCTCTATTGGTTATTGTTCGGAGAAGTGTCTCGATCATGTCCGCATAATTCACGAACCGTAGGGAGACACACTTAAGGATTCGACGTTGTTTGAGTAGTTATGGAATGATGAGAAAGAGACCGAATGTTGTTCGGAGTCTCGAATTGGATTCGGGATATCACGAGGAGATCCGGAATGGTCCGGAGAATAAGATTCATATAAAGAAAGTCCCGTTTCGGAGTTGGGGAATGATTCCGGTGTTTTCATCGGGAATGTTCTAGAAGGTTCTGGAATGTCCGGCACTCCGGGGGGGAAGGGGTACATGAATGTGTCATTACAAGTTGGAATGATTGCATCATGTACTAAGTGTCTTCGCTGTCCAAAATAAAGGGTTTATTCAAATCCTAGTTTGAAAAGTCAAACGGCTAGTTTGAAAAGTCAAACGGCAGTTTTTGGAAAGAGGAGGAGAGGTGGAAACCGAGTTGGGGAGGAGTTCCCTCCTCCAACCGGCGGCCCACCTCCAAGCCGAGTTGGGGAGGGACTCCCCTCCCCTTGGCCGCGCCTCCCACCTATAAAGGGAGGGGCAGGGCTGCCCCTCCTAGCACACAAGATCCTCTCCTCCAAACCCTAGCCCCAAGCCGCCGCCTCCATAGCCGCCGCCGGCCCTAGGGCAAACCGCCACCGCCGCCTAGCTAAACCCTAGCCGCCGGCTTGCCCCCTTCCTTGGTGTGTCTAAATCCTAGAACACCGAGGACTCTCTCATACTCCACCATACTCGCTCCGGCTTAAGGCGAAGCCCTGCGAGATCTCCCCTCTACTTCCGGTACCACGCCGTTGTGCTGCCGGAATCGCGAGGAGAGTGCTACAACCTCCGCTGCCTGCTGGAACAAGGGAGAGGAAGGTCTTCGTCGAGTACCGAACGTGTGACCGACTGCGGGAGCGCTGCCGGAACGCAGCGCCGGAAGGATCGTCTACGCGATCTTGAGATCGGGAAGAGTACGACTACATCACCCACGAGAATCTGCTCTCGTTAAACACTTTGGAATCTTCGAGGGTGAGTTATTCCATCGACTCGTTGCTACAATCTAGTAGATAGATCTTGGCTTGTTTGTTTGTATGCGATAGAAAATTTTTGTTTTCCATGCTACGAAACCCTACAGTGGTATCAGAGCCGTGTCTATATGTAGATCTGTTGCACGAGTAGAACACAATGGTCATTGTGGGCGTTGATGCTTTTATTGTCGATTGCTTCTTGTGTACTTTGCATCTTGCGGTATGTTGGGATGAAGCGGCCCGGGCTAACCTTACATGACATCGTTCATGAGACTTGCTCCACGCTTAACATGCAACTTGTATTGCATAAGTGGCTTTGCGGGTGCCTGTTTCTCCTAGCATAGTTAAGATCCAATTTACAACGGGTGATTAACAATACTAGTATCAATGTTGTGGTTCTTGTTCGTAAGTTAGAACGACACTTATTGAAAGCCCCAAACCACGTAAAATATGCAAAGAAAGTAGAAGCGTCTAACTTTGTTTTGCAGGGGTGTGCTGTGATGTGATATGGCCATGATTGTGATTATATTTGATGTATGCAATGTTCCTTATTGTAAGTTGGCAACCGACAGGAGCCATATGGTTGTCTTTAATTTATGTTAAGACCCGCGTGTCTATTCAAAGTAGTTGTAATAGTTGAAGTCGGTGGACGACAACCATGGAGAAGCGTCATTGACCTTGATGCAATGTCGGTGATGATGGAGATCATGTTCGTGCTAGAAGATGGAGATCGGAAGCACAAAGAAGAAAGGCCATATCATATCACATATTATGAATTGCATGTGATGTTAATCCTTTATGCATCTTGTATTGCTTAGTAGACGACGGTAGCATTATAAGATGATCCCTCATGCACATGAATTTCAAGTCATAAAGTGTTCACCCTTAGTTAGCACCGTTGCTAAAGCTTGTTGTTTCGAAGCACCACGTGATGATCGGGTGTGTTAGATTCCGCAAGTGTATACAACGTGAGCAAGCCAGATTTGCTCATGCAGAAACTAAGGTTTGATCTTGACGAGCCTAACATGTACAAACATGGTCTCGGAACACGGATCACCGAAAGGTAAAGCATGAATCATATAGTAGATATGATGAACATGTCGATTGTTCGCCATTGAAACTATATCAACTCTCGTGATGATCGGTGTTGATGTGGTGTATTTGGTTCGTGTGATCACTAAAACAATGTGAGGGATATTGTTTTGAGTGGGAGTTCACCTAGATTAATTTTATTATTAATTTGAACTCAATTTGTCATAAACTTAGTCTAAACTATTGCAAATATGTTGTAGATCAATGGCAGCCCCTACCATCAATTTTAATGCGTTCCTAGAGAAAGAAAAGTTGAAAAACAATGGAAGCAACTTCGCGGATTGGTTCCGCAATTTGAGGATTGTCCTCACAGCTGGTAATTTGACCTATGTGCTGGATGCACCGCTGGGTGACCCACCTGCAGCTGATGCTGCCGATGAAGTAAAGAACGTTTACCTCACTCGGAAGACTCAGTACTCCACAGTTCAGTGTGCTATCTTGTATGGTTTAGAATCGGAGCTTCAGAAAAGGTTTGAGAATTCAGACCCATATGATATTGTCGAGGATCTCAAATTGATCTTTGAGACTCATGCGGCAATTGAAAGCTATGAGGCTTCTGAAAAGTTCTTTAACTGCAAGATGAAAGAGGGCAGCTCTGTCAGTGAGCATGTGCTTAAAATGTCTGGGCACGCAAACAAACTTCAAAGCTTGGGTATAGTGATTCCTAATGCTTTGGGGATTTACTGTGTCCTCCAATCACTACCACCAAGTTACAAGAACTTTGTGATGAACTACAACATGCAAAACATGAACAAGACGTTGCCAGAACTCTTTGCCATGTTGAAATCTGCAGAAGTGGAGATCAAGAAAGAGCACCAAGTGTTGTTGGTCAATAAGACCACCAAATTCAAGAAAGGCAAGTCTAAGCAGAAGGGACACTTCAAGAAGGGTGGTAAGAAAGTTACCACGCCGACGAAGAAGACCAAGGCTGGACCTAAGCCTGATACTGAGTGCTTTTACTGCAAGGGAGAAGGTCACTGGAAGCGGAATTGCCCAAAGTACTTGGCGGATTTGAAGAACGGCAACATCAAGAAGAAAGGTATATCTGATATACATGTTATTGATGTGTATCTCACTAGTACTCGTAGTAGTGCCTGGGTATTTGATACTGGTTCGGTTGCTCATATTTGTAACTCGAAACAGGTGCTGCAGAATAAACAGAAGCTAGCGAAGAACGAGGTGACGATGCACGTGGGAAACGGATCAAAGGTTGATGTGATCGCGGTCGGCACGCTACCCCTTCATCTACCATCGGGATTAGTTTTATACTTAAATAATTGTTATTTGGTGCCTGCGTTGAGCATGAACATTATATCGGGATCTTGTTTATTGCGAGACGGTTACTTGTTTAAATCCGAGAATAATGGTTGTTTGATTTATAAGAGTAATATATTTTATGCACATGCACCTTTGATAGATGGTCTATTCTTGTTGAATCTCGATAGTGGAAATACACATATTAATAACATTGAGGCTAAACGTTTGAAATCGAGCGATAACTCGACCTATATGTGGCACTGTCGTCTTGGTCACATTGGAGTGAAGCGTATGAAGAAACTCCATTCCGATGGACTTCTCGAATCACTTGATTTCGAATCACTTGATAGATGTGAAGCATGTCTGATGGGTAAAATGACTAAGACTCCATTTTCTGGTATGATGGAGCGAGCTATGGACTTATTGGAAATCATACATACCGGTGTGTGTGGTCCAATAAGTGTAGTATCGCGCGGTGGTTATCGTTATGTTCTTACCTTCACGGATGACTTGAATAGATATGGGTATATCTATTTCATGAAATATAAGTCTGAAACTTTCGAGAAGTTTAAGGAATTTCAAAGTGAGGTAGAGAATCAAAGTAACAAGAAGATTAAATTTCTACGTTCTGATCGTGGAGGTGAATATCTAAGTTACGAGTTTGGCGAGCATTTGAAGAAATGCGGAATACTTTCGCAGTTGACACCGCCGGGAACACCACAGCGTAATGGTGTGTCCGAACGTTGTAATCGAACTCTCTTAGATATGGTTCGTTCTATGATGTCACTTACAGATTTACCGCTATCATTTTGGGGTTATGCATTAGAAACAACCTCATTCACTTTAAATAGAGCACCGTCTAAATCGTTGAAACGACACCGTATGAATTATGGTTTGGGAAGAAACCTAGATTGTCGTTCCTTAAAGTTTGGGGGTGCGAAGCCTATGTAAAGAAGTTACAGCCGGACAAGCTTGAACCCAAAGCGGAAAAATGCGTCTTCATAGGATACCCGAAGGAAACTATTGGGTATACCTTCTATCATAGATCCGAAGGCAAAATCTTCGTTGCCAAGAATGGATCCTTTCTAGAGAAGGAATTTCTCTCGAAAGAAGTGACTGGAAGGAAAGTAGAACTTGACGAGGTTGTCGAACCTTCTCTCGAAATTGCGAGTAGCGCAGCACCGGAAGAAGTTCCTGTGGTGCCTGCACCAATAAGAGAGGAAGCTAATGATGATGATCATGAAACTTCGGTTGAAGTTGCTACAGAGCCTCGCAGGTCAACGAGAACTCGTACCACTCCAGATTGGTATGATCCCATTATGAGTGTCATGTTGGTGGACAACACCGATGACCCTGAGACATATGAGGAAGCAATGATGAGCCCAGATTCCAATAAATGGCAAGAAGCCATGAAATCCGAGATTGGATCCATGTACGAAAACCAAGTATGGACTTTGGTGGACTTACCGGATGGCCGGAAGGCTGTCGAGAACAAATGGATTTTCAAGAAGAAAACAGATGCTGATGGTAATGTTACTGTCTATAAAGCTCGACTTGTCGCAAAAGGGTTTCGACAAATTCAAGGAGTTGACTACGATGAGACTTTCTCACCAGTAGCGAAGCTAAAGTCTGTGAGGATTATGTTAGCAATCGCTGCATATTATGATTATGAGATATGACAGATGGATGTCAAAACAGCATTACTCAATGGAGACATTGATGAAGAGTTGTATATGATGCAACCCAAAGGTTTTGTCGATCCTAAAGATGCTAACAAGGTATGCAAACTTCAACGGTCCATCTATGGATTGAAGCAAGCATCCCGAAGTTGGAATCAACGTTTTGATAAGGTGATCAAAAGTTTTGGTTTTATACAAACTTATGGAGAAGCTTGTATTTACAAGAAAGTGAGTGGGAGATCTGTAGCATTCTTAATACTATATGTGGATGACATATTGTTGATTGGGAATGATGTAGACCTTCTTAATAGTGTCAAGGAATATTTGAATAATAGTTTTTCAATGAAGGATCTTGGGGAAGCAGCTTACATATTAGGCATAAAGATTTATAGAGATAGATCAAAACGCCAAATATCATTGTCACAAAGTACATATTTGGACAAAGTTCTAAAGAGGTTTGGAATGGAAGATAGCAAGAAAGGGTTCTTGCCCATGTTGCCCAATACGACCTTGAGTAAAACTCAAAGTCCGACATCGGCAGAAGATAGAGAAAGGATGAGTAAGACTCCCTATGCCTCAGCCATAGGATCTCTAATGTATGCCATGCTACTAGACCCGACATTGCATATGCTGTTAGTTTAACTAGCAGATATCAAAGTGATCCAGGAGTGGATCATTGGACAGCGGTCAAAAACATCCTTAAGTACTTGAGAAGAACTAAGGATATGGTTCTTTCTTATGGAGGTGATGAACAGCTCGTTGTTAATGGTTACACTGATGCTAGTTGGAACACCGATCCGGATGATTCTAAATCACAATCTGGATACGTATTTATTTTGAATGGTGCAGCAGTTAGCTGGAGGAGTGCAAAGCAAAGCGTTGTGGCGAGATCTTCAACTGAATCGGAATACATGGCTGCTTCGGAAGCTTCACAAGAAGCAATATGGATGAAAGAGTTCATTACAGAGCTGGGTGTGGTTCCTAGTGCGCTGGACCCAATGTCTATCTACTGTGATAACATGGGCGCCATAGCCAATGCGCAAGAACCAAGGTCACACAAGAAGCTGAAGCACATCAAGCTACGTTTTCACGCTATTCGAGAACATATCCAAGATGGGGATATAAATATTTGCAAAGTACACACAGATCTGAATGTGGCGGATCCGTTGACTAAACCTCTCCCGAGGGCAAAACATGACCAGCACCAAACTGCCATGGGTGTTCGGTATATCACCATGTAATCTAGATTAGATGACTCTAGTGCAAGTGGGAGACTATTGGAGATATGCCCTAGAGGCAATAATAAATATAGTTATTATTATATCTTTGTGTTTATGATAAATGTTTACAGTCATGCTATAATAGTATTAACAAGGAAACATTGATACTTGTGTGATTTGTAAACTTAATTTGAAGTCCATAGTAAAGCCTCTATATAATACTAGCTTGTTGGTTAATAGATGATTGTGGTTTCCATATCATGAACATTGAGATGTTATTAACAACAGGATCATATCGTTAGGAGAATGATATGGTGGACATACTCCTATAAATAAGCGTAGCATAAAGATCAAGTCATTTTAATAGTTCAATTGCTATATGCTTTCTGATACATAGTAATCTAATTCCTTCGACCATGAGATCATGCATATCACCTTTACCGGATGGATGCTTTGATGACATCAAACACCACACCGTAACTGGGTGGCTATAAAGGTGGCATTGAGTGTTCGGAAAGTATTGGTTGAAACACATGGATCAAGAGTGGGATTTGTCCATCCATATGACGGATAGATATACTCTGGGCCCTCTCGGTGAAATGTCATCCAATTAGCTTGCAAGCATGTGACTGGATCACAAGGGATCACATATCACGGGAACGAGAAAAGAGTACTTATCGGTAACGAGGTTGAACTAGGTATGCAGAGATACCGACGATCATAACCTCGGATAAGTAAACTATCGTGAGACAAAGGGAAATTGATATCGTATGTAAGTGGTTCATTCGATTGCAAAGTAATCGTAGAAATATGTGGGAGCCATATGAATTTCCAGATTCCTCTATTGGTTATTGTTCGGAGAAGTGTCTCGATCATGTCCGCATAATTCACGAACCGTAGGGAGACACACTTAAGGATTCGACGTTGTTTGAGTAGTTATGGAATGATGAGAAAGAGACCGAATGTTGTTCGGAGTCTCGAATGGGATTCGGGATATCACGAGGAGATCCGGAATGGTCCGGAGAATAAGATTCATATAAGGAAAGTCCCGTTTCGGAGTTGGGGAATGATTCCGGTGTTTTCATCGGGAATGTTCTAGAAGGTTCCGGAATGTCCGGCACTCCGGGGGGGAAGGGGTACATGAATGTGTCATTACAAGTTGGAATGATTGCATCATGTACTAAGTGTCTTCGCTGTCCAAAATAAAGGGTTTATTCAAATCCTAGTTTGAAAAGTCAAACGGCTAGTTTGAAAAGTCAAATGGCAGTTTTTGGAAAGAGGAGAGGTGGAAACCGAGTTGGGGAGGAGTTCCCTCCTCCAACCGGCGGCCCACCTCCAAGCCGAGTTGGGGAGGGACTCCCCTCCCCTTGGCCGCGCCTCCCACCTATAAAGGGAGGGGCAGGGCTGCCCCTCCTAGCACACAAGATCCTCTCCTCCAAACCCTAGCCCCAAGCCGCCGCCGCCTCCATAGCCGCCGCCGGCCCTAGGGCAAACCGCCGCCGCCTATCTAAACCCTAGCCGCCGGCTTGCCCCCTTCCTTGGTGTGTCTAAACCCTAGAACACCAAGGACTCTCTCATATTCCACCATACTCGCTCCGGCTTAAGGCGAAGCCCTGCGAGATCTCCCCTTTACTTCCGGTACCACGCCGTTGTGCTGCCGGAATCGCGAGGAGAGTGCTACAACCTCCGCTGCCTGCTGGAACAAGGGAGAGGAAGGTCTTCATCGAGTACCGAACGTGTGACCGACTGCAGGAGCGCTGCCGGAACGCAGCGCCAGAAGGATCGTCTACGCGATCTTGAGATCGGGAAGAGTACGACTACATCACCCACGAGAATCTGCTCTCGTTAAACACTTTGGAATCTTCGAGGGTGAGTTATTCCATCGACTCGTTGCTACAATCTAGTAGATAGATCTTGGCTTGTTTGTTTGTATGCGATAGAAATTTTTTGTTTTCCATGCTACGAAACCCTACAGAAAGTGACAGAAATCTCTTCGGTTGTAGATGTGTTGTTGCTACTAGGGATAAAACAACGGTCTCTTGTTCATGGAACAAGTGGATTGTTTACCTTACACACTTTGCTTAAAGGAGTTGTCTGTTTCTTGCAACTTAATACTGGAGGGGGGTCGGATGATAACCTGAAGGTGGACTTCTAGTCATAGATGCAGTTGGATGGTGGTCTATGTATCTTGTTGTATTGCCCAATTGAATCTCATAGGATCTTTTTGTCTGGTATTGCATTGTTATGCCTTGCTCAGTTCCTGTCAATTGCTCATGCCATGTTGTTTATCTAAGGAGAGCACCTCTAGTGAACTATGGACCCCGGTCCAATCTTTACCATTGATACATCTTCCACTGTTACTTGTTTACTTGCAGCAAACAATTACCTTCCACACCATACGTTTAATCCTTTGTTACAGCAACCCGGTGAGCTTGACAACCTCACTAATTCGTTGGGGCAAAGTCTTGAGTTTTTGTTGTGCAGGTCTCCGCGTTGCTTGCAACACCTGTGATGGAGGAGTTAACCTCTTGGGTGCCCGATCTTCACGGATCTCGTGGTCAAATCGATGGGAAAGCGAGGAGAAAGGGAGAAGGTAGCGGAAGCGAACACACACCTCGCGAAGAACACGATGAACACACGCAAAACTCACACGATACAAGGCCGATTGCTCCCGAACGGCGGCCACCGGTCTGATAGAATCCTCGCAAGGAAAGATCGGTCAACGTGCTCCCTCAAATCCACATCGGAGAGGGAAGAACACCTTGGGGAGGGTCTTGACAACTTGGAGACGAGACGTCGAACTCCAAGGCCTTGTTCAACGATGGATGCATGTTGCAAAGTCCAATCAAGGTTGGTGACGATAGTCGGTCCCCTTGGTAAAGGGGATGAGGCAAAGCTAGAGATTCCACACAAGGGGGTTGTCTTTAGTCTGTCATCTATGCCTAAGGGATACATGAGGGGTGGGGGCTCTATTTATAGGCCAACCACTAAACAAGGGCAGTTTGGGGATAAAACTAGGGTTTGGACGAGCTAAAGGGGTACATGGGCCGAAGGCCCAACAGGTGCGCGCAGGCACACATGACCGGTAGTACCAGACTTGGGACCGGTAGTACCGCTCTGGGACCGGTAGTACCGCTTGCGGTCCTGGAGCGTCAGCTGGAGCCGTCTGTAGCGAGCGGTATCAGGGGACGGTAGTACCGCTGACCGGTAGTACCGAGTCCAGATCCGGTAGTACCGCTTGCAGTCCTGGGGCTTCTGTTGGCGTCGTCTGTAGGGGCGGTAGTAGGGGCGGTAGCACCGCTGGCCGGTAGTACCGGTCGCCAGATCCGGTAGTACCGCTGGAGACAGAGAGCATTTGGCGATCTGCCTTCTTCCGCCTCCTCTTCCAAGCCTCCGTCTTGTCGGGCTTGATGCTCCGGGCTTCCTCCCTTGCCTCCGTACTTGTCAATGTGAACCTATCATGCATATGTGACGGAGTATGAAGTAGCATACCATTCAATAGGGTAGGAAGGGGGCTCGCATAGAGGAACGGATTAACCTTTGGAGTCCATGACGACTTGGCGTAAGTTAGAGACGAAGATGTGGTAACAACCGTAGGTCGGGCTACATCAACCTGTGTGACATTTCCTTCCTCCTAATGGTTCGATAACCTCGGTTTCTTACTGAGGGAAAACTTACTGCTGTGCTGCCTCACACCTTGCTATTGGTGTTCCCAACAGGCTTCACGTTAGCCATCAAGCTCTTTTTGGCGCCGTTGCCGGGGAACGAAGAAGAAGAAGAAGAAGAAGAAGAAACTCTCACGTCAACAAAGCGCCAGCAACAAGCTCTTTCTGGCATCGTTGCCGGGGAGGCTAAGGACGTCTTCACTAGGGGAGTCCTTCACTTCCTTTCTCTTTAATTTGGTTTTAGTTTGCTTTGTTTCTTTTGCTTGGTTTTGTTTGCCTCTTTTAAAAAAAAACCCAAAAAATAGTCTAGTTTGGTTTGCTTCCTTTATTCAAAAACACAACAAAATTAGTTCCTGCCCTAGTTGCTACCATGTCTGGTTTGGGGCCAATCTCTATTACACCTTTGGAAGAGATCTTTACTTTTAATCAAAAAAGTGAAGAGAGTTTTAAAGAGGCTTGGTCTAGAATCACTACTTTACAAAAGGAAAATGAGCCTAAGATGAGTCTTAGCATGGTTATCAATAGTTTCTACCACGGTATTGCTCTTCGTGATGGATATGCTTTGGATGTTGTGGCTGAGAAAGATATTTTTCAATGTACTGAGGATGAAGCTTTTGATGCCATAAAAAAGTTGATTACAATTTATAATACACCTGGCAAGTCTGATTCCTCTTTCACAAATATTTTTGCTAGGTTGAACACTCTTGAGACCAGTATTGCTGCTATGAATAGTTGTTATCACACGCTTAGGGCTTACCATGATTATGTTCCCATAAATTCTGAGCCTTCAAAGTGGTTTCCCACAATCAAAGTCACTATAAATACTACACTTTTTGATGCTCACTGTGATATCATGTCTGAATTTTGTCTCATGCCTAAAGATATTTATGATTCTTTGAGTGTTTGGGGGCTTTCTGAAGGAGGAGAGGAAATATCTCTTACTAATAATGCCACCTTATTACCCATTGGAATAGCTGAAGGTGTGTTTACAAAAATCTCAGGGAAATTGGTGTCTACTGATTATCTTGTTATTGAATGTGCAGGCAAAGGACATATTACACTTGGGAGTGTTGGAGATATGCCGTAGAGGCAATAATAAAAGTAGTTATTATTATATCTTTGTGTTTATGATAAATGTTTACATTCATGCTATAATAGTATTAACAGGAAACATTAATACTTGTGTGATTTGTAAACTAAATTAGAGTCCCTGGTAAAGCCTCTTTATAATACTAGCTTGCTGATTAATAGATGATCGTGGTTTCTCGATCACGAACATTCAGATGTTGTTAATAACAAGATCATATCATTAGGATAATGGTATGATGGACATACTCCTATAGATAAGCATAGCATAAAGATCAAGTCATTTTAATAGTTCGTTTGCTATAAGCTTTCTGATACATAGTAACCTAATTCCTTCGACCATGAGATCATGCTAATCACCATCACCGTAAGGATGCTTTGATGACATCAAACACCACACCGTAACTGGGTGGCTATAAAGGTGGCATTGAGTGTTCGGAAAGTATGGGTCGAGGCACATGGATCAAGAGTGGGATTTGTCCATCCATATGACAGATAGATATACTCTGGGACCTCTCGGTGGAATGTCATCCAATTGGCTTGCAAGCATGTGACTGGATCACAAGGGATCACATATCACGGGAACGAGAAAAGAGTACTTATCAGTAACGAGGTTGAACTAGGTATCTCAGAGATACCGACGATCAAAACCTCAGATAAGTAAACTATCCCGAGACAAAGGGAAATTGGTATCGTATGTAAGTGATTCATTCGATCATAAAGTAATCGTTGAAATATGTGGGAGCCATATGAATTTCCAGATTCCTCTATTGGTTATTGATCAGAGAAGTGTCTCGATCATGTCCGCATAATTCACGAACCGTAGGGAGACACACTTAAGGATTCGATGTTGTTTAGTAGATATGGAATGTTAGTAGGGATACCGAATGTTGTTCGGAGTCTCGGATGGGATCCGGGATATCACGAGGAGATCCGGAGAATAATATTCATATAAGGAAAGTCCTATTTCGGAGTTCGGGAAAGTTTCCGATGATTTCATCGGAGAGGTTCTAGAAGGGTCTAGAAGGTTCACCGGTCGGAAGGAGAATGGTCCATGAATCTGTCATGGGTATGTGGAATGATTGGATCATATCCATGGTCACTTGGTGTTGGCATATGTGAGAGAGAAATAAAGTTCTAAATTGAAAGTCAAACGGAAGTTTGAAAAGTCAAACTGAACAATGGTTTCCTAGTGGGAGAAGAAACAAGTCCTTCTCTCAATCCAACTTGGGTTTGGGTTTGGGTTTGGATTCAAACCCACCCCTCCCAAGGCTGCCCCCCTCTCATAAATAGAGGGGGAGGGCTGCCCCTACACAACACACAAGTTCCAAGCCCTCTCCACCCGAGCCCGCCGCCGCCGCCCGCGCCTCCTCACCACGCCGCCGCTAGTCTGTCGCCGCCGCCCTAGCCGCCACCGACACCTCCTCCTCCTCCCGGATTTCTAAACCCTAGATTTCTGGGAAACCCTAATCCGCCATAACTCGCATCCGGCTTAGGCGAAGCCCTGCGGGATCTTCCCTCTACTTCCGACACCACGCCGTCGTGCTGCCGGAATCATGAAGGGAGAACTACAACCTCCGCTGCCTGCTGGAACAAGGGAGAGGAAGGTCTTCATCGAGTACCGAATGTGTGACCGACTGCGGAAGCGCTGTCGAAACGCAGCGCCGGAAGGATCGTCTACGCGATCTTGAGATCGGCAAGTGTACGACTACATCACCCACGAGAATCTACTCTCGTTAACCGCTTTGGAAACTTCGAGGGTGAGTGCTTCTATCGACTCGTTGCTACAATCTAGTAGATAGATCTTGGCTTGTTTGTGTGCATGCGGTAGAAATTTTTTGTTTTCCATGCGACGAACCCCTACAGGGAGATCCCTACTGAAACACCTTGGAGCAACAATAGATGTGGGAAAGGGCATCATGCACTTTTCTCCTCCGGTAAGCAATCATATCTTCCCTAAAGAGAAGAAGAAAGGTAAGAAAGGAAAGAACAAGAGGGGTAATGCTTCTTCATTTGAAAATACTTGATTTTTCTTGCTTGTGCCTAACTTAAAAGCGTTAAAAAAGTACTTGTTGGGAGATAACCCAAGAGTTTCCTTGAGTCTTGGAAGTTATTACTTTATTAATGACCTCTCCTTATCCTTTTTGCTTGCTTTTTGTGCCAAGAATGACCTCTAATGAGAGGGAAGTAAGATTTGAGGAGTTGCTGTCCCGAAATAGATTGCTGTCCTCCACCAAAAACAATCTTGAGGAGTCTCTGTAACTCGTATTGAGCTCAAAATTTACGAATAAATCCCCCAGTATGTTAGCTAACTTTCGTTAGTTCAACACGTTTTAATTTAAGCAACAGAAGGCGTTCAAAAAAATCGGTTTCTACCTGCTGGTCTGTTTTGACAGATTTCTGCCATTATTTGCATTTGCTTTTTATTGATTCCTTTTTGAGTTCTCTTTAGGGAAATTGAGCTTTTTGAAAGAGTTGCAACAGTATCTTGTGTTTCTAGTGAAAAGTATTGTTGTTCCAAAGCTTTGGCAGAGGTCTAATATCTTTTGAATACACTAATGTTGCTAATGAAGATTGTGTGAAGTTTTGTATGAAGGAAAATTTTCAGGTGTAAAGAGAGAATGATGTAATAAGATGAAGAATGGACAAAATCTCAAGCTTAGGGATGCCACCCCGATTTCACCCCAAGAAATATCCAAGAGTTACAAGCGTCAAAGCTTGGGGATGCCCAAGGCATCCCCTTCTTCATCAATAAAAAGCTCAGGTCTGTTTAGACACTTCGTTTTTATTGTTTCATGCACAGTTGTGTTGTTCTTGGAGCGTCTTAGTTTCCGTTTGCTTTTCTTAGGTTGTTTAGTTTTCTTAAATAAAGTAGTTTGGACCCCCGTTCTCGCTGTGTTGTTTTGCAAATAAGTTGCTTGGTGTTGAAAAGGAGTAGTAAGTGCTTGCTTGAAAGTGCAAGAGGAGCTTGCATTGACTGTGACTTAGACTTTAGCATGGCATGCTAGGTGTTCTTTTGACCCTATGCTTAGTGATTATTGTTGTAGCATGTCTTGTTCCAAACAATTAGGATTGCTTAGTGTGCCTTGAAGAAATTATGCGTTGTTTTAGCATTCAAAAGCATAATATTGTGGTATTCTCCTTTGATGCTTTGTTTGGGTTGACTTGGCATATGCTCACACCATGTTATGACTATGACAAGTCACCATAGCCTCTATGATCATTTAGTCCTTAACTTGTAGTACCACTCTATGCTTTGATTAGTAATGCTTTGTTGCTCTGGATGATGATGGCCATTATGCTCTCTTAGTTGGTTGCTCCCCATCTTTTGCTAGCCTCCACTTGTATGAGTAAGCTCTAATCATGCTTCGAACTCCCAAGAAATCAAGTTTTTCCAAAGTGTCCACTATAAATTCCTATGCATGGTGTGTTACACCATTCCAAGTATATTCTTGTTTTCAGCTACCTTCCAATTAAAAACTATTTTGTTATGTAAAAACTTAGTGATTAAAGCCCTCACGAACTTGATGGCACACTTTATATTCTTTTCCCCTAATAAACTTGAACCATTGTGCCGTATATGTTGTATATGCTTGCACTTATACATTGGAATTAGCAGAATCGTGCTGTCATAGGTGTAGCACCCCGGTAAAACCACTACTAGAAAATCACGTTATTTTTGTGCATTGCATCATCATGACCGCATGCTCATGTCATCATGCCACATTGCATTTGAGCATCGTCATCATCATGCATTTGTTTGTCTGAAACTATTTTCGGAAAACATATTTTGTTTCCTAAATACCCCGCCTTTATTTCAAAATCCAAAACACGGGTCTCCGGATTATTTTGTTTCGTCTACCAATGGATTTCAAAAGCCCCGTTTTAAATAATAAAATATTTATTTTATTTTTCAGGGGGCAGCCGTAACGGGCCGATCCGACCCAGTCGGCCACCCCAGTACAAAACCCAGATTCCCCTAAACCCTTTTCTACCTAAACCTAGTCTACCCAGCCCCCTCCACCTCACTCCACCCTATCACCTCGTGCCACCTCACCACTTCCCCCACCCCATCCACTCATAGCCCGCCACCTGCCCCAACTCCCTGCCACCTGGGCGCGCACTCCCGCGTCGCCCAGGGCCACCTGCCGACCCGACCTCCCCCGACCGCCTCGTGCTCCACCCCGCCTCCTGGCCCACCACGAACCACGCCCCCCGTGACTCCTTCCTCCCAATCCCACCTACCCCGCAGCCCATCTTCCCCGCGCCTCCGCCCGGGTCGCCGCCTGCGCCCTTTCCCTCCTCGCCGCCCCTCTCGCCGGTCTTCCTCCTCTCCGTCGTCGCCTCGACCCCCACCCCATCGGGCACCGCCGGCATCGGCCGTCTCCGCCCCGGCCCCTCACCTCGCCGATCTTCCCCGCCGCCGAGGCGCTCCAATGGTCGCCGCCCCGAGCACCGTGCAGCCCCGCCACCGTGGGCAGGCCCTGGAGCCCCACCTCCGTGCCCCCCTCTCAGCCGCCGCCAGGCGCCATGGCCGCCGCCTGCGCCTCCCCTCTGCAGCGCCTCCTTCCGCCGCCCCTCCTCTCGGCCTCGTTCCTCCCCCGCCCTGCAAGGTCGCCCCCGTCTCTCCCCGCGCAAGCTCGCGCTGGCCGCCACCGCTCCTCGTCGCCCGACCGTCCTCCCGAGTCACCGGGCCGCGTCGCCATCGCCGGTCTCCTCTGCATCGCCCATAAAACCCACCTCTGGCCGCCAGGCCTGGACCCGCGACCGTCCTGTCCTCCCTCGATCCCCACCAAGGCGCCGGGACCTTGCCTGCTCTGGTCGCCATCTGCGCCTCCTCCGCCTCGTCGCTCCCTCTGTGCTCCACGTCGCTGCGCCATGGCACCGCCTTTTCCCCGTGCCGCTGCCGCTCGTGGCCACGCCGCCTCCCCTAGCTCGTCAATCCAGGCGGTGCCTCCTGCCTCTGTCGGTGCTCGTGCTGTGCCCTCTGTTCGTTCGTGTGCTGATACATGTTTGGCTATAGCACGATTTGACTTGTACCTCTTTTGTTATGTTTGTTAACTTGTAACCCTGCCAAGATCTCCGATGGGGGCGTACGGGACAAGATCGACCCTAGATTGGTGTGACCCGTATGCCATCGGCCAAGTTCGCCACCGAGGAAGAGACGATCTACATGATCTCCAACACGGGACGCAGAGCGCATCGACACGGACCCGAGGATCCGAAGGCCTCCTTCCCGGATTCGAAGACCGATCTTGTCAAACCCTCAGACCCCAAGACCTTCGACACTAATGTGTGACCCCTTTCTCGAGCCCTATTTTATAAATGTAATATCAAATTGTTGCATATTAAATTGTTCATCTCGCATGCATATCATGTGGGTTGGGGCATTATGCCGATTCACCTCATAATTAAATATGGGCTCCATATGCGGACAAATCTAGTCTAATATTGGTCCCATTTAAATCTGTGTAGCGAACCGATGCTATGTTTTGCCATGTTAATACCACATTTAAAATGCGGGGTATCTAAACAACATGAACCTAGTAAATAATTGTCGGGACCCCGGTTCCGCTTAATGTTGCTCAATTGCATCGCATCTTTGTCATGCCATACATCATACATGCATCATGCCCGGTCTTCTGCCGTAATCTTAAATAGTGCATCTGGTGTTTCTTCTAGTGTTTGCTTCTTCGCGGATAAGGCCGTTGAGATGATGCGAGTGTCGATCCGATCTTCGGATAAACCTTCGACAATGTTTTTCAGGCGAGCATCTCCCCCTTTCTACCTATCTTACTTTTATAGTATTTATTCCCTCCTGTTGATCTATTGCTATCTGTGTTGCGATGCTCTAGTTTTCGTACCCGTGATATCCCTTGCAGCCTTATATTGCCTTGGACACATCCTATTACCTGTTGTTTGGTAGATAGTTGGACTTGCGCGTCGTAGTCGCTTGCTCAAGTGCTGTTGCGTGTCGTCCAGTACCACCGTTGTTGGAGTATTGCCGCATGTTTAATGTTGGAGATGATCATGGCTTTAATTACTGTTTAATAACTAAAATTGAAACTAGATAAATGCAGAGGCACCGGTGGGTAATAGACAATATTTGGGTTTTAACCGCTCACTGGTGTCCCGTAGGACCCCGAGTTCTTGACACCTGTTCCGAGATCGAGCGCGCTAACCACAGGTGGGGTGTATGGGCACCCCCATCGATTAGTACCTGATTTCAAAGTATTGTACCGGGGGCCACAAGTAGTTTGGGGCTTTATTACTATCCTGTACTTATGCCATGCTTTACTGCTTTATTTAAGATTGTGCGAGGAGCACCTGTACTGTTTAGGTAAGCGGAGTGTTTTCGCGGTATCGACAAGCCCAGTCACACTTTCGGGTTCCCAGTCGTTTACAGCCACTGACGTCCGTTCCGGAGCCGGCCAACTTCGTTGCGGGTAGCTTAGTGGGGTGGCCCCCATGTACTTGCTTTGGGTCTGGGAAACGTCATGACTTAGGCCCCGCCGACATACCGATGGGTGTATGTTAACTGATCTGGCAAAAAGGGTCGAAGTGCATGTGGATACTTTGGTGCACCCCTGCAGGGTTAAATCTTTTCGAAAAGCCGTGTCCGCGGTTATGGACGACTTAGAGCACAGTTCTCGATCATAGACAACTATAACTAAAGTTTACTGCTATAATTTGACTTGTATCCGATATGACTAGTAATCAGCTTCACTGCAACGGAATGGCTAAATAAAAGTACCAACAACTGCTGGGTTTGGGGATATCTCATGCTAATTGTATCTGACTAGTAAGTGTTGCAACTACAACGGAATGGTTAACTAAAAGTGCCCACTGCTTATTCTATCAGGATGACTCATGCTATCTATATTTGACTAGTAATTGCCGCCACTATAACGGAATGAATAAAACTGCCAACTGTGTGAGTTCCTCGGTTGACTTCCTCGTTTGGTCTCGAGGGGGAAATACCAGGATGGGTATGTTTGGTGGTAGTATCAGGATGGTTCCGAATAGGTCTTTCTTACCCCTCTCTGATAGCCGCTAGTTGTATCGAGTCTCTATAGGTTGTTTAGTGCATGCCGCGCTGCCGCTTCAGTCCACCATACCTATGTAGGCGAGGACCGCCGAATTCTAGTCTCGCCGTGTACTGGCCTCAGTACTGACCGCTCTCTCTTTTTCCTTTGCCCTTTGTCGGCACCCCTTTTGTTTAAGCAGGTTTTGAGATCGACGTCGTTAGCAGGGTTACCCTTCCGGCTTGGCCTGGGCAGGGTTATGGACGCCATTGGTTATTCTTCAGGGCTCTTAGCTCAATTTGCATCTTGTCCGTACTCGGACGCTATATCGTTTTAAAGGTGATTTGGATCTTTGTATTGTATATCTGTATTCTTGACTCTTTGATTCGCTGTTGCATATATATGTTTTGTGGGTTCCATCGAGGACTATTGTGTAATGATATTACTTCGTTTTCCACCCGCACGCAAGTGCCTGGTGGGCACCTTTGAATCGTTTCTATGCGGGTTTGGCGGGAAGCGCTGAAACTTGCATAGGGCCGATTCTGAGGCTGTTACAACAGGGAACATTTTCAACATTATACTTGTACTTTGTACTCAGTTGATATCATGCTCTTTTGTCTATGGATGTCACCGGTGTGAAATAAAGAGGGAACTTGTAAGTCCATGGAGTATGTATTTTGTGTTAGAGAAACGCCTGGGCCGCTAGCCTAAGTCATGCCTAATCATGGTGGAAACTTGCAGCATCACCATAGTGAGCTATCTATGAAGTATCCTCAATAAAAAGCTATGCATATAGTAAATAAAAATATCGCTGAGATGCTCATTGTCTGCTTGCATTGTCATTTTGGTTATGGGATAACTCATGTACCATGTGCAAGGGGTACCCCATTGGCGGTTGTCTATGATATGCATGTACTTACAACGATAAAAACTTACAGGTGACTGAAGTTGAGTAGCATGAGGTGTGGCCCTCGTATTCAAAGGACTTGAGATTGCCAACTTATACTTCGTCAAGCATATACTCCATAGTTTATTCACTTTAACCTTAATCACTTCAAGATGCTTATGATATGGGCAATGAGGGCTGAAAGCTAACAAGTACCATAATTTTTGGAAGCTCTTTTTGAAACTTGAAATCCCTGCTTCCCTTTATGAAGAGCCTTTCTTCCATCATTATTCGAGTCTCCACCTTCTACCTTTAGGCACCATTAAGAGAGCATAGTTTCCATTCTGTGTAGTGTTCCAAAGCTTATTGATTGATGCATATTGTGATATTACTTGTTCTTGTGCTATTTGTTTCTAGTCACCCTTGTGAACTTTGAAGGTGTCCTATGCATATATTTGCTACTCTATGAGGGACAAGCTGATTGCCACTATGCTATGTTTTCTGTATGTGAAACAAATAAACGTTTTTCAATGCATGTTATTCATGATATTTGTTTGTAGCCTTTCATATTGCATGCATAGTTACTATGTCCTATTGTTAGAACTCCATCTTTCATGCACATATTTAGAGTTCTTTGATCCCAGCTTTCAATGCTTGCAAATGGTTTGATCTTGGTTTTGATGGTGCATGTCACCTCAAAAATTATTCTTTTATCACTTACCTACTCGAGGACGAGCAGGAGTTAAGCTTGGGGATGCTTGATACTTCGGAAACGTATCTATAATTTTTGATGCTCCATGCTTGTTTAGTATCTACTTTGCTTTGCTTTCTCTACACTTTGAGATGTTTTTATATCTTTTCTGGAATTAACCAATTAACAAGTTGCCACAGTGCCAGTTGCCTGTTTTCTTCTGTTTTTGGTTCCAGAAAGGCAGAAAATCAATATCCTCGGAATTGGACGGGACAAAAGCCAAAGTCAATATTTAACCGTGAGGGACACGAATCCAGAAGATGAGACGGAGAAGCGAACCAGGGCGACCAGACCCCCCTAGGTGCGGGTGGTCCCTGCCCCGCGCCTGGGTAGGGTGTGGGGCCCCTGGCCGCCTCCCGACCTCGCCTCTTCGCCTATAAGAAGCACCCGATGCAGAAAACCCTAAGTACCCGATCAATATTTCACGAAACCTTCTGTAGCCGTCGCCACCGTCGTCCCTAGATCGGGGGGATCTGAAGTTCTTCCCGGCACCCTGCCGGAGGGGAGATCATCCCGGAGGCCTTCTCTCCGGTATGATGCGTGAGTAGTTCTACCTTGGACTATGGGTCCATGTAGTAGCTAGATGGTTGTATCTCCTCCTTTGTGCTTTCATGTATAGATCTTGTGAGCTCCGTTCATGATCAAGATCTAATCTATTTGTAATCATGCATGTTGTGTTTGCGGGGATCCGATGGATATTGAGATTACTATGTTAGATTGATTAATGGTTTTGTCTTTATGATTCTATCATGTCTGTGTTGTTTGTGATCTTGCATGCTCTCCGTTGTTAGTAGCTATCTTGGCCAAGTAGTTGCTAGTGACTCCAAGAGGGGGTATTTATGCTCGATAGTGGGTTCATGCCTCTACTTTTCAAGGAAAGTGACAGAAATCTCTTCAGTTGTAGATGTGTTGTTGCTACTAGGGAGAAAACAGCGGTCTCTTGTTCATGAAACAAGTGGATTGTTTACCTTACACACTTTGCTTAAATCAGTTGTCTGTTTCTTGCAACTTAATACTGGAGGGGGTTCGGATGATAACCTGAAGGTGGACTTCTAGTCATAGATGCAGTTGGATGGTGGTCTATGTATCTTGTTGTATTGCCCAATCGAATCTCATAGGATCTTTTTGTCTGGTATTGCATTGTTATGCCTTGCTCAGTTCCTGTCAATTGCCCTGCTGTAATTTGTTTACCCTTCATGCCATGTTGTTTATCTAAGGAGAGCACCTCTAGTGAACTATGGACCCCGGTCCAATCTTTACATTGATACATCTTCCACTGTTACTTGTTTATTACTTGCTGCAAACCATTAACTTCCACACCATACGTTTAGTCCTTTGTTACAGCAAACCGGTAAGCTGGACAACCTCACTAATTCGTTGTGGCAAAGTCTTGAGTTTGTGTTGTGCAGGTCTCCGCGTTGCTTGCAACACCTGTGTGACGTTTCCTTCCTCCTACTAGTTTGATAACCTCAGTTTCTTACTGAGGGAAAACTTGCTGTTGTGCTGCCTCACACCTTGCTCTTGGGGTTTCCAAGAGGCTTCATGTCCTCGATGCTACAATTGTAGGGTGCCGATGCTACCACCGTTGGTCGTCGCTGTTGCAATTGTAGGGTGTTAGTGCTACAAGGTCCACTACCGCTTGCCGCTTTGCTGCAAACTAAGGTTGTTGTTGTTGTTGTTGTTGCCAACACCGGTTATGCTGCTGGAACCGCATCGGCGGCACCGACCACGCTCCTACAAGCGCACCGCTGCGTTGGCTGCTAGAACATCTAGGCCACTACAGTATATTTTACAAACCGGAGGGTTGTGTTACGTTGGGGCGGCGACGCTACATTGTGCCGTGTGTGTGGGGGGGGGGGAGCTTTGTCGATGGCGCTCGCAACTATGACTGCATCGTAACATCGGGCGGCGTTCACAACCGCAGACGATAGAATCCTGCATCGAAACATTGAAGCTAGACCCACACCATGAAGGAGAGGATTTTTCTGTGTGGGATTCAATGTTGGGATGAGATCTAGACAGCTATGATGCGTCCATCAGACGGCTCCAAAGACGGATGATAAGGGGCGCTTAGCACGCATCTAAAAAAATGGTTCAAACTACAAGCCACGATGACAGCACCCAACACCATTCACCCGTCGTCCAACATCTTGTAGTTTTGGTTTAAAAGAAATTCTGCCATAGCTGAAATCATTTAAATTTATTGACTTGTTTTGAAAAAAAAAAATTTTATTGAATTTCAATGATTTCTGTTCTGATTTTCAGCTAAATGCCCGGACATTTTACTTAAATTGAGTTGAAATCTAACCAATATAAACTGTGTGTACTGCAGCAATAGTCGAAATACTACTTCGGTATGTACTGAAATTTGGATGAAATTCGTTCGGAAGTAACACTAACTACCACCAGCTACAGTTGGCGCGCCACCGAAATACGGCATGCCTCTCTGCCGCAGCTGCAAAGCCTCCTCCTCCGTCGCCGCCCTCACGTCGAAACCCCCCGCCTCACCGTCCTCCACCGGCAGGCCCTGCTTGAGCCGCCCGAGCCTGCGGGCGTGCAGCACCTGCGCCGCCACAACCGTCAGCCGCGCCGCCTCGTACTCGGCCAGCGCGCGCGGCGGCGGCGTCTCCCCCCACCTCCCGAGGCACTCCCCGAGCACGCGCGCGTCGTGGACGGACATGTTGGTGCTCCTCAGCCCGTGCGGCGTGGTCGGGTGCGCCGCGTCGCCGACGAGTGCCACGCGGCCGTCAGCCCACGACAGCCGCGGCAGAGGGTCCGCGTCGTAGATCACGTTCACGAACGGCTCCGCCGTCTCCCCGATCAGGCGCGCCAGCTCCGGCGACCAGACGCGCTCGGCCTCGTCCTGCATCCCCGCCAGCGTGGCGTCGCTCACCTTCATCGTCACCGAGCTCCCCTGTTAATTAATGAACGATAACCCATCCGTTAGAGAAGCACATCATTTGCAACTTGGCAGGTGATCACCAATTCACCATTACCGTGAGCTCTGGCTCAGGACCGTTGATGTACCAGAGCCAGTTGAGCCTGTTGCCGGGCAGCTCGTACAGTACGGCGTGCGTCTTGTCAGCCAGATCGAAGTAGAGGCAGCTGCCGAGCTCCGGATACTCTCTCCGGATGCCGGTGATGATGTCGGAGCTCTCCTTTCCGGTGAAATCGAACACGCCTCGCCATGCGCAGTACCCGGAGTACCTGCATATTTTTGACCATAAAAGGTAGAAATGGTGTGGATGTGTTTCTCTGTGATGATCTAATGTCCTAATACGATCGGCTCGAATCGAATTTACTAAAATGTTGAGGATGCAATTTGTTCAGATGTGAGATTGCTTGTCTTCAAATATGCAGATCGCATTCAGCTTACAAATGTCAGGAGACTTGCAATTCTAACCTCAACTTGAGGTCGGGGAGGAAGCGGCGGCGGATCGCCGACGTGCAGCCATCCGCCGCGATCAGCAAATCCCCAGCGACCTCCACGGTTTCGCCAGTGCCGAGCACGCGAGCCGTCGCGACGACCCCACGTTTGTCATCGTCGTCCGACACCTCGAACGATAGAAACTGGTGGCCCCAGAGCACGGTCACCGCGGGCGGCAGAGCCCCGTGAATTCGCCGGTGCAGCTCCCCCCAGTGCGCCGCGCGGAAGTTGAAGCCCTCGTCCCTGGTCAGCGTCCGCGCCGCCTTCGTCTCGCTGTCCGTTGCTCTGTTCTGTGGTAGCAACAGGAGCAACCCATGCCCATCAGGCAAGGTAGGGAACATGCCGAGTTGTTGGGCGTCGAATCGGGGAGGCTGGAGGGACTTACCAGGTCGACGGCGAGCGGCAGCGTGGCCGCGTCGAGACCCCACCCGGGGATCCAGCGGGCGAGGGTCTCCATAGACTGCGCATCCAGTCCCAGCCCGGCGCCCGTGCCGCCGCCGGCCGCCGGCCCCACCGCCTTCTCCAGCACCACCGCCTTCCACCCCGCCCCCGCCGCCGCGTGCGCGCAGGCCAGGCCCGCCACGCTCCCTCCCACCACCACAGCCACCCGCTCACCCATCCCAGAAGTCTTCGCTTCTCCCAACTTCGCGAGCCTTTCTTATCGCCTACTGCTTATCTCTAGTTCTGTTCTGTACACGACAGTCGGCACCTAACTATTCCATCTTGGCCAGCCCGCGCGCGCCTCCACACGCCCAGGATGGCGACGGCGTGCCACCACGGCATGCCGCTGCGCGAATGCAACCTGCTGATCAGGACCCTCGCAAGGCGCGGCAGCTTCGACCGTGTCATGGCGGTGTACCACGACCTCCGCGGGCGCGGCCTCGTGGCCGACAGCTTCACCTACCCGTTCGTGCTCAGGGCCGTGGGCGTGCTCAAGCTACCCATCGAGGGGCGCAAGGCTCATGCGGCTGCCGTGAAGACCGGCTTCCGGTGGGACGCGTACACCACGAGCTCGCTGATGGACATGTACACCATGCTGGGCCGCGCGGACGTCGCACGGAGTCTGTTCGACGAAATGCCGCACAGGGCGCTGGTGGTTTGGAATATGATGATCAGGTGCTATGTCAGGTGTGGCCGGTACACCGCCGCGATTTCTTTGGCTGAGGAGATGGAAAGGAGTGGCCTCACACCCGATAAGGTAACGTTGGTGACAGCACTGACCGCGTGTTCCAGAGCCGGCGACCTGAGCTTAGGAAGGAGGATTCATGCCTACATGGATGGGGTCATCGGGTTCAGCCTTCCAGTTGCAAATGCACTGCTGGACATGTACATCAAGAATGGTTGCTTGGAAGAGGCAGTGAATTTGTTCGAAATGATGCCGTCAAGGAACATCATTTCTTGGACTATACTTGTGTCGGGATATGCCTTTGCCGGGCAGCTGGACAAGGCGAGAGTAGTCTTCCACCAGTGCACAGAGAAGGATCTAATTATGTGGACTGCAATGATCAACGCATGTGTGCAACATGGATGTTTCGAGGAGGCATTGTCGTTGTTTCGAGATATGCGGATGCAACAAGTGGAGCCAGATAGGTTCACTGTTGTCACTCTCCTGACATGCTGTGCCAACCTTGGTGCGCTTGATCAAGGTGAATGGATCCACCAGCTTGCGGAAGCTAGGAAGATGAAGATTGATGCGGTTCTTGGCACGGCGTTGATCGACATGTATGCCAAGTGTGGGCATGTAGAGAAGTCGGTGGAGGTCTTTGAACGAATGCAGGGCAGAGACCCCAAGGCTTGGACTGCCATTATCTGCGGTCTGGCCACAAATGGTCAAGCAGGCAGAGCCCTCGAATTGTTCGGCGATATGGAGAGAAGCAAAGTTAGGCCTGACAGTGTTACATTCATCGGGGTGCTGAGTGCATGTTCCCATGGTGGCTTGGTTGATGAAGGGCGGAAACAGTTTCGTAATATGAAGGAGGTTTATCGGATACAACCAAGAGTTGAACATTATAGTTGCCTTGTCAATCTTCTTGGGCGTTCTGGTCTACTTGACGAAGCTGAGAAGTTGATCAGGGATATACCAATCGACAAGGACGCTATGCCACTGTTTGGTGCACTCCTCACTGCGTGCAAGGCTCAAGGCAATGTCGAGATGAGCGAGAGGCTGACTAAACGAACATGCGAGCAAGGTTACAAAATTCCTGAGGTGAATTTGCTCATGTCTAATGTGTATGCAACCGCAAGTCGATGGGAGGATGTAGTTAGAGTAAGGAAAGAGATGGCACACCCCACTGTCAAAAAGACTGCAGGGTGCAGCTTGATTGAGGTGAAGGGGTACTGAGGATCGTAGTTAGCACTTACACATCTAATGCTTTAACATAGGATTGGTTAAGACATTCATTGGTCTGTGTTCTTTTTTTTTACGAGATCCATTGGTCTTTATTGTATTAATTTAACCAAATATAATGATCAGTTTAGTTACTGTGACTCTATTCAGTAGCAATTTAAACAGGTTTTTACCTCCTAGAGACTGCTGAACTCAAATTTCCAGAACATACAAATATTAAAATGTACAGTCCTCAGTTAGTTAATTTATTCTGAAGCAACCAATCACAGGCATGGTCCACAGTTTACTCACTCGGTTTCTTCCTATTGATTTTGTTTGGTGAGCCTCTGAATCATCTTCTATCCGTTGTTAATTTTTTTTTAAGCAGTTTATATTGATACAAGATGCTGAACATTTTCAGCAAAAAAATTCAGATGGCTGTTTATTGAACTCCTGCAAGGAAAATACATACAATTACCCAAGCAATGACATGAAGGTTAGTCATCAAGCCATGAGTCTTTTTCCTATTTTTGTTGCTGATGGATGTACTTAATAGGCTATTATACACCTTGATATTGGTCAAAGTGGATCATATTCTAAAGTGACAATTTGTAACCTTATGATGATACTGAATGATGTTGGTCGCTTTGTCAACTTGTCAGGCATCGAACTCTTGGCTTGCATTTGCTGATGAATTTCAGCTCCAACTGACCAAGACACAGAACTTAACATTAACCCTAATGCCATTATTATTGTCAGAATGTAGTTCAAGTGATAACGTAATTTGTCTGCCTCGCGTCATAGAAATATCTCTTATAAGTTCATGTACAAGCCACAGAATATCAATTTAAGCCACTGTTTGGCTTCGGTAAATTTAGCTAAAACGGCAAAATTCAAGGCTTGCAGCTGGTGACAGTATAACTTTTTCTGGCTATATTTGGTCTCAGGATTTTTTTTTTTTTGAGAGATCCATTGGTCTGAGTTGATCACATCCATTTAACCAAAATATTATAATCAATTTATTTGGGGATACTTAGTTCAGTGCAAAAAGGTGCTCAAAATTTTACCTTTTGTTTAACTCCTAGAGACCCCTGAACATTTTTTTTTGAACATACATATATTCAAGTGAGTCTTGTGGAGTTAGGTAATATGATCCTCAGTGAATTAATTTCAGGTGTTCCGTCGAAGGAAGTGATCACATGTATGGTTCATACTTCACATTTATACTGACTGGAGCTGAAATTCTTCCTATTGATTTTGTTTTGAGGTTACTAATTTCCTTTGAAGTAGTCTATATTGGTACATGATCAGAATATTTTCAACAGGAATTTTCTCTAACTATTCCTGCAACGATATGACATATGTTTGTCCAAAGAAAGAAATGAAGGTTTGTCACCAAGCCAGTAGTACCTTTCGCCTATGTCTGTCGCAGACGAATGTACGCCCTCCGTTCTGAATTTAAGATGTTTTAGATATTTCAGTGTGTACTACGTATGGACTGAAATGAGTAAACAAACACACTAAAACGCGTCTATATACATGTGATTCAGAAAAATGCCAGAACTAATAATTTGGAACAGAGTGTACCCATGGGCTAATTCCCGGACTGAATTCTAACATGACCGTTTGTAATCTTATCGTAAGACTATATGATGTTGGTTTTTTGTGAACTAAGTAGACATTTAATATTTTGGTTTGTACTTGTTGATGAATTTCTGCTCTAACTGGCCAACAATTAAAACTTCACTGTGTAATATATTATTGTCACATGGTTGTTCAGGAAATACCATGAGGTGCCTACCTCACACCATCTTAAAACTATCTCTTTACAGAACATCAATTTAAGTCATTGTTTGGGTTCGGCGAATTTAGCTAAAACAGAGTCTAGCAGCTGGTGAGAGTATAGCAGCTCTCTAGCTATGTTTGCATTTTCAATTGCACTGTTCATTTCACACTGTTTGTAATGGGTTCTCCTGTATGTATAGTGGAAGAAAATCAGAACGACATGTTATAAAGTGACATGTTTTGCCATGAAGGTAATCTGCCAGTACCGCATATTATTTTCTTCTGCACGGCGATATTCCAGTTCCAAATAAATATAATTATGATAAAATAAAGAAAGCCTATTTGTTCTGGTGGTATCAAACTTTAGGATACATCATACTTCCAGCGCAAAAATAGCATTACACGCCTGGAGATCTTATTTCTTTTCTCCTTTTGAAAATATTGATACAAAAATAAAAGTACTCACGGTCAAAAAAAAATAAAAGTACTCTATCATGCCATATAATTTCATGTCTAAATTTGATCCACAAATTGAGATGCCAAAATATATCTGCTGAAGTGGAGATCCAGAATAACTGAAAAGTAGAAGGTACAAGTGGAGATCCGGAATAACTGACATTTGTTTCCGCTTCTGTTCATACTTGCATGATGCTATTAACTAAAACACTTGCGTGGTTCTCCGTGTTGCTCTTTTTCAACGTTGGTGGTGCTAGATATGTTCTTGTTCTACTCAGTTTGCAACTCTGGCGATGGGGTAGTGTAGTAGCTCCATTCTTACATCTATATTATTTGCTTATGCTTTATGAAATATTTCTTTGTGATCCTAGGGATGCATCAAAACAAATAATTTGGCTGGACTGATCATAAGGATGATGAAAGGCAGTTATGCTGGTGAATGTGAGCGTTACTGCTCAGCAACTATCCTTGAAGATGCAATCAGACTTCAAGACCATCTTAAAGCAGCTTCTTTCAGGCATGAATGCCATCTGACCAAAGCAAGATCTATTATACATGCTTTTGGAGTACTTTACAGAGGTAGTCAAGAGATTGTTCAGGGTCCAAATGCCGAAATGCTCTTCTCTTCCTTTCCTGGAGAAAGCTAACCTAGCCTCTACTGCTAAATTTTACATTGTTAGGCGAGTTAAAACTAGTTATCTTGTTAGCAGTAGAACATCACCCTCTTCACCTTCTCTTTGACAGCAGGCAAAGGCTTCACGGAGGTTCCGTTCGTCCCACTGGAGCTCTTCGATGTGTGGTTCTCCGACAGCTCGGGCTCCATATAGAACCGCGCCCGAAACGCGGCCAGATGCGCATAGTATGCAGGTGGGACTGTTGGAGCAGCAAAGATAAACATACATCGGTTCAGATTTGCATGACAGGTATGAGAACTTATGAATACTTATAAACATGAAGCTGGGGAATGTTTCAGTTAAGAAGAACATACCGACAGAAACAGAGCGCGTACACCGCGCGTAACTGCAAAATCAGCATAAACATCAGATCGGACTGTTCTTGGAAGATCAAGCGGGAAGTGCAAAAGACAACCAAAATAGCAGTCATGACGTACGTGTAGCAAAGGTTGTTTGTCAACGTCTGCATCTCGTCTGCTGAGAAATTGTTCTCGTCCCAGAGGACATGGTAGTGAGCTGGCCTGCTTGTTCCCTGGTGAACTCACACATCAGTCATTTCAGGAATCGGAACAGGGTAGAGAATCTGGGATAATATTCCCATACTTTCTAGTACGACACTTTACAGGTACAGTACAAGCTTTTCGGTAAGAAGTGGTAAATTTTTATGTGTTTGTACATTGACATGATCTGAAAATTTCGAGCATACCATCGGTTTGTTTATTCTCTGCTAGGTAACTAGGCACAGAGAGAGCTTTGTTGAAAAGAGAATATCGAGTCTACTCAAATACTTGACCACAAGAGATGGGACCATCCATAGCAACGACAAATTCAGTATATGTCAGCCTTCAACAAGGACCAGTACGATATTCTTACCTGGATTCCAGCATGACTACAGAGGTAGAAATCAAACTCCGTTGGATGGCATATCTTTGAATCAACAACAGTTCCTGTTTTTTTTTTCAGATATCCAGTGAGCATTTTTCGGAGACAAGGGATAACACAGTATATACAGTATCCTACAATGAGCACGCCCAATTTTTTTTTTCTGAAGAAACAATTAGCTTACGCAAGTCGTGCTTAAGTATTTCAAACAAATGTAATTATAAATGTAGTGTAAAAAAGAAAAACAAAGTACAAATAATCACTGTTTTATAGTTGAATCTTAATGTGCAATGCAACCCATAACGTAAACATTTAAAGGTCATGAGTAGATTACCTGGCAAAATATTTCCACTTTTGTCCATGCTACTTCTGTCCTTGTGATTGTTTGCAAACAGTCTTGTATGGTGACGCTTTTGAACCACCACAAATGTTACTGGAGGTTGGTAATTTGGTTCTAGGGATGCACAAGCCTAGAAGAAAGCATGTGTTAGAAGACTCTGAAGTGGATATAAATCTACACAGGAAAATATAAGAAGGTCCTACCTTACGGATAGCATCTAACTCATAAAGAAGAACTTGGTAGAATTGACCTTCACTAACCCCATCTCTGGAAGAAAGATATAGAATTAATTAGTGCAATGGAACATACAAAAGGCCTTAACAATTACGGTTTTTGTACTCTACAGCTGAGATCTAATCTAAAAATTATTGTATTCGCAAGATTTGCATGGCATTAAATTGGTTCCAGCGATGTTTAACTATTATCCTCCAACTTTTGCACAACATACCGGTAGAAAATTATTCTCAAAGGCTTCTGTCCAGTGGCCTTCCTGAAGGATATTAAGAGTTCCCTGCGTATCAAAATGAACACATCAATTGTGTCATTTAGAAAAAAAAATGATTTTACTGCTTTTTCAGAAAGATTACAAGATAAATACCTGACCATGCCTCCTGTTACTGTGCCTCTCTGAGGATCATGCCATGTCTTGTAAAGGTCTTGAATGAGCTCTTGTCGATGTGCCTGCGCACATACCAACCCGGCATACTTTGTGACTTCCGGCCAATCTTGAGAAGCGACAACCTGCAAGCAGCTAATTAGCAAATGGGCAAAGAATATATATATAATCTGACAAAGATGTGGAATAAGCATAGGGATGCTCCAAAGACTTACTGCAGCAATGGATGGACTAGAGTCCTCCCCGGTTTCAGGGTGTGTTACATCTGCACCAAAAATAATAGTTGGTATGTCACTGACCAATGGAATCCTCCAACTTAGCGCATCCACGAGCACAGTATTTCTTCCTCCCATCTGAATCAAATCATGTCATTAAGTCCATGATGTAATAAACTAGATGATCATAAATTAGATTATTGGTCTACAAATAGGTACACGTGTAAATAAGGCGATGATACCTTAACATTGATTTTAAGCGAGACATTTGCCAAGTACTGCTTGCTGATCTTGAAAACATGCTTCGTTAAGCAGCATTGTGTTATCAACCCCAAATCGGTTTCACAGATACGTTTGATGTCACCTGCAGAAATAGAGTTACGGTTCAACACGATTTAAGATTATATAGAAGAAGACAAAAAATGTACGGTAATCAGCACAATTGGAACTTACCATATAAAGCACCATTGTTGTCAGGGAGAATAGCCAAAACAAGCTCAAGTTCTTTACCCTTGAGTTTGTGTAGTGCTACATTATACACATGCTTTAGCGCCTTCGATACTTGATCTGGTCTAGCTGAATAGATTGGTAGCACAGGTTCACTGTTGAATTCCTGGAATAACATCAGAGATCAAACTAATAAATATGCTACACGTGAAAATTTTAGAAAGGCCTCTCTGAGGTGCAAAAAAAGTTTATCACAATTGAGAGGTACACTACCATGCCCGAAATTTGACACATCTGTGCCAACTCTTGGCAGAATCCGCGCGCGGTGGTTTCTTGAACACTCCTTGAGAAGTTTATACAAGCCCAGTGACTTACCTTGCCCCCATTGATCACTTTCTGCAAAAGTGAGTTTGTTTTATTGGCAAACAAAGTGTGATCAACACCATGAAAGATAGAAGGACATTAGGCATGCGAACTGTAGCAAAAATAGAAACTAACCTTGTTAACCATGTTCCACTGACCAACCTGTGGTAGGCACTCCTTTTCCTTCCCAGCATCATGATACTTCAGCTGAAATTCAGAAATTTTCATGTCCACACTATAAGCTGCAATTGAGCTAACTACAGACATAAAACAACAACACTACACAATCACAATCTTACCCAAGGTGCAGGAAGGACACGTGCTTCAACAGATGTTAGCTTCTCACTTATGTTAATCCCAAATTCCTTCGCGTAAGGATCTTGGTCATATCCGTTTTGATGAACTGTCTGAAAACAAATTCATTTAGTCGTCTAGGACAAGCTAATAACAGCATAGATCAACAAGATTCTGCCATTAAGGAAAACCCTAGTAGCATGTAATAGGAGTTTTGTGTGAAGATCTATTGCATGGAATGTTTGGACCACATGCAGATAAAAACAAAAATTCAAATAAAAACAAAGACCTAAGGATAGGACAATTAATGAGCATGTTGCATGCATGTGTTGCAAAGCACAGATTTGTTCACCAAAACCGTCAGTTTGGCTGGAACAGAAACCTACCACGTCTAGCCCTATCCAGCATGTAAATTTATATATTTAGTCCTAGGGTTAGGAGAAAACTCTGGACCTGTAGAATATCCATCTCCTTTTCTCTAGGCCTTTGGCATGTAACCTTTAGCAGTGAAGTGATCTGCTTTTCATTCAGCCTCTTTGTGTATCTCTGACCCTCAACAATCTTGCAGGCCTGGTAAGGTAAGTCGCGAAATCAGAATGTATTTAACACTGATATAAACACTACAAACTTTTACCGAGGAAATAACAATACAGTGCACAAAATTGACCAGCTAACAGAAAATTTCACTGTGCTTACCTCCATGGGTAGATAGTTTGCCTTCTTTTGGTTTCCCACCATAAGGCAAGGAAGATGTGAATGCTGAATGGTGAACCCATACATTTCCTTGAAATACTCCACGACCGACTTCATATTCATTTGATCATCAATTGGGAAACTGTCAAAAGATGCAAAATGAACTACGGTTCTGCACTGTTTCGCATTTCTTGTATGACGTAGGATTGTAGGCTCACTCTAGTTACTGGTTGGATCAAATCGACATAAAAGTAAAATGTACTGCATTTGGAGGTCTATTTTTGCTTAGATTACGAATCAATGGAGTGTTTGAACTTAGACCTTTATGTCTGATGAAAATCTTAAGCGTAGAAATTTGCCAGATGATGGTACAGTACATATAGGAGCAAGGTAAACAAAGTGCAATTTAAACTTACATCAGTTCATGAGTAGGTTGTGCTGTCACCCCCGTGATGCGGTACTTCCGCCTAACATTTTCCCGGTGAGTAACTTCAACTTTCACACCCCTCAACGCTTTCTTGATCTGCTTGACATTAGCAAATTATTACATGCAAAAGAATCCTTTATTAGGAATAAGCACAGAAATCAGAAGGGCATAAAAACAAGCTGTCCCAAGCAAATAGCAGGTGGAACATGCCACACTGCAGTACTATTGCCAGATTCGTTGCTCCCCTCCCCACAGCACAAATTTTACCTTAATTCTGTTTGCATCCGACAATGGCCTTGACATGACATCCTTCCCTAAAATCTGGGCCACGAACTCGATCACCGGCAGCGCCTCGATGAACGCGGTGGACGACATATCTGGCATCACCATCACCATATGTAAGAACAGCAAGCACAGGACAAGGGCAGGAGATCACATGTATTGAGGGCGCCAAATATTCGCCAGCCAGCCAGCCGGGGGGACGAAGCAGCATCTCATCTCACCGATGTTAAGCGACAGGCCCATCTGGGTCGGCCGGATGCTCTGGTAGAACCCACACCAGGATTGCAGGCCGTCGCCGAGCCGCTGCGGCTTCCTTATGTCCGGCGAGTAGAACGACCGCCCTATCGGCACGTACCTAGGAGCAGCATTGGACAGCAGGCAGGCGCCATCAGTTCAGTTCAGTTCAGTTTCAGTTCCTTGCAAGAACGCACGGAGGAAACTTGAAATTGCAACGGGCAGTGCGTGCGTTCTTCGAATTTAATGCAGGGGGCGATGGAATACCTCTGGTTGGCGAGCTCCCTGAGGACGATGTCGAGCACCTGGATGGCCTCCTGCGGCGCGTCGGCCTGCCGCCCGGCGATGAACTCGCGGAGGTGGTGCAGGTCGGCGCGCGCGGCGAACTTGATAGCGACCCTGTACTCCCTCTCGCTGCAGCACGCGCGACCAGGCAAACGGTCAGACATGGGGGCAGCCATCAACAGATGGCAAATGCGGCGGGTGCGTACCGTGGTGGGACGCCGGTGCCGATGTCTTCGTCGGTGAGGCGCACGACGAACTCGCGCGCGTCGAACGGAAGGGTGCCCGCGGTGTAGAGGCTGCTGCGGCCGTCGTAGGCCGGGAGGCGCATCCCGAGGTCGGACTCCCGGTAGAGGCGGACCAGCTCCGCGATGATGGCCCGGTTCACGTACCGGGAGCTCACCTCCGGCGTGATCTTCACCTGCAAAATCAACACAGAAACAACAATCCAAAGCTCAGACATTTTCTCTTCTCGATTGTGCCATTCGTGAAGCTGTTCAAGCGGAACGGCGAGGAGGAGGAGTACTTACGTCGTACTGGGTGAGGTCCTTATCCGGAATCTCGGCGAGGAAGTGGTTGGCCTTGACGACGCAGCGCGCGCCCACCGTCCCGAACCCGGGCCGCCGGCAGAACGCGAGCCCCTTGCTGCTGGGCACGGGCGGCCCAATGACGGCGCGCGTCGCCACCAGAGGCGCCGCGGGCTCCGGCGCCGGCCGAGGCTCCACCGCAGGCCTGGCACGCCCGCGCCCGCCGCGCCGCCTCCCGCCGCACTTCTTGGCTCCCTCCGGCGGCGGCGGAACCGCAGCCGCCGTCTCCGCCTTGGGCTGCGCCACGCTGCTCTGCAGCGGCTGCTTCCTGGGCTGCCCCGCGTGCCCCTTCCCTCCGCCCCTCGCGGCCGCCGTCTGGCGCCGCTGCGGCGGCGGCGGCGGAGGCGGCGTCATCTCCAGGACCTCCAGCATGTGAGCTGAGCGGCAGGCGACGAGTTCGTTACCCGACAAGGCGGTCGCTGGCCCCTCTCCCTGCACGGTGGCCTTATAATGTTACCACACCCTCTCTCCGTGATCAGCAGCAGCAAGCAAGGTGGCGACTGGCGAGCAGAGCGAAGCGAAGGAAGAGCCAAGCCAAGCACGAAATCCCGCCGAGTAAAAAACGAAGCTACCCGGGTGAAAACAAAGGGGTCCTGGGGGGTAAGTGGATCGCCGGAATTAATGAGGCGCGGGACAGAAAGGCATTAGAACCGGCACGGCACTGATGCAGCAGGTTTGACCTGTTGGGGGCTACTGGCGGACGGACGGACGGACGCCGCAGGGCGGGGGCGGGGGTGGGGGCGGTGGCGATAAATACATCCGCTGCGGCGGCGCACGGCGGGCGGTGGCTGGAATTAATCCGTCGTCCCTCCGGGATATTTTTTTTACCAAAGGTGGAAGGCGTCGTAGAAACGGGGGGCAACGGGCAAGCAGAACGGGGTATGGGCCTGGTGGATTAATTGGGGCGCGGGGTAAAATGGTGGGGAGCTGAGCTTCGGATGGATGGATGGATTGTTGTTATCGAAGGCAGGAAGGATGGGGATTTTTATTGAAAACTGCATCGCATGTTCGTGCGGCTGGCCGCTAGTGCGTGCTGCTAGGAGTACTATTATTATTGAAAACGAAAAGATGGAGTACTAGTAGTAGTAGATTGTTTCTTTAGCCTAAAGAAAGAGCATGTGTGCTTAATGATACAGTGATGTGCATTCTACAAATCTGTGAGCTGTAGCATTGTACTTATCGATGTTTGGTACTCTCTGAAAGCAATTTTCAGATGTTCTATTTTTCCTTTTTGACTAGGGATTGTCTGCCATAGAATACAAATACCAATTCTTTTTTTGGGTACTAACAATGCAAAAACAAGCATGGCGAATATAGTATGGAACAGTAAAATCAAGCCAATGTGTCAACCCACGATTTTGGCATCGGAAGTGTGCCATTTGTGTTGAGATGGGGCAAATTTTTTCCTCAATTTATAAATTGAGAAGGAGTGACTTGTTAGTTAATTTATGAAAAACTTAGATGAAGACCGATATAAAAAAGACAATGTCAAACAACTCACACAAAGGAAGAGGGCGCCCTAGCAACTTTCCCCCATCACACAACAACTAATACCCCTAGCACTTTTTTTTTTGTGGGTAATACCCCTAGCACTTGGTACTCTCTCAAAGCAATTTCCAGATGGTATGTTTTTTCTTTTTGCAAGGGGATTGCCTGCAGAAGGTGTCTTTGACACATGGGCATCGGTGCTCCCTTTATTTTCAGATTTTTGAAAAATTCAAAATCTAACAAATTCTATGTCCCTAAAAATTATTGCGTTAAATATATAGATAGATATATATAGAAGGAGTGTATACAAAAAAATGTTAAACAATACGTTGAATTTTGAGAAATACAAAAGGATAAATTTCTAACAAATAGATCCGTCTTTTTTGTATCTCCAAAAATATAAAAAATTTAACAGGACTTTTTTTTTGCGTACACTCCTCCTGTATATATTTAACGTCATAATTTTTTTGAGACATAGAAATATAAGATTTTGAAATTTTCAAAAATCAGAAAGTGAAGGGAGCACCGGTGCCTATGTGCAGAAAATCCCTTCTCGATTGTCTGTTGCAATATAAATGCCAATTCTTTTTTTTGCGGGTACTATCAATACCAATTTTGGATAACACGGAATTTTCAAAAAAGAAACAACAGGGTTTTATGTCTGATAAACCTGTTTCCCGAGGGTGCTCGGCATATCCGGTAACCAAAACGCTGGTAGCACACCGGTGCTTTTAGAAAGGATTAAGAGTGAGGTTTTTCGATGGGTTTTAGCCGACGCAAAGCACATGAGTAACTTGATGCCACAGAGAGAGTACGGTTGTTGTAATATGAAACTTTACTTTCTTATACACTCCTTCCTTATTTAATTGAAAACGGCAAAATGTTTGGCCTCGTTTAAAAAAAGAAGGCAATAGGACATAGTAGTAAACAGTTTTTTCTACAGTATACCCGTTCCTCCCAAACTCACGATAATGAAAACACGAGACGGCCAATACCCCCTTCTTATGTTTTCATGCTTGGAACATCCCTGCTTTTCTTTCCCAGTCCCAGCTCATGCGAAAATTCCGCTGTTGCTGCAACGAAACCTATGCAGTACGAACATGCTGGCAATTTTGAAATTGGCAGACATGGTCCCGTCACTATATATATAGTATCGTAAACCTGACGCTTAAGCGTAGGCCGTGCTCGGCCCGGCCCGGCCCGGCCAATTTCAAAAACCCTGTCCGGCCTATTCAAACAAACAACAAAGCAGCGCTACACGAGACCTACACTACACACACCGGCAGCGTCCTGGAGCCGCCCTCGGCCTCGGTGGGCGCGCGTACGCTTTGGCAGCGTGCCATGCCACCCGACGCCGACAGCGAGGAGGGCGCTCCACTATTCCAGAATAGAACCCCCCTTCCTGCCTCATGGCCCAAACGCATTCTATAATCTAAACTAATCGCCGCAGCGGCAGCACGACACGACACGAGCGCGGACCGAAACACTGCGCTGTCTGCGCCCGACCCGTACGCACTGTACGTACTCGCCGCAGAGGCAGCAGACGTGCTGGAGAATGAGCGCGAGCTTCTACGGACGGACCACGGTCCACGGAGACGGAGCGAGACAAAAAACAGGAAGACAGTAGGATACGGGGCGAGAGCGACGACGGCGGCGGCGGCCCCGGCGCGTCGTGTGCCGCGGCCTCGGTGCGCGCGGGGGTGTGTCCCTGTTTCGTGATGTGTGGCCGAGGGAGACAAAGCGGAGCGTTCGGCCGGCGCGATCAGAGGCCGCGGCGCAGGCGGAGCGCGCAGACGACCTACCTACACGCTACGCAGGCACGGGGCAGCAGCAGCGGCGGCACGAGGCAGCGGGGCCAGGCCCCAAGCAAACACACTCTGCCTGCGCACCGCACTACACCGGACCGCACCGAACTCCCCTGCCGTTGCCACTGCGTCTGTGCGTGTGTGGGGTTAACGCCTGCCCGCCTGCCCTGAGCGCGCATGGCATTGGCATTGGCATTGGCATTGGCATGCCCGCGGGCTGCGTGCCCCGCCTGTGCCCGTGCAGGCGCCGTGCCGATCCTGCCGGCCGCGTGCTGCGGTGCGGCATGGCTGGGTGCGTTTCGGGTCTCATCTCCCTTTGTGGCTCAACTAAAAAGGAGCCATCATGGCATGCGGGGAGGGGAGGGGCCCGGACTGTTTTTCTTTCCGTCGGCCGGAAGATCGTGAGACCAGATCCCCCTGCTGCCCCAGCCGTCCTGCACGACGGATTGGATTGCGGAATGCAACTGAGGGCTCGTTCGTACGGAACGGAATTATCAACGTGGAACCCGTTTTTGACCAAATGGCTGGGAAGGAGATATCGCCATGATGCGCGCGTACGAACGGGGGAAGGGAGGGAGAAAGCCATCATTGACGATGGTGCAGGCAGCGGCACGCCGGATGTGCAGATTAAACCTGCTTGCTGACGGGGGCGCAATCATGGCGGCGTTGAAGCTGGAAACGGACCCATGATGCCCGGCAGCCGTGCATGCATAATCAGCATATGCTTCTGTTCTGTTTTCCCTATCGGAGCGAGAGACCGGACGGGAGAGAGAGAGAGATTTTTCGGTGGGAAGGAAGCGCACTACGCACGTGAAAGGGCAGGGTGCGGGTTGGCACTGAGGCAGCCGTATCACGAAAATAGACGTGAGAATCGTTCGGTCCAGAACCGTGGGCGTATATCGTTTCTGGCCGGCGCCAATGTATACCGACGCACGCACGCACGACCAGTTCAGGCCGCCCGGCCGGTGCCGTCCCGATCTTCCCCGTGTTGTTTCAGACTGGCAGAGAGCGACGCGACGTGCAAGACTGCAGCCGGAGAGCGGAGCATGCCATGGCAAGGCCAGACGTCGATCGAGAGCGCCGGTCTGGCTGTGGGGATGGACGGCGAAGGCAGAGCCGAGCACGGGAAAAATGCGACGAATCGACAGCCCATGGTGCGGTTCGTGCGTGCGTTCCCGGGAGGTCGCCGTCCGGGCCCCGTCGGCGTGCCCGCTCGTTCACGCGCGCACGCGGCCACGTACGGTACGGGCGCAACACACACAGGGGACGGATCAGGCCAGCAGCGCAGCGGGCACGCGCGCGTTGGCGTGGCGTCGCCGGGCCGGGCCGGCCACGCGCGGTGGCTTGCACGCTGGTCCCGATCGAGAAGGAGAGGAAGCCACGCGCGCGTGGAGTGGGGGTGAACGGAATATGGTCCTAGTTTTTTTTTTTCTTTCTGCCCCTCTTTTATGGAGCAAGGGTTCCTTTCATTGCTGAGAAGAATATCATGGCGGTAACTTATAAAATTGACTGACGTGTCTAATTCTCAGTGAGACGATGGTATACCATCTCATTTACAAATCTACTTGCAAGTAAAATATATCCCTGTCACAAGAACTACACTTGAAATATCGATTTGCAACCCCGCTTATAACAGAAAATCTCACTTGCAACCCCGCTTGTAGCTAACTACGAATCACAATGGAAATCCTAAGCTCTAACTTAATTCTCGGTTAACTGAGAAACTAATAATTAGCAAAATCATTGTAAAATTGGTGCAGACGATCATGAAAAAAAACTATAGTTCTCTTTCACAGCATTGACACATAATCGTTCTACCGTGTCATATAATCGAGATGCGGCATACATCAAAATTATATGTTCAATTATAATTTTAAACTAAAATGACTAAGAAAAGACTAAATTCGCATAAATGTGTTCTTCCTTTCCTTCTCTCTTTGTGTTCTAGTTTTTCATTCTCATTGTTGGAGCTTAGTTACCTTTGTTTTGGGCATGGGATCTGGTGTTTGGGCAACATTTGACCTTAAGTTCTTGTGTTGATGTATGGTTGTAAAAACCTTAACACATGGCTAACGTTTGGCAAAACAAAAATGTGGCCCAAGAGCCCTGCAGAGTCATATATCAGGCTTGCTAATCGTACGTTGCATTTGATCTTTTCATGTCTAAGTCGAATTTCAACTTCAATTTAGTCTTATATAGTATATTGACAACCGAGTCACGAACAAGGAACACCTTATGCGTTACTAGGGTTACCGGCATGTAACCCGAATTCACGGTTCCTCCTGGACAAATGTGTTTAGCGCCAAAAAGTTCCAATTCGTTTAGATTTTGGCCAGGTAGTTAGTCCAACCAGAAATAATAGTTGTATGTGTTTCTCTTCCGGTGTCTCCACACAAACCCCATCTCGTCCCACAAAAATGGGATTTGAAATGTTTGCAAGTTTGAAATCAAAATTTCATTTGAAAATCTCATGTAATAGTCGACAGGTAACTTTTTATAACCACAGCTATCGGAAATCCCAGTACTCCCAGAGTCATTCTTTCCCTTACGTTTGTCTAAATAAACCCATCGTGTTGGTTTTAAAAAAAAAGTACACCAAACGGGCACGCATAGAAGTGGCGTGTAGCAGCGCACGCTGCCGGCAGGCAAGCACGAGTGCTCCAATCTCAAGCCCCAAGCACGCGCGCGTCTTTACCCATTTTACCCCTTCACGGGTTGCTGCTGACGCACGTGCGGGCCCGCGCCTCTCTGCCGCAGCCGTACGGGCAGCACAGCACGCCGCGCTCTAGCGCAGAACCGATAACGGCCGCCCGCGCGCGTGCGTGCACGTTAAATCCACCCTACCCGTCACGTCGGTCGCCCGGCCGGGCACCGCCGCGCCCAGCAGCCTGCCGGCCGGCGGAGGCGATCGGTGAGTCGACCGGGCCGTACGCGTCGCCGCGATCGGATCGAGCGTATCGCGCCGCTGACGTGACGCGATGTACGCATGCTACTAGGTGATGGCCCGGCCTCCCTATCCATGATGGATGGACGGACGGACGGATGATGGATGGATGGGCCGACGGGTGACGTGCAGGCCAGGCAGGCAGACACCGGTGGCAGGAGTGGTAGGCTCGCTGGGTCGCTCTACTGCCCTGCTAGCTCCTCTCGTCCATGGGTGAAAGCAAAAGAGAAGAGGGAGGAAAGGAAAGAGGCTTTTGGCGCGGACCCATGAAAGCTCCCTTATTTTTTAACCGCTTTGATGGACGAAAGCGAGGGAAAAGAAGAGGAGCTTTGCTTTTGAACTGGACTCCATTTCTTCTTTCGGTTGCGTTTTTTCCCTTTTCTTTTTCATGCATGATGGAGATGCCATTCCTGTATAATCAGTTCACTGTGGTTTGTTTTCAGCTCACTGCTCGCAACACATGCAGTTCGCTCTGGAACGAGATACGCACTCACACAATAGAGGTCACGAAAAGGAGTACATATCGCCACACGTGGGGTCCACCCGTTGTGTCCAGTCACTAGCTAGCCACATGTAACTTGGCAGGCAGGCAGGCCGAAAAACATTTGTGTCGGCATTGTGTGGCATGGCAGGACAAGTGGATGATGAGCTCTACCGCTGCTTTCATGGGAAGGAAAGGACGGACGATCTGTTTAGGGGTACCCGGCCTATCGCGGAAGCAAGAAGGGGAGTCGGGAACACGACGAGGCGGAAGCGAACAAGCGAGGCAATCATGAGTTGCTCCGCCGGAGTTTGAAGGAAGGAGAGCTTCTTCGGCTTGCATGCATGCATGCGGCGCATTTAATGGGCGAGAGAGAACAAGCAGAAGAGAACATGGCCGTGATGTGTGATTGGGATCTCGACAGTGTAGAGAGAGAAAGAATAGGGAGAGAGAGAGAGAGAAAGAGAGAGATTTTGGTTGGGTTCAGGCCATGCCATGCCATGGCCACGCAGCTTTATTTGGGGCAACAAAAAAGCCGGTTTCCCCTCACTTGCTGTGCATGCGGCCGCGCTCCATCGCCTCAAAAGCGACGGAAAGAATCTCGAAGGGGTTCGAGAGAGAAAAATAAGGAAATCAACGATGGGCATATATTCAAGCGAATGTAGAGCGAATAATGTGCGCGCATAGATTCGGGATGCAGCATGATGCTCAGCATGTACCCGTGCACAGTACTAGTACTGGGACTACTACTCCATTGATTAGCTGGCTAGGCCACTCTCTCACTGGCATTCCATCTCGCAGGCATTGCTCAACAAAAAAAGAGTGTGTACTGTTTCTTCCTAGATGCAATATAAGTTCATGACATCAGAGCTGAGATAAGCGAGTATCCATACTCTAGCTTGAACAAAACATATGAAAGCACATAACCAACAAATAAAATCTGAACATGGGTTCACGGCGCGGGGGGGGGGGGGGGGCTTGGGGGGGGGGGGGGGCTTGTGGGAAACGTACCTGATGCGTGAGGAGAGAAGAGGAAGTGTCCTCAAAATCCAAAACAGCTAGCTCTTCGAGGAACAGCAACTCTCCGCTCAAAAAAATCTTGCTCGTCGGCGCGGCTCCACGGTAACGCAGCGGAGGTATAGCAGCAAGGCAACGGCTAGGCAGAGTATGACAATGAGCAAGCTAAAGATCCCACCCAAAGACGGAAGGGTGGTGAGCTTATATAAAGCCGGGGGAAATTAAAGCCGTCGGACGCAAAGCTAAGCTAAGCTAGCCGGGGGGCCATATGCATGCATGCAGTCTACACCGAGCTAATAAAGCTCCAGTGCCCGCGCACACGCACAAAGCGGCCGGCCGTCTTTTTACGCGCCCGCTTCTTTTCACCCCCGGCCTCTATTAAAATTAACCCAGCTGCTGCTTCTTTTTCTCGCCTCTCGTCTTTAAGCATAAGCCGAGGCCTCTGGCGCGCGCGTACGGCTAGTTTTACCGCGTGGCGTCCTTTACGCACGGTGGAAAAAAAACTCGGTTTAGTCGAAAAAAAGAAAAGAAAACTCGGCCGACCGAAGCCACTTGGGAATTGTTTGTTTGACGCGGACGAACTCGGTGTTGGGCGGCCAATCGACCGTTTCCTTCGATCGAGGCGTCGTGCTTCGGGCTACGAGCGCGCGCGTCGGGCGTCGGCCGGCGCGCGCGGCGGCGAGAGGCGTCCTCATCTACGTCGGTCGGAGCAAAGCGACGTAAAAGGAAAAGCCATGGCATCGGCATGCATGCATGCACGCGACGGAGGGAGGGAAAGCGACGAGCCACAAGTGAAAAGAGATGTGTGTGTGTTGCGAAAAAAAATCCACACTCAATTTGCGGTAATTAGAGTCGCTTTTTTGTTCCTTTGAGAGAGAGAGGAAAAAGAAAGAAAGAAAGCTTGCGCTGGCTTTGGCTTTGCGCATGTTTTACGTGGCCGGGGGCACGGTCACCGAGCTTCTGTGTTCTCTGTAGTTCCGCTAGCTCCGGTGGACCGCGCGCGCGGGGGTAGAGTCTGAGGAAAACTGTTAATGGGTACAGGGTATACTGGACCACGGGTAGCTGCTGCATGCATGCTAGCTTGGGGTTGATGAATTTACTAGATTCAACCTACAGTGATACAGTTTCGTGGATGTTAATACAGCGAGCTACAGTTCGTACTACTCCCCCAGCATGCTCAAGTGGGCACATATATAGGAGCACATGCTCCCGGGGCAAAACGGGTGATATTCTTAATACGGTACTCCGTGTAAGAAACCTGAGAAAAGTTACACATGTAGTACGCGCATGCCGAGTCTTCTGTATACTCACGTAAATTTTCATTGAAAAAATATACGTTTTAAGCTGAGTGAGTCATACAAAGTTCACAAGTCAAGAGGAAATAAAAAGTTTGCTCGGACTAAAGCATTGCCCAAACTAAGAAAGCTGTTATAATTGTGACAAGTAAATAACGAAGGTCGAAATCGAAACACAGCAAGGAGGACACATATTTAACGTGGAAAAACCTCTCTAACAAAGAGAGGAAAAAACCACGGGCGCCAGCCAGCAAAACTTTACTATATCAGAGAGTGTTTACAAACGCCGGGGATTTCACATATGCAACTTATCCCAGCCGGCGGCTTGCAAGAGCAGTGTCGGAGCTAGCTCACTGCCGGAGCCCGGGCAAGGTCTACCAGTGACGCCGCTGGCCGGAATTGTTTACTATATCAGAGAGTGTTTATAAACACCGGGGATTTTACAGATGCAAGTTATCCCGGCCAGCGGCTTGCAAGAGGTTTATATAACGGTGGAAACCTATGTCTTCGACGATCCGTACCGACGGGCCTTGCTCCACTCGTCAGAAGTTGGTCTATACTTTATAGAATTTGGATCAACATATAACAAACTCCGCCTTGAGAAAAATTCCTTCTTATAGCATCAGCGACAATCATCTCCTTAAACAAACAAAGCAAAATACTTTCGGCGCCAATAGCCACTTGGGATAATTAGTTAAATCAACTAAGTTCGAGCAAAGCTCAAACATAGCAACAGGAACAAGTTTAGTCATCATATCAGCAGGATTATCATGAGTGCTGATCTTGCATACCTTTAATTTACCTTGAGCAACAATGTCTCTAACAAAATGGTACTTGACATCAATGTGCTTAGTTCTCTCATGGAACATCTGATCTTTTGTAAGGTATATGGCACTTTGACTACCACAAAACAAAGTAATGCAATAATCATCTTCACAAAGCTTAGCAAACAAACCTTTCAACCAAACAGATTCTTTGCAAGCTTCAGCAATAGCCATGTATTCAACTTTAGTAGTAGATTGTGCAACAACGGCCTGCAATGTAGCCTTCCAGCTAACAGCACAACCACCAACATTAAACACATAACCTGTGAGGGATCTTCTCTTATCCAAATCGTCAGCAAAATATGAATCCACATAGCCAACGAGTCCCTCACCGGTCCTGCCAAACTTCAAACAAGCATTGGAAGTGCCAAGAAGGTACCTGAAAACCCACTGAACAACCTTCTAATATTCTTTACTAGTATTAGCCATGTATCTACTTATCAAACTCATAGCATACGATAAATCAGGACGGGAACAAACCATGGCATACATCAAAGAACCAACAACACTAGAATATGGCACCTTTGACATGTACTCAAACTCTTCATCAGTAGTAGGACATTGTGAAACTGACAATTTAAAATGAGGAGCAATAAGAGTACTAACTGACTTGGCACCATCCATATCAAAACGATGAAGAACTTTCTTAATGTAACTTTGCTGACTAAGAAACAACAAACCAGATTTTCTATCTCGGGTGTGTTGGAATTATGCCCTAGAGGCAATAATAAAGCTGTTATTATTATAATTCTTGTTCATGATAATGTTTATATTCCATGCTAGAATTGTATTAAGCGGAAACTTTAATACTTGTGTGGTTTGTGAAGAACACCGTGTCTCTAGTACGCCTATATGGACTAGCTCATTGATCAATGATGGTTAAGGTTTCCTAACCATAGACATGAGTTGTCAATTGATAATGAGATCATATCATTGGGAGAATGATATGATGGACAGACCCAAACTAAGCGAAGTAATTAGAACGTGTCATCGTGTTCGTCTTTGCGAAGCTTTTCTTATGTCAAATATTGTATTCCTTAGACCATGAGATAATACAACTCCCTGGTATCGGAAGAAAGCTTTGAGGTCATCAAACGTCATCCTATGAGAGGGTGATCATAAAGGTGTCTCTCACGTGATCGGAAAGTATCTGTTGGGTTGTATGTATCGAGATGGGATTTGTCCCTCCCAAGCCGGAGAGATATACTTCGGTCCCACTCGGTAATCGATATCAACACCGCTTGCAAGCATGTGGTTAAGGAGTTAATCACAAAGTGATATCGGATTACGGAACGAGTAAAGTACTTGCTGTGAACGAGATTGAACTAGGTATGACGGTACCGACGATCAAATCTCGGGCAAGTAAAATATCGCGAGACAAAGGGAATATATATATGGGATTGATTGAATCCTGACATCGTGGTTCATCCGATATGATCATCGATGAATGTGTGGGAGTCAATATGGGTTTCCAGACCCCGCTGTTGATTATTGATAGAAGATCATGTCTGCATATTCTCGAACCCGCAGGGTCACACACTTAACGTGTCTCGACGCTAGGATAGATTGGATAATTGGTTTATGAGTTTTTGTTCGGAGTCTCGGATGGGATCCGGGACATCACGAGAGGTTCCGGAGTGTTCCGGAGAATAAGATTCATATAAGGCAGTGCAGTTTTTGGAGTTCGGAATTGTTCTGGGTTAATCGGTATTGTACCGGAAGCTTCTAGAACCTTCCGGAAGGGGGCCAACGTGGCCACACCTTCTGGGAGGGGGCATGGGCCTATGAGGGAGTGCCCTGGCCGCATTGGGCCAGGGGCACAAGGCCCCATAGGGCCCAGCCGGCCAAGAGAGGTTTAAACTCGAGATAGACCTTCTAGAAGGGGGGGTTTCCTTGCCCCCCACTCCTTATCCTCTGGGGCCGCCGGTTTGGGCTTGGGGGAGGGGCTAGGGCTGCGCCCCCCGTCTATATAAAGAGGGGTGGGGGCGCACCAACCCCCTACACCTTCCCCTCCAACCCTAGCCGCCCTGCTGCCCTCCTCTCTCCCTCCCGACTGCTTATAGGCGAAGCCCTGCTGCAGAAATTCTCCACCAATTGCACCGCTCCGTCGCGTTGTAGATCCAACCCATCTCTCCACCATACTTGCTGGACCAAGGAAGGAGGAGACGTCGAGGTGCTGCACGTGTGCATCTCACGGAGGCACCGCCACTTGTGGTGCAGATCGGATCGGATCGCGAGGAGGAGAAGCGAGTACGACTACATCACCCATGTTCCGTTGTGCGAATCTTCAAGGGTATGAAGATCTAATCCAATCTCTCTCGTTGTTTGCATCTCCTAGATTATATCTTGGCTTTCCCTCTGTTCGCATCCGTAGAAAATTTTGATTTACTATGCCGCGAAACCCTTCAGTGGTATCAGAGCTAGATCTATGCGTAGATGTGTTTCACGAGTAGAACGCAACATGGTTGTTGCGGGCGTTGATGTTTTCTGTTGCAAGCCTCTTGTTTGTGTTCTTCTTATGACGCGGGATAGTGAGATTGAAGCGGTCCAGGCCAACCTTATGCGACGTCGTTCGCGAGACCGGCTCCGCACTTGACGTGTGGCTTGTTCCACACATGCGGCTGGTGGATGTCAGTTTCTCTCACTATAGTTGTCATGGGATTAACACCGGAGTTTGGAAACCATAATATCACCGTTGTGGCTTTCCGTAGGTAAGAATCGTTCTTAGCATCTACTCCCATAAGCCACGTAAAACATGCAACAACAAAGTAGAGGCGTCTAACTTGTTTTTGCAGGGAGTGTTTTTCTGTGATATGGTATGGCCCAAGATGTGATGTGTATATTGTATGCGATGATCATGTTTTGTAATGTTTCACGACTTGCATGTCGATGAGTACACAACCGGCAGGAGCCATATGGTTGTCTTTATAATTGTGTATGACCTGCGAGTCAACTTCTTATACGCCATGTAATAGCTTTACTTTATCGCTAAGTAGTTAGCAATAGTTGTAGTTGCTATTCGTGGTGGAGGCAATCATGGTGGAGTGATGGAGATCATGCGGGAACGCACAAGATGGAGATGCGCGAAGATTGGCTATACCATGTCACATAAAGTTATATGCATGTGATGTTTATCCTTTTATGTATCTTATTATGCTTAGATCGCGACGGTAGCATTATAAGATGATTCCTCACTTAAAGATCAAGATAAAAACTGTGTTCTCCCCAAGTATGCACCGTTGCGAAGGTTCGTCGTGTCCAAGCATCACGTGATGATTGGGTGCTATAGACTCTACGCTCACATACAACGGGTGCAAGCCAGTTTTGCACACGCGGAAATACTTGGGTCTAACTTGACGAGCCTAGCATGTACAGACATGGCCTCGGAACACAAGAACCGAAAGGTTAGGCATGAGTCATATGAATGATATGATCGACACTTCGTTGTCCACCATTGAAGCCACATCTCTTCTCGTGATGGTTGGATTAGGTGTGGTGAATTTGGATCATGTTCACTAAACAACTTGAGGGATGTTGAATTTAGTGGGAGTTCATCTAGTAATTTGATTAAAAGTTGAACTAGTTATCATGAACATAGTCTAAAGTTGTACTTGCAAATACTGTAGATCACATGGCCAAGTCCAACTTCAACTTCAACGTTTTTGCTGAGAAGGAAAAGCTTAGAAACAATGGGTCTAACTTCACCAATTGGTTCCGCAATCTAAGAATCATTCTCTCTGGCGGTCAAAAGGACTATGTCCTTGGGAAAGCGTTAGGTGACCCCCCTGCTGCAACTGTGTCGGCTGATGAGAAAGCTGTCTATCAGTCGCGCAAAGATGATTATGGTGTGATTAAGAGCACCATGTTGTTTGCTATGGAACCGGAACTTCAAAATCGTTTTGAAGACTATCCCGGGCCCTTTGAGATTCTCGAAGAGCTGAAAACCATGTTTCAGACTCAGGCCCGTTCTGAGAGATATGAGATCTCTGAGAAGTTCTTTAACTGCAAGATGGAGGAAGGGAGTTCCGTTAGTGAGCACGCCATTAAGATGACGGGCTACACTCAACGCCTTGAGCAACTGGAATACACGATTTCAGAGGAGCTCAAGATTGACAGGGTTCTGCAATCACTCCCTCCCAGCTACAAAAGTTTTGTAGTGACTCACAATCAGATTGGTTCCACTGATACGATCACCGAGCTCTTCGCAAAGTTGAAGTCCGCGGAAGTGGACATAAAAAAAGGATAATCATGTGTTGATGGTCAACAAGCCCACCTTTAAGAAAGGTAAGGGAGCAAAGAAGCCCTTCAAGAAGGGCGGCGGCAAGCGCAATGCCCCTGCTGAGAAGAAGCTCAGGTCTGGTCCCAAGCCGGACACTGAGTGCTTCTATTGCAAGGACAAGGGTCACTGGAAGCGCAACTGTCCGAAGTACTTAGCGGACAAGAAGGCTGGCACCATCAAAGGAGCTACGGAATAGACGGCGGCTTGCGAGGGATGAGGTGACGATGCGCGTTGGCAACGGATCAAGAGTTGATGTGATGGCCGTCGGCACGCTCTCCTTAGTTTTACCTTCGGGATTAGTTTTAAACCTTAATAAGTGTTATTATGTGCCTGCGTTGAGCATGAACATTATTTCTGGATCTTGTTTATTGCAAGACGGTTATTCATTTAAATCGGAGAATAATGGTTGTTCTATTTATATGAGTAACATCTTTTATGGTCATGCACCTATTGTGAATGGTTTATTTCTTCTAAATCTCGAAAGGGATGAACACACATCCATAACATTGAGGCTAAGAGATGCAAAGTAGATAGTGATAATACTACTTATTTGTGGCGCTGTCGTCTAGGTCATATTGGTGTAAAGCGCATGAAGAAACTCCATTCTGATGGACTTTTGGAGTCTCTTGATTTTGAATCATTTGACACATGCGAACCATGCCTCATGGGCAAGATGATCAAAACCCCGTTCTCCGGTATGATGGAGCGAGCAACGGACTTGTTGGAAATCATACATACCGATGTATGCGGACCGATGAGTGTTTCGACGCGCGGTGGATATCGCTATTTTCTCACTTTTACCGATGACTTAAGTAGATATGGGTATATCTATTTAATGAAACATAAATCTGAAACGTTTGAAAAGTTCAAAGAATTTCAGAATGAAGTGGAGAACCATCGTAACAGAAAGATTAAGTTTCTACGATCCGATCGTGGAGGTGAATATTTGAGTTATGATTTTCTCACGCATCTTAAAGCAAGTGGAATCGTTTCACAACTCACGCCACCCGGAACACCACAGCGCAATGGTGTGTCTGAACGCCGGAACCGAACCCTATTAGATATGGTCCGATCGATGATGTCTCTTACTGATTTGCCGTTATCATTTTGGGGTTATGCATTAGAAACCGCTGCATTCACTTTAAATAGGGCTCCATCTAAATCCATTGAGACGACACCGTATGAACTGTGGTTTGGTGCTAAACCTAAGTTGTCGTTTCTTAAAGTTTGGAGATGCGAAGCTTACGTCAAGAAGTTGATGCCGGACAAGCTCGAACCCAAAGCGGAGAAATGCGTCTTCATAGGATACCCTAAGGAAACTATTGGCTATACCTTCTATCACAGAACCGAAGGCAAAGTGTTATTCGCGAAGAACGGTTCCTTTCTTGAGAAGGAGTTTCTCTCGAAAGAAGTGAGTGGGAGGAAAGTAGAGATAGAGGAGGTTATTGAACCTTCTCTTGAATTGGAGAGTAGCGCAGCACCTGAAATTGTTCCAGTGCCGCCTGCACCAACAATAGAGGAAGCTAATGACAAGGATCATGAAGCTTCGGACGATGCTGCTACTGAACGTCGCATGTCGACAAGGTCGCGTGCCCCTCCTGAGTGGTACGGCAACCCTGTCTTGACTGTCTTGTTGGTAGAAGACAGTGAACCTACGAACTATGAGGAAGCGATGATGAGCCCAGACTCTGAGAAATGGCTAGAAGCCATGAAATCCGAATTGGGATCCATGAGCGAAAACCAAGTATGGACTTTGGTGGACCCTCCTAGCGACCGAAAGGCCGTTGAGTGCAAATGGATCTTCAAGAAGAAAACGGACGCGGATGGTAATGTTACCGTCTATAAAGCACAGCTTGTCGTGAAAGGTTTTCGACAAGTTCAAGGTGTTGACTACGATGAGACTTTCTCTCCCGTAGCGATGTTTAAGTCCATTCGGATTTTATTAGCAATTGCTGCGTTTCATGATTATGAAATATGGCAGATGGATGTCAAGACTGCTTTCCTCAATGGCAACATTGATGAAGAGTTGTATATGATGCAACCCGAAGGTTTTGTCGATCCTAAGGATGCTGATAAAGTATGCAAACTTCAGCGTTCCATTTATGGACTGAAGCAAGCATCTCGGAGTTGGAACCTTCGTTTTGATCAAGTGATCAAGAGCTTTGGATTTGTTCCAAATTGCTACGAAGCTTGTATCTACAAGAAAGTGAGTGGGAGCTCGGTGATGTTTCTGGTACTATATGTGGATGACATATTGATTATTGGAAATGACATCAACATGCTTAAAGATGTGAAGAGTTATTTGAACAAGTGTTTTTCAATGAAAGACCTAGGTGAAGCTGCTTATATATTGGGCATCAAGATCTATAGAGATAGACAAAGACGCCTGATAGCTTTAAGCCAGAGTACATACCTAGACAAAGTTCTGAAAAGGTTCAGAATGGATAAGGCAAAGAAAGGTTCGGTGCCTATGTTGTCGGGTAAGATATTGAGCAAGGCTCAGTGTCCAGCTACGGTAAATGATAGGGAAGCTATGAGCAAAGTGCCTTATGCCTCGGCCATAGGTTCCATCATGTATGCCATGGTGTGTACTAGACCGGATGTGTCCAATGCTCTTAGTTTGACGAGCAGGTATCAAAATGATCCAGGAGTGGAACACTGGACAGCCGTGAAGAACATCCTAAAGTACCTAAATAGGACTAAAGAAATGTTCTTAGTCTATTGGGGTGATGAACAGCTCGTCGTAAAAGGTTACGTCGACGCTAGTTTCGACACCGACAAGGATGATTCTAAATCTCACACAGGATACGTGTATATTTTGAATGGAGGATCTGTGAGCTGGAGAAGCTAAAGCAAAGCGTGATCGCGGGATCTACAGTAGAAGCGGAATACATGGCTGCTGCAGAAGCGTCAAGTGAAGGAGTTTGGATCAGAAACTTCATCACTGAGCTTGGCGTGGTTCCAAGTGCATTGGACCCACTGGAGATATTGTGTGACAACACTGGCGCCATAGCACTCGCTAAGGAACCAAGATATCATCCAAAGGCCAAGCATATCAACCGCAAGTTTCATATAATCCGAGATTATATAGCAGATGGAGATCTGAAGATTAGCAAAGTACATACAGATCTGAATGTCGCAGATCCATTGACTAAACCTCTTCCACGTGTAAAAGATGATCAACACCTCAGTGCCATGGGTGTGAGATTGTTGCCAGATGTAAACTAGATTATTGACTCTAGTGCAAGTGGGAGACTGTTGGAATTATGCCCTAGAGGCAATAATAAAGCTGTTATTATTATAATTCTTGTTCATGATAATGTTTATATTCCATGCTAGAATTGTATTAAGCGGAAACTTTAATACTTGTGTGGTTTGTGAATAACACCGTGTATCTAGTACGCCTCTATGGACTAGCTCATTGATCAATGATGGTTAAGGTTTCCTAACCATAGACATGAGTTGTCAATTGATAATGAGATCATATCATTGGGAGAATGATATGATGGACAGACCCAAACTAAGCGAAGCAATTAGATCGTGTCATCGTGTTCGTCTTTGCGAAGCTTTTCTTATGTCAAATATTGTATTCCTTAGACCATGAGATAATACAACTCCCTGGTATCGGAAGAAAGCTTTGAGGTCATCAAACGTCATCCTATGAGAGGGTGATCATAAAGGTGTCTCTCACGTGATCGGAAAGTATCTGTTGGGTTGTATGTATCGAGATGGGATTTGTCCCTCCCAAGCCGGAGAGATATACTTCGGTCCCACTCGGTAATCGATATCAACACCGCTTGCAAGCATGTGGTTAAGGAGTTAATCACAAAGTGATACCGGATTACGGAACGAGTAAAGTACTTGCTGTGAACGAGATTGAACTAGGTATGACGGTACCGACGATCAAATCTCGGGCAAGTAAAATATCGCGAGACAAAGGGAATATATATATGGGATTGATTGAATCCTGACATCGTGGTTCATCCGATATGATCATCGATGAATGTGTGGGAGTCAATATGGGTTTCCAGACCCCGCTGTTGATTATTGATAGAAGATCATGTCTGCATATTCTCGAACCCGCAGGGTCACACACTTAACGTGTCTCGACGCTAGGATAGATTGGATAATTGGTTTATGAGTTTTTGTTCGGAGTCTCGGATGGGATCCGGGACATCACGAGAGGTTCCGGAGTGTTCCGGAGAATAAGATTCATATAAGGCAGTGCAGTTTTTGGAGTTCGGAATTGTTCTGGGTTAATCGGTATTGTACCGGAAGCTTCTAGAACCTTCCGGAAGGGGGCCAACGTGGCCACAACTTCTGGGAGGGGGCATGGGCCTATGAGGGAGTGCCCTGGCCACATTGGGCCAGGGGCACAAGGCCCCATAGGGCCCAGCCGGCCAAGAGAGGTTTAAACTCGAGATAGACCTTCTAGAAGGGGGGTTTCCTTGCCCCCCACTCCTTATCCTCTGGGGCCGCCGGTTTGGGCTTGGGGGAGGGTCTAGGGCTGCGCCCCCCGTCTATATAAAGAGGGGTGGGGGCGCACCAACCCCCTACACCTTCCCCTCCAACCCTAGCCGCCCTGCTGCCCTCCTCTCTCCCTCCCGACTGCTTGTAGGCGAAGCCCTGCTGCAGAAATTCTCCACCAATTGCACCGCTCCGTCGCGTTGTAGATCCAACCCATCTCTCCACCATACTTGCTGGACCAAGGAAGGAGGAGACGTCGAGGTGCTGCACGTGTGCATCTCACAGAGGCACCGCCACTTGTGGTGCTAGATTGGATCGGATCGCGAGGAGGAAAAGCGAGTACGACTACATCACCCACGTTCTGACGAACGTTCCGCTGTGCGAATCTTCAAGGGTATGAAGATCTAATCCAATCTCTCTCGTTGTTTGCATCTCCTAGATTAGATCTTGGCTTTCCCTCTGTTCGCATCCGTAGAAAATTTTGATTTACTATGCCGCGAAACCCTTCAGGGTAATCTCCATACCTCAGATCTTCTTAGCAGCTCCAAGATCCTTCATCTCAAACTCACTACTCATGTGTGCCTTAAAAGTAGTGATTTCTTTCATTCTCTTGGCAGCAATTAACATATCATCAACATATAGCAGCAAGTATATAGGTGATCCATCAACAAACATATATAAACACAACTATCATATTTAGACCTCTCAAAGCCATGTGAGATCATAAATGAATCAAACCTTTTATACCATTGTCTTGGAGATTGATTTAAGCCATAAAGATACTTCTTTAATTTACACATAAAATCCTCTTTACCAGGCACTATGAACCCTTTTGGTTGGTCTATGTATATTTTCTCATCAAGCTCTCCATGCAGAAAAGCAGTCTTGACATCTAAGTACTCAAACTCAAGATCACGCATAGCCACAATACTAAAGAAAGTGCAAATGGAACTATGCTTTACAACTGGGGACAACACATCATTGTAATCAATACCTGGAATCTGGTTGAACCCTTTTGCTATTAACCTTGCCTTGTACCTTGAAGGCTCTTTAGGAGACAAACCTTCCTTTTTCTTGAAGATCCACTTGCAGCGGACCGCCTTCTTTTGTTTGGGCGAGCGCACAACATCCCATGTGCCATTTTTCTCAAGCGATTGTATCTCTTCTTGCATAGCAGAAATCCACTTCTTGCGGTCAATAGATGCAATGGCTTCATTGTTTGTAGCGGGTTCAGAATCATTTTCCACCTGTTCAACACAACTCAAAGCATAATGCACAAGATTACACTCTTCAATTAAACGAGTACGAGGACCACAGTTACGCCTCGGTCTATTAGCAGTAATGGAATCATGTGGCTGCTACAAAACTGTAGGTGAGTGCTGAACAACAATATCATCAATATTTTGCTCATGTGTATCTTCAACGACGGCATTATTATCAATAGTTTTCTGCAGGTTCTCCACCTGCACACTAACTCTCTCCTCTCCAACAGCAACAAGAGAGGGATCTGATGGCAAGCTATCATGATATATAACAGACTCATTGAAAACAACGTTTCAACTCAGCAAAATCTTTTTAGTTTTAGGATTCCATAGTTTATATGCTTTAACTCTTGAACCATAACCAAGGAATATGCACTTAATAGCCCTAGGCTCTAACTTTCCATTATCAACATGAGCATATGCAGTGCAGCTAAAAACTCTCAACTATGAATAATCAGCAGGCGAACCTAACCATACCTCAATAGGAGTTTTATTCTCAAGTGGAATAGAAGGTGACATGTTTATGAGGTAGCACGATGTGTTGGCTGCTTCAGCCCCAAAACGCCTATGCATACCTGCATTATACAACATACAATGAGCCCTCGAGATGATGGTTCTGTTCATGCACTCAGCCACGCCATTCTGCTGAGGGGTATAGGGGATGGTGTGATGCCTGATCATGCCATCGTTACTACAAAACTCCTCAAACTCATTAGAACATAATTCTGTACCATTTTCGGTATGTAGTACCTTTACCTTCTTCTCAGTTTGCTTTTTCAACCATAACTTTCTACTTCTTAAAAGCATCAAAAACATCAGATTTATGTTTCAAAAAATAAGGCCACACTTTTCTTGAGTAGTCATCAATAATAGTAAGCATGTAATTAGCACCACCAATAGAAGTTTTACGGGACGAACCCCATACATCATCATGCACATAATATAATATGCCTTTGGTGGTATGAACGGAAACATTGAATTTAACTCTTTTATGCTTACCAAAAATGCAGTGCTCATAGAACTCAAACTTACTCAAGTTGCAACCATCAATCAACTCTCTCTTGACCAACTCTGCCATGCATTGTTCGCTCATATTCCCAATACGCATATGTCACAGATGTGTTTTACCACAATCATCAGAATCATTAGAAGTAACAATAGCAGCAATACCAGGCAAAGTGCTACCTCCAAGAACATATAATTTTGCATAATTCATATCACCTATCATGTGAATAAGAGAATCTTTTAATACCTTCAGAACTCTATGCCCACCAACATACTTGTATCCATCAATGTCCATGGTACTCAGGGAGATCAAATTCTGGCCATGCTTGGTATGTGCTTCACCTCACTCAACGTGTGTGTCATGCCATCATGTGTTCTGATCTTAATAGATCCAACACCAACAATATGACATGGGTTGTCATCCCCCCCCCCACACAAAATCTCTAGTCTGCACAGACTCATATGAACTGAACCAATCTTTGTTACAACAAATATGAAATGAACATGCAGTATCAAGTATCCATTCATCATCACGAGAAGCACAAGCAGCAAAAATAGCTAAGCATTCACCATCAGAACTGTCAAAAACAACAGCAACCTTACCGAAACCTTCAGACTTATCTTTCGGTTGGTAAGTTCCGTTCCTTTTCTCCTTATTCTACAACTTCCAACAATCATCAATAACATGATTAGATTTCTTACAATACCTGTAGAATTTGTCCTTTCCCTTAGACTTTGAACAACTTCTGCCGTCCTTGCTCTTATCTCGGTTGCCATAGTTGTTGTTCCTCTGCTCGGTCCTGCCACGAACCTGCAGAGCCTCAGCCTTGGATGACATCCCTTCTGACCCTACCATAGTTTTTATCTTTTCCCTCTGTTTGAGGGCATCATGTACTTCAACAAGGGTTAGTTCATCACGGCTCAACAATATTGTATCATGGAAATTTGTATAGGAACTAGGCAACGAACATAAGAGTAGAAGAGCTAAATCCTCATCATCATAATTTACCTCCATAGACTGCAAGTATGAAACAATCTATTTAAACAGGGATAAGTGATTCATTACCGATCATCCTTCTTGCAACCTATGCGAGAACAACTTCATCTTCACATGCATCTTACTGGTTAGATCCTTTGACACATAGATCGTTTCCAGTTTTTCCAAAAGGGTAGAAGCAGATTTCTCTATCAACACTTCCTGCAAAATATTATTGGAAATATGAAGCTGAATCATTGACAAAGCCTTACAGTCCTTTTGCGGTGACTCAGCATACCACTGCATGATGTAGTACACTATAGTCGTTGACATAACACTAATGAAAAACCGTTCACTAGTATTACATCCCTCAGAGTAGTACAACAAAAACACAGCAGGTCCAAGACATGACTATAGGTTACAACTCAACTCTTTACACAGGATCCAGAGAACACTCTAGGTTAAAGAGAGAGAAAGAAGCTTCTTACAAAGAAGAACCAGAAATAAATAACTCAAAACTATTATATTATTAAGACTAGTATTTTAACTAATGGTCTAGCATTGCTGCTATTGCAATACGCTATAGAAATAGGTTCTATGGCTAGAGATTATATTCCTATCTACTCATTAACTTCGTCTTCACTTGGGTTGATGTATATGATGACTTTCTTGACTTCATTGAAGAGCTTTAGCTTTTGATGATGATTCCTGGAGCAGGATTTGATGTAGACGTCGTCTGTGTTGGCTTTAGAACCTACCAAGGGTTAAGAAGATACTTTGAGTACGAGCGTACTCAGAAAGTACACTATAAAATGAGTGTTTCATGCACTATATCTACAACCACAGACCATAGGTCGTAGGCAATGCAAGTTTTCATAAACATTTCTTCAAAGGTTGCTTTTATTCTGAAAAGCTATGTCCGTCAGCCTTCACGGGTTTACCAGAACTTTCATGGAGTTCCTTTCCCGCCGCGTTCGCAGCTCTTTTTCGGAATAGGGAGTAACAAGTTATAGTTCTTACACTCTGTAGAGGTGCGTTACTTTACCCATGAGAGACCTTAGCCTTGTTGCACAACCAAGTCATGACCTTGTCCATACTTCCTTGGTATGGGGCCCAGTCTAAGATCCAAGCCAATCACTACCCCCTTCGCGACCCCGCATGCCTCCTTGGTGTACACCATGCCCACATATTGAATTACGGCAATGGTTTGTACAAACCGTTAGATTCCAGAACTATCATGGGACGTTGAGGGTTCCCACCCATATGCTGCATATCCTCTACGAATTACCAATTAATATGCACGCTATGAGTGATAACAGCCACGACCTGCACATCCGGCTACATGCGAGAAGAAGAAGATACAACTGACTTCTCTGTCCCATTCTAAATCTCATGGTTAACGCGTGATATACGGCGCAAGAATCACTGGCGACATTGGTTGTTAAGTCCTAGATAATATGTTCCTTTACCACTGGAACTTGCATAGTAGGTTATTACCTTATGGTAAATAACCTATAATCATATTATTATGAAAATAGTGTTTTCGGACCTTTTTCAAATGCAGGTGATGACAACACTGGATTTGCAAAATACTTTATAGAAAATAAGCAAAGGACATGAGCAAGTGTGAACTTGCCTTTTGTGATTGCAATATTATGCACTCACAGTCTTCGAGACGACATAAGATCCAATATCTGAAATCAGCATCATTGGTCCGGTAAGGACTAATGTTTAAAGAAGCAAGATGCAGGTATGCATAAGTAATGATATGCATTTTGTAAAACTCCCAAACTGAATCCCCAATACTTTGAGTGAAGTGAATTCAAGTGATTCTTTTAAGAGTTGGTTTATCTTCAACTTTTACTTTATAAGTAATGATCTTTATAAAGAACCTAAGTGATAATAATTCTTAATACACAGGTAAAGTATAAATTAATGTGATTATGTTTAATTGTTATTTGGTGACTAAGGTAAGAGTCCTTGGTTTTAGTTGTTAAGAGTTGAAGAATTTATTATGAGATTATTCTTTGAAGTGGCAAAAAGAATAACATTTGAAGAAAATATTTCCTTTCTAAGGTTTAAACAATCATCATTGTTAATTGAACATGATTAATGTCTTTTGGTGTTTGATTTATTAGCTTGGACTTGAGATGCTTTATGTCTTAAGTTAAATAGACCAAAGTTAACTATAAAAACATAAGTGATTTATTAGACCTGATGTTTATAAGGTTTGAGACTAAAGTTAACTTTAAAAGGTTAAGTAAACTTAAGATGTAATAAATTTTCATTATTCCCAAGTTTTAGATTTATGATAGGTATAACTAAGGTGTGGAATTATTCACTTTATATTTTAAGTAAATGATTTAGATTAAATTTGTTTTGCTTATTAAGAAAATAATTTGTATTTATTTAATGGGAGCATAATTAGATGATCTTAGTAATTTGTTAGAATTTAAAGTTATGTTAATGATGGTTAAGATATAATGATTGTTCATCATTTTATATATATATATGAGTAATACTCGATAATATTTTTAAAAGAATACATTAAAGTTAAAAGTTATACTAGCTTTGATGAAGATAATGATCTCCTTGAGATTGTTATTGTTCTCCTTGTTTGTCCATATATGATGAGCAAGCAGTTGTTAAGGTATAAAATTTATTCATGTGTACTGATGGTTTAAAGAAAAATATGGCGATTAAGTCTAGCTTAGTAACTCATGTGTCACTAGCTAGACATGATGGCAAGTTATGTGGTACTTCCTTGGAAGGTGCATATATACCCACTTGTTTAGCTAGTTTGTGTGCTGCAGATGGCTAGCTAAATTGATTGCCATAATTCTTTTTCTTAGACCAAATGATGACAAACACCTACCAATTAAATATACTCGATGGATGCATAATTACTATGTGTGTGTAAACATTTCTGGGACATATCCATGTTTATTTGGACCAGTTATGTTCAGAAGATGGTTGGAAATAATTTATGTGATTTACCTTTTGTGGTGATGTTGATCTTAATATTGGTCAGTTCTTGGCCTCTCTGCTTACTAGCCATGCTCCTCCTGGACACTTCCATTAGTATGCTCCTCTTATGGTTGCTGAAGCTTGACTGTAGCTTGTGGTTATTTGTTGATCTTGTGATTCTGCTGATCTTGATCTACTCCTCATTGTAATGCTATTGATCTTGATCTACTCCTCCTTGTGCTCACTTGATCTATTCTTGGAAGGCTTAAGTAAGCAACTAGATATTGATTAAGTGGTGGATTTGGTGTAAGGATTGAATGTGTGTTCTTGAGAAGAACATGTACTGTGAATAGAACTGGGTGGATGTGGAAAGGAAGTAGTAGCAGTACTGATACGGTTGGTGCTCCTTTTCTATGGTTGGTACCTTCCCTGATGTGTTCCTGTGTTGACAGCAAGGTCTGCTTGCATGTAGTGACTGTGTTGTGTGCCTGTTAGTGTCATCTGTGGATCAGATCAAGTGAAACTTGATATTTGCTGTCAATTCCCCTTTTTACCACTTCATTTGGCTTTGGTGAAACTTGCCCCTGTACCAGCCTGTGATGCATTAGTCTGAGGCTTCTTTTTATGATAAGATTAGATACACACATGGCCCCTAACTAATACTCAGTGATGTGATTAAGCAGTGCACCCCACTGCTAAAACTGAGAGTATCACTAACCCCCTCTAATCCCTTTTATTTTGTTTGTCCCTTCCTGTTTATTGTTTTATGTTGCAGGGATCACTAAGAAGAGATGAAAATGTTGGAGGTGAAGAAGTGTAGTTAGGAAATAGTTTTGGGTTTTTTTCTTTTATTCTTTTGTAAAAATTATATTATTCTTGAACTATAAGATATTGTAATTTATTATTATAGTAGTAAAGTAAATCCTTTCTTCCTCAATTTCTCTTCCACTTTCCTTTTCTATTTGGAAAATGGTAAATACATTGTAATATTGTTTATCTAAATAAGTTTACCTTTTCCATTAATTCATTCCTATACTTTTGGATGATTTTAAAGATAATGTAATGTTTATTTTGTTTGTAATAAAGAGCTCTTTTATTTATTTTAGTAATGTAATTCTTTTTTTTCAGATTATTTGATTTCTGATACTTTACTTTTATTCATTAATTGTAAAAGACTAATGTAATACTATATGTATATATATATTAATAAAGAAATCCTTTTATATCATTTCAATTCAAGTTATTAAGTGTTTAAAATTTCCATTTGTGAATTTTATAAATTCATTTGAATTTCATATTTGAAATTCAAATACATTTTTGAGCAACTTTTCCCTAAACAAGGAATTCTATAAAGGTCATGTCGAAATCTAGCGCACTTGCTCCAAAGTTTCCATCAGAACAAGAGAGATCTCGATCCCTCAACAGCTCTTGTAGTTTTGCGCGAAAATTCCCCGGATTTTCTTATGCATGAATGCAATGCACACACCTGTATCCTCTATAATTCTAGGTGCTAATCCTGGGATGTTACACCTTTCGCTTCTCCTCGTCGGACAAGGTCTTAGCATCCTTTCCGTCGAATCCATCCAACGCTTCATCAAAATCAGAAGTTTGGGCAAGAATCGCCCGCATATTCACGTGCCACAAGGAGAATCTTGTGGTGTAGTCCAGCTGCGGTAGATCGAACTTCAATGACGATATGTCGCAAACTCTAGATTGGAACCTAGGGCTCTGATACCACTTGTTATAATTGCGACAAGTAAATAACGAAGATCGAAATCAAAACAAAGCAAAGGGACACGAATTTAACGTGGAAAACCTCTCTAGCAAAGAGAGGAAAAAACCACAGGCGCTAGCCAACGAAACTTTACTATATCGGGGAGTGTTTACAAATGTCGGGGATTTCACAGATGCAACTTATCCCAGTCGGCGGCTTACAAGAGGTTTATATAACGGTGGAAACCTAGGTCTTCAACGGTCCGTACCGACGGGACTCGCTCCACTCGTCCGAAGTTGGTCTATACTTTGTAGAATTTGGATCAACATATAAGAAACTCAACCTTGAGACAAATTCCTTCTTGTAGCATCAACAACAATCATCTCCCTAGACAAACAAAGCAAAATACACTCGGCCCAAGCCTCCGGGCCTCGCTCCACTCGTCAGAAGTTGGCCTATACTTTGTAGAATTTGGATCAACATATAAAAGAATCAAAGATCTCGAAAGTGGAAGGCGCTCCTCGTCTGGATAAGGTGGAGGTATAGCGTGTTGTCTCCGACACGTGTTGAAGCAGATCATCCAGCTTCTCTTTATCCCATAGTGTGCACTCAACGGGTATCATTGCTGCAAAAACTTAGGAATTTGAAAATTGAGCAGAGTAAGAGGCACGTTGAACTAAAACTTTCCCAATCACCTTATTATGTATAGTCCAAAGAGTCTAGGACATCGAGTCGAACACCATCCAGAATAGGTGGCGCCTCTCGTCGTGGTTCGTACGAGTCTTAAGGAATTCACCCAGATCTTTGGTCTCGCGACCTTGCGACGCTAGTAAGCATCACCACCACCCCATCCCCCTCTGGAATCGCCGGAGCACCGTCGCCGCCAGTACCCATTCGCGCCGCCCATCTGTGGTCGCATGCGTTGGCACCGTTAGATCTAGATCGTAGGGATTAGATTAGATCACTTATTCGAAAATGGTATCAGCAGATCTGGCCGTACATCGTCACTTAAATCCTATGGCTCACGTTGATCGATCCAGCTGAAGCGGTACGGGCCAATCAGAAGCGCCCACGTGTCTGGAAATTAGATTTAAAATCTGTTTTTGAATCTATTAGAATTACAAACTTGTAAAATTCATATCTTTAGTTCTGTTTGGCCAAAAATTGCAAATAATATATCATTGGATTCAGAAAATTAAACCCTACATTACTGTGGGCTTAAATTTGTATTTTTCTTCTGGAAAATTAGGTTTATTTGAAGAACACTTTATAGGCTTATTTTGGCTATATAAAATGTTTATAAAATTGTTTTGAGGCAAATTTGACTTTGCTTAGATTCTAGATAGATCACTTTGTGGTCAGTACTGTTTGGATTAACTTGTTGGTATAGAAAAATCATCTCATTGCATTTGCATGCATTCATATATATTTTTGTTTGATTATTTGAATGTGAATTGGGTGCTATTGTTTTATGTGTAGATTTTGGTTCTAGTGGTTATTGTGAGTGTGAGGATTGTTGCTACTCCCCAACTACCAAGGCAAGTGGTGCTTCATGTATTTTGTCCTTTTATTTTGACTATGCACTAGTGATATTTTGAGTAGGCCTTCCATGGAATTTTTCTAAGTATATATGCTATGCTATGCCTTGGGAAATCCTAGTAGTTGTAGTCTTGGTAGAATTTTCTCCAAGTTAAGTTACTTGTTATGTTATCATGCTTAGCCTAGATAGTAGCAAACAAGGGTGGAATATATACATGCTATGGAAATTTTGCTATGTCTTTGACTTGTGTTTTGATTAATAAAACAACTAAGTGAATGAATCACCTGGGTGGAATGCTATGATGGTTTGTGTTGAGTGGTTACACAAGGCCCATGTATATGGTTACCTTGTGTATCACACTTGTGGAAATCCACCCAGGAACAAAGGGATTTGAGATACTTAGTGTTTAGAGCTTCTAGTGCAACCACATGGCATATGGGCTCTGCCTTGATCATATAGGTTGCAATAACTTAGCCAGATGGACAGATGGTGGTAGGGGGATAGGTTGGAACGCGTCCATGGTGGTCTAAGGGAAGGCTTCTGAAAGATTTCATCTCGATGCATGTCGAGTCTTGTGGGGAAAGTGCACCACCTCTCGAGAGGGTAAAACCTAAGTACTTAGCCGTGTCCCCGGTAACGGATAATTTGAGCATCGAAGACATTGAAGCTATCAAGGATCTCCTCATCCCAATTTCTAAGTTAAAAACTTGTGGTTGAACAAGGGTTAAAGGTTCACCAATGTCTATTGGTGGTTCCTTGGGAGTTTTGACAAACAAAAACTTAGTGTTTTCAACTGACAAGAAAAACCTATTTTGAGCAAAGCAAGCCTAAGCTACACTTAGCCAAATTCATATAGATGATAGCTACTACTATTCTACTATGGTATCACTTGCCAATACAATTCCAAATGTATTGACCCACTGTGGCTGTAACTTATGATGTTGCGGGTTACTCTGATGGAGATTAGGGTTGTGAGTCTACACTCAACATGCTTGCCTGTGGCACATGAAGATGAAGACTTATAGTTATTTCCTTTATGTTATGAACTCTATGTACTAGCCTTTGGCTATTGAGTTGTAAAGACTATGTTATCTCTGGAATGACGATGTAATAAATGACCTTTGTATCTGGTACTTCATCTTAAACTGTGGATGCTGGCATTTGATCCAGGGACTAGCATTGCAATCACAAGGAGCCTTACCTTATAAAGGTGGGGTCTTACAGATGGTATTAGAGCACTGTGTTGCCTATAGGATTATGACCCTAAGTTGGATTAGACTAATGAAACCATTAGGAAAAATGCAATTCTTCGAAAATTACACACTTGTCTTTTTCTTCTCGTAAACCTTTTCTAATCTTCATTCTCATCTCAATTTGTAGATGGCCGCCATCAACAAAGCCGTCAAGAAGGGACCACTCATGACCATGACTTTAGAATGTGAGACGGAGTTTCCCAAAGCACTCAAAAACCTTATGGTTAGCTTGGGGATACATGGTGAGGCAGTATACAAGGGATTTCCAGTAATGGATGAAGGAGAAGAATATTGGTGGGTGCAACTTCACTTGTACAAAAACAAGGGAGACAACCACAAAGAGTCGGGATTCTACATGGGCACCAACTCATAAATGTATACGACATTCTTTGACTCTGCAAGAAATGCAGCTTGGAATGCTATCAAGGAGCTTGGTGAAAGACTCAAGTGTAGAATGCTCAACACCCAAAATAACCTTAAGGAGGAGAAGAAGTATACCCAAGAATTAGAGACCTCCATAAAATGTCTAAGAAAGGATATCATAGACTTAGCTTATGAGTGAGAATTGTGACGTACTCTGCTAGTTGGACCACCACACTTGTCGTTTTCTCGCAAAAAATTGTCTAAGTTATGTATGAACCTTAGTGTTTGTGATACCTTAGTGTTTGTGATTTAATATTGTATGCCATGACTTTTATGTTTAATTGTTGAATGTATGCTTTTGGTTTTTGTTTCACTTGTATTTTCTCTCTACTTGAACTGTTTCTAATATTTCTCTATCTTATACATTAGATGCCTAGCTTTGTGATCTGCACTGCCGAGGATTTCAATGAAACTCGTTTTGGAGCACGTATCGTGTAGTTCACTAGTGTGCTCAACCTCCCACTTCCTAGTATTAAGGCACTTCAGCTCACCAAGTTCGAGAGGAAGGATCTTTGGGGTTTTAGAGTATCGCAGCCGGGACACCAGACGGAGCCACTCACGAAGGAGATTTCCTTCAAGATAATGCACGATGACAAGGAGAAGGGTCTATATGTAGTCCTGCAGGAGCAACTCGGACGCCTCTGCGGACGCCATGCCACCGAGCTTAGGGGCCTCTACTTCCACCCGTTCGGGAGACGTGACGAGGAGGGAGAGGCATTGGTGTATGAGGGCGTTGCTAGAGAGACGATAGAGCTAGTTCGTCTGTACCTCCAGGACCTAGAGGGTCTTATTAGACACCTCGACACAGATAGGAACAATGTTATGCTTAGCAATGACGAGCTTCAGGTTCAGTTGAGGGAGAAGGACAAGCGCAGAGCAAGACGAGATCATCAAGGAGATGGAGGCCAGATTCGAGAGCTAGGACAAGAAGTTCAAGAATCAGGAGAAGAGGGTTCAGGACAGAAACAAGAAGATCAAGTACATGAGGGCCGAGATAGAGGCCAAAGACTTCGAGTTAGAGACTCAGCAGGGAGTGATTGAGAGGCTGCGCTCACAGAAGAGAGCCCTCCGGGCGAAGGTCGAGGCTTTGACCGCCAGCGTGGAGGAGTACAAGACATCCATGGAGACAGCAAGTCTTTCTCTTGTTGACGTGGAGGTCGACATGGAGGAGTAGTGTAGACTACTCGACTATCTTTTATCTATCATATTTTGATTATTGAGTTGCAATGACCATCCAACATGTGGATGGCTTGCTAGCGTGTTTACATTTCCAAAACTTGTTGTTTTTGTTGTTCAAACTATATGTTATCTTGTTCTTGGTTATCTATGATTGTTGCTATGTGATGTATTGTGCATGTTAAGCATCTATGGGTTATATCTCATTTCTTATCCTTATTGAAACCACAGATGCCTCCCCGTCATACCAATCCCAACCAAAACAACAATAACGTCAATCCTGAGATGTAGCAGCCGATGACAGCTCAAAGTCAACTGATGCAGATGATGACCCAGAACAACAACAACAACAACAACAACAACAATAACAACAACAATAACAACAATAACAATAACAACAACAACAACAACAACAATAACCAAAACAACCCACCAGCCTTTGACATGCTTACAAGGTTCTTGAGATTGAGGCCTGCAAAGTTCTCGGGAACCACTGATCCAATGGTAGACAATGACTGGTTACGTTCCATGAACAAGGACTTAGTCACTGTGGGCTGCACTGATGAAGAAAAGGTCAGGTTTGCAGCACATCTGCTTGAAGGACCAGCAGCCACATGGTGGGACAATTTTCAGATCACCACTCCTATTGAGGATGTGACATGGGCTATATTTGAGGATGGTTTCCACACTGCCCATATCTCATCAGGGGTGATGAATTTGAAGAAGAAAGAGTTCTACAATCTGAAATAGCGTCACCGTAGTGTGGCAGAATACATTGAGGAGTTCAACAATCTGGCGCGTATGCACCGGATGAGGTTGATACTGATGACAAGAGAAAGGAGAAGTCCTTGCGGGGTTGAATGATGAGTTGAACCTGCAGCTTTTTGTTGCATATGTCCCAACTTATTAGTGATTATGTGACAAAGCCACCATCTTGGAAAGCAAGATGAAACATGTGGAGAGCAGAAAGAGAAAGCATAACTTTGATAAGCACAGCTCGGGATCGTCTCACAAGCGTTCCCATGGTGATGATAGTGGAGGTTCTGGATCCCACAAGTATGGGAAGTATAACAGCCACCACAACAGCAACCGTCACCATGACAACAAGAACCACCACAGTCATGACAATGATAGATACAAGAACCACAAGAGTGGGCACAAGAGCCATCACAGTGGTAATGGCAATGGAAGTCAGCCTGCTAAAAGAGATGTCCGTCAGGTTGAGTGCTTCAAGTGCAAGAAAACTGGGCACTATGCAAATGAATGCCCAGAAAAGAAAGTTGAAGGAGCCAACAAGCCCAACCCTTTCTAGAAGGGACAAGTGAACCACATCAATGTGGAAGATATCTATGAGGAATCTGATGTTGTGGTTGGTAAGTTCAAGCTTAATTCTTTTCCAGCACTTGTTCTTTTTGATACCAGTGCATCACATTCGTTCATATCAAGAGCATTTGTTGATAAAAATAGACTTCCAACTGAAACTATTGGGTGTCCTATAAAAGTAATCTCTCCCGGTGGAGAGATGGTAGTGAACCTTGGATGTCATGATCTAATGATAGAATTTGGAAAGTATAAGTTTCCAGTTAGTTTGGTAATCCTAGATTCCCAAGGATTGGATGTTATTCTGGGCATGGATTAGATGACTAAGTATGAAGGAGTACTAGATTGTGCCAATCATACCGTCAGACTCACAACCCTGGATAATAAATGGATTAGGTTCAAGTCTAACTTTGAATCTAAAGGGAGTAAGTTAAATTCTCTTAAGGGGGTTAGCATAGACAGTGTGCCAATTGTGAAGGAGTATCCGAATGTGTTTCCGGAGGAATTACCAGGAATGCCACTCGATAGAGATGTAGATTTTCTAATTGACTTGCTGTCAGGATCTGGACCAATAGCGAAGAGACCCTACAAGATGTCATTTGATGAGTTGAAAGAACTCAAGAAACAACTTGGAGAACAGTTGCAAAAAGGATTTATTCAACCAAGTTCTTCGTCTTAGGGTGCACCAGTTCTGTTTGTTGAGAAGAAGGATAGCAGCCAAAGGTTGTGCATAGATTACCTTTCACTCAATGAAGTGACTATAAAGAACAAGCACCCTTTTCCAAGAATCAACGATCTATTTGATCAGCTAGAAGGAGCCCATGTGTTCTCAAAGATTGATCTCCGATCAGGCTATTTTCAGCTAAAGATTAGAGAGCAAGACATACCTAAGACTACTTTCACCACCAGGTAAGGATTGTATGAGTACACCGTGATGCCATTTGGATTGACAAATGCACCAGCCTATTTCATGAACATGATGAACAAAGTGTTCATGGAGTTTCTTGACAAGTTTGCTGTCGTATTCATCAACGACATTTTGATCTATTCCAAGAGCAAAGAAGAGCATGAAGAGAATTTGCGTTTGATACTTGAGAAGCTCAGGGAGCACAAACTGTATGCCAAGTTCAGCAAGTGTGAATTCTGGTTGAATGAAGTTGGATTTCTCGGACATATTGTGTCGAGAAATGGTATAGTTGTCGATCCCGCAAAGGTGTCAGCTATAACTGAATGGGAATCTCCCAAGTCAGTTAAATAAGTTCATAGTTTCCTTGGTTTGGCAGGATACTATAGAAGATTCAATGAAAATTTCTCAAAGGTAGCTAAACCAATGACGGAGTTACTCAAGAAAGAAAAGAAGTTTGATTGGACTAAAGGGTGTGAACTCAGTTTCCAAGAATTGAAGAAGAGACTAGTGTCAGCACCAGTCTTATGTCTTCCAGATTTGGAGAAGGATTTTCAAGTCTATTATGATGCATCTCACCAAGGATTAGGTGGAGTTTTGATGCAACAAGGGAAAGTCGTGGCTTATGCGTCGAGACAACTCAAAACTCATGAAGTGAATTATCCTACTCATGATTTAGAGTTAGCCTCTGTTGTCCATCCACTCAAAACATGGAGACATTACCTTTTGGGAAAGCATTGTGAAGTGTTCACAGATCACAAAAGTTTGAAGTATATCTTCACTCAGAAGGAAATCAATATGAGACAAAGAAGATGGCTAGAGCTCATCAAGGACTATGACTTGAGTTTGCAATACCATACTCGTAAAGAAAATGTTGTAGCGGATGCTTTAAGCCGTAAGGTTTTTATGTGAATGGCCTTACTAAGGGAGAATTGACAGATGATCTGTGTGCCCAATTCAAGGATCTCAGATTGGAGATAGTACCTGAAGGACATCTCATGTCATTGGATGTTCAACCCACATTGTTAAACAAGATCAAAGAAGCCCAAAAGATGGACAAGGAAATTGAATAGATTAAAGGTAAACTTAGTAAAGGGAAAGCGAAAGGATTCAATGAAGATGAAAAGGGTACTTTATGGTATGGGAAATGTATCTGCATTCCGCAAGATCCGGAGCTTCGGAAACTGATTCTGCATGAAGCACACAACTCACCATATTCCATTCAACCAGGTAACACCAAAATGTACATGGATGTGAAGGAAAGATTTTGGTGGAACAATCTCAAGAAAGATATTGCAGAGCATATTGCCTTGTGTGATCTGTGTAGTCGAGTTAAAGCGGAACATCAGAAACTGGCAGGGTTATTGCAACCACTACCTATTCCTGATTGGAAGTGGGATAATATTGGCATGGATTTTATCACCGGATTGCCAAGGAACAGATCTAGATATGATTCCATTTGGGTGGTTGTAGATTGCCTAACTAAGGTGGCTCATTTCATACCCGAGAAGACTACCTATACAAGTGCTAAGTTAGCAAAGATCTATATGAACAGGATTGTATGTCTGCATGGAGTACCCAAGATTATTGTGTCTGATAGAGGAACTCAGTTCACTTCGCATTTTTGGCGACAACTACATGAATCACTAGGAACAAGGTTGGAGTTCAGCATAGCTTTTGACCCCCAAACTGATGGACAAACAAAAAGGACCAATCAGATTTTGTAGGATATGTTGAAGGCATGTGCCCTAGACTATGGTGCTAGTTGGGATGAAAGTTTGCCTTATGCAGAATTCTCTTACAATAACAGCTATCAAGCAAGCATTGAGATGGCACCGTTTGAATTTCTTTATGGAAGAAAGTGTACTACGCCATTTCTATGGAGTGGTGTAGGAGAAAGAAATTTGTTCGGACCAGAACTGATCAAGGAAGCTGAAGAGAAAGTCAAATTGGTAAAAGACAGATTGAAGATAGCACAGTTCCGACAGAAGAGCTATGCAGATCCAAAGCATAGAGAAGTCACCTATGAGGTAGGTGACAGAGCTTACTTAGAGTCTCACCACTGTGTGGTGTGAAGAGATTTGGAGTCAAAGTAAAATTGGCACCAAGGTATGTTGGACCATTCAAGATCTTGAGCCGCAAAGGAGAAGTGGCTTATGAGACTGAATTACTGGAATCACTGTCAGCAGTTCACAATGTGTTTCATGTGAGTCATTTGAAGAAGTGTCATCCGGAGATGGAAGAAACTTCTTTGAAGGATACTATACCCTTGGAAGAGGTTCAGTTGGAGAGTGATCTCACCTACGAGGAGAAACATATCAAAATCCTTGAGACTGCGGAAAGAGTCACTCGTACCAAGACTATCAAATTCTGCAAAGTTCAGTGGAACCATCATTCCGAAGAGGAAGCAACTTGGGAGACAGAAGATGACCTCTGGAAAGATCACCCTCACCTATTTTCTAGCCAATCCGAATCTCGAGGGAGAGATTCACCTTAAGGGGGTTAGATTTGTAACATCCCAAAATTCATGAATTACAAAAGCATGCATTGCATTCATATTGTCATAGCATATTTGACTTGCACAAAAAATTTCAAACCAAAACTCCAAATAAAACCATTTTATGCCTATTATTTATTTATCTTTGAGGCATGGTTTTATTTTATTTTCAAAGTACCAAAGTGGTTATGAGTGGACAAATGTGTTTAACACACTTTTGAGTGCAAGGATCACTTTACAAAAATCCATAAGTGGTTTGAATTCAAACAAGTTTGAAAAAAGGATTCAAATTCATTCCTGAAAAATCAAACAGAAAAAGAAAAGCTAAATGAAAAAAATAAGAACTGGCGCTGCACTTTGAGCCCAATACCAGATCCAGCCCATCTAGCCCACCCGGGTCTTTTCCCCCTCTGCCTCTCTCTCACGCGCGTAAAACCTACCCCCTGACACTGCCACTGGGCCCAAGCCAACTCAGCATCGTCTCCCCCAAACCCCACGCGCAGACCCCGTTGCCACCGTCGTTTCCTCCATCACCGCCACGTTGATTTTGGGCTTAATTGCCGTTTATTCTCTGCGTAATTCCCTCGCCCCCGCTGGCTACTTAACCCCCACACCGCGGCGGTCATTTCCCCCAAACACCCACGCCCAATCGCCGCCAGGCTGCTCGCAATCAGACTTGCATTGTCCCTGCCCGAACGCCTCCGACGAGCTATTCCGGTGAGTGTCATGCTCGCGCCCGCCCCTCATTCATACGATGATGGTCCTCTGCTTCTTGTGCTTCTTCTCATGTCTTTTTTTCATCTGCTCGTGACCCAGAACGTCGGCTCCATCAACCACCGTGAGCATCTGACGCCGTCCTCATCTCCGACGAGTAATCCTGGTAAGATTCGACCACCCCCGACCCCTAGTTCAAACTCACTGATGCGCCTTGTCCTTGTGCACACGCTGATGCCTTTGGCTTGCGCTAGGGTGAACCAGAACGTCGCCTCCGTTGCCATCTACACGAGCCCGACGTTGTCCGCAACTCCGACAAGCTCCAGCGACCGCATCAGCTCGCCCCCGTCCGAACCAAGGCCACGTTGAGCTTCCTCGCGACCTTGCGATGCTGGTAAGCATCACCACCGCCCCCAGCCCCATGTAGAATCGTCGGAGCACCGTCCCCAATAGCGCCGCCGCCGCCAGCACCCATTAGCGCCGCCCATCTGTGGTCGCATGCGTTGGCACCGTTAGATCTAGATCGTAGGGATTAAATTAGATCACTTATTCAAAACGGTATCAGCAGATCTGGCCATACATCATCACTTAAATCCTACGACTCGCGTTGATCGATCCAGCCGAAGCGGTATGGGCCAATCAGAAGCACCCACGTGTCTGGAAATTAGATTTAAAATCTGTTTTTGAATCTATTAGAATTGCAAACTTGTAAAATTCATATCTTTAGTTCTGTTTGGCCAAAACTTAAAAATAATATATCATTGGATTCATAAAATTAAACCCTACATTACTATGGGCTTGAATTTGTATTTTTCTTCTGGAAAATTAGGTTTATTTGTAGAACACTTTATAGGCTTATTTTGGCTATATAAAATGTTTATAAAATTGTTTTGAGGCAAATTTGACTTTGTTTAGATTCTAGATAGATCACTTTGTGGTCAGTACTATTTGGATTAACTTGTTTGGTATAGAAAAATCATCTCATTGCATTTGCATGCATTCATATATATTTTTGTTTGATTATTTGAATGTGAATTTCGTGCTATTGTTTTATGTGTTGATTTTGGTGCTAGTGGTGATTGTGAGTGTGAGGATTGTTGCTACTCCCCCAACTACCAAGGCAAGTGGTGCTTCATATATTTTGTCCTATTATTTTGACTATGCAATAGTGATATTTTGAGTAGGCCTTGCATGGAATTTTTATAAGTATATATGCTATGCTATGCCTTGGGAAATCCTAGTAGTTGTAGTCTTGGTAGAATTTTCTCCAAGTTAAGTTACTTGTTATGTTATCATGCTTAGCCTAGATAGTAGAAAACAAGGGTGGAATATATACATTCTAGAAATTTTGCTAAGTCTTTGACTTGTGTTTTGATTAATAAAACAACTAAGTGAATGAATCACCTGGGTGGAATGGTATGATGGTTTCTGTTGAGTGGTTACACAGGCCCATGTCTATGGTTACCTTGTGTATCACACTTGTGGAAAGCCACCCAGGATCAAAGGGATTTGAGATACTTAGTGTTTAGAGCTTCTAGTGCAACCACATGAATATGGGCTCTGCATTGATCATATAGGTTGCAATAACTTAGCCAGATGGACAGATGGTGGTAGGGGGATAGGTTGGAACGCGTCCATGGTGGTCTAAGGGAAGGCTTCTGAAAGATCTCGTCTCGATGCATGTCGAGTCTTGTGGGGAAAGTGCACCACCTCTCGAGAGGTTAAAACGTAAGTACTTAGCCGTGTCCCCGGCAACGGACAATTTGAGCATCGAAGATATTGAAGCTATCAAGGATCTCCTCATCCCAATTTCTAAGTTAAAAACTTGTGGTTGAACAAGGGTTAAAGGTTCACCAATGTCTATTGGTGGTTCCTTGGGAGTTTTGACAAACAAAAACTTAGTGTTTTGAATTGATAAGAAAAACCTATTTTGAGCAAAGCAAGCCTAAGATACACTTAGCCAAATTCATATAGATGATAGCTACTACTATTCTACTATGGTATCACTTGTCAATACAATTCCAAATGTATTGACCCACTGTGGCTGTAACTTATGATGTTGCGGGTTACTCTGATGGAGATTAGGGTTGTGAGTCTACACTCAACATGCTTGCATGTGGCACATGAAGATGAAGACCTATAGTTATTTCCTTTATGTTATGAACTCTATGTACTAGCCTTTGGCTATTGAGTTGTAAAGACTATGTTATATCTGGAATGACGATGTAATAAACGACCTTTGTATCTATGTACTTCATCTTAAATTGTGGATGCTAGCATTTGATTCATGGACTAGCATTGCAATCACAGGGAGCCTTACCTTATAAAGGTGGGGTCTTACATCTCATGTGCGAGGACATGTAAAGTTTGTCCGGGCCGCTTCATCCCACTATGCCACCAATATCCAAAGTACAAACAAGAAGTAATAACATGATCATTATCGCCCATATACTCATATGTGTACTACCCGTGCAAAGCATCTACGCATAGATCCGGCTCTGATACCACTGTAGGGTTCACAGCATAGAAAACAAAAAAAAGTCCTATGATGGGAACAACTAAGTACCAAGATCTATCTACTAGATACAAGCAACGGATGGATATACATCCATAGAGAACATACCCTTGTAGACCGATAATGTTTAATGAGGTTGCACTCGTGGATGATGTAGACGGACGCTTGTCGATCTCAAGATCGAGAAGAAGTCCTAGCGCCGCAAATCAGCTGCGCATCCGTGCTCGCACACACGTTCAAGCCACCGAGCAACCTCCACCTCCTCGCTCCAGCGATGCAGCAGAAGTAACAACTCCTTCCAAACGAAAAGCAAGCGGGAGCATGTATCTCGCTAGTCCGAGACCATGGGGGATAAACTAGAGGGGAAGGGAGATCCTTCACGTGGAGGTGTGTGTATGAGAGAGGGAGAGGGGTCCTTTTATAGGAGGAGGGGGAACCCCAAGGGGGTGTCCATCGCATGGGCTGCCCCTTCCCCTCCTCCATTCATGTGGGTGGAACATCCACTCACAAAATGACCCTTCATTTCTCCACTCAAAATCCCACTAAAAAATCCCATTAAATTTCCACCAAATTTAATGTAATCTCTCTTTAAATAAAACTCCTTTTATTTATTTACTCAGAATTTTGTCAATTACATTAATTAACAAACATTCACATAAAACCCCTTGCTAGTATTCTATTTCACATGCAGAAACAATTTCAGTAATTTCACCCGAAACAATTCCGGTGTCTAGTGAAATAAATTCCTGCGCTTTGTAATTCTTTTCGTCTAGAAACTATTTGTTCCAAATGGTGTCAGTGTCTCTTAAGTGTATCACCCTATGGTTCGCGAATAATGCAGACATGATCGAGACCCCTCTCAGATCAATAATCAGAAGCAGGACCTGGAGATCGATACTGATTCCCACACATTCAATGATGACTTCTTGTGATCGTGAGAACCTTTTAAGCTAGTAACTTAATCCCTTTTTCTCGTGATATATTACATGTCTGAGATTCAATCATAGGTATCTCCATACCTAGTGTGATCTCGTTACCGACATGTACTCTTTTCTCGTTCCCATGATATAACATTCTAGTGATCAAATCACTTGCTTGCAAGCTAACTAATGTGATATCACCATGAGGGCCCAGATTATATCTCTCTGTCATCAGGATGGAAAAATTCCACTCTTTATCCATGAGCCTCAACAAAACACCTTCGTAGCACTAAACCCTGATACTTCGTAAACGTATCTATAATTTTTGATGTTCCATGCTTGTTTAGTATCCACTTTGCTTTGATTTGTCTACACTTTGAGGTGTTTTTATATGTTTTCTGGTACTAACCTATTAACAAGATGCCACAATGCCAGTTGCCTGTTTTCTTCTGTTTTTGGTTCCAGAAAAGCTAGTAAGGAAATATTCTCGGAATTGGACGGGACAAAAGCCAAAGTCAATATTTCACCGAGGAGAACACGGAGTCCAGAGGAGAGACGGAGGGGAGCCACAGGGCGACCACACCCCCAGGCGCGGGCCCACCCGTGCCTGGGCAGGGTCTGGGCCCCCTGGCCGCCCTCCTGGCTCGCCTCTTCGCCTATAATAAGCCCCCGATGCCTAAACCCTAAGTACTCGATCAATATTCCATGAAACTGTTTGTAGCCGCCGCCACCATCGTCCCTAGATCGGGGGGATCTGAAGCACTTCCCGGCACCCTGGCGGAGGGGAGATCATCCCGGAGGCCTTCGTCTTCATCATGCCAGCCTCCGGTATGAAGCGTGAGTAGTTCCACCTTGGACTACGGGTCCATGTAGTAGCTAGATGGTTGTATCTCCTCCTTTGTGCTTTCATGTCTATATCTTGTGAGATCCGTTCATGATCAAGATCTCATCTATTTGTAATTACGCATGTTGTGTTTGCGGGGATCTGATGGATATTGAGATTACTATGTCAGATTGATTAATGGTTTTGTCTTATTGATTCTATCATGTCTGTGTTGTTTGTGATCTTACATGCTCTCCGTTGTTAGTAGCTATATTGGCCATTGCTAGTGAATCCAAGAGGGGGTATGTATGCTCGATAGTGGATCCATGCCTCTATTTAATCTAAGGGAAGTGACATAAATCTCTAAGGTTGTAGATGTGCTGTTGCTACTAGGGAGAAAACAATGGTCTCTTGTTCATGGAACAAGTGGATTGTTTACCTTACACACTTTGCTTAAAGCAGTTGTTTGTTGCTTGCAACTTAATACTGGAGGGGGTTCGGATGATAACCCAAAGGTGGACTTCTAGTCATAGATGCAGTTGGATGGCGGTCTATGTATCTTGTTGTATTGCCCAATCGAATCTCACAGGATCTTGATATCTAGTATTGCATTGTTATGCCTTGCTCAGTCCTGTCAATTGCCCTGCTGTAATTTGTTTACCCAGCATGTCATGTTTGTTTATCTAAGGAGAACACCTCTAGTGAACTATGGACCCCGGTCCAATCTTTACCATTGATACATATTCCACTGTTACTGTTTACTTGCTGCAAACCATTATCACCTTCCACACAATACAGTTAATCCTCTGTTACAGCAAACCATTATCACCATATAGTTAATCCTTTGATTTCAGCAAACCAGTGAGATTGACAACTTCACTGTTCGTTGGGGCAAAGTCTTGAGTTTGTGTTGTGCAGGTTTCCAAGTTGCTTGCAACACCTTTGAGACATTTCCTTCCTCCTACTGGTTTGATAACCTTGGTTTCTTACTGAGGGAAAACTTGTTGTTGTGTTGCTTCATGTCTTGCTCTTGGGGTTTCCCGACGAAGCTCTCCATATCAACAAAGCGCCATCATCAAACCCATCTTTATAGTCACCCTGTTACGGTGTGACGTTTGATGTTATCAAGATACTCTTTTAGTGTTAATGATTGACATGATCTCATGGTTTAAGGATTAGGATTACTTCGTATGATGTTATAGCAATATAAACACAATGACTTTCATCGTAATGTTATACTTCAGATGAATGTTCATCACACCATTCCAAGTTTCGGTGCATCGGCGGTAGTATCGGGCATGCCCGTTTTTCTCTCTTCCGCATCACTGTTTTCTCACCGTTGGCTGGGTGCCAGTGGTAGTTCCATCCACCCACCGGAAGTTCCGGCCAGGGTCGTAAATGCCCTTTAAAAGGGGCTCCTCTTCCCCTTTATGGGCAACGAGTTCTTTGGTCTATTTTTCTCTCTCCCCTCCATTGTTGACCTTGAAGAGCTTTTCCTCTCCCTCCCCCTCCTATGATTCTTGCATATTTTGAGGGATCTGTGATAAGAGATATAGATCTACAACCCCACCAAACCAAATCCCTTCTTTGTGAAGGAATCCTTGGGATCAAGATCTTGGAGAGTTTTGTGTTCTCCTCTAGTGTTCTTCCTCTCTTATTCCCCCAATAGCTTTTGTAGCTTTGGTGGTATTTGGGAGTGAAGGACTTATCCTTGCATTTGGTGCATAATTTTTAGTTCTCCTTGGAGATTCGAAGAGTTCAAACTTGTGGGCTTGTTACTCTTGGGTTTTTGGAACCCTAGACGGTTGTGTGGTTGTGGTACCTTTGGGGCCTCCAATTGAGTTATGGAGTTTTCTCAATATAGAGGCCTTTGTGGTGATTGTTGGGAGCCTCCAATTGAGTTGTGAAGATAGCCCGTTCCTTGTACGGGTTTGGTGACCACGGATCGTGAGTAGGCCTTTGTGGTGAGCTCACAGGAGAATAGAGTGAGCCTGTTATGGGGTCGGTGAGTTGCGTGTCTTTGCATCTTGGGGTGATACCTTGTGTGGCGTTGGGTGAGCATCATGCCACCACACCTCAAGGTGAGCCACTTATGGCGTTCGGAGAGCATTGCGCCATCACACCTCTCTAAGGGAGACACCTCTCTAAGGGAGACGTAGCTTCTTTAGACGTGAACTTCAGGATAAAAATATTCGTGTCCACGTCCATCGGTTATCTATCAACCGAGCCCTTTACTTATGCAATTTGCATTGTGATATCCATCATGCTTGAGGTATTTCATCTTGTTATCACCTTGTTTCTTGTCTTACTTAGCATAGGTTGTTGGCGCACTTACTTGAACATAGTGGTTAGCTTTGGTCTCTAAATTAAACGTTAGTTTTATTTCTCATTTATTAGAGCCTAAACCATAATAATTTTAAAAATCCTATTCTCCCCCCTCTAGGCGACGTTCGTTGCACTTTCAAACTTGGAACGACATATTTCTGCCTAACCATTTTACCTTGATTTGAAGATGACGATAACCCGCTTACATTTGTAGGCAGATAGTGGTGTTTTTTGGAGGACTTTAAGATGGTGTTGCCGACTAGCTGACATTATTCTAGATGGAGCATTCAAGTACAGCATCAACGACGCCATGAATCTTAAAGTTCTCCAGAAGATACTGGTGGGATATGTATAATTGGTTACCCCATAGCATGGACTTAATCTAGCTAACCCATGTGGCGCATATTTGTTGGCAAGGCCTATGGCCTTCCCGGAGTCCTAGTTAGAGGATTCTAGAAGGGAAACTCAAGCCGAATATGGAAAGGTATGTGCGACGATATATGTGAAGACGGAGTCTTGAAGTACAAGACATGAAGACTAGTTGTGTATTAGTGTGGGATTATGTAACCCATACGTCTAGGACTCTCCTTATAACCCTAGGTCCTTGTGCCTTTATAAACCGGCATATGGGTGCCTTTAGGAAAAAAGTCATAGATAACTCACATGCAACGAACCCTCAAAATTTTCGTAACTCGGCATATTTTCATCATAGGATCTCGCCACCATAGTGAGATCTGAACCTGAGTAAACTATGTCCTCCTGATACTTGTAGCGATCCACCTTCATCTCCAACGTCTTTAAACTCTTTGTGAGGACCCTCTCATGGCGTACTCATCGACAATACCATGACCGTAGAGATTTTTATAGTAGACAGACGAAAAGCCGTCGTGGTAAGGCCCCATAGGACCAGCTCACCAGATCAGTCACCATCACAGAAGATGACAACTATAGGTCGGAAAAGACTGACCTCAAAATAGACAAACAAATACGAAAAACAACCAGATCCCAACAAATCCACTAGACACCCGATTCCATGCACCCTCCGCCGACGCTAAACACACCACTGAAGTGAGGATAGTACGGGAGAAGTTTATTCTAATTTTAGAACGTACGTAGCCACCGTCTCAACATTCTAAACAAGACACTGAAAGAAAAGGACTAAACAAGTTACGAAACCCTCCTGCCGATGAGAGGGAACCTTCGAGACCCCTTTTCCTGTTAAAAAAATAAAGAACTTAAATTCTAGTGTCATCGTATCATCTCATACTTTTTTCCAAAGAATCAAAGACTTAATTTCTGATAAAAGTTCGATATTTTCGCTGATGCTCGATTCCTCTGTACTGCTTTTTCATGGCCAGTTTTACTATTTTATCTCACTTTGACTGAAATCATTTGAGCACCCTCAGTACGGGTCCTGGCAGTTATAACAGAAAAGAAGCATGATGATGGGTATCTTGACTGGGGCGTGCGGATCTACTGACGGTGCAGCTCGTCCGGGCCGGCCGGGTGGATTCGGCCCACCATCTCTGGAGCACTCTGGGCTCGGACGAGAGCTTTCACGCACGCCGAAACAGTCTGAGCCATGCATGTCGATCTAAAGGTGGCCGGCAAAGCAAAACCTAGTTCGTCCCCTCCTCCATCTGGAGCTGTTCCCAGGAGCTTTGGTCCATCCAAACCATCAACTTGGGTGATGTAATCTGTAGTACTCCAACCACTACCAGTGAAACAAAGCAACAAAGCTAAAGCACTCTCGCTCGTAGGTCCAGATGTGAGATAAACAAAGTCTGGCGGGGAAGAAAGTGTATCTTTGAATCATTCAGTGATAATTGTATCTCCTCAGCGCAGATTTGACCCACCTAGTAGCCTAATTAAAACAAAACTCAACTGGATCTAACTTTGCCATGAAAAAGATCACGCTTTGCCCGACCCACGCACGCACGCATGTATGTTTTTCTCGCTCCAAGCAGCTCAAAGTGGAGGGGATCTTAACCTTTGATCTTTGCCTAAAATAAAAGTACTTGCTCCGTAGTCGCAAAAGATCAAGACTAAGCTTTTATCTGGCGCATTAAAATGCACGAGATGTCCTTTTGCGGTCGGGCGGGCCTTGAGAGCGCCCCACGCAGCGCAGCGGCAGCAGATCGGGCATGCATGCATGCACGCGCAGGCACAGTGCGCACAGTGCACAGCAAAGGCTTGAATGAATGCCCATGGCGATGCATGGGCGGGGCAGCAGGAGAATTTATGATTATTCTTCGCAAGATCCAAATCCTGCTCCCCTCCCCACACATGCATGCACCCTCATCATTGCGCGCCAAAGTACGTCCGTATTAGGGTTAGGGGGTTTGTGATGGCGATGATTAAGGGGGCAGGCACGTAGACCCCCAGATAGGTAGACAGAGGATCCGCATCAGTTAGGTCATCTGCTAATCCTATGCTAGATCGTGCTCAGCCTGTATCAAATTTCCCCTGGCATATCATTATCTCTTGACATGTGCGGACTTATCTTGCTAGATTTTGGTTCCCACTTAGGAGTATCTTGCTAGATTTTCATTATTAGCACTAAACGAAGAAGAACAGCAGGTGGCATCCATCCAAGATGGGCCTTTCATCCCACTACCATGTAGTACATGGCCTCCCACTCATTCAATGGGGGGGGGGGGGGGGGGGGGGGGGGGAGCAACAAGGCTGGGTTGCCTGCCGGGTCCAGTCATTTTCGTCGCTCCCATCGACCACTTCTTCATGATCAGTGCTCTGCTCCGGCCGCTGTTCCATTTTCGTAATGATTCGCGCAGGGAACCAGCGGCGCTGTCAAAAACGCAGTCACAGACGACTTCTCGCTCGGACCGTTGGACAGGTCGAGTAAAAGTCCGGGAGGCAATGATAGATCGTCGGTGTAATTGTGGATTGATTCAGGCCGGCCGTGAATGATGTGGACTGGCATCCGATGCAGGAACGACGACGACGTACGTGCATGGCTTGGCAGGCCGGCCGGCGCGGTTAACGGCCGACGACGTGATGTGTGTGTGTGTGGGGGGGGGGGGGGGGGGGGGGGGGAGTTCCTCGTGCTGTCGGGTAATCCGCGGTTTGGTGGCGAGGGGGTCCATGGAATCGATCTCGTGGCGGGAAGAGGTTGCCAAAACTTGGTGTTTACTCCAGAGTGAGTCCAGTGGGTGGGTGTGTGGTCACGCCTAGCTAGCCTAGTTTCTGCTGGTGTAGGATCCATGATTGGATGGAGAAATCATGCATCGTGTTCGGAGGTTGTGAATCTGAAAACTCGACCGGTGGTGGAGGTTCAGGGGTGCTGTGGAGCTCGATCTCCGAGCAGATATTTACGTTGATACTGGCAAGTGTGCAGTTTTTAGGACAATGCAATTCCCCTCCTAAGAGGAGCCCGGCATCATCTCTACTCTTTAATTGTTGGAGATTCGTGCTATGCGTTTTACAAAATAACCCTTCCACCTCATCTCTCGGGCCTGCTGCAGTTTTTCTATCTAACCCCTAACTTTTTGGATATTATAAAAAAAATCGCTTGTTTGTCTCCTTACAATAGATAGTCTTCTACACGTTCCTGTTTTTTTTTCACCTTATTTTTTCTCGTACAATTTCAGGAATATTCAACAATTTTTTATATACATTTTTAATTCTGAAAATAAAACATGCATAATCTATTTTTTCAACAATCTCTTTTGATAATTTTTACTTTTCTACTTTTTATTTAATAATATTTAGACACTTTTACTTTGTTTCATCCTAGATTCAGAAGTTTCATACAAGATTCACACGTTTTACAAACTTGTTTGTGCCAAGAGATATTCATATAATTTTTTCACAAAATACATGCATAATGTTTGTCTCTTTTTCACCTCGTTATTTCACAGAATACATATTTCGTTGCTATATAAAACCCTACACATGTTATACCGAGAACATGTTTCTTCAAACAATCTGCATAATGTCTGTTTCTTTTTCACCTCATTTTTTCTTATAAAATTTCAGGAATATTCAACTTTTTATGTATATTTTTTATTCTAAAAATGAAACATGTATAATTTGTTTTTTTAATAATTTCATTTAATAATTTTTATTCTTATACTTTTTATTTAACAATATTTAGACACTCTTACTTTGTTTCATCCTAGATTCAGAAGTTTCATACAAGATTCACATGTTTTACAAACTTGTGTCTGCCAAGTATAGAACTTGTACACTAATTTTTTTAAAGATTTATAAATATTAATATATATTTATTATTCACTAAACATTCCAGATTCATAAATTTAATCAACATTTTTTTCTACACACACGATTCTTTTTATTTTTCACCTCATTTTTCTCTTAAAATTTTAGGAATATTCAACAATGTCTTTATGTACATTTTTTATTCTAAAAATGAAACATGCACAATTTGTTTTTTGAACAATCTTATTTGATAAATTTTATTCTTGTACTTTTTATTCAACAATATTTATACACTCTTACTTTGTTTCATCATAGATTCAGAAGTTTCATACAAGATTCACATGTTTTACAAACTTGTTTCTGCCAAGTACAGAACTTGTACACTAAATATTTTAAAGATTTATAAATATTAATATATATTTATTATTCACTAAATATTCCAAATTCATAAATTTAATCAAAAAAAAATCTACACACACGTTTCTTTTTCTTTTTCACCTCATTTTTTCTCTTAAAATTTCAGGAATATTCAACAATGTTTTTATGGACATTTTTTATTGTAAAAATGAAACATGCACAATTTTTTTATGGATATTTATACAGTGCAGATCATACATACAAAATCCAAAAAACATTAAATATTCATACAAGTTTCAGTAGATTATTACACACATGATTTAGTCTAGCTACAAGCAAGATCAAACATCAGCTTTATACATGTGTCACCTGTCAAGATAAAACAAGTAGTCTCACGACCTTAATATGATATTAAAAATCATTCCAAAAATCATACAAGTTTCATCCATGAACAGAATCTGGAAAGAGGAAATACATGTTTTATCCATAAACTAGATATGGTTATTTTTCATACACGTTTCCAACATCACTTTTTAAAAGGTTCATCCAAACAAGAAACTCAAATGAAGATCCAAGCACGAATGAAAAGAAAGGATCCAAACATGAACAAAATCCATACAAGATCCGTGTCAAAAACTTGATAATACATTATACCATGAATTTAATCAAGATTCAATAAAGGAAAAGTAGGGGCCCCAGATCCACGAATTTAAACAAAATCCATACAAGATTCAATAAAGATTCAATCAATATTCAACCACGAATTTAATCCAAACAAAATATTCAACCACGAATTGAATCCAAGCATGAAGAAAAACCAAAAGGAAAAGTAAGGGCCTCATAAAAACCACAAACCGGATCCAACCACAAACTGGTCGTGTGGGCTGGGGGTTGGTGTGGGCCGGTGGGGTGGTCATCCTCTCCCCTGGACTACGGGTGAAATACCAAAAAGCAGGAGGACTTAAATATAAACGTACGACAGACGATTGACTGTATTGACCTTGCACGGATCTCCAACAAATAAATGGTATAGATGGTGTCGGGGGACCAACCTAGGAGGGGTAAATCCACACTCGCAGTTTTTAGGTGATAGTTGGCATGTGGAGTAATTTCTACTGTTTCAAATAGTTCTAAGATGTTTTAGACATTTTTTAAACACATAATATGAAAAGGGGTAAGGGCATCTTCATCGGACCGATCCAAATCAGCGATGCAAATGGTCCGATTTTGTCCGGATGGACCGGCCCACGGATAGAATTTAGGTCGCGGTTCTGCATGCCTGGCCGGTGCGCTCAGTGGCACGACCCATCCTGTCCGCGGTTGCCATTTTGGCCAGCACGAGCCATTTGCCAATTATTTCCACATTTCAGCACATAGATATAAACAAACATATAAATCGGTAAGCAAATAAAGTGGTAAACATGTGGCATTGTCCTCTAGGCAAATAAAGTGGCCAATTCATCTCATATGTCCAAAAGAAGACAAATAACATACAATTTGTCCAAAAGTACCAAGTTTCTCACAGATATCAATCATCTATCATTGCCCTTCAAGCATCGCGAGCCCAAATGATCTTTTGCTTCTTCTCGATCCAAGCCATTTTGTCGGGGTCGGAGATGTTGGCCAAGTCGGTGAGCATGATCTCGTTTTCCTCAGCCATGACCTCGGCTTCGGCCTCGAAGAGCTTGGTCTTGGCTTCGTCTTCCATGGCCTTTATCTTGGTCTCGACCTCCAAGAGCTTGGTGGTGGCCTCGGCCTCCACGAGCCTAGCATTGGCATTGGCCTTGTCCACCACAGTAGATCTTAGTTGGAGATCAACAAAGCTCTTGGCGATGCCCTCTTTCTCTTTGTGTCGCCTCTCTTCCCCCTCGACAATGGCCTCTTTCCTCTTGCCTAGCAACTCCCTGGCGGTCTCTTGGAATGCCAACGAACCAACTTGACGGTCGATGTCGGCCTTGATAGCCTTGTGGCCTGCAGGCAGGTGGGCACGACCAACAGACGCGATTGTAGGGTTGCCAAGGCATTCTCCATTGTCATCAATGTCGATGACACCATCCCTTGATGCATTTCCCTTACCATTGCCCTTCTTATTCCCATGAACATCTCTCCAAGGGTATAACTAACTTTCCACTTTTTGGTGTCCTTGATCAACATCCAACAACGTCTTAATGTGAAAGCCTTGTTGCCATTGGCCGCCTTGAAGTGCTCCAAAGATTTAATAACCTACACATATGGATGACAACAATGGCTCAATGCAAGGTACGCCGACAAGAGAGAAAGAGATTTTACCATGTCAACCATCATGAGCCCGCTTATTGACCTTTTCTTCACCACCTCAAACGAGTCTTAAAACTTGCTACACTCGGCATGGATGGTATCCCTTATCTTGGCAATAGAGAGTCATTCTGATCGCTAAAGAATGGGTTTGACTGAGCTGATCGACGACGCACCGGCGACGGCCTGGCCAGGTAGGGCAACATCGGCGCCGAACACAACGTTCAGCGCCTCTTGTTTCAACTTCATGACAGCTCTCTCGCCGACTTTTTCGGCCAGCGCCTCGCTGTTGGCCGTGGCCTGGGCGGCGAGGATGCGGTCGTTCTCTTTCCGCCGCTCCTCGTTGAGCTGGGCAGCGAGCAAGTGATTTTTCGCGGCTTCTCTTCGTCTTGCGTGCTTCTTTGACACAATTTGTCACTCCTCATGGGTCATATCCTTGGCCATCTTCTCCGTCTTGGCAGTGCGGCCGACGGTAGGCGTAGCAGCGGTCATGGCGGTGGGATCCATCGCTTCCGCTTTCACTCCCACCAGCCAAATTTTGGGAGAGGGTTTTTAGAGGGAAAAAAGGGATGGTTTGTGTGTCACTGGCGCGAGGGGCCGCCAAGGTGAAGGGGAGAATGCGGGAGGACGTGCACGCTGTTCGCGATGACACAACCGTGACCCAAAATTTGATGCACGGATGGATCGATCCGCGCGAGTTGGTTTAGACGCGGCAAGACCATTTAAGCCGATTCGCTAGAGATGCCCCGGTAACCAGCATGGAGGGTGAACTCGGATTTTTGGACGAAAAGCAGGGGATCAAGATACAAGCATGCGTTTGAGAATGTAGCTGAGGACAGGGCCGGGTTTCCCTTGTTTCCCGACGCGCCATGCCCATGGGCTGCTTCTCGACGGTTATGGGCCGGCAGAAAGCTGCACAGAATTGTACGCTAAAGCGAGATTGTCAAGATGAGTGGGTTACACTCCGCCTCCAAATCTGATGATCCACCACGCTCACAAAGTTTATAGGGACAATGGAACACATCAACGTTTAGAATTTCCATCACATGACGCATACGCATGGATCATTGGTCCTTCCAGCTTTATTTCTTTCTTTTCTTTTGTCATAGGCTCATGGTAGATGCTAAATGCTGAAACAATCCTCAGTTCTTCCTTTTTTGACAGTGAAAACAGTGAGCAGTTACTCTCGCAGCTGTAGTATGAGGCTCTGGGTATGATTTGCTTGGCCCAGACCACAGAATGATGATGACAAAAACAATATTACTGACGCTTATTATGGATCAGAGGGGGTACATTTTGGATTCATGGATGACAACTAAACATTTTGGGCCGTGGATCACAACCTGGTGACAATGGCTCATGCCATGGATAACAGCCTGATGACAAAAATAAGCAGCTGCCCAACTATCAAAGTTACACACCAACACATCATGATTTACTCAGAGGAAGTGCATACGTATAAAGATCTACAGGAGCAAAGTTTTCCAAATTACTTAGCATTTATTGATTTCAATAGCACTGCAAAAGCTTCACAAACACAGGCACCATAAGAATGATCACTGATCCAGATTCATGAAGCCGAGAGCAGCGCCAGGGCCTTAAACAAGCAAGTAATACTGAACAATCCACTGCTATCTATGATATCTCTATTATGATTCCAAATTCATGAAGGCGAGAGCAGGGGCCTGAAACGAACAAGTAACACTTCCAAGTACAGATAATATAAGCCGCAAAATATTTTACATCTGTCACTTACTCAACAACAACTATCTCAAGTTATGAGATAGGGGCAATACTAAACCTAGATATTCCAAGCTAGGCTAAGGAAAAATGGGACTGTTACAGTATCTCAGGGCTTCTAAACCCCCACACATGTCAGTCAGTTTGCCTCTGCCAGGCTATCCAGGAAGCCCTGCAGCTCCCTCAAGCCTTCTGCAGATATACTTCTCTGTACCCGAGGCCTAGGGACTGTTAGGACAGGAGGCGCCCTAGAGTTGAAGCACACGACAACTACAGAAAGGTTGTCGCCGCTCTTTCTCTTGATGGCCTCGTCAACTAAGTCTTTACAGCAAGCAACAGGGTCGTTGTGCTCCTGGAGCCTCCGGCGTGCAAAGTCCACCGCGTTCTGGCTGCGGAATACATCCCAGATACCATCACAACCGATGATCATGAACTCGTCCTCCTCGGTAAGATTCCTCACCATCACCTCAGGTTCAGCACTAAGAGGCCCAAGACCATCACATGCTTTTAGTCCTTCCATATGCCAGTCCCCAATTGCTCTAGCGACATTGAGCAGCCCATTCAGGTATCCGTCGTCAACATAACCACCCGAAGCTTCAATGCGCATCTTCTCTCTGTTGCAAGATGGCTTGTGGTCCCTGGACATCTCAATCGCCTTCCCACGGCAACATATCACTGCTCTACAATCACCAGCATTTGCCACCAGAAGTGACCTGCCAATCATGTGCACAGAGTTTTCAGAGATAATGCTATTGAAACTATAGATACATGGAAAAGCGACGGTTTAGATAAAGAGAAGGAAAAAAACATACTTGTATGAAGTATTAACCATGGTAAACAATGGGGCAGAGATAGAAGGATGGTAGTGAATTGTCAGAAAGCAAATATATTACATACATATTACACAATAGAGGAGTAAATCACATGTTTAAAAACCTACTGACAAACTTCAAATGCATGCCAGTAACAGTAAATATTTTATTTCCAAAGACAGACTGGTATCAGTGGGAATCCATGCTTACATGCTCATAAAGAAAATCCTGTTCGCATATACATATTACTCACTGACGGGGAAAATCAAATGTACAAAACTTCGATAGACTTAAAATCCATGCAAGGCAGGAGAACTTGTTATTAACCATTTACGAAACTAACTCCCACCATCCAAAAAAACATATGGTGCACTAAGGGTATTATTTTATATAAAATTGATAGCATTGGATTCATGTTGAAAACATTTTCTAACGGCATAAATTTTGTATCAGACAATCTTATAGAGTTAGAGTAATCCTTTTTCAAACTTAAATGTTGAAAAATGTGTGTATTGTGGAGGGAGGGACGAAGTAAAATGCACACATAGAATAATTGATTACCATAACAAAACAGAAGCCATAAGGCCGGACAAACAGGGGGGATGAGTAGTTACTCAAGTTCAGATATAGCAGCTAAACAGTAATGCTACAGAATGACTTATTATGAAGCTTATAATTGCACAAGTTAGGACAATACCTCCCAGTGATGAGTGCAGCAAGTGCAGTTGTGCCGGATGCAAGAGAAGCGTTCACAGAGCAAGCATCTGCAAAAGCAGCATCAGTCTGTAAGAATGCTGAGGAGACAGCTTTCTCTATCTCCCCCGGAAAATCATCACCCTCAACGATGAACCTTGGTAAATTGCTGCACACAAAGTCCGCAGCGTGCTTTCCACCATGCCCATCAAAAACCTAAAACATTAAAATTGTGTAAACAGGGCATAGATAGGAAATGCCTGTCAGATGTAAAAAAGTACTTTCCCAGCAAGGAGTGATAATGTTTGTCCAAATTATGAAATTATAAGTATTAGCTGACAATTATTATGAACACCAAGACAGAAACTAGCATCACACTGCCCTCCTTGTGGCAGTTTATCAGGAGTGATAATGTTTGTTCAGGGGGCTGTGGCCTATCGTGTTTCAAAAAAAAAAAAAATTGGATGCTAATAAATAGAGGAATCGTACCCCATAAAATGAGCTGGGCCCTTCTTCACAGCTTTCTGGTCCAAAATCTTGCAAGAAGTTGTCACAACAGATATAGACATCCTCCATTGTGCTCCTTGACCCAATATCAGCCCAGCCTCCAGACCGTACAACTGGGATAAACTCATCATTCACCCTTTCCAAAATCCTCTCAGTTTCAGACTTTGTATTGTTCAAAGGACCCCTCGCCTACGAAATAAAATTCATGTATGACAATTAGTTAGCATAAAAAATAGTAAAGGTGCTACAAGATTTATATTGCATGCTATTTCATTATGAAGTGGTGCAACCATTGAAGCTAAGTATCTATACCATATCATGCATATACTAATAAGGTTGATCCCACAAAGGAAAAAGAACCCTATTAGGCTACATCATTAAAATAATCATAGCCGTTGTGAAAGGACTATTCATCTCAACGGTCCATGTGAAATCAATGTCGTGTTATAATTTTTTCACCTCTTTGAGACTGGAAACCCCAAATAGTAATACGCGGCATCAGATAAGAAATTATTAAATAATAGTAGAAATGTTTCCTTTTTGTACTGTAACGAGAAGGGAAAGCCAAGTATGCACATCACCTTTTTCCTGGTTCTATCAAGTAAGGAATGTTCAACCTGATAGAAGTAGGGACTCTGATATTTCCAAACCAAACCTTAGTTAAGTAAGAAGATGGAAAAAATTGCAGCAGGGGGATAAGATCAAGTCAAACAACCATTTTGCAAATTGGTGAATGTTGCTTAGGGGTTATAAGTTTTCAAACTGTTGTTTAGTGAGGGCCAATTACTATTTCAACAAAGCAGATGCCCGAGAGTACTTTCTTTGAACAATGCTTTCACAGCATGAGGTCAGGACAGGGCAAGTACAAAAAGAGTTAACAGGCTTTCATGACGCATAAGTACCAGATTACCAACCTGATCTCCCCCCACCCCCACCCCCAACCCCCTGGCAATACCCTAAAATCTGTACCCAGACTTTTCACGAAATTACATCTTTAAACAACAAATTTTGCAGGAAGATACGCCCTTCAAGACGAATAGTATATTTTGCTCACAAATCTATCCCAACCAAAGATTCATGCCATTACCATGTCAGCATCTAGCACTAATCTAGCCTACAAGAGCATCCTGAAACTCTCCATACCGAGTACTATATTCAGTGGACACAATCAATCATTTCACAGAACCCAGGGAAGTTTCTAAGATGGTTTTCCAGTCTCCCTATAACCCACATCCACATAAACCGCACGGATCCAATCACCTCAGCCCCAGGTTGCTAGTACTCAAGTACAACATGCGTACAACCAACAAAATTCAGGACGAAATATGCCTTCCCCTCTCAACACACCACTTACACCTCCCCAACATACGGGCGAAAACCATAGGTCCCTCACCACAAACAGCTCACCTCGCAGCGCAGGGATCGCACACGACATCACGAGATTAAGCACGAATCGGGCCTAGTGCCCCCTAAAGCTCACACCTTTCGCGCAGATCACACGAGCAACCAAGCTAGGCCAGAAGAGAGGACCGAGATTCGGAGGCGTTACTTACGAAGGACGCGTGCCGCGAGAGCACCGGCTTCCTTGCCGGCGATGGGATCGGCGGCTTTCCCCCGCCGCCGCCGCCGAGCCTAAGCTCCTCCATCTCCACCGCCGCAGGGAGCCTCTTTGCCTGGGATCGAGTCGTCGGAGAAGGCTAGGGTTAGGGTTTGGATTTGGAGCAGCGCCGCTGCCGCTAGCATTAGTACGGACTACGGAGTTACTGTTTTTTTTTTTTTTTGAGAAGTACGGAGTTACTGTTGAGTGTGAACAGTAGTAGCCGTCTTGAAAGGAAAATACATCAATGGAAGAGCAGGGGAGGGGCTGTACGGTAAATTTAGGGGTGATTAAACTAGAACCGTGATTAATTTTGTGGCCAAACCATGTGCGCCGGCGTGGGACGCTCGCTGTTTTGGGTGGGTCGGTGCTGTAGGCGTGACCGGATGGGAGTCACATGGTTAACTAGGACACGTGTAACGTTGGTGGCTAAGAGGTGGTTGTCTAGATTTAACAACTTGTGTTGCATAAAGTTAAAATATTTTTTTAGCGGGAGGTGATGTTTTTGTCGACAGTGAGACGTCCGCGGTGACTTCGTTAATCTTAAGATCCAATTCGTCTGCTCGGTCTATTGAAGGTGCTCATAGGGGTAGTATGTGTGTGTGTGTTCATAGGGATGGGTGGGATGAGTGCCTGTAGGTATTATGAGCGTCTACGATTATACCATATTTCTCAAAAAAAAATTAGAGAGAATTAAAATGATGAAAGGTTAGGACACGATATGATCCAAATTGTTCATGTAGGTCCGAACCCAGCGCTGATAGGAGGACACGGCATGATCCAACGGACCGATGCGTTTGGCGCGATCCAACGCGATCCATCGGTCCACCAGATTTAGGACGCGGTTGCATCGGGACTCGATAAGGATCGCTTGCATGTCCTCCCTCGCTCGCATCGGGCCAGCCTGATAGCGACCCAACGGCCTCCTCGTGCCTGATGCTTGTGCTGGACGCTGGCCTTCAGAAGGATGACCGACGCTAGCATCCATGGCCATCAATGTCGACGATGACTGCGACAACGACCACCTGAACTCCTTTGTCGACATTTATGCGAAGCCATTGGCCTCTGGTCCGGCATTGATGGTCAGGGCTTCTCATATTGGCCATGTGCTCGTCTCTCCCCCGCATAACCCACATGTGCATTGCCACTTCTAGGCAAACATCCTCCGCTCCCCTCGCTCCAGCCATCGCCATGAAGATGTCTTCTTGACTGAACAAAATGACCAACAACCACGAGGTTGGCTCGTCCTTGGGACGGTGGCATCCTCGACGATTTCCAATACCACCACCTCCACGCGCGAGGGCGACTCCCCGCACCCGCCGTCAAAGGCTACCTCCACCTCCACATGCGCAAGATTTCGTTGGTCCAGGAGGGCGATAATGGCACGGACGTTGTCAGGAATCAGGAGGGCGAGCTTGTTGTGCCGCCAGACTACAACAAGGCCGATACCATCGCACGCGCCATCGAGCTCTCCGGTACAAAGAGGAGGCTCTGGGCCTGGGATGGGCTAGAGGATGTCGTCCAACTCTCTGTGCTGGTGGCGGCGCACAAGGAAGAGATGCCACCACATGCATCGTCATAGGTCGTGTGGCCTGGCAGGAGGCTCCACCACCTGCATGGCCTAGGAAGTTGTGGTGACCTAGCACATCATTGCATGTTGTAGTGCGCAAAATCATAGAAATAATACTCATGAAGTATTGTTTCACAAATGTTACATCGCTCGGAGTGGTACAACAAAAATATTGCGGGTCCGCAACTTTTATATGTTCATTGTTATCAACCATAAATATACAAATGATTTGAAATCCTCATCAGTCCATTGAGGATTCCTTCGATTATTCAAATTCAAACTGGATAGCTTAAATAGCATTGGCTTCACTAAGCTGAGTGACATTGGAGCTCAACAACTTATTTAAGTAAGTGCATGTTGCTCGGCTCATCTACATTATTCTAGAGATTATACTTTAGTTTCCATGTCTTCATAGTCTGCGCCATATCTATACTGTCGTGTACTCTTTCAATGCCTCCAGAAATATCTAGTTCCTTGTAATATATATATCCTCTATGTCGTTGTGCTTAATGATATCTTATGTTTCAAAACTTTCAAAGTCTAGCAAGGATTTAAGTAGATAATTTGAGTACGAGCATGCTCAGCAAGTTCTATAGTTGGATGTGTTTTGTAACCATGAATCATTCATCCAGGTTTCTTTTGGTTTTTAAAAATGTTTTTAATCAAGGGATTTATATTTTCATGTCCTTGATTTGTTAGTTGTACTCAGGTTTCCCTAGTCACTTAACTTTTACTCAATTTTCCCCTCCTTCTATTCTAAAACCCTCGTAGATGCTTGGATGGAAGGATGCCGCCAGGTCAAAGTCTTGACTGTTACATGCCGACGGGTGGGAACGCATTGGGACGGGTCATGCGTTGAGCGTTATGCTACGTGGCCTCGACCGTTACATGCTGACGGGTGAGCCGCATCGAGATGAGTCCTGCATATGTGGTGAAGGGTGGGCCCGCATGGAGACATGTCGGGCCGGCCATCTCTCGCTCATCCAAAACATTCGCTTCCCCCCGAGCCTGGAGCAGCTCCCACATCGGCCTTCTGTTGCCCCGTCGTCACGCCCTCCTACCTTATGTCGTCCTCGGCCCCCTGAGTCGTCCCCTCCCCTGGGTCGTGGAGACCACTCTACCTCTGGCTCCGCCCCGCCTCCGCTAGATCTACCCCTTTCGCGGCACAGTATGCAATGTCGACTGGTGTACCGCTCTTGCCCGTCGACCGTGAAGAAGATTGGGTGAAATTGGAGGGATCCAATGCATGGATTCCATCTGGGTAAGCATTGTTTCCCTTTGTGGGTTAATTAGAGGCAGTATTTGAGCGTGAATCGCTAGTGGTCAACTAACTGCCTTGCTTTTCGAATAGGATTGATCCAGCCCTGGTGAAAGGATCGTATGGGCACCTAGAGGGGGTGAATAGGTGCTAATTCAAATTTTCTTCCTTTTCAAATTAGGGTTTGACAAGAAAGATAAATTATCTAGATAATGCAACTAAGGTGAATTTACCTATAAGACAAACAAGCACTAGCTAACACAACACTAAGCAAGAACAAGTAAGTAAAGTGCGGTAAAGGATAGAAGTAACCAAAGTGGTGGACGCGGAGACACAAGGATTTGTTTCTCGTAGTTCCTTCCTTTTGAGGGGAAGTACGTCTATGTTTGGAGAGGGGTGGTTTCAAACCACCAACGCCACGAGAGGGCTCCCATGTTCTACGATGAATCTCACCCCAACGGGATCGATCCACCTTCCACTATATCGGCAACCTTTGAGGTGGAAGCCGGCACCTTTACAACAAGTTCGGGGCACACATCCACAACTTAATTGGAGGCTCCCAAATACAAGCAAGTTGTCAAGACAATCAAAGACAAGCTTGTAAGAACCAAATCTAGAACTAGGGTTTTCAAAGAAAACACTAGAGCAATGGGGGCCCTCAAATAAATGAGGGGGAAATGAAGATCTCTTTTGGTGAAGTAGTAGATCAAGGCCTCCTCCTTCGATTCTCCAAAGATCAAAGACTTTGGATGGTGGAGTGAAGAGATCTTGGCGATTTGGTGGCTCAAAATGGAGGTAGTAGTCTTCAATGCAACGAGCACCTTGTTCCAAGGTAGGTGGAGGGGTATTTATAGCTCCCAGAGCAGATCTGACCGTTGAGCATTAAATGCAGCGATAGTACCGGATTTCCAAGCGGTAGTACCAGAAAACATCTGTACTATCGGCCTGGTACCGGAAGTGCATTAATCAAAGCACACATGCCCCAGCCACCAGCGGTATCAATTTGTGGTGCTACCGCGAAGCGGTAGTACCTCCCCTAGGGCACGGTACTATCGGACGCATGCGGTAGTGCCACATTTTGATACCGCGGAGGGCAGTGGTATTTGTCAACTTGCCAAAAACCCTCTGCCGCGCTAGGTACTAAAATGCGGTACTACCGCATTTTGGTACCTAGGCGGGCAGTAGCTTTTGGCAGCTTGTAAAAAGCTTCTGCCGCGCTAGGTACTAAAATGTGGTACTGCCGCATTTTGGTACCGGGGCGGGCAGTAGCTTTTGACAAGTTGCAAAAAGCTTCTGCCGCGCTAGGTACTAAAATGCGGTACTACCGCATTTTAGTACCGGGGTGGGCAGTAGCTTTTGACAAGTTGCAAAAAGCTTCTGCCGCGCTAGGTACTAAAATGCGGTAGCCTGGCAGAGGCTTTTTGGCAACTTGCCAAAACCTACTGCCGTGCTAGGTAGTAAAAAGTGGTACTACCGCTTTTTGGTACCGCGCCAGGAAGAAGGTTTTGGGCAGTTTGTCTAAACACACTGCCAAGCCTAGTAGCAAATTCCAGTACACCTGGTACACTGCAAACCCCTTTTTAATACAACCTGTGGTACACTTGGCAAATAATTAGTCCGATATGTGTGTTGTTATAAACCAAAATCACTAGGGATAGGAAATGCTCTTTCAATCTCCCCCTTTTTGGTGTTTGATGACAACACACATTTGCATGATAATATTGTGATGACAAACAAGGTTTTGAAAAATAGAGATGGGGCTCCCCCTAGATAAGTACAATCTAGCCCCCTTCTATTTTACAAGCTACCTGGGAGTGTAAAGTCACACTTAGAGCACATACCTTTGCATAATAAAGTGTGATGAGAAATATTGATAACAACTAGATAATGTCATCACACACACCACATAAGATGGATCCATATGAGAATACCCATACCACACAAATGATGGATCCATACGATAACCACATAGTCTCACCATACATAGCACAAATAGTTAGTTCACAAGATTCACACATAATAAGAGGCAAGCAAATAAAGTTCACAAGCGAATAAAAATCAATGACAAGAACAAGCTTGTGACTTTTCCCATGCAAATCCCGCATGCCTAATGTGCAACTTCTCCCCCTTTGGCATCAAGACGCCAAAAAGGGACAAGAGCAACACTAACGTCCCAGACATCATCATGAGTCGGCGGGGCACGGAAGGAGGAGGTGGCATCATCATCCCAATGGTTGTGCTTGGAGATCCATTGGTCTTCCGGGGTGATGTTGTTCTCAGAGCCCTTGGAGACGGTCAAACCTTGAGCCTCCATCAATTCCTTCTGACGAGCACATGATTTCTTGGCATAGACATGAGCCTCATACATGCGCTTCTGATTGTCAACTTGGAAGCAAAATACTTTCTTGAGCTTAGCCTCAATCCTCTTGGCCCAAGATGGTTGAGCAGGCTTGCGGTGTGAGATCACAAAGTCAGCATCCTGGGCATCATCGTCATCACCGGACCCCTCCTCAAGTGGGTTCCCATCCTCATCAACAAGTTGACCATCCGCATTGCGAGGTTTGGGATGGGTCTTGATCAACAGATTCTTGTGCCGGTGAGTGACAAGGCGCTGAGAAGTAATGTCACGGGCAATCGATGGGCACTTGCTAAGAATGAGAGCCATGATATAGGGAGCAAAAGGAGGCACCCTCCGAGTGTAGGTGGCATAGACCATCTCATTCCAAATAACATCCATCACATCCATTGGTTGGCCGTAACACGGTGGTGAAAGGTGGTGATCATGAGATCCACCATGAATGCATGCATCTCATCAACATTTCCAGCTCGGGGGGCAACTTTCTCATGGAATATACGGTGCAAGATGTCATATGTGGGGAGAAGCCCCTTGATCTTTCCAGGAATACCGCGCCCCCGGATGTACAGTGGAGCAAGAACATCCTTCTTCATGGGGCGATCATTGTTGTGACACCGAAAGCCAACAGGAGTGTCCTTGACATGGTCCTCGTACCCAAGGATAGCCTCAAACTCAGCCAAGGTTGCTTGCTTAACAACGCCCTCGGTCATCCAGGTGATAGTCCGAGATTGATCCTTGGCAAAGTGAACGGTGGCATAAAACTGAGTAATGAGCATTGGGTCATAGTTGCACCGGAACTGCATAATGGGAAGCAAGCCGATGTTTGTGCAAATCTCAAGGGCTTCACCGAAGTACTGCAGGTTCTTCTTCACATGATTCATCTCAATCCACTTCTGAGGGACCACAAGCTTTTCATCCTTCATGAGTATCTCATGGAACACACGCTCTTGGAAATCCGCTATCTTTCCGAGCATGAGAGCGAGCAGCAACATATGGATTGACATACCTCAGGGCATGAAACTCAACCTCAGACAAATCAGACAGTAGCTTTGGCCCAGATGGCCCATAACTTTGACTCTTGCGATGACTTGAGGGAGGAGGGGGAGGAGGAGCCTTACCACGGCTAGAACCTTTCTTAACCCCTCTCCCACGACGACCACGAGTGGTTTTCAGCTTCAGACGGGTGCTAGGTTGAGGCATGATCTCTTCTTCTGACTCTGTCTCAGGCTCAGACTCTGACGCATAGTCCTCGATCTCATGATGAGCTTTGGAGCGTTTGCGTGAACCCCGAGAACCCCCTGCACCTGTGAAAGAATGAGGGAGATAGCAGTGGGGTAAGGGCACAAGAACCCGAGACAAACAGACAACAAAACTCAAGTTTTATAGGAAATTTTGCTGTCAGTACTGGGCAGTAGTACCGGATCTCACGGGCGGTAGTACCGCATAGTGGTAGTACCGTTCCGGTACTACCGGTCATGCGACCACAGTGCAGATCTAGTATTATCGATCCATGGACGGGCAACAAAATTTATATAAAACGAGAATCCCATCCGACAAGGAGTAATATCAGGTAACAAGCACACGGTACAACCTCAAAAGCACTTGTTTTGACCAAGAATCAAAGTCCCCCTAGATTCAATGGAGAAAACATATGAGAAGAAGAGAAGGGCGGTAGTACCGGTGTCCATGGCGGTGGAGAATGAGGAGGATCCCGTGAGGAGCCCGGATCCGGTGCGGAACCGGGGAAAAGTAGGAGGGGGCGGGGCTCCGACGACGTTCTCTGCTCTGGCGGTGGTTAGGAGTGGATATGAGGGAACAATGAGGCACTTAGAGGTGCCCCTCCCCGCGTCTCCACCCATAACCGAGACGCGGAGCGGTAGTACCGGGCGAATGAGCGGTAGTACCGCTAGGCGGTAGTACCATAGAAAATGACCGGTAGTACCGCACTTGGGAAGTTTCCAGAAAACTACCTGGAAACTGACCCCTGAGCGGTAGTACCGCTAGTTTTTCACGGTAGTATCGTTTGGCGGTAGTACCGCGGGTTTGCACCGGTAGTACCGTAACCACCAGAACAGAGAGCCAGGTATAAAGTGGAAGGTTCTTGTGTAGAGTATATGAGTTTTGTCGGAGGATAAGAAAGGCTTGGGTTAAGAGAGTCACACTGATATGGACATATGCACTCAAAAAATGGGGAAAACGTATGAAGAGCCAAACGAGAGTGCATGACCATAAGAACAAACCCTACGCGAGAATGACAAACATGAGTAAGCACCAACCTCTCGAATGAGAAAGGGCGGTGGCCTAGGCCACCATATTTGAGTATACTCGGCTTGACACCACGAAGATATATCTTGGGTACACTACCAAAACTCATCATTTAAGCTCACATATCACAAAATGATATTAAGAGGAATGATTTTGATTGCTTTGGGCATGATGGGGGGAGGGATAGTCCAATCAATTAGGACCGCACTCCCCCTATATCCATGCCTACACCTAAACCAAATACGGGTCAAGTCATAGGTGAGAATGCAAGATAATCAAGTCAAGCTCCTTGAATCTATGATATTTAGTTCATTCCTCAAATAGCAAAACCTTGCTTCATCAAGTGGCTCCGTGAAGATGTCGGCAAGTTGGTCTTTGGTTGACACATATGATAGATCAATATCACCTCGAGAAACATGATCTCTAATAAAGTGATGGCGAATCTCAATATGCTTTGTCCTTGTGTGATCCACCGGGTTGTAGGCAATCTTGATAGCACTTTCATTGTCACATAGAAGAGGCACTTTGTCACAATGGACACCGTATTCCTTTAAAGTTTGCCTCATCCATAGCAATTGGGTGCAAGCACTAGCAGTTGCCACATACTCGGCTTCGGCGGTGGAGAGAGATATACAATTTTTCTTCTTAGAAGACCAACATACCAAGGACCTACCAAGGAATTGGCAAGCCACGAATGTTGATTTTATATCATCCTTATCACCCGCCCAATCCAAATTCGTGTATCCACAAAGAGAATGTTGACCCTCGAGGATACCAAAGACCATAAAATGGGGTATGAACTAAATATCGAAAGATTCTCTTGACCGCCATTAAATGGCTTTCTTTAGGAGCTGCTTGATATCTTGCACACACACCTACACTCAACACAATATCGGGTCTAGATGCACAAAGGTAAAGCAAAGAACCAATCATAGACCGGTATACCTTTTGATCCACATCTTTACCATTTGGATTTTGTTCTAGATGAGTCTTTGTAGCCATGGGAGTAGGAGCTCCATTTAAATCTTGCATTTTGAATCTCTTGAGCATATCTTGAGTATACTTGTCTTGGTTGAAGAATGTCCCTCCTCTAACTTGCTTGATCTCAAAACCAAGAAATACTCTCAACTCCCCCATCAAAGACATCCGGAACCTACTAGTCATAAGCTTTGAGAATTCATCATTAAAAGCTTTGTTAGATGAGCCAAAGATAATATCATCAACATATATTTGGCATACAAAAAGCTCCCCATTGACCTTCTTAGTAAAAAGAGTGGGATTGATTTTCCCAACCTCAAATCCACGGTCAAACAACAACTCTCTAAGGTGCTCATACCACGTGTGTGGGGCTTGCTTGAGCCCATAGAGCGCCTTATCAAGTTTGTAGACATGGTTTGGGAAGTTGGGATCCTCAAATCCCGGGGGTTGCTTTACATATACCAACTCATTTAATGGACCATAGAGAAATGCACTTTCTACATCCATTTGTTGCAACTTAAAGTTATGATGTGCCGCATAAGCAAGAAGGATACAGATGGACTCAAGGCGAGCCACGAGTGCATATGTCTCTCCATAGTCAATGCCTTCAATTTGAGAGAACCCTAACCAATATAGCCTTGTTCCTTACTATAATTCCAGGCTCATCTTGCTTGTTCTTGAATATCCACTTCGTGCCTATAACATTGCGGCAATCCTTTGGCTTCTCAACTAACTTCCATACTTTGTTTCTCTCAAAGTTGTTGAGCTCTTTGTGCATAGCTTCCAACCAATCCGAATCTTCAAGAGCTTCCCACACTTTCTTTGGTTCAATCATGGAGATGTTTGCTTGGTGTTCACTGAACCTCTTCAATTGTGCTCTTGTGGAAATGCCTTTCCTTAGTTCACCAACCACATTTTGTAGAGAGTGGTCTCTTAATTCCAACATTCTCTCCTTTCTAGCTTCACGACGAGCGTGGATCTCCACGTTGTTTCTTGGGGGACCCTCTTCATCATTTTGGTCCTTGTCTTGACCATAACTTGACCATGATCATCACGGGAATCATTCTCTTCATTAAGAGGCAAAGATTGACCTTGGTCTTGATCAAGCACTCTTCTAGCATCGATTTGAGCTTGTCTAAAGGCAGTTTGTATGAATCTTCCTTGAACTATTGACTTGGCACCACTTGACATCCCGGAGAATGAATCAATCTCCTCTTGACTAGAGTTATCACTTTGATCAACATGTCGAGGGTCCACATCTTGTTGATGTTGTGAAGATGAGGGATACACTTGAGTAGAGCATAGTTCTTCTCGATCCGCCATAAGGGGTTCCTCAACGGGGCGGATATATCCCACACCCATTCTTCCTATGGCATCATGAGGCATTTCATCATCTGCATCACAAGCATCAACACGCCCTCCTTGGGGACCATCATATTCTTCGAAGGTCACACTACAAGATTCTATGACGGCTTCGGAGAGCTTATCACAGATTCTATAAGTGTGAGATTCGAGACCATAGCCAACAAAAATACCCTCTAATTCTTTAGACTTGAATTTGGACAAACGAACACCTTTTATGAGATAGAAACACTTACAACCGAACACCCGGAAGTAAGATATGTTGGGCTTGTTACCGATAAGTATTTCATATGGAGTCTTGTTGATTTCTTTGTGGAGGTAGAGCCGGTTTGATGCATGGCAAGCGGTGGAGATGGCTTCGGCCCAAAAGTTGCATGGAGATTTAAACTCCACCAACATGGTCCTAGCCATCTCAATAAGAGTCCGGTTCTTCCTCTCGGCCACACCATTTTGTTGAGGGGTATATGCAGCGGAATATTGGTGTTTTATCCCCTCACCACTAAGGAAATCATTCAAGGTGTAGTTCTTGAACTCGGTGCCGTTGTCACTTCTTATAATCAACACGGCAAGATTGTATTGACGTTGAACCATGTTTATGAAGTCGATGAAGATATTTTGGGTCTCACTCTTTAACTTGAAGAAATATACCCATGAGTATCTTGAAAAGTCATCAACAATCACCAAACAATATTTCTTCCCACCAAGACTTGCATGAGAAGGAGGACCAAAGAGGTCCACATGAAGGACCTCCAAGATCTTGGTGGACTTGATGCGATTCTTTGGCTTGTGGGGAGCATCATGCATTTTTACTAGAACACAAGCCCTGCAAACACGATCTTTGGCAAATGAATCATTTTCTTTTAGTCCAACAATATGGCCCTCCTTGTGGAGACTTTTCAAAGTTCTCATATTGACATGGGCTAGTCGGGATGCCATAACCAACCCACATCGGCCTTTCCGAATAAGCACATCACACTTGTAGTGGTTTGCCCCGAAAAGTCCACAAAATACAAGTCATGTTCGACGTACCCAACAAAAGCGACCTTGAGAGACTTGCTCCACATGAGGACCACAATATCATCATCAATAAAGACGACAAAGCCCATCTTTCCAAGAGCACAGACTGAAAGTAAATTGTATCCAAGGGTCTCAACAAGCATGACGTTCACGAGTGTAATGTCGTGAGCAGCCACTACCTTGCCGAAACCCATTACCTTAGACTTTGACTTGTCGGCATATGTCACTATTATTTGATCATCATTTGGCTTTAAGTCCTTGACAATAGACGAGCTTCCGGTCATATGACTTGTGCAACCACTATCAAGCACCCACTTTGACCCTCCGGAAGCATATGTCTACAAAAGATCACGCTAATTTTTAGGTACCCATTTTTCAATGGGTCCTCTTTTGTTAGCAACAAGGGTCTTGGGGACCAAAATAGACCAAGCAATATATCCATCATATGGGCCAACATATTGTGCATACACATCACCATAATAATCACGCATAAGAACATAGTGAGGGTTAGCACTTCCCGCAAAGTCATCATGAGACATAGTTTTGCCACTTGTGGTCTTACTACCCACAATGACCTTGTATTTTTCTTGTGCAGGCTTGGCCTTCTTATTGTTTTTGTTCTTCTTCTTTGTAGGGTTTCGTAGCATGGAAAACAAAAAATTTCTACCGCATACAAACAAACAAGCCAAGATCTATCTACTAGATTGTAGCAACGAGTCGATAGAATAACTCACCCTCGAAGATTCCAAAGTGTTTAACGAGAGCGGATTCTCGTGGGTGATGTAGTCGTACTCTTCCCGATCTCAAGATCGCGTAGACGATCCTTCCGGCGCTGCCTTCCGGCAGCGCTCCCGCAGTCGGTCACATGTTCGGTACTCGACGAAGACCTTCCTCTCCATTGTTCCAGCAGGCAGCGGAGGTTGTAGCACTCTCCTCGCGATTCCGGCAGCACAACGACGTGGTACCGGAAGTAGAGGGGAGATCTCGCAGGGCTTCGCCTTAAGCCGGAGCAAGTATGGTGGAGTATGAGAGAGTCCCCTGACGATCTAGGGTTTAGACACGCCGAGGAAGAGGTGCTAGAGCCGGCGGCTAGGGCTTGGAGTTGCCCAAGTCGGCGGCTAGGGGAGAAACCCTAGGGGGCGGCGGCGGCTATGGTGGGCAGCAGCTGCTAGGGTTTGAGGCGAGGAAGTTGTGTGTCAAGGAGGGGAGCCCTGCCCCTCCTTATATAGGTGGAGGGGGCCAGCCAAGGGGAGGGGAGTCCCTTCCCAAGTCGGCTTGGTGGTGCGCCGGCGGTGGGGAGGAGGGACTTGTCACATCCCAAGATTTTCCAAATCTTGTTATGTGAAAAATAAATGAATAAAATAAAACTTTGTTGAATTTCAGGGCCAGAAGAAAACTTTTTGAATTCAATTGGAACTTCAAACCAATTTGGATCAAATAAAATCCTAAAGGGATTTAAAAAAAAAAGATAAACATTTAATAAAGGAAAATAAAATATTTTAGTTTTTCTATTTTGGATCTTTTAATAAAAGATTTTGTTTTCAAATGAAAAGGTGGATTTATAAATAAAGATTATTTTATATAGCCAAATAAAACCTTGTCCAATATTTTGAAATAAATGTTTTGTTTTGAATAAAAATAGCAAAGGTTTATTTAAATAAAATAATAGGGATTTAATATCCAAATTTTATTAAAGTAAAGGCCTTTCCCATTTTAAATAAAACACTAAAACTTATTTTTGTTTTAAATAAGTTTTCCAAATATTTTATATTCTCAAATAAAACCTACTGAAGTGTTTTTGTTTTATTTTAGATTTCAAAATAAGGGTTTTAAATAAAACAAATTCTATTTGATTTAATAACCAAGGTCCATTTTATTTATTTAATAATGGAACCTAAAATAAAAATGTTATTTTGTTTTAAACAAGTTTTCCAATATCTTATATTTCCAAATAAAACCTACTGATTGGTTTTGAAAATATTTGGATTTCAAATGAAGATTTTATTAAATAAATCAAACCCTATTTGATTAAATAACTAAAAGTCCATTTTATTTAATTAATGAAGGGATCCTAAAATGAATAAAAATATTATTTTGGAATTTTGGATTATGTTACTGAACAGAACCAAGTTCAAAGTTGTGAATTGTGGTGTTTGTTTGAATTGATTTGGTTGATTGAATTGTTTGTTTGAATTTCAAATCAGTAAATAGAAATAGAAAAGGATAAAACAATCAGACAGAAAAAAATAGAAAACAGGTCGACCCAACCCAGCAGCCCAGTCTAGGCCCAACTCCAGCCCACCTTTCTTTTCCTCAGCGAAACATTTTGCACTCAATCACGCACCCATACAGACGATGACAAGTGGACCCTCCTTCCCTCTCTTACTCCGCTGACCAACCGGCCCCACGCAACCAGCTCACCCTTCTTCCTCCTCGCGTTAAACTCGCCACCGTTGCTGCCATTGATTCTCCGGTTGAATACACCTTAATGCAGCATTAATCTCTCGCCGCGAGCACGCTGTCTTAATCGCCAGCGTCTCCTCCTCCTTTCCCCTCTGTCGCCCCACCTCGACACGCCCTCAGGCTGTCAAATTTCGACCAACACTCCCTCTGTTCCGACGATGCTCCGGCAAGGATTCCGGCCAGCACACGCCACCTCTTGCCCCCTCGAGCACGCAGCTGTGATCAGCATTCCCCAGCGGACCCTTCTGCAGCCACAGCTCGCTCGCGCGCATCCCTGAGCGTCGGCAACGTCTTCCCGAGCCAGCGCCGCCGTCTGCTCCAACTGCGGCGACGTCTCCCCGGTAAACCAGACCTCCCCTCTCTTCCTCGTGGACACGGTGACGATATCCATGCTCTTGCGAACCTAACAGTGCCTCCCGTTTGTCCTAGGGTGCCCCCTAGCCTCGCCCCCCGTCGACGTCTGACCGCACCGAGGCCCAGAACAACTTCGGTGAGCAATTGAAGACGAACCCGTGCGCCCCTTCACCAACCAGTACCACGTTGAGCATCAGCATCGTTCAGCGAACCAGGTGAGCACTCTCTCCCTCCTTCTCGCTTCCTGTAACGCCGGCGACACCACTGACAAGCCGCCTCCGCCGCGCGTCAGAGTCCAGCGCCGCCAGTTTCTGGTCGGGGCACTGAGAGCCGTTAGATCTCGATCTGGCGGATAGGATAGAAAGTAAGCGAAAGGGTATGCGTTGATCAGAGCCGCACAGACCCTTTTTAATCCAACGGTCTGCAGCGTGATCCACACTGAACCGGTACCGTCCAATTAGAGAGCGACGCGTGGCCAGCTCTAGTTTAAAACAGGATTTTGAAAACAGATTTGTTTATGAATTTCAAACCTTTGTAACTTTTGAACCACACGTCCAAAAATTTCAAATTTGGTATCATTGGAATCAGTGGAACAAACCCTAGCCAACCATTCCTTTAGTTTAGCAAATAGTATCTGTTAGAGTGTTTGTTTTTGCAGAAACATTTGTATGCTTGTTAAGAATGTGAAAATTGTTTAAAAATGAATTTGGGGATAAAACCTTTGGCAATTGGTGTGATTTGAACCTACTAACATTAGGAAACACTTTGTGGATCCCAAAATGTATTTGGTGAAACAAAATAATGATTCTTTGATTTAAAACCATTTCTAGTCAAATAGAAATGTGGTTTATTTATTAAAAATGGTTTTGGAAGAAAAACTTTGGAAAATGTTTTGTTTTAAACTCTCTGACCCTAAAAACAAGGTTTTGTGGTTTTAAAATATATTTGGTGAACCCTATAGATTAATGCCTTAGTAAAAATATTTCTACCCCACATAAAATGATACTTTGTTTTGAAAATGGTTTTTAAAGTGAAACCTTTTGCAAATGACTTTGCCACTTTATGAAATGACCATTAGGTGTTTTCAAATGTTTGTGACCCATTAGGAACCACTTTTTCAAACAAAACAAAGCTTGGCATGCTTGCATGCATTACTTTGACTTTGTCATTTTATGTGATGATTTGCTTGATTGGTAGATTGAGTTTGTGCCTTGCTTGATTGAATTGTAGTGACTTGAAGAGTGTGATTGTTGCAAGGACAAGGAGTGAACCCATACTCTACCAAAAAGTCAAGTGATGCTTCATACTTTCTATCCCATTACTTTCACTATGCATTAGTGATTTTCTCTAAGTAAAACTTGCATGAATTTTGCTAAGTGTAAACCTTGCTATAGGAAAACTAGTAGATGAAACCTTAGTGGAAATCTTCCTAAGTTAAGATTCCTATTACTATCAAGCTTAGCCTAGCTACTAGAAAACATGGGTGGAATATATATTCACACTATGGAAAAATATTCTAAGTCTGAGGACTTGGTTTTTGTTTAATAAAACAACTAAGTTAATGAATCACCTGGGTGGAATGGTTATTGATTGGTGGTTTTTGGTTGAGTGGTTACACAAGGCCAGGGGACTGGTGAACCTTGTGTATCTCACTTGTGGATGGCCACCCAGGAACAAAGAGATTTGAGATGTCAAATGTTGAGAAGCTTCAAGTGCAACCACTTGGCAATATGGTCTCTGCCATGATCATATAGGTTGCAAGAACTTAGCCATATGGACAGTTGGTGGTAGTGTTTGATAGGTTGGAGCGCCTCCATTTTGGTCTAAGGGAAGGCTTCCGAAAGATCTTGTCTTGGGAAACCAAGTCTTGTGGGGAAAGTGCACCACCTCTGCAGAGTGTAAAATCTAAGTACTTAGCCATGTCCCTGGTAAAGGACAATTTGAGCATCAAGACATGGAAGCAATCAAGAATCTCATCATTCAAATTTCTAAGTTAAAATTTTGTGGTTTGAACAAGGGTTATTTGAAATCTTCAATCTTTGATTGAGAGATGCCTTGATTAAAGGATCTTCAAATCTTTGATTGAGAAAAATGATTTTTGCCAAGCAAAACTTAGTATTTTCAAATGTTAAGGAAAAATCTATTTTGAGCAATGCAAGCCTCAACTCCACTCAGCCAAATGCATATAGAGGATAGACTCCACTATACTACCATAGTATCACTTGCCAATACAATTCAAATGTATTGACCCTTTGTGGCTGTAACTTGTATGTTGCAGGTTTGATTGATTTTAGTGAAGTTTGATTGATTAGGATTACAAAGTCTACAACCAGCATTTGCCTGTGGCACTTTTAAGATGAAGGACCCCATGACTATAGTTATTCCGCTGCAATGTAATGTAATAGCCAAATGAGCTATGTATGATGTAATAAAATTATGTTATTCCTGGTTATAAAGTTATAATATGACCTCTGTTTCTTGATATTACATCTTAACTGTGGATGCTAGCTATTGATCCAGGGACTAGCATTGTAAACACAGAGGACACCACCTTATATTGTTGTAAGGTGGGGACACTCCCTCTACAGGACTCCTCCCCAACTCGGTTTCCCACTCCTCCTCCTCTTTCCAAAAACTGTCGTTTGACTTTCAAACTAGCCGTTTGACTTTTCAAACTAGGATTTGAATAAACCCTCTATTTTGATCAGCGATGACACCGAGTACATGATGAAATCATACCAACTTGATATAACACATTCATGTACCCTTCCCCCCCGGAGTGCCGGACATTCCGGAACCTTCTAGAACATTCCCGATGAAAACACCGGAACCATTCCCCAACTCCGAAACGGGACTTTCCTTATATGAATCTTATTCTCCGGACCATTCCGGATCTCCTCGTGATATCCCGAATCCCATTCGAGACTCCGAACAACATTCGGTCTCTTTCTCATCATTCCATAACTACTCAAACAACGTCGAATCCTTAAGTGTGTCTCCCTACGGTTCGTGAATTATGCGGACATGATCGAGACACTTCTCCGATCAATAACCAATAGAGGAATCTGGAAATTCATATGGCTCCCACATATTTCTACGATTACTTTGCGATCGAATGAACCACTTACATACGATATCAATTTCCCTTTGTCTCACGATAGTTTACTTATCCGAGGTTATGATCGTCGGTATCTCTGCATACCTAGTTCAACCTCGTTACCGATAAGTACTCTTTTCTCGTTCCCGTGATATGTGATCCCTTGTGAGCCAGTCACATGCTTGCAAGCTAATTGGATGACATTTCACCGAGAGGGCCCAGAGTATATCTATCCGTCATATGGATGGACAAATCCCACTCTTGATCCATGTGTTTCAACCAATACTTTCCGAACACTCAATGCCACCTTTATAGCCACCCAGTTACGGTGTGGTGTTTGATGTCATCAAAGCATCCATCCGGTAAAGGTGATATGCATGATCTCATGGTCAAAGGAATTAGATTACTATGTATCAGAAAGCATATAGCAATTGAACTATTAAAATGACTTGATCTTTATGCTACGCTTATCTATAGGAGTATGTCCACCATATCATTCTCCTAACGATATGATCTTGTTGTTAATAACATCTCAATGTTCATGATAGGGAAACCACAATCATCTATTAACCAACAAGCTAGTATTATATAGAGGCTTTACTAGGGACTTCAAATTAAGTTTACAAATCACACAAGTATTAATGTTTCCTTTGTTTAATACTATTATAGCATGAATGTAAACATTTATCATAAACACAAAGATATAATAATAACTACATTTATTATTGCCTCTAGGGCATATCTCCAACATTCTTGGCTTTGGATACAAAGCCAATGCCCCCTTTCTCACCACTAGGACTTTGCTTACTCAAAAGGTCATCAATGGACTTGTTTCCTTGTGGAAATGTGGCCTTGGCTAGCTCCCCCTTCAACCTAGCATTTTCTTCAAGAATAGTTGTACTACTAGAAGGAATGAAATTACTAGGTGAAGGAATATTGGTCAATTGAGTTTGAAGCGTTTCATAGGATTTTGTGAGAGACAAGAGTTCACTTTACAATGCCTTGTGTGCCTTGTCAAGTGAACTGAAGTACTCGACAAGTTTTTTATGAACCACACCAATCTCAATCTTGTCCTTTTTAGCCTTTTTATATTTAGCAATAGCATGATCACGTTCCTTGATGAGTCTATTAACAATTACATCATTGGCCTCATCAAGCCCTTCAAGTTTTAGTTTAAGAGACATTCTAGTCTCTTGTTCTTCTTCTAGAGCATTATTTAGGGCTTCTAGTTCAATCACGTGTTCATGCACAAGTTTACATCTTACATCTAGAAGCTCTTGTGTGTGGGAAAGTTGATCTAAGATGCTCCGAAAATGTGTCTTGGCCTCCCTTGTAAGTTAGTCACAAACTCATCAAAAGCAATTAATTCCCTTTTTTACTTCAAGAGACATCTCATCATCAATTTCATCATTAGCTAAGGGGGTGGAGCGGGATGATGAGGATACCTCCGTTCCTCTTGCCATAAGGCAAGTGACATTCTTGTTGGGAGCATTCTCATTTGGACAATCAAAGAGTAAGAATGTTGGAGTAGAAGTAGTGGCTAGAGCAGCCACACCACTTGATGTTTCTTCTTCCTCATCTTCATTGTCAGAGTAGAATTCTTCATGAGTGATCAAAACAATTTTGCCCGACTTCTTGTTGGTGGGATTCTTCTTGACGAAGGGTTTCTTGTAAAGAGCTTTGGGAGTTTTCTTTAACACAAGCTTACCCCCATGATCTTCTCTCTTCTCATAGGGGCAACTTGCCACAAAGTGATAGCGGTCACCACAATTGAAGCAAGTTCTTAATCTAGTGGTATTTTCTCTTTTCCCATTTGGGTTGCATTTCCATCTTGGCCTTGGCGGGGTTCTTCCAAAAGTTCTTTGCATAGAAGGACATATATTGACTATGAGCAATCTTGACATCATCGGGGTGGTCCATGGAGAGGCCTTCATCACTATCATCTTAATCCCCATGTTCCACAACTTTGGCCTTCAAAGCAACATTGACAACATTGCTCATACCAAGGGCACGAGCATGGTCATCTTTGGCATTCTTGGCGGCAACCTTGAACGAGGCCATCTCTTGCATAACTTCATTGGAGGTCATGAGATGGTAGTTGTGTCTTCCATGTAGGCTCTTCAAGTCGGTGGGCTCAAAGGGCATGAGTGCACTCACATATTTCCTTTTTATCCAAGCATCATCCACATGTGAGGCACCCACATTTCTAAAAGCGGTGGCGGTGCTCTTGAGCCTACGGTACATGTCTTCATGATTTTCACATTCCTTCATGTAGAAGCCTTCGGCTTCATTGCTTAGTGCATCATACCGGTTCATCCTCATGCTCTCATTCCCAACAAACAACACCGTGAGAGCATCCCAAGCTTCCTTGGCGATGCTTAGGTGCTCAATGTGTGGGTAATACTTTGTACCCAATCCTTGTTGAATCATGTGCAAAGCGGTGGCATTGAGTTTACTATTGACAACTCCTCTTCTTGTCAAGTTGTTTGGATCCCCAATATAGAGTCCTTGTTCAATGATGTTCCAAAGTTCAATGCAAGAGCTGCGCACATGAATTTTCATTAGAGATTGCCATTGAGCAAAAGTAGTAGATGCTTCAAGCTTAGGTGGGCCACCTCTATTGTTTACATGAGGGTGAGGAATTGGGGGTCAGGAGAGTACCATGAATCACGGTGCTCACCTTTCCCACCATCATTTTGTGTGGAGGAATTAGTGTTGTCTTGTTTACCCCCCACTACCATACCCTCGGGTGATACCGGAGTATTACCCTTGGGTATCACAAATGGAGGATCCTCTTGAGGAGAAGGGGATGATGAGCCATCCTTATCTTTGACAAGTTGCTAAAGTAACTTGTGCAATTGTTTGATCTTGTTGCCCAAGGCGGAGCTCAATCTTGTTTCCAAGTTATTGAGATCATCCATGGTCACCGAGTGGATAGACTCACCATCACCTTCCCCTACTTTGCTACCCATATACTCTTAGGCGGTAAAGCCCGAATAAAGAGCCAAGGCTCTAATACCAATTGAAAGGATCGTATGGGCACCTAGAGGGGGGGGGGGTGAATAGGTGTTAATTCAAATTTTCTTCTTTTTCAAATTAGGGTTTGACAAGAAAGGTAAATTCTCTAGATAATGCAACTAATGTGAATTTACCTATATGACAAACAAGCACTAGATAACACAACACTAAGCAAAAACAAGTAAGTAAAGTGCGGTAAAGGATAGAAGTAACCAAAGTGGTGGACGCGAAGACACAAGGATTTGTTTCCCATAGTTCCTTCCTTTTGAGGGGAAGTACGTCTACGTTTGGAGAGGGGTGGTTTCAAACCACCAACGCCACGAGAGGCCTCCCTTGTTCTACGATGAATCTCACCCCAACGGGATCAATCCACCTTCCACTATATCGGCAACCTTCGAGGTGGAAGCCGACACCTTTACAACAAGTTCGGGGCACACATCCACAACTTAATTGGACGCTCCCAAATACAAGCAAGCTGTCAAGACAATCAAAGACAAGCTTGTAAGAACCAAATCTAGAACTAGGGTTTCCAAAGAAAACACTAGAGCAATGGGGGCCCTCAAATGAATGAGGGGAAAATAAAGATCTCTTTTGGTGAAGTAGTAGATCAAGGTCTCCTCCTCCGATTCTCCAAAGATCAAAGACTTTGGATGGTGGAGTGAAGAGATCTTGGCGATTTGGTGGCTCAAAATGGAGGTAGTAGTCTTCAATGCAACGAGCACCTTGTCCCAAGGTAGGTGGAGGGGTATTTATAGCTCCCAGAGCAGATCTGACAGTTGAGCATTAAATGCAGCGGTAGTACCGGATTTCCAAGCGGTAGTACCACAAAACACCTATACTACCGGCCTGGTACCGGAAGTGCATTAATCAAAGCACACATGCCCCAGCCACCAGCGGTATCAATTTGTGGTGCTACCGCAAAGCGGTAGTATCGCCCCTAGGGCACGGTACTACCGGACGCATGCGGTAGTGCCGCATTTTGATACCGCGGAGGGCAGTGGCATTTGTCAACTTGCCAAAAACCCTCTGCTGCGCTACCGCATTTTAGTACCTAGGCGGGCAGTAGCTTTTGGCAACTTGTAAAAAGCTTCTGCCGTGCTAGGTACATTTTGGTACCGGGGAGGGCAGTAGCTTTTGACAAGTTGCAAAAAGCTTCTACCGCGCTAGGTACTAAAATGCGGTACCGCATTTTAGTACCGGGGCGGGCAGTAGATTTTTACAAGTTGCAAAAAGCTTCTCCGTGCTAGGTACTAAAAAGCGGTACCGCTTTTTAGTACCGCTTTTTAGTACCTAGACTAGCAGAGGCTTTTTGGCAACTTGCCAAAACCTACTACCGTGCTAGGTAGACCGCGCCAGGCAGAAGGTTTTGGGCAGTTTGTCCAAACACACTGGCAAGCCCAGTAGCAAATTCCAGTACACCCGGTACACTGCAAACCCCTTTTTAATACAACTTGTGGTACACTTGGAAAATAATTAGTCCGATATGTGTGTTATTATTATAAACACCAAAATCACTAGGGATGGAAATGCTCTTTCAGCTGGCATTTCGGCTGGAGGTTAGACTGGATACTAGCGTAATTCATGATTGTGAACAATAAGTCTCTGGATTTTACTTTCTAGCGGTGGTTGCAACCTCCATAACTCTTAGAGATTTAAAAAATATTCTAAATTCCCCTAGATCCATGGCGATTCATTTGGTTTACAATATTTCAACATTAGCGAGTAAACATTGCTCCCACTAAGTTGCAAAGATGATATGGTAATGTGTTTCTCTTTGAATGTTGCCGACCGTTTTGGTCAAATCCGTCTCAGTGTGCAACATAAAGTTGATCACAAGGGAAAGATGGTTAAAGCATCATCTGGTGGTCAAACATCATGTGTATTTATTCTCTCTGCTAATAGTGTGCGCCCCCGTTCTCCTTGTAGGTCCACAATAGTACCATCTAGTCGCACTGCGAGTGTAAGCCAAATCGCTCGTGCGGCCAATGTGGAGGACGAAGTAGAGCCTGACGATGGAGCGCCTCTTCTAGATGATGAGAATGAGTTGATGTTTCATGAATTGGTAGATAGATTCAGTAAGTAGGAACTGGAGGATCAATACATGAGGAAATGACCCATGGTGCTAGATTTGATGACACTAATGATAAAGAGAACAAGGAGAACAGTGATAGCCTCATTTTAGCCGAGTATGATGGTGATGACTTGCCAACAGTTGAGTGGGATAGGGACGATCCTAAGCTTTTAGAAGGCACCGTATTTGAAACGACGTGTGATTGTCATAATGCCCTTACTACATATTGCATTCTCACACAGAATGATTATGATGTTATTAAGAGTGAGCAAGCAAGGTTCACAATGAAGTGTCTGAATACTAAGTGCACAGACCGATTGTAGATAGTTTTTGTAGGGGTTCGTAGCATGGAAAACAAAAAATTTCTATCGCATACAAACAAACAAGCCAAGATCTATCTACTAGATTGTAGCAACGAGTCGATGGTATAACTTACCCTCGAAGATTCCAAAGCGTTTAACGAGAGCGGATTCTCGTGGGTGATGTAGTCGTACTCTTTCCGATCTCAAGATCGTGTAGACGATCCTTCCGGCGCCACGTTCCGGCAGCACTCCCGCAGTCGGTCACACGTTCGGTACTCGACGAAGACCTTCCTCTCCCTTGTTCCAGCAGGCAGCGGAGGTTGTAGCACTCTCCTCGCGATTCCGGCAGCACAACGGCGTGGTACCGGAAGTAGAGGGGAAATCCCGCAGGGCTTCGCCTTAAGCCGGTGCGAGTATGGTGGAACTTATGAGAGAGGCTATTAGTGGTCTAGTAATTAGACACACCAATTAGAAGGCTCTAAACCAATTAGAAGGCTCTAAACCGCTGGCTAAAGCAATTAGAAGCTCTAAACCAAAACGGCTCTAAACCGGAGATTTAGAGGTGGAAACTTGTGTGTCTAGGAGGGGAGCCCTGCCCCTCCTTTTATAGGTGGGGAGGCGCGGCCAGGGGAGGGGAGTCCCTCCCCAAGTCGGCCTTGTGTGGTGCGCCGGCTTGGGGAGGAGACTCCTCCCTCAAGTCGGTTCCCAACTCCTCTTTCTTGTTTCCCACAGTTTCTTGTTTTAGCCGTTTGACTTTCAAACTGGACATTTGACTTTTCTGTTTTAGGATTCAATTTAATCCTTTATTTGGGACAGCAAGAACACTTAGTACATGATGCAATCATTCAATGACACACTCATGTACCCTCCCCCCCGGAGTGCCGGACAATCCGGAACCTTCTAGAACATTCCCGATGAAAACACCGGAATCATTCCCGAACTCCGAAACGGGACTTTCCTTATATGAATCTTATTCTCCGGACCATTCCGGATCACCTCGTGATATCCCGGATCCCATCCGAGACTCCGAACAACATTCGGTTTCTTTCTCATAATACCATAACTACTCAAAACAACGTCGAATCCTTAAGTGTGTCTCCCTACGGTTCGTGAATTATGCGGACATGATCGAGACACTTCTCCGAACAATAACCAATAGAGGAATCTGGAAATTCATATGGCTCCCACATATTTCTACGATTACTTTGCGATCGAATGAACCACTTACATACGATACCAATTTCCCTTTGTCTCACGATATGTTACTTATCCGAGGTTATGATCGTCGGTATCTCTGTATACCTAGTTCAACCTCGTTACCGATAAGTACTCTTTTCTCGTTCCCATGATATGTGATCCCTTGTGACCAAGTCACATGCTTGCAAGCCAATTGGATGACATTCCACCGAGAGGGCCCAGAGTATATCTATCCGTCATGTGGATGAACAAATCCCACTCTTGATCCATGTGTTTCAACCAATACTTTCCGAACACTTAATGCCACCTTTATAGCCACCCAGTTACAGTGTGGTGTTTGATGTCATCAAAGCATCCATCCGGTAAAGGTGATATGCATGATCTCATGGTCGAAGGAATTAGGTTACTATGTATCAGAAAGCATATAGCAATTTGAACTATTGAAATGACTTTGATCTTTATGCTACGCTTATCAATAGGAGTATGTCCGCCATATCATTCTCCTAACGATATGATCTTGTTGTTGATAACATCTCAATGTTCATGATATGGAAACCACAATCATTTAATCAACCAACAAGCTAGTGAAGTATAGAGGCTATACTAGGGACTTCAATTTAAGTTTACAATTCACACAAGTATTAATGTTTCCTTGTTAATACTATTATAGCATGAATATAAAAATTTATCATAAACACAAAGATATAATAATAACTATATTTATTATTGCCTCTAGGGCATATCTCCAACAGTCTCCCACTTGCACTAGAGTCATCTAATCTAGATTACATGGTAATATACCGAACACCCATGGCAGTTTGGTGTTGGTCATGTTTTGCCCTCGGGAGAGGTTTAGTCAACGGATCCGCCACATTCAGATCTGTGTGTACTTTGCAAATCTTTATATCCCCATCCTGGATATGTTCTCGAATAGCGTGAAAACGCAGCTTGATATGCTTCAGCTTCTTGTGTGACCTTGGTTCTTGCGCATTGGCTATGGCGCCCATGTTATCACAGTAGATAGACATTGGGTCCAGCGCACTTGGAACCGCACCCAGCTCTGTAATGAACTCTTTCATCCATATCGCTTCTTGTGAAGCCTCCGAAGCAGCCATGTATTCCGATTCAGTTGAAGATCTTGCCACAACGCTTTGCTTTGCACTCCTCCAGCTAACTACTGCACCATTCAAAATAAATACGTATCCAGATTGTGATTTAGAATCATCCGGATCGGTGTTCCAACTAGCATCGGTGTAACCATTAACAACGAGCTGTTCATCACCTCCATAAGAAAGAACCATATCCTTAGTTCTTCTCAAGTACTTAAGGATGTTTTTGACCGCTGTCCAATGATCCACTCCTGGATCACTTTGATATCTGCTAGTTAAACTAACAGCATATGCGATGTCGGGTCTAGTACATAGCATGGCATACATTAGAGATCCTATGGCTGAGGCATAGGGAGTCTTACTCATCCTTTCTCTATCTTCTGCCGATGTTGGACTTTGAGTTTTACTCAAGGTCGTATTGGGAAACATGGGCAAGAACCCTTTCTTGCTTTCTTCCATTCCAAACTTCTTTAGAACTTTGTCCAAATATGTACTCTGTGACAATGATATTTGGCGTTTCGATCTATCTCTATAAATCTTTATGCCTAATATGTAAGCTGCTTCGCCAAGATCCTTCATTGAAAAACTATTATTCAAATATTCCTTGACACTATTAAGAAGGTCTACATCATTCCCAATCAACAATATGTCATCCACATACAGTATTAAGAATGCTACAGAGCTCCCACTCACTTTCTTGTAAATACAAGCTTCTCCATAAGTTTGTATAAAACCAAAACTTTTGATTACCTTATCAAAACGTTGATTCCAACTTCGGGATGCTTGCTTCAATCCATAGATGGACCGTTGAAGCTTGCATACCTTGTTAGCATCTTTAGGATCGACAAAACCTTTGGGTTGCATCATATACAACTCTTCATCAATGTCTCCATTGAGGAATGCTGTTTTGACATCCATCTGCCATATCTCATAATCATAATATGCAGCGATTGCTAACATAATCCTCACAGACTTTAGCTTCGCTACCGGTGAGAAAGTCTCATCGTAGTCAACTCCTTGAATTTGTCGAAACCCTTTTGCGACAAGTCGAGCTTTATAGACAGTAACATTACCATCAGCATCTGTTTTCTTCTTGAAAATCCATTTGTTCTCGACAGCCTTCCGGCCATCCGGTAAGTCCACCAAAGTCCATACTTGGTTTTCGTACATGGATCCAATCTCGGATTTCATGGCTTCTTGCCATTTATTGGAATCTGGGCTCATCATCGCTTCCTCATATGTCTCGGGGTCATCGGTGTTGTCCACCACCATGACATTCATAACGGAATCATACCAATCTGGAGTGGTACGAGTTCTCGTTGACCTCCGAGGCTCTGTAGCAACTTCAACCGAAGTTTCATGATCACCATCATTAGCTTCCTCTCTTATTGGTGCAGGCACCACAGAAACTTCTTCTGGTGCTGCGCTACTCGCAATTTCGAGAGAAGGTTCGACAACCTCGTCGAGTTCTACTTTCCTTCCAGTCACTTCTTTCGAGAGAAATTCCTTCTCTAGAAAGGATCCATTCTTGGCAACGAAGATTTTGCCTTCGGATCTATGATAGAAGGTATACCCAATAGTTTCCTTCGGGTATCCTATGAAGACGCATTTTTCCGCTTTGGGTTCAAGCTTGTCCGGCTGTAACTTCTTTACATAGGCTTCGCATCCCCAAACTTTAAGGAACGACAACTTAGGTTTCTTCCCAAACCATAATTCATACGGTGTCGTTTCAACGGATTTAGATGGTGCCCTATTTAAAGTGAATGCGGCTGTTTCTAATGCATAACCCCAAAATGATAGCGGTAAATCTATAAGTGACATCATAGAACGAACCATATCTAAGAGAGTTCGATTACGACGTTCGGATACACCATTACGCTGTGGTGTTCCCGGCGGTGTCAATTGTGAAAGTATTCCGCACTTCTTTAAATGCTCGCCAAACTCGTAACTTAGATATTCACCTCCACGATCAGAACGTAGAAATTTAATCTTCTTGTTACGTTGATTCTCTACCTCACTTTGAAACTCCTTAAACTTCTCGAAAGTTTCGGACTTATGTTTCATGAAATAGATATACCCATATCTACTCAAGTCATCCGTGAAGGTAAGAACATAACGATAACCACCGCGCGATGCTACACTCATTGGACCACACACATCGGTATGTATGATTTCCAATAAGTCCGTAGCTCGCTCCATCATACCAGAAAATGGAGTCTTAGTCATTTTACCCATCAGACATGCTTCGCATCTTTCAAGTGATTCAAAATCAAGTGATTCAAGAAGTCCATCGGAATGGAGTTTCTTCATACGTTTCACTCCGATGTGACCAGGACGACAGTGCCACATATAGGTCGAATTATCGATTGATTTCAAACGTTTAGCCTCAATGTTGTTGATATGTGTATTTCCACTATCGAGATTCAATAAGAATAGACCATCTATCAAAGGTGCATGTGCATAAAACATATTACTCATATAAATCGAACAACCATTATTCTCTGACTTAAACAAGTAACCGTCTCGCAATAAACAAGATCCTGATATAATGGTTCATGCTCAACGCAGGCACTAAATAACAATTATTTAAGTATAAAACTAATCCCGATGGTAGATGAAGAGGTAGCGTGCCGACCACGATCACATCAACCTTTGATCCGTTTCCCACGCGCATCGTCACCTCGTTCTTCGCTAGCTTCCGTTTATTCTGCAGCACCTGTTTCGAGTTACAAATATGAGCAACCGAACCAGTATCAAATACCCAGGCACTACTACGAATACTAGTGAGATACACATCAATAACATGTATATCAGATATACCTTTCTTCTTGATGTTGCCGTTCTTCAAATCCGCCAAGTACTTTGGGCAATTCCGCTTCCAGTGACCTACTCCCTTGCAGTAAAAGCACTCAGTTTCAGGCTTTGGTCCAGCCTTGGTTTTCTTCGTCGGCGTGGTAACTTTCTTACCACCCTTCTTGAAGTGTCCCTTTTGCTTAGACTTGCCCTTTTTGAATTTGGTGGTCTTATTGACCATCAACACTTGGTGCTCTTTCTTGATCTCCACTTCTGCAGATTTTAACATAGCAAATAGTTCTGGCAACTCTTTGTTCATGTTCTGCATGTTGTAGTTCATCACAAAGTTCCTGTAACTTGGTGGCAATGACTGGAGGACGCGGTAAACCCCCAAAGCATTAGGAATCACTATACCCAAGCTTTGAAGTTTGTTTGCGTGCCCAGACATCTTAAGCACATGCTCACTGACGGAGCTGCCCTCTTCCATCTTGCAGTTAAAGAACTTTTCAGAAGCTTCATAACTTTCAATTGCCGCATGAGTCTCAAAAATTAATTTGAGATCCTCGACAATATCATATGGGTCTGACTCTTCAAACCTTTTCTGAAGCTCCGATTCTAAACCATACAAGATAGCACACTGAACTATGGAGTACTGATTATTCCGAGCGAGGTAAACATTCTTTACTTCATCGGGAGCATCAGCTGCAGGTGGGTCACCCAGCGGTGCATCCAGCACATAGGTCAAATTACCAGCTGTGAGGACAATCCTCAAATTGCGGAACCAATCCGCGAAGTTGCTTCCATTGTTTTTCAACTTTTCTTTCTCTAGGAACGCATTAAAATTGATGGTAGGGGCTGCCATTGATCTACAACATATTTGCAATAGTTTAGACTAAGTTTATGACAAATTGAGTTCAAATTAATTAATGAAATTAAACTAGGTGAACTCCCACTCAAAACAACATCCCTCACATTGTTTTAGTGATCACACGAACCAAATCCACTACATCAACACCGATCATCACGAGAGTTGATATAGTTTCAATGGCGAACAATCATCATGTTCATCATATCTACTATATGATTCATGCTTTACCTTTCGGTAATCCGTGTTCCTGAGACCATGTCTGTACATGCTAGGCTCGTCAAGATCAAACCTTAGCCACCGCATAAGCAAATTTGGCTTGCTTACGTTGTATACACTTGCGGAATCTAACACACCCGATCATCACGTGGTGCTTCAAAACAACAGGCTTTAGCAACGGTGCTAACTAAGGGCGAACACTTTATGATTTGAAATTCATGTGCATGAGGGATCATCTTATAATGCTACCGTCGTCTACTAAGCAATACAAGATGCATAAAGGATTAACATCACATGCAATTCATAATATGTGATATGATATGGCCTTTCTTCTTTGTGCTTTCGATCTCCATCTTCAAACACGAACATGATCTCCATCATCACCGGCATTGCATCAAGGTCAATGACGCTTCACCATGGTTGTCGTCCACCGGCTTCAACTATTACAACTACTTTGAATAGACACGCGGGTCTTAACATAAATTAAAGACAACCATATGGCTCCTGCCGGTTGCCAACTTACAATAAGGAACATTGCATACATCAAATATAATCACAATCATGGCCATATCACATCACTGCACACCCCTGCAAAACAAAGTTAGACGCTTCTACTTTCTTTGCATATTTTACGTGGTTTGGGGCTTTCAATAAGTGTCGTTCTAACTTACGAACAAGAACCACAACATTGATACTAGCATTGTTGATTACCCGTTGTAAATTGGATCTTAACTATGCTAGGAGAAACAGGCACCCGCAAAGCCACTTATGCAATACAAGTTGCATGTCAAGCGTGGAGCAAGTCTCATGAACGATGTCATGTAAGGTTAGCCCGGGCCGCTTCATCCCAACATACCGCAAGATGCAAAGTACACAAAAAGCAATCTACAATAAAAGCATCAACGCCCACAATGACCATTGTGTTCTACTCGTGCAACAGATCTACATATAGACACGGCTCTGATACCACTGTAGGAGTTCGTAGCATGGAAAACAAAAAATTTCTATCGCATACAAACAAACAAGCCAAGATCTATCTACTAGATTGTAGCAACGAGTCGATGGTATAACTTACCCTCGAAGATTCCAAAGCGTTTAACGAGAGCGGATTCTCGTGGGTGATGTAGTCGTACTCTTTCCGATCTCAAGATCGTGTAGACGATCCTTCCGGCGCCACGTTCCGGCAGCGCTCCCGCAGTCGGTCACACATTCGGTACTCGACGAAGACCTTCCTCTCCCTTGTTCCAGCAGGCAGCGGAGGTTGTAGCACTCTCCTCGCGATTCCGGCAGCACAACGACGTGGTACCGGAAGTAGAGGGGAAATCCCGCAGGGCTTCGCCTTAAGCCGGTGCGAGTATGGTGGAGATTATGAGAGAGGCTATTAGTGGTCTAGTAATTAGACACACCAATTAGAAGGCTCTAAACCAATTAGAAGGCTCTAAACCGCTGGCTAAAGCAATTAGAAGCTCTAAACCAAAACGGCTCTAAACCGGAGATTTAGAGGTGGAAACTTGTGTGTCTAGGAGGGGAGCCCTGCCCCTCCTTTTATAGGTGGGGAGGCGCGGCCAGGGGAGGGGAGTCCCTCCCCAAGTCGGCCTTGGGTGGTGCGCCGGCTTGGGGAGGAGACTCCTCCCTCAAGTCGGTTCCCAACTCCTCTTTCTTGTTTCCCACAGTTTCTTGTTTTAGCCGTTTGACTTTCAAACTGGACATTTGACTTTTCTGTTTTAGGATTCAATTTAATCCTTTATTTGGGACAGCAAGAACACTTAGTACATGATGCAATCATTCAATGACACACTCATGTACCCTCCCCCCCGGAGTGCCGGACAATCCGGAACCTTCTAGAACATTCCCGATGAAAACACCGGAATCATTCCCGAACTCCGAAACGGGACTTTCCTTATATGAATCTTATTCTCCGGACCATTCCGGATCACCTCGTGATATCCCGGATCCCATCCGAGACTCCGAACAACATTCGGTTTCTTTCTCATAATACCATAACTACTCAAAACAACGTCGAATCCTTAAGTGTGTCTCCCTACGGTTCGTGAATTATGCGGACATGATCGAGACACTTCTCCGAACAATAACCAATAGAGGAATCTGGAAATTCATATGGCTCCCACATATTTCTACGATTACTTTGCGATCGAATGAACCACTTACATACGATACCAATTTCCCTTTGTCTCACGATATGTTACTTATCCGAGGTTATGATCGTCGGTATCTCTGTATACCTAGTTCAACCTCGTTACCGATAAGTACTCTTTTCTCGTTCCCGTGATATGTGATCCCTTGTGACCAAGTCACATGCTTGCAAGCCAATTGGATGACATTCCACCGAGAGGGCCCAGAGTATATCTATCCGTCATGTGGATGAACAAATCCCACTCTTGATCCATGTGTTTCAACCAATACTTTCCGAACACTTAATGCCACCTTTATAGCCACCCAGTTACGGTGTGGTGTTTGATGTCATCAAAGCATCCATCCGGTAAAGGTGATATGCATGATCTCATGGTCGAAGGAATTAGGTTACTATGTATCAGAAAGCATATAGCAATTTGAACTATTGAAATGACTTTGATCTTTATGCTACGCTTATCAATAGGAGTATGTCCACCATATCATTCTCCTAACGATATGATCTTGTTGTTGATAACATCTCAATGTTCATGATATGGAAACCACAATCATTTAATCAACCAACAAGCTAGTGAAGTATAGAGGCTATACTAGGGACTTCAATTTAAGTTTACAATTCACACAAGTATTAATGTTTCCTTGTTAATACTATTATAGCATGAATATAAACATTTATCATAAACACAAAGATATAATAATAACTATATTTATTATTGCCTCTAGGGCATATCTCCAACAGTTTTGAAATAAGTGTATCGAACCCACAGATAGCTATCTGGTTAAGGTATTTATGCCCCTCGTTGATACGTCGGAAACGTATCTATAATTTTTGATGCTCCATGCTTGTTTTGTATCTACTTTGCTTTGCTTTGTCTATACTTTAAGGTGTTTTTATATCTTTTCTGGAACTAACCTATTAACAAGTTGCCACAATGCCAATTGCCTGTTTTCTTCTGTTTTTGGTTCCAAAAAGGCAGAAAATCAATATTCTCATAATTGGACGGGACAAAAACCAAAGTTATTATTTTCCTGAAGCAACACGGAACCACGAAGCAGAGCCGGAGGGGGGCACAGGGTGGCCGCACCCCTAGGTGCGGGCAAGCCCAAGAGGCGCCCATAGGGGGTGTGGGCCCCCTGGACCCCCACCGACCTTGATTCCTATGCCTATAAGAAGCCTTTGACCCAAAAACCCTAGGGCATCCAGAAGAAATCCACGAAAATCTCCGTAGCACCACCTCCACCGAAAGGGAGATTCGGGGGTCAGAAAGTCTCTGTTCCGGCACCCTGCTGGGATGGGGAAGTGCCCCCGGAGCCATCTCCATCGATCTCCATCGATCTCCATCGCCATCTTCATCACCATTGCTGATTCCCATGATAAGGAGGGAGTAGTTCTTCCTCAAGGCTAAGGGCTCTACTGGTAGCTATGTGTTCATCTCTCTTTATGCATGATCTAGTGGTCATGAGCTTTGTAATCAAGTAGATCTACCTTGCTCTCAAGTGCTTCATTAGATCTCTGCTCTCCCCATGTGTGTGAAATTGACAGCGTGCACGCCATGGTGGAACTAGGTTTGAGTCTACATATATACTCTTTGTGCTTTAATAGATCTATGCTTTTCCCCACGCGTGTGAAAGTGACAGCGTGCATACCATTGCTAAACATTGAAACATTTAATAGATCTATGATTTTCCCCACGTGTGTGAAAGTGACAGCGTCCAACCGGAGAGTAGTTAAGAGTAGTATCATAAAGAGAGGATATTTATATGAGAGAGTGTTCACTAGTGAAAGTATGATCCCTAGGCCTTTTTTCTAAACATTGAAACACCATTTGCTACTAGATCTGTTGAATGTTTGCTTGCCTTTAGTCTTTACCTCACCATCAAGCTATTTTCTGGCACCGATACCACTTGTATTTCACTATCTCTTCGCCGCACTAGTGCACCTATATTGGGTGTGTTGGGGATACAAGAGACTTCTTGTATCTTGATTGCAGGGTTTCTTGAGAGGGAATACCTTTGACCACTTCCTTCCTGAGTTCGATAAACCTTTGGTGATCCACTTAAGGGAAACTTGCTGATGTTCTACAAACCTCTGCACTTGGAGGCCCAACAATTGTCTACAAGAATAGAAGTGCGTAGATATCAGGCTCTTTTCTGGCACCGTTGCCGGGGAGGTAAGGTAAAAGGTACTCACATCCTCTGGTGTGAGTGCTCGAAGTTATTTCCTTTAGATTCTGCAACTTGGTCTTTTTGTTTCTTGTTTCACTAGTTAGGATTAATGGAAAACAACAACAAAATTCTAGAGCTTTATAGTCTTTATCTTGAGTTAGGACATGAAGTGTTTGAAGAGAAAATTAAAAAACCTATGGAACTTTATTTGCATGCTAATAGCAATGTTATTAGTATGAATTCTTTGGACACCATTATTGCTAATGCTATGGAAATGTCTAAGATTCGGGAAGCTAGTTTTTATGAAAGTGATCTTTTTAGTTCCACAACTTTGGAAGATAGCTATTCTATTGCTTATGATGATACCAAACCTCCAATTTATGATGATCGCAATGATGAATATGATATTTTCAGTACACCTACTATTGAGGAGGAAATTTATTGTGATTACAATATGCCTCCTATATTTGATGATTATGGTGATGAAAATAATAATGATAGCTATTTTGTTGAATTTGCTCCCACTACAATAAATAAGAATAACTATGCTTATATGGAGAGTAATAATTATTTTATGCATGTGGCTCATGATAAGAATGTTTATGTGACAGTTATATTGTTAATTTTATTCATGATGCTACTTAAAGTTATTATGAGAGAGGGAAACATGGTCTTATGCATCTCAAAAATATTAAGTTTCCCCTCTTTATGTTGAAAATTTTGAAGTTGCATTTGTTTTTCTTTCCTATGCTTGTTGCTTTGTGCTTTCATGACTTGTTTCTTTACAAGATTCCTATGCATAGGAAGTGGGTTAGACTTAAATGTTCTTTGAATTTGATTCTTGATGATCTCTTTTAAATCAATTCATATTTCCTATGTGAACATCTTTGAAACTGTCATACCTAACTTAAAGGCGTTAAAGAAAAGTACTTGTTGGGAGATAACCCAAGAGTTTCTTGAGTCTTGGAAGTTATTACTTCAGTAATGATCTCTCCTTATCCTTTTTGTTTGATTTTTGTGCCAAGTATGACCTCTAATGAGAGGGAAGTAAGATTTGGGGAGTTGCTGTCCCGAAACAGATTTCTGTCCTTCACCATAAAAATTTGTGAGGAGTCTCTATAAGTCAGATTGAGCTGAAAATTTACAAATAAACCCCCCAGTATGTTATCTAACTTTTATTAGTTCAACACTTTTTGATTTTATCAACAGAAGGTCTTCGAAAAAATCATTTTCTACCTGGTGGTTTGTTTTGACAGATTTCTGTCATTATTTGCATTTGCTTCTTATTGATTCCTTTTTGAGTTCTCTTGAAGTGAATTGAGATTTTTGAAGGAGTTGCTACAGTAGCTTGTGTTTTTAGTGAAAAGCCTTGTTATTCCAAAGCTTGGCCAGAGGTCTAATATCTTTTGAATAAACTAATGTTGCTAATGAAGATTGTGTGAAGTTTTGTATGAAGAAAAAATTTCTGGTGTAGAGAGAGAATGATGCAATGATATGAAGAATGGACAAAAGCTCAAGCTTGGGGATGCCACCATGGTGTCACCCCAAGAAATATCCAAGAGTTACAAGCGTCAAAGCTTGGGGATGCCCAAGGCATCCCCTTCTTCATCAAGAAAAAGCTCAGGTTTGTCTAGACACTTCGTTTTTATTGTTTCATGCACAGTTGTGTTATTCTTGGAGCGTCTTAGTTTTCATTTTTGTAATTTGCTTAATTTGCTTGAGTAAGTTGGTTGGTTACACGACACCTTTTTAGAGAGAGACACACTCTGTTTTCATTGCCTAGAACACTCTAGTTTTCACTCTTATTGTTCTGTGAGTGTTCTCTTTTGCTACCACTGTGTTTAGCCTTAGTTTTCTTGAGCTTTCAGCTTAGAACTTTTTAGTTCTTCTTTGTGGATTTGTGAGACAAGCTCACTGATATTTGTTGATTATTATCTTTGTGAGTTGTTTCAAATAAGTTGATTGGTGTTGGAAAATAGTAGAAAGTTTTATGCTTAAGTGGTACAAAAGGGAGCTTGCTTTGACTGTGACTTGGACTTTATCATGTCATGATAGGTGTTTTTTTGACCTTATGCTTAGTTTTTTAGGGACGATGACCTTATGCTTAGTGATTATTGTTGTAGCATGACTTGTTCCAAACAATTAGGATTGCTTAATGTGCCTTGAAAGAATCATGCGTTGTTTTAGCATACAAAAGCATAGTATTGTGGTATTCTCCTTTGATGCTTTATTTGGGTTGAATTGGCACATGATCACACCATGTTATGACTATGAATAAGTCACCATAGCCTCTATAATCATTTAGTCCTTGACTTGTAGTACCACTCTATGCTTTGATTAGTAATGTTTTGTCGCTCTACATGATTATAGCCATTATTGCTCTCTTAGTTGGTTGCTCCCAGTCTTTTGCTAGCCTCCACTTGTGTGAGTAAGCTCTACTCATGCTTCCAACTCCCAAGAAACCAAGTTATTCCAAAGTGTCCACTATAAACTCCTATGCATGGTGTGTTACACCATTCCAAGTATATTCTTGTTTTCAGCCACCTTCCAATTAAAACTATTTTGTTATGTGAAAACTTAGTGATTAAAACCCTCACAAACTTGATGACACACTTTATATTCCTTGCCCCTAATAAACTTGAACCATTGTGTCATTTATGTTGTATATGCTTGCACTTATACGTTGGAATTAGCAGAATCGTGCTGTCACGGGGAACATTTTCAACATTGCACTTGTACTTTATACTCAGTTGATATCATGCTCTTTTGTCTATGGATGTCACCGGTGTGAAATAAAGAGGGAACTTATAAGTCCATGGAGTTTGTATTTTGTGTTAGAGAAACGCCTAGGCTGCTAGCCTAAGCCAGGCCTAATCATGGTGGAAACTTGCAGCATCACCATAGTGACATCTATGAAGCATTCTTCTTATAAAAAAGAGAGACATATTGAGAAAAGAGGAAAGAGAGAAAAAACACCATATTCCCATGGTAAATAAGAAGATTGCTGAGATGCTTATTGTCTTCTTGCCTTGTCATTTTGGTTATGGGAAAGCTCCTGTACCATGTGCAAGGGGTACCCCGTTGGAGGTTTTCAATGATATGCAAATACTTACAATGACAAGAACTTACAGGTGACTAAAGTTGAGTAGCATGAGGTGTGGCCCTCGTATTCAAGGGACTTGAGATTGCCAACTTATACTTCATCAAGCATATACTCCATCTTTCTTCACTTTAACCTTAATCACTTCAAGATGCTTATGATAGGGGCAATGAGGGCTGAAAGCTAACAAGTACCATAATTTTTGGAAGCTCTTTTTGAAACTTGAAATCCCTGCTTCCCTTGAGAAGGGCCTTTCTTCCACCATTATTTGAGTCTCCACCTTCTACTTTTAGGCACAATTAAGAGAGCATAGTTGTCATTCTGTGTGCAGTGTTCCAAAGCTTATTGATTGATGCATATTGTGATATTACTTGTTCATGTGCTACTTGTTTATAGTCACCCTTGTGAACTTTGAAGGTGTCCTATGCATCTATTTGCTACTCTATGAGGGACAAGCTGAATGCCACTATGCCATGTTTTTGTATGTGAAACAAACAAACGTTTTTCAATGCATGTTATTCATGATCTTTGTTTGTAGCCTGTCATGTTGCATGCATAGTTACTATGTCTTATTGTTAGAACTCCATCTTTCATGAACATGTTTAGAGTTCTTTGATCCCAGCTTTCAATGCTTGCAAATGGTTTGATCTTGGTTTTGATGGTGCATGTCACCTCAAAATTATTCTTTTTATCACTTACCTACTCGAGGACGAGCAGGAGTTAATCTTAGGGATGCTTGATATATCAGAAACGTATCTATAATTTTTGATGATCCATGCTTATTTTTTATCTACTTTGCTTTGTTTTGTCTATACTTTGAGGTGTTTTTATATCTTTTCTGGAACTAACCTATTAACAAGTTGCCACAGTGTCAGTTGCCTGTTTTCTTCTGTTTTTGGTTCCAGAAAGGCAGAAAATCAATATTCTCGGAATTGGACGGGACAAAAGCCAAAGTTATTATTTCCCGGAGCAACACGGAACCACGAAGCAGAGCAGGAGGGGGGCACAGGGTGGCCGCACCCCCCTAGGCGCGGGCAAGCCCTAGAGGCGCCCATAGGGGGTGTGGGCCCCCTGGACCCCCACCGACCTTGATTCCTGCGCCTATAAGAAGCCTCCTACCCAAAAATCCTAGGGCATCCAGAATAAATCCACGAAAACCTCAGTAGCGCCGCCGCCACCGAAAGGGAGATTCGGGGGATAGAAAGTCTCTGTTCCGGCACCCTGCCGGGACGGGGAAGTTCCCCCGGAGCCATCTCCATCGATCTCCATCGCCATCTTCATCACCATTGCTGATTCCCATGATAAGGAGGGAGTAGTTCTTCCTCGAGGCTAAGGGCTCTACCGGTAGCTATGTGTTCATCTCCATCTCTATGCATGATCTTGTGGTCATGAGCTTTGTAATCAAGTAGATCTACCTTGCTAGTCAAGTGCTTCATTAGATCTCTGCTCTCCCCATGTGTGTGAAAGTGACAGCATGCACGCCATGGTGGCACTAGGTTTGAGTCTACATGAATACTCTTTGTGCTTTAATAGATCTATGCTTTTTCCCACGTGTGTGAAAATGACAGCGTGCATACCTTGTGTGGCACTTTGTCTAGATTGAATATTTGTTATGAGTTATATTTGGAGTTGGATGTCTCTATGAAATTGTGGTGTTTGTTGGAACCATCTAGCAATCAAGGTGACAGTGTGGGGTTATCTAGATTGGGGAAGGCCCTACCGATGATTAGAGTGTCCAACCGGAGAGTAGTTAAGAGTAGTATCATGAAGATAGGATATTTATATGAGAGAGTGTTCACTAGTGAAAGTATGTTCCGTAGGCCTTGTTTATAAACATTGAAACACCGTCTGCTACTAGATTTGTTGCATGTTTGCTTGCCTTTAGTCTTTACCTCACCATCAAGCTATTCTCTGGCACCATTACCACTTGTATTTCACTATCTCTTCGCCGAACTAGTGCACCTATATTGGGTGTGTTGGGGACACAAGAGACTTGTTGTATATTGATTGCAGGGTTGCTTGAGAGGGAATACCTTTGACCACTTCCTCCCTGAGTTCGATAAACCTTGGGTGATCCACTTAAGGAAAACTTGCTGCTGTTCTACAAACCTCTGCACTCAGAGGCCCAACAACTGTCTATAAGAATAGAGTGCGTAGACATCACTCGTCACTGTCTACCAAAGGATACTTGTAAGCTGCCTTTGATTTCAAGTAAAGGGTGTTTGAAAGGTTTTTACTTGAATATGAAAAATTAATTAAAACAAGTAAAAGAAAACAAGTAACGAAAGCATTTGGAATGGTGGCTGAACTCAATAAGGCTAAAGCGTTCTCGGGGATATAGGATATACCACTAGCATGTTGTAATTAATCATAATTAGGATAACATATTTCTTATGTCATGATATGTGTGGAGAGAGCTCCATAATAAGATGTTCACTACAAGGCTCGTAGGCAGTCACTTTGTTGAGCCAAGAATGAGGTCATCTCTAAATAACCACCGCAATATCTAAGAGCATCACCCATACAGACCACCACAATTAAGGGTTTCCCCGTGGATATCGTAATTAGCTTATTGTTTCTCTTTTTATTCCTCCTTTGACCGTGTAGGTTACTAGCCGGTGCTTTTAGTAACAATAGCTCCGGGAACGCTTTCAAACACGTCCAAAAGATTTCACCCTTTTCTTTAAACCCGAAGGCAAATGATATATAGCCAACTACACATATCATCTAAAGAGAGACATCAAACACACATCATAGATCAATAGATCATGGACACAAGTAATAATATATCATCTTTATTTAATTTTATAATAATGCTAGGGTTTATCCATATCCCCAAGAACGAAGGAAACTACTCAAACATGGAAGCAATCAACAACATCAACATAATCAAATGGATGGATAAAAGTACAGGGATGAATCTAGTGCAAACCACAATTGAATCTGGAATTACAACAAGATCTAATGGATGGAAGATGGGGGTAGTAATGGTGATGGTGATGGTGATGTAGCGGTTGATGATGAAGGGGATGATGTGATGTCCTCCAATGATCCGTGAAGCATCAAGTATTTTCCCTTCTCCAAGTTCCTCCTCTAGATCCCTTTCTGGTGTGGTTTTTCATGGCTGGAAGTTTTTATGAATGTCGGATCTCAGATCCGTCTTTGCAAGGTGAAAGTATTTGATGATGCAGACGTGCTGCCGTATGGTACGGGCGGGCTCCGCACGTACCAGTGGTCATTAAGGCCCCTGCGTCCTCCTGCACGTATGCAAATCTTCCGGGTGCAAAGATAAATCAATTAAATGACTTTTATCACTTAAAATATCATATTACAATATAATATGATAGTCCCAATATATATGTTCATAAGAGACTTAGTAATTCGTGATCCCGTTAAAACAAGGACAAAAAGGTGCTCACAAACACGGTAAAATACCAAAAACCCTACTCTACTTATGCAAAAACAAAAGGTAAATATGCTTTAATTTTGGACTCATCAACTCCTCCAAGCTAGACTCTTGCTCGTTCCCGAGCAAGATGGTGTCTTATGGAAAATATAATAATGTTCATGAGGCACGAGTCGTTACAATAAATGAGGTAAAATATTGAAACAAGAATAAAATATCAGATATAAAGTTACATCAGGAATTTTATCACACCTTTACACATCACATGACTTAGAGGCTTCCACACCTTTTTTTGTATCAATGAAGTTATAAGAAATTTTTAGTTATTAAACATATTATATCATCTTAAGGTTAAATTTGTTGAGCACTTGATTTGAGTAATGAAAGATTCATGATCATTCTTTTTCTTTTTCTCTTTTCAAGCTTGTATTTTTTATTTTGCCTTGAAATTCTCTTGATAGCTGAATATCTTCTCTTTTTTTACAACAGAGCTACCTGATCATGCTCACTACTTTTTATGGCTTCGTAAACCTAAACCTTCTACTATAATATGCTACCAGGATTTTCTTCCCATAATTTAATCAATACTTTTATTGGTGTGAAAGAACCTAAAATCATAACAGTTGTACAAGTATCATAACACTCAACCTAATTCAATCATCTAATATAATAATTATGATTAAAAAGATTACTTCAAATATCATAAAGTCTTGAAATTTAACGGATATAATTCTTTCCTTAAACAAAAGGGAGCTTGAATATGATGCAACTAATGCAACGGATATAATTCTTCCCTTCAACAAAAGGGAGCTTGAAAAGGAGCGACGACGAGCGGACGGAGCGACGGCGGTGTGCCCAACAGTGATGAGATGATGCACCACCATGTCCTAAAGGTAGGCGACGGTGAGAGGAGTCTACTAGTAAAAAGAATCGAGAAACTAAAAATCGTCTGCGATGTAATCGTCCGATGAACTCACCAAAAATTCGCGCAAGACGTCGATAGTGCGGACTTCACACAGATCCTCTGGGGAAGGCTTGAGAATGAAAGTGAGGGAGGAGGTCTAGGCGCACGAAATGACATACTCAGATAATTTTAGTATGGACAGAGGAGAGAGATCGGGAAGGCATGCCGACGAGTGGTATTCGGAGCGCCGGTTCGATTTTGGAGATTTAACACAGTAAAGTGGGAAACTAATGTCCTGAATGAGATGCTCATGTAACTTAGAGTAAAGTTCGTGTTGAAGTCAAACAGAAACTACAGTACAATTGATTGGGGGATCAGGAGAGGAAATTTATAGCTATTAATGCCTGTGTTCTTGAAGACATACGTAAACTAAACGAGGAAGATGATTAGTTCACACGAAAACTGCTCGATGGCGCGCGCACGTTGTGTTGTCCGTTTCGCTTAAGGCATTCGATTCCTGGGCTAGGTCTATTTATTTTTCCTTCGATCACTTTTCCATTTAATACGTTCAAGTTTGCTTTCCATCGTTCCTCCGCCGGTACGCTTTGGATTCGGTGGCCAGCGCTGTCTCAACGAATATGAGGTAAGCAAGCCACGTGCAGGTAGTTTTTCTTTTTCTTTAGTACTTTTCTTTCCGGGCTTTTCTATTTTTTTTCCTTTTTGGTTTTTATTCTAGTATTATTTTTCAGTTTTTTTTCTTCTTAGCATATTTACCACTTTTCCTTTTTCTTATACTTTTTATTTCTTCTTTTTATAATAGTGAACAAAGGTAGGTTTCATTCGTTAAGGGTACTAAAATTCTTGTCTCATCTCGCTGTTCATACTTTTGTCCCTACTATAGATCTGTCTTGGTCGCTAAAGTTCTGTTCCTCGACCGCTAAAGTTTTGTTACCCACGTCTGTTGCTACGAGTTTTCTCAGATGTAGCAGTGTTCTTTTTTGAATTAGTTAAATTAGTTGTGCCTTGTGCTCGTGCCTTTTGTTCCACGTTCACTAAAATTGTGTTCCTTGTGATTCGTTCCCAGGCATTATAATTCGTGTCCCAACTATAGTAATGATTTTATTTCCGATAGTCAAAATAATCGTTTCTCACATACATGCATTTTTTCCTAGGCCTATAAAGTATCGTTTCTCGTATGTATGGGATTGGCGCAACATTTTTGTCCCGGTTGTAGCTCTTATTTTTTCCAGTTTAGTAAACATATTTGTTCCACATGATACACACCATTTTTCCTTCGCCACGATAGTTTTGTTCCTCGTGTAAATGTGATTTGTATTACAAATGATTTTCCCTAATTTTAGTCTTGATTTTGTTCCAATTAATCAAAAATATTATTCCTCGTGCTTTAGCCTTCTCACAAGCTAAAGTATGATTCCCGTATAGTCTAACTTTTGTTCCATGGACATCGAATTATCTTATTATTTTTTAGTTGAAAGTGTTATTTCATCGGAACTAAATTTTGTTAGTCTAAATTTTTAGCGACCTTGTTTGTTAACAACAGATTAGACAAAAGCTAGAAACTCGTGTGGAGCCGACCATTCAAAGTACCAATCGTTGCAAACTTCACTTTATTCTAATCCTAACAACATGCATGCATGACATGCATTTAATATTTTTTTAAATCTGGTTTGTCACTTTATCATTCAATTTGTTTTGTTTAAGTAAGGTTTTGGTATTTCCATTAGAGGGACAAAAAGTTTTTTCTCCTAAATTTCATCCTTTATTTCTTTTATTTTTTTATTTTTCACATTTCAAAATTTAATTTTTTTTGGGATGTGACATAAAGGTGGCATTAGGTATTCTGAAAGTATGGATTGAAGCGCATGGATCAAGAGTGGGATTTTTCCATCCATATGACGGATAGATATACTCTGGGCCCTCTCGGTGGAGTGTCATCCAATTGGATTGCAAGCATGTGACAAAGTCACAAGGGATGTCACATCATAGTACGAGTAAAGAGTACTTACCGATAACAAGGTTGAACTAGGTATAGAGATACCAACGATCAAACCTTAGATAAGTAAAGCATCGTGCGACAAAGGGGATCAATATCATACGCAAATGGTTCATTCGATTATGAAGTCATCGTATAAATATGTGGGAGCCATATGGATTTCCAAATCCCTCTATTGGTTATTGATCGGAGAGGTGTCTCGATCATGTCTGCATAGTTCACGAACTGTAGGGAGGCACACTTAAGGATTCGATGTTGTTTGAGTAGATATGGAATGTGAGTTGGATATCGAATATTGTTCGGAGTCTCGGATTGGATCCAGGACATCACGAGGAGATCCGGAATGGTCCGAAGAATAAGATTCATATAAGTAAAGTCAATTTTCAGGGTTCAGAAATGTTTTCGGTGTTTTGACCGGAAGCTTCTAGAATGTTCCGGAAGGTCCACCACCCCGGGAGGGGTCACTTGGGATGCGACATGACCTAAGGGGTCGGCGGCACCAAGCCTAAGGGAAACTTGGCCAAGGACTAGGAGGAAAGGGTCAAACCCTAGTTTGAAAAGTCACATTCTAGTTTGAAAAGTCAAATCCTAATTTAGGAAGGAAATGGAAAACTTGAAAGACAAGTTTCCAACTCTTCCCTTCCTAGCCGAGCTGGTGAGGGACTCTACCCTTGCTAGCCAAGTTAGGGGGCAACTTGGCTAGGGCAGGGAGGCCCTTGGCCATCGGCCCCTCTCCCATATAAGGAGGGGTGTGGCGCCCACCCCTAGACCCCAAGTCCCTTGGCGCCTAACCCTAGCCACCGCCTCCCCTCTCTCTCGTCCACCGTCCTGCTCCGGCTTAGGCGAAGCCATGCAGAAATCTCTCCTCCTCCACCACCACCACACCGTCGTGCTGTTGGGATTCTGAGGAGATCTCCAACCTCCACTGCCCTGCTGGAACAAGAGATAAGAAGGTCTTCATTGACTACCGTACGTGTGACCGACTATGGAAGCGCTGTCGGAACACGGCGCCGGAAGGATCGCCTACACGATCTTGAGATCGACAAGTGATCGACTACATCAACCACGAGAATCCGATCTTGTTAAACGCTTTGGATCTATGAGGGTTAGTTCTCTACAATCTCGTTGCACCGATCTCGTAGATTAGATCTTGGCTTTGCCATAGATCAGATCTTGGTTTTGTGTGTTCATGCGATAGAATATTTTTATTTTCCATGCTACGAACCCTACAATGCATACTAATATTTTCCACTGACTTTATATTTTGCAAGAACTACACAATAGCAAAAAATTACTATTGTACGGAGTAGCTAAGAACATGCGTATGACTTTAAAATTTGTAGAGTAGCAAATGTAAACCAACATGTCTAATGACCTTTATGTAGCACAAAGAACAGACCTGCACACTGACTTGGTGTATAACACAATTAGAAAAAATGCAGTTGACTGCGACAGACATGAACCTGCTATGCTGCTAACAAGACAAAAAAGAGTTGGATATTTGGTTACCATGGTCGGAGAGGCTACTAACCATCATCCATACCCACGCGGGTGACGTCCAGGTCATCGAGGGTGCTGCAGTTGCGGTGGTTGTTTGCGTCGGGGAAGTAGATCTTGGTCGGTCGATGCCGGCTTGAGCGCGGTGGACGAGAGCGTCACCGAGGCAGAATCGGTGCACTGCATGAAGGCTCCGGTATGGTACGGTTGGGGTGGATGCCGGCGGCGGGGAAGCAGATCTTGGGCAGTCTTTGAAGGATTCGACACCGTGGACCGGAAAGTGGGGAAAGGAAGTCAGGTGCGGTGATCTAGATCGGGTGGGCTGGACGTCGGTGAAACGATAATGGTGCGTTGGATGAGACCGCAACTGATGTGGCTCTGGCATACTGGTGGGTGAGGAGTGCACGATGTCGAGTTCCGACGGGCAAAGCCAACTGGATAAGTGCCGCTGGAGGATCCAGCCACCAAAGCCGGTGGTCAAAGAGGCAAGAGAGTGTGAGAGAGGCTTGGGTTTTTCTGAGGATTTTCTTTATATGCGTGGGGAAGAATCATTTTTAAAATATATTGGTACTAGTACCGATCCGAGAGTGAAATACAATTAATTAGTATTGTTAACGGAGGGGCGCGAGAAAATTCGCAGTGTTTCAAATAGAGGGATGCAAGATAGTGAGGACCACATGATTTTGGCCGTCTAGCAATCTTGTCCGTCCATCCAAAATCAATGGGCCAGGTCGGATATCTTTCCTAAGAAGGATCTGACGCAGACGCCTATGCAAGCAATCGCTGGGTGCCCCGAGTAGACCATAGGGGTAGATATGTAGGCCACAATATAGTAGTAGCACACCATTAATCATGTTAGCTGGGGGAAGGTTATTTTGATGCTCAACGAGTTTAAATTTTTAGTGTACTCTATTTTCAAGAGTGAATGCATGAAGCTCAAAAAATGTACTAAGTATGTACTAGCATGCAGTGTGATTACATGCATGATAGTAATTGGTTACTGAGTTGCATGCATCGTGTATTAAGTAGATTCTATTAGGTTGATCATATTACTCGTACTCTCCATATAGTTTTTGATCTCATCACAGTCTAGTTACTGAGTTACATGCATCATGCATATGCGCACAAGCTTCATTTATATTTTTGAGTGACATACCTTTTTTATGCGGTCAAGGCCCCCGTCCGCTGATAATTCTCGCTAATCAACGCAACTCACACCTACTGTACTTTGCAGTCATAACCAGACTTCTAATAAAATCAGACTAGTAACTCATAAGAACAGTTACATTGTTGTTTTAGATGTGTATTTTACGTAGTACTAATAAATAACCCTCATAAAAACATATAGTAACAACCAAGGAGACATAGTTCAGCGTCTAGCAATCTTGTTCCTCCATCAAAAATCAACGAGCCAGAGCGAATAACTTCCCTGCGAAGGCTCTGACGAAAATGCCTATGCAAGAAATCATTGGGTATCCCTGGGTATCTATAGGGGTAGATATGCCTGTGACCCACGGTACTCCAGACAAAGCTAGGTGTCCCTGACATTGACGAGCATTTTATTTTCTAGATAGGCACCTCCTCCTAGAGCGTATACAGAGCACTAAATTTTTTGAGCCAGGCATCCGCAAAGTGCAAGAAAGCCTATAAAAGTTTCCCATGAGGAATATAAAAATGATTTTCCCACTCTCCCCAATCTTGCATGAAGCAATATGATGATAAGCTATGTACACCGTATGGATTGAGCTAAGAAATTTTTTAAGTTGAGTAGCAACCAAATGGATGCACCGGTTAGACTCGGCACGTGGGACCCATTAAACAGAGCATACAACAATTCTCAGCCAACCATCTCATCCTCCCATAAATATAACAAGCATGGAAATAATAATTTAGTGGTCTACTATAAAACCAAGTATATCGTTATAAAAGCTCCACAGAGCCCATTTGATTGTTAATAAGAGTGCATTATAATTATTCGAAGATGGATGAGAAACAAAAAAAAAGTTCAGTGGAAGGCTTATCCCTTCCTAATTTATACTCCAAAGCCAAATATTTCTCTGTCTTAGATTCGGCTGTTGCAACACTGTGGCCGCTCTTCGGAGGCACGACCTCCACAATGGTCGTGAGATCGACGGCCAACATGAGATGGCTTCTCCCTTCCTACTTAGCGGGGCGTGACCTCGACGGCCTCCGCAATGGTAGAAGATGGCTGCGGAGCTCCATGACTTCCTTCTTCAAATTTTTTGCACTCAGCGTGATGGTTGAGGAGTCACGCTCATAAGATCGTGCGAGCTTCTTTTGAAAAGCCAAATCGGCTCGGAGGCGATCACACTCCAGGTTGAGCTCGAAGTTTTTCTACAGAATGTTGATGTTATTGTTGTTGATTTCATCTACTTTGGCCGAGGTTATCGCCATGACTTCCTACATGGAAAATTCATCATCGGAGAGCATGGAGTGCATGCAGAGAAGAACATAAAATGCTAGTACATTTCTAGTGCCTACCTCTTTTTTTTGACGGAGAGCGGTCATGATGTCATCGTACACGTTAGATATATCCTTCATGCCATCGACCCGTGGGGTGGAAAATTCGATGCTCGAGCCGCCTTCCCTGGAATATGTAGAAAGACGGTTCAATAGTACGAGTAGACAACCCAGGAATCAACGGAAGTACAAACAGTTACCAAGACTATTGGTCCTGATGATAGCTGCTCTTCGGATACATGCGCGAAGACAAGCCCTCGCCCCATTGCTGGTCCCCTTTCTCGGTCCAAGCATGCAGGCCCCCCTGTCGGCGGGGTTTCTCCACCACCATCTTGTTGTTCATTTGACGAGACAGGTTATTTTGTGACATTGCTGGATGAAGAAGTAAATAAGCAAGGGAGGAGCAGTGGACGAAAATGGTTTCTGCGAAGGCGAAGTGAGATAGTACTAGTAGGAAGAGAGTGGATAGTGGAAGCAAGATGTCAAGTTCTGGGTCTCATTGCCGCTCTTTGAGCAATCTCGTCGGTCCATCCAAAGACCCAACGAGCATGATGAAATCTCTGCCGCAGTAGGAAGGAAAACCTAGGTGTCCCAGAGTAGACTATGGGTAGGACATCATGCTAGCGATCGAGCAAGTAGCTGCAAATATTTACGATCCACCAAAGGTCTATACTAATATCTTGTCAAAGCAGTGGACAAGATTTCATCCGCGCGATAGAGTAAGTCACGAAAAACTAGAGAATTACATAACCTGGAGGCTTCTACAATCTCTCTTACCGCCACATGCTAAAGATACTAGTAGTACTACTGTATAGTACTTACGTACTAGTACTCTATAGAATTATCCAAAGTATAGTAATAGTTGTACTAGTAGTCACATTAAATATACTTAGGACTTAACGTCTAATCATCATAAACGGTCACTAAAAGATCGAATGACAAATTTAAAGAGAACTTAGGGCTTCTTTGGATCATAGGATTTCAAAACACAGAAATTTAACAGGATCGCATGTACAGAACATAGGAAATCTGCAGCCTTAGTCATTTGGATGAAACACATGAAAGACACATGAAAAGTGCCTCAATCTTACCAAATGGGTGTAAAAAAGTGGATTGAAATTTCTATGGGATTGGGGTATAAGAATTCAATCCATATGAATTTTTGAGGTATGATTTCTTTCATCCAAAGTGCTTCCTTATGAAAAAATTCTATGGGTTGAATTCCTCCAAAATTCTTTTAAAAATCCTTTGATCCAAAAAGGCTCTTAATTAAGATGATCGTGCTCACAACAGACAAACACCCTCCGGCAGGAGGATAGCATTCTCCTCAGCTGAGATTTGTGGGATGTCAGTCAAGAGATCTTCTCGCAACTTGAAATTATTATAAGTCGGCTCAGAGCAAGTCCAGTAGTTCCCGTATCACCTCCCCGATAGCGTTTTTAGGGGAGAAAGGGCAAAAAACAACGGTCCAGAAGTTCCCCGATACGCTCCCTGAAAAATCGGCGTCCCCGACCCGACGCCTTCTTCTCCCCTATAGATCGGGGCAGTGGAGGCCTCCCCTATCCGTCGATGTGAGCAACCGCCCGCCCCGGAACACTCCTCCCGCCACGAACTCCACCTTGGTATGTCTCCTCTTCTCCGTTTCTTCACTTTTTCTCTCCAAATCGAGGTCAAAATCGAGCTCCATCCCCAAATCGAGCACCAAATCGAGGTTGATATAGAGCTCCAGATTGATTTCCAGGGAAGGGATGAGGAGAGGGGTGGGGCGGGGATGGCGATGGGCGATGGGTGGGCCTGGGCAGGGCGATGGACGGGGCGGGGATGGCGATGGGCGGGGCTGGCGATGGGCGGGGCGGGGCGCTGGGCGATGGGCGGGGTGGGGCGAGCGATGGGCGGGGCTGGCGATGGGCGGGGTGGGGCAAGCGATGGGCGGGGCGGGACGCTGGGCGATGGTCGGGGCTAGCGATGGGCGGGGCGAGCTGGCGAGTGGGCGATAGGCGGGGCGAGCAGGCGATGGGCGGGGTGAGCGGGCGATGGACGCGGCGGGGCTGGCGATGGATGGGTCGGGCGATGGTATTTTTTTAGGCTTGTTGTGTCTGTGTTTTTCAGAAATTTACATATTTCTTTGTTTTTTTTCAGATTTGAACAATGGATAATCAAAGTTTTACCGATCTTTTGCATGGTGATGCCGGATTGAATGATTTGTGGCCTGAAGGGCATGGAGAACAACACATCAATCTTGAAGGTTATGAAGAACAACACATCGATCTTGAAGAGTGTCAAGAAACTACCCTCCGGTAAAATCAAGCGGTAAAAAAGCAAGGGTTTCAAAAGGTAGCACTCTGAAATTAAGTGCTTCAAAGAGGCAAAAAAAATTTAGCAAGGCTGAAGACTTGACTTTGTGTGATGCATACCTCGAGATAACTCAAGATCCCATCATAGGAGTCGACCAATCTCGTGATTGTTATTGGAAAAGAATAAATGTTTACTTCCATGCCAACAAAACTGAAGACTCGGATAGAACACAAGGTTCTCTGCAACATCGGTGGGCTGTTATTCAAGAACAAATGAATAAGTTTTGTGCATGTTATGATCAGGTGAAAAGGAAGTAGAGGAGGAGGCAGAATCAAGAATGTTCGAGATATGCAAGAGAGATGGTGAAAGGGAAGTAGAGGAGGAGACAGAATCAAGAATGTTGTGAGAGATATGAGAGATGGTAAGTATATATAGATCCGAAAACTAGCCGTTGGAAATCGAGTCGCTAAAAAACTAGCCGTTAAAAAATAGCTGTTGGGTTTCAAATGGTAGTTATAGAAAAATCTTAAAATATAGAATAAGGGAGATGTTTTAGGGGAACTGCTGGAGTTGGGAAACTTTTAGGGGAGTCCAAGATTTTAAGATATAGAGGACATATTTTAGGGGAACTGCTGGACTTGCTCTCACCAAAAAGCCGTTTATAGTAATCCGTAATATAAACTTTCAGATTGTCTTCTCCAACAATAGTTTTGTAAGTTATTGGGATCGGTTCTACGACGTAAAACTTAGAAGAGCAAATACAGGAAGTTAAGGTATAACGAGGGTTTTAGTCTAAATTATTAGAGATGGGTTAGAGATGCTCTTCGTAATGTTCATGTGTTCAGTCTGTGCCTAGTCTGCTTCAGGATTGAATATTTAGGAGAATTGCTGAAATTGGACAGACCTTTCGGTATCACAACTGGTTGAGTTCCTGCACTGTTTCGTTATCGGTGCCAAGTTGCCCCAGCACGCAGATTCCCGCTGCCGTTGGTTTCCGCGGCAGTGACCATCTATCTACCAAATTAGGACCAGATTCTCCAACCAAAAGAACAACACACAACACAGCACTACTGCACCACTGATGGGAAAGATGGCACAAACAGAGGCAGCTAAACTTGCCGCAGAAATGATAGGGACCGTTCTCGAATATTTCGTGACCTTAATAATGCAGCAAGTCACACCAATCCAACAACAACAACAGCAACAACATTATATCGTGTATAAGTCCCTTGCACACAAGGCCTGAAAGCAATCGAGAAATGGAAGAAACTAAGAAGAAAACTACGTGACAAGTACTAGTGCCTCCCTCCCCTCTCTCAATCCTCGCCACCGTCGTCGCCGAGAAGCAAAACCACCGGCGGCGCTGAGCGTCAGGGGATAGGTCGAGGAGGAAGTTCCATTTGGCCTGTACATCACTTCTGTATGTGTATATATATATCCTACGGTGTAGGTACATGGAGGACCTGATCAGCCAAGCCTCTTCCAGTGCACACCTTATATAACTCTGAGTCAAATCGAGACCGCGTCGAGCGATCATTGGGATGATGGCCTTGGAGCTGCACCAAACAAATTAAGAAAGCGTGTTAGCAATCATGAGTTTTCCATGAACCCAGGACCGGTCGTGGCGGCATGTAATAGTGTAGGACATGATCGATCTTGGTTTCTTACCTAAGTTGACGTCCTCGGAGGTCTTCATGAGTCGGATGCGCTTGCAGGACTCGACGAACATCCTGCATTGACATGATTTCAATCAGATCAGCACATGTGTTCGCGGAAAAAAATCAAATCTAAAATAACTGTAGTGCTGCTGGTGAGCGAAGAGGTAGTAGCTGATTAATCAAGGCGAGTTGGCTTACTTCCACGGGACGTCCCCGACGAGCATCCAGTCGCCGTCCCTGTCCTCGTAGGTGGGCACGTACTCGGCGCCGGTGGCCGCGTCCAGGAGCCTGCAGCCCAGCTCCCCGTCGCCGCGGACGACGGCGAGGCAAGGCGCAAACATGCCGTAGAGCGCGCGGAGCAGCGCCTCGTACCCGCCGTGCGCGGCGAGGTCCACTTTGCGCAGGTACGGCGCGCCGTCCACGGCCACCTTCACGAGCTTGCACCCCCCGGAGGCCTCCTCGCGCATCACGTTGCGCCGGTACGCACGCACCGGCGGCCATCCCACGGCGCGCCTGCGGTCGTCGGGGGAGGAGCCGGGGAGGGCGAGTGTGAGGGCGGTGTCGTCGTAGTCGAGGCCGGACACGGCCGGGGAATCATTGGAGCTCGTCGACATCGGCGCGTGCGTGCGCGGCGTTGCTTCGAGCGAGGCGTTCCGGCGAGCTGGTCGGTCGATGCGCGGTCGCTAGCAAGCTCTCTTCGGGCCGGGTGCGGTGGTGTGTCGTGGGAGAGAAGGGAGGATGGGTGGGATGGCCGCGCGGATGCTGCCTATAAAGGCGCGCAACTTGCCCACCTGCTGCTTGCTGACTTGCCCGTTCCTTCACTCTTCGCTCTCCATTAATTTTCATTTTATTAGTAGCATCATTTTCCATCATTATTCTGCTAGAAGCTCCTACTCGTGTAGTTGTTGGTGTTAGCGTCTGTACTCGCTCGAAATTAATAGGACTTCTTACTCTTGGATGTTTATACGAATGGCTCTATTTGTGCTGCTGCGTGCGAAAAATTCTAGCGAATCGAAGATAACTGGTGCGATTCATTACTGTGAAATGTATACAGATTCGATGCCATAACTGTACTCTGGCAATTGTTTACCTAGTGGTATGAAATCGTGCCAAGTCTTATTTAGAACCTTCATTCCAAATATGGAAGAAATCATTTAAATAAATTTTAACAACATCAAGATTTAGTATCAACTAAGAAATGTGATTGGCAGCATGTATATATTGGAACCTATGTTTATGCATGTATACAAAATTAAACGAAGCGAAGTTATCATTGTCTAGAGAAAGATACATACAAAGAGAGTAAAATTGACATCAAATTTGTCTAGATATATATACTACATTTAATTCGAATCCACTATAACGAATGGGCAATAGAGAACCCCGGAACTGGAAATATAGCAAATTCGTTATTTCACACTTGGTTGATAAATAATTCCCAAATCGACCAAATTGCACATCAAATAGCGTGCATCGATCGATGTAGAGGCCTTCCCAATTTTCAAAAAGAATGCAAATATTTGAATTTGATATAAACATTCAACGCTTAGGATCGCCGGCTAAGAAATACATGCTCGTTCCTATATATAGATACTTATGTGAATTATTGGTAGTAGATGAGAACAAAACTACAATATGTTAAGACAACCACTTTACTAGTGCTATCAATAGTGTGCCTTTCCGTTGGAATCGTCCCACAAAATCAAACCCTACTTCATAGCCCTACCCATTTCCCAACTTGGAAGTTTCCAAGCAAACTAGAGGCGCTTTTTGTAAACGCTAGGATGCTAGTGGAAACCCTAGACATGGGGCACGAGGAAATGCATGAAGGACTCGCATACCCCAACATATGGAATTCAATAGCCAAACCAGGCCAGCGTGAGAGACGATGGAGATCGAGGGGGGAGGGGTTTAGGGGATCATGCCCGATTTGACCGGCACTAAACTAAGCCAAAGCGCGGCGTTTTTGGCCGAAAGCGTAGCTAAGCATCATTTGGAGAGGAGGGCCCGTGTTCCCCTGCCCACCACTTTGTGAGATTAGGCAGATACTTTGTCGATATGCCTGTCGGGCCAGAGGACACCGACGCTGACGGCGACGCGTTCCGCATATAACAACGTGCATAATAGTGTGCTTCACGTAATTTCGTTAATTAAAACAAAAAAAACCGTATTCTAGACAGTTAATTAGAGGAAACCGAGTGAATAATAAAATAAACCAATATACGTAGTTAATTAGAGGAAACCATATTCTACGTGCAGTGCAGTGGCGCGCCATGCATCGGCTCGTGCTAGTGTTTGTAATCTTCAATTAATGACTTATTTGTATTTTTTTAATTATTTTTAGGATTTTTTACTGTTATTGATGATTATTAGTAGATCGGTGAAATTTCGCAAAAAATACACTAGCTAGATAAACTTGTACGTTTTGTTATTCTTGTCATGTTTTTACTTTAAATTTATACTATAATCACAACAAGAATTACGAAAAGGAGGAATTAGTTATGTAACACCACAAGACACCATGGAATTGCCCACAATGGCGAACCAAGCTCACTCGGTACAAACTACCCAATCAACTATACTATTAGTAATTGCAGCATCGTCGTCGCTCTTCTCATCGAGTGACCATAGCGTGCCATGGTGTCAAAGCCCAAATGGAGGTGCTAATCGAAAAGACGTGAGTCGTTTGTCATCGCCCCAACGTCTCATCCTTCATAGTGGGTGCTCCTATTTCATCACCACTAACCGAGCCAAAGCAACAAGGTGTGTGCCAACCCTCCATACCCGATCTCGAGGGAAACACTAGATGAAACTACAATAAGATGAAGTATTATCGAGGATTATAGGATCCACCTCTAGCATTGTTATTAAACATGATTAGGATAAATCTATGTCTTTCTTCATGACATGTGTGAGAGCTCTATAAATGAATGATCACAGAAAGCCATCTATTATTTTATCCATAATAACCACTACGATGATCGTAAGCAAGCCACTCGATCCCTCCATATGTGAGTAGTTTACTTTGTTCTTGGGGATAGATAGAAAAACCCTAGCAATATTATGATATGAAATAAAGATGAACTATAACTTTGGTTTTATGATTATGTGTTAATTTCTCTCTAGATATTATGTGAATTTGACCATGTAATATTTTCCTCTGGGACTAGAGAGGAAACTATTGTTGTACATATGGTAGCATGTATGATGTAAGTGACATAATGTGTCAGCATGCTATTCATATGGACCAAGGGGGATAAGAAGAGATTCACTAATCCCATATCAATATCCATGGGAAAACTCTTAATTGTGAGGGATCAGAATGACTTTCTCTCGATCATTGTAGTGGTTATTGGGGATGTAATATTAGATGGCTTTTTTGTGAACATATTATTACAGAGTTCTCTCCACACATGTCATAACGAAAGATATAGATTCATCCTAATTATAATTAATACCAATGCTAGAGGTGTATCCTAAATTTCCCGAGAATATTTTGTGTTACTAAAGTTTCATTACCTTTTACATCGCATTTGTCACTCTCTGTTTACTTTACTTCTAGTTATTACTTTGCAACCAAAACAGCCTTCTCAAACACTCTTACTTGGGATCAAAGGACAACTTACAAGCATCTCTTGATAAATAGTGACAAGGGGCATAAATACCTCTACCATATAGCTCTTTGTGGTTTGATACTCTTACTTTTAAAACTAGGTACAATATACCTATGCACTTGCAGTCATCACACACAACCACAACCTACATTTTCTTTTGTTGGGATTTGGGGCAGCCAATGACGCCCGAACTACATGAGCTACTTCACTCACAAATGAATTCAAGTCAAAATCCACCTGAAGTCATTGCAGGTCAATATGGCATCAAGGAAAAAACGGCCTTGAGTCTGTGCTTCATCCTGTATAAGAATTGATTTCTTTTCACCCTCGATCTCCTTTTATGGAACCTTCCAATTATTTAGATGCATAAGAACCATACTCCACACATGTTTCATATTAATCCAAGTAACTCTATTAAACACTATGTTATTTCTAATGTTCCACACAACCCATAGGATTGCAAATGTGACTACATTGAAACAAGACCGTGTTTGTTGCATACCATTTAGGTGCAATAGACTCAATGTCAGTGATAGAAATATCAAAAACATCAAGCAGATCATCCCATAGAAGTTTAGCAATAATGCAATCAAAGAATAAGTGCTTCACACATTCAATTTATTTCAATAGTTCACACTCCAAAGGTTTTGGCATTCCTCTATTCCTTAGATTATCTCTATTCATAATCTTATTTTGGGAGAAATAGATAGAAAATTTTGAATTCTTGGTGTAATTTTCAATCCCCTCTCATTTGGAAAATAAATTGGTTGCATCCCTCTAAAATTAACCAACACATACATATATTTTGAGGAATACACACCATTGGACTAATATTTGTTAGAGTATACCAAGGTATTGTATTAGAGTAGATCAAGGATTGCTATATTTGGTAGTTTATGATTCTATCTCTACTAGGCTTCTCAGTCCCCAAGTCTTCTAATATTATATAAATATCACAAGGGCTCACAATGTAATAACGCAATACACAATATCAATCTAGCAATATAATCAAATATCATTGCCTTCATGGTATCAAAGCCTCTCGGTTATCGACCTAGGGTTTAGCCCTACGCTTACGCCATGTCGCCCCCGAGGAGAACAATCTCCACTGGGAGCCGCGCAACTCATAGATTAGATCCAATATACATGATCAAAAATTTCTCGACGGCCGCTTGACCAGCGTTTCGTCTTCTTTCGCTGATCATAGATTGGATTGCGTCTCCCACCACCGCATACCGTCACCACCCACCTATACTCCAACCTCGATATCGACTCATCTCCGGCAAATCCTTGCCAACGACCGTGCCAAGGACGCTATGCGCGGCGCCCAAGGAACGCCTTCACGTGTCGTCGCTGGCTTATCTTTTTGCACGTCGTCACCTTGTCGGCTCGTCTATGATACGTCCAAAAAGTATCTACTTTTCCGAAAACTTTTGCTATTGTTTCTCCTTTAAACTTGTGTGATTTGGATACAAATAACACGGACTGACGCTGTTTCCAACAGAATTGCCTTGGTGTCTAGTTTTTGTGCAGAAAATCAACTATTAGGAAAAATCCCGGAAAATATGCCAAAAATCCTATTTCACCAGAAGATCCACGGAGCCAAAACACGAGACGAGGGGAGCCCTGGGTGGCCCACACACCCTGCCGCACGGGTGGGCCCACCCCGCGCCTGGGAGGGGTGTGGCCAGCCCAGGCACCCCCTCGGCCTCCCTCTTCGCCTATAAGTTACCCCTTGACCTAAAAACCGAGGGGGGTTCATCGTTTTTCCAGAAAGAGTTCCGCTGCGCCGCCACCACCAGAAACCAAGATTCGTATCCAGAAACTCTGTTCTGGTAACCTGCCGGGACGGGGAATTTGGGGAGGATCATCACCATCGTCATCACCAACGCCTCTCCATCAACCATCAATGTTTCCCTCATCTCTGAGTGAGTAATCCCCCACTGTAGCCTATGGGGATGGTAGGGATTGAATGAGTTCTATCGTGTAATCGAATAAGATTGTTAGGACATAGTGCCTAGTATCTCTATTAGTGCTATTTGACTTTGTTGCAACTTGTTGTGCTTAATGCTTCTCACTAGGGCCCGAGTGCCATGATCTCAGATCTGAACTTATTATTGAATCATTATGATAGTATTGTTTGTGATTTTATCTGCAAGTTGTGTACACATATCATTGTCTGGATCCAAAGGCCCCGAAGTGACAGAAAATGGGACAACCGGAGGGGGTGGCTGTGATGTGAGGATCACTTGTGTTCATGGAGTGTTAATGCTTTGCTCCGGTGCTATATTAAAAGGAGCAGCTTAATTGCCAGCAGTTCCCTAGAGGCCCCGCTGCCACGGGCTGGCTGGACAAAAGATGTTGTCCAAGTTCTCATTGCGAGCACGCATGACTATATATGGAGCACATGCCTAGGATTGTTTAGTACTTGGATGCTTATTCTTATTTATCTACAATGCTCTAGATCTTTAAGTTACATGTTTAGACTCGTCCATGCAACGCCCGTCCATCCATCCCTATGCCTACCGCGCCCATATCCTACTGTTCGATACTACTGTTACTAATGCTCCTGTTTTGCTACTGTTGTTACTTTGATGTTGCTACTATAAAATGTTGCTACTGATAAACTTCTGTGAGCAAGAACTATTTAGAGGTGCAGCTGAATTGACAACTTAGTTGTTAAGGCTTGCAAGTATTCTTTGGCTCCCTTGTGTCGAATCAATAAATTGGGTAATACTACCCTCGAAGACTGTTGCGATCCCCTATACTTGTGGGTCATCAAGACTATTTTCTGGTGCCGTTGCCGGGTGGCATAGCTTTATTTGTAAGTTCACTTGGATCTACTATTGTTCACTGCTACTCGTTTCATCATGGGGAAGTCTCGTGATGGAAAGTTTCCTATTTTATCATCCACTACAAGAAGAGGTACAGTCCTAAACACCTTTGTTGCTCTTGATTCACCGTCTGTTATAAGTAAGCTTGTTACACCACCACCACATACTCATGCTACACACACTGCTACTAGTGCTGAATCTGAAACTGCTTTTGATGCTCATGATGTTACTTCTACTGTGCTTGATGCGAGTGGTTCGTTAGGTCCTTTCCTAGATTCTAGTATGGCTGGTCTAGGAATACTAAAACTCCTAGTGAAGACATTGTTACACCCGTTAGCTCACCTGAGTCTAGAGAGAGTTATGATATTAATGATGGCTACATTGAGTTTACTGATGAATTTGTTGAAGAGTGCCGAAACACACATGGCGCTAGTGCTATTAAGAGTCTCCTTGCTAGATGTACTATTACTCCTAAGCTGTCCTCTGATCCTAAGTTTTCCACCTCTCCCATAGATATTGAAGATAAAGATTATGATTTCTCTCTTGATTTATCCTATTTGGACATTGTTGAGAAAGAACCTTTTTGTGGGACTGAAAATGAGAGTGTTGTAGCTCATATGAACGAGCTTTCCACTATGAGTGCTTTATTCTATGATAATTTTAAGATGCGCATGTACTTTGTTACAAAGATCTTCCCTTTTTCAATAAAAGGAGAAGCTAGAGCTTGGTTTAATAGAATACCTCCTGGTTCCATTGATATCCCTGATTGTTTGATTGCTTCTTTCTTCCAAAAATATTTTCCTCCCAGTGCTAGACATGCTGCTTTGCAGAGACTTTTTGATTTTAAACAGGGAGAAGAAGAGAAATTGCCTGAGTCATGGACAAGGTTCTGTGCCTTGATTCATGCACATCCTGGATGTCCATTACCTAAAAATGAGCTTCTTGATATTTATTATAATGGACTAACTGATGATTCTAGGACATACCTAGATAGCTTTGCTGATTGTGTTTTCAGGAAACGAACTCCTACAGATGCTGAAGAATTAATGGCTAAAATAAGCAAGAATTATGATGATTGGACTTCAACTGAGCTAAATACACCTGAGCCTATTACTCCTGAACCAGTTGTGCCTGAACCAAAGAAGAGGTTAGTTATTCTAGGGTTCGCAACATAGAAAACAAAAAAATTCCTACGATGGGAACAATTATGTACCAAGATCCATCTACTAGATACAAACAACAAGCGGATGTATATCCGTAGAGAAGATATCCTTGAAGACCGACAAAGCTTAATGAGTTAAACTCGTGGTTGATGTAGACGATCTCTTGCCGATCTCAAGATTGAGAGGAAGTCCTAGCGCCACAAATCAGCAGCGCATCCGTGCTCGCACACATGTCCGAGGCACCGAGCAACCTCCGCCTCCTCGCTCCAGCAATGCAGCGGAAGCACAACTCTTTCGTGCCGAATAGCCACTGGGAACATGCATCTCGCTAGTCCGAGACCATGGGGGATAAATTAGAGGGGGAGAGAGATCCTTCATGAGGAGGTGTGAGTGAGAGAGAGGAGAGGGGGTGCTTTTTATAGGAGAGGGGGGACCCCAAGGGGGTGGCTGGCGCATGGGGATGCCCCTGTCCCTCCCCTCATTCATGTGGGTGGACACTCCACTCACAAAAACCTCTTCAATTCCCTCCACTCAAAATCCCACTCAAAATTGCTATTAAATTTCCACCAAATTTAATGCAAACTCTCATTAACTAAAACTCCTTTTATTTATTCAGAATTTTTTTGATTACTTTAATGACAAACATTCACATATAACACCTTGCTAGAATTCCATTTCACATGCAAAAACACTTTCTGCAATTTCACCCGAAAACCTGTTTCGGTATCTAGTGAAATAAATTCCTGCGCTTGTTATTCTTTCCGGCATGAAACTTTTGCTCCAATTGGATATCGGTGTCTCTTAAGTGTGTCACCCTACGGTTCGTGAATAATGTGGACATGATCGAGACCCCTCTTGGATCAATAATCAGAAGCGGGATCTGGAGACCCATACTGACTCCCACACATTCAACGATGACTTTCTTGTGATCGTCGGAACCTTTTATGATAGTATATTAATCCTTTTGTTTCGCGATATATTACATGTCCGAGATTCGATCATCGGTATCTCCATACCTAGTTTGTTCATGTTGAGAAATCACCCTGTTACGGCGTGATGTTTGATGTTATCAAGAAACTCTTCCGGTGTTAGTGATTGACATGATCTCATGGTCTAAGGATTAGGATCACTTCGTAAGTTGTTATAGCAATATAAACTCAATGACTTTGATCGTAATGCTATACTTCGGATGAATGTTCATCACACCATTACACTAATGTTGTGATCCCGTTATTAACAACATCCAATGTCCATGATCAGGAAACCTTGATCATCTTGTTAATCAACGAGCTAGTTTATGAGAGAGAGGCATAACTAGGAACTTTCTGTTTGTTTATTAAACACACATGTATTAACGTTTCCGTATTAATACAATTATAGCATGTAAAATAAACATCTATCATATACTTGGAATACACATAATAAACACTTTATTATTGCCTCTCAGGCATATTCCCTTCAGTCTCCCACTTCCACTAGAGACAATAATCTAGTTACATAGTGATGAATCTAACACCCATGGAGTTCTGGTGTTGATCATGTTTTGCTCTAGGGAGAGTTTTAGTCAACGGATCTGCTACATTGAGATCTGTGTGTACTTTACAAATCTTTATATCTCCATCCTTGACATGCTCGCGGATGTAGTGAAACCGGCGCTTAATATGCTTGGAATTCTTGTGAGACCTTGGTTCTTTGGCATTGACAATGGCACCATTGTTGTCGCAATAGATCACCATTTGGTCCAACGCGCTCGCAACCACACCTAGTTCGGATATGAACTCCTTCATCCAAACTGCTTCATGAGCCGCTTCCGAAGCAGCAACATATTCGGCCTCTGTTGTTGATCCCGCCACCACAGGTTGTTTGGAACTCCTCCAACTAACCGCTCCGCCATTCATGAGAAATACATATGCGGATTGAGACTTAGAGTCATCCGGATCGGTGTAAAAGCTTGCGTGAACATAACACTTAGCGACGAGCTCTTCTTCACCTCCGTATACAAGAAACATATCCTTAGTTCTTCGCAGGTACTTAAGGATATTCTTGACCGCTATCCAGTGTTCCGAACCTAGATCCGATTGGTACCTACTAGTCAAACTAATAGCATGTGCCACATCCGGTCTTGTACATAGCAGGGCGTACATTATAGAGCCTATGGCTGAAGCATAGGGGACTTTGTCCATTATCTCTCTTTCTTCCGCCGTAGCCGGACTTTGAGTCTTACTCAATGTCTTGCCTTGCAACATAGGTAAGAACCCCTTCTTACTTCCGTCTATTTTAAACTTCTTTAAAATATTATCAAAGTATGTACTTTGCGATAGCCCTATTAGGCGCCTAGATCTATCTCTATAGATATTTATGTCTAATATGTATGACGCTTCACCTAGGTCCTTCATTAAAAATTTGCTGTTTAGATAACTTTTAGCACTGTTTAAAAGATCTATATCATTTCCGATCAATAATATGTCATCCACATATAATATCAGAAATGCCACATTGCTCCCACTCACTTTCTTGTAAATACAAGCTTCTCCATAAGTTTGGACAAATCCAAACTCTTTGATCACCTCATCAAAGCGGAGATTCCAACTTCGTGATGCTTGCTTTAGTCCATAGATGGATCGCTGAAGCTTGCACACCTTGTTAGCATCCATAGGATCAACAAAAACCTTTGGTTGTATCATATACAACTCTTCTTCAATATTACCATTGATAAACACGGTTTTGACATCCATCTGCCATATCTCATAATCGAAATATGCAACAATTGCTAACATAATCCTAACTGACTTTAGCATCTCTACGGGAGAGAATGTCTCGTCGTAGTCAACTCCTTGAATTTGTCAAAACCCCTTTGCGACAAGTTGAGCTTTATAGGCGGTCACATTACCATCAGCATCAGTTTTCCTTTTGAAAATCCATTTGTTCTCCACGGACTTTCGGTCGTGAGGTAAGTCCACAAAGTTCCAAACTTGATTTTCATACATGGATTCCATCTCGGATTTTATGGCTTCTAACCATTTGTTGGAATCCGTGCTCATCGTCGCCTCTTCATACCTCGCAGGGTCATCAACTATGAAATTCATAACAGGGTTTCCGTACAGCTCGGGAGCTGCACGCGTCCTGCTAGACCTGTGAGGTTCGGTAGTACTCTCTTTCGACGTTTCATGATCATTATCATTAGTTCCCTCTTCAACTGGTGAAGCAAACTCCGGAACGACTTCCGGTGCTGTGCTACTCGCCATACTTTGAAGAGAAGGTTCAATAACCTCTTCGAGTTCTACCTTCCGACTACTCACACCTTTCACGAGAAACTCTTTCTCTAGAAAGGATCCATTCTTGGCAACAAAAACCTTGCCCTCAGATCTGTGATAGAAGGAATACTCAATAGTTTCCTTAGGGTATCCTATGAAGACGCATTTTTCCGCTTTGGGTTCGAGTTTATCCGGTTGAAGTTTCTTCACATAAACATCGCATCCCCAAACTTTAAGAAATGACAGCTTAGGTTTGTTTCCAAACCATAATTCATACGATGTCTTTTCAACGGATTTAGATGGTGCCCGATTTAAAGTGAATGCAGCAGTTTCTAGTGCATAAACCCAAAATGACAACGGAAAGTCCGTCAGAGACATCATAGATCGAACCATATCCAATAAAGTACGATTACGACGTTCTGACACACCATTTCGCTGTGGTGTTCCGACAGGTGTGAGTTGTGAAACAATTCCACACTCTTTCATGTGAGTGCTAAACTCGTAACTTAGATACTCACCTCCACGGTCGGACCGTAGAAATTTGATCTTTCTATTACGATGATTTTCCACTTCATTATGAAATTCCTTGAACTTTTCAAAGGTTTCAGACTTGTGTTTCATCAAGTAGATATAACCGTATCTACTCAAATCATCCGTGAAAGTAACAAAATAACGATATCCACCTCGCGCTGACACACTCATTGGACCACATACATCAGAACATATGATTTCCAATAAATATGTCGTCCGTTCCATTGAACCGGAAAACGACATTCTAGTCATCTTCCCCATAAGGCATGGCTCACATGTATCAAATGATTCAAAATCAAGTGATTCCAAAAGTCCATCGGAATGGAGCTTCTTCATGCGTTTAACGCCAATATGACCTAGACGACAGTGCCACATATATGCGGATATATCATCATTAAGTTTAATCCTTTTAGCATCAACATGATGAATATGTGTAACATTATTATCGAGATCCAATAGAAATAAACCATTCATCATCGGTGCATGATGATAAAAGATTTCATTCATATAAATAGAACAACCATTGTTCTCGGATTTAAATGAATAACCAATTCGCATCAAACACCATCCAGATACAATGTTCATGCTCAGTGCTGGCACCAGATAATAATTATTCAAGTTTATTACTAATCCCGATGGCAAGTGGAGAGGTAGCATTTCGAAGGAGATCACATCAACACTTGATCCATTGCCGACACGCATCTTGACCTCACCCCTTTCTAGCGGTCGCTTGTTCCGCAGCTCCTGATTCGAGTTACAAATATTAGCAACTAAACCGGTATCAAATACCCAGGTGCTACTGCGAGCACTAGTCAAGTACACATCAATAACATGTATAACATATATACCTTTGTTTGCCTTGCCGACCTTCTTGTCTGCCAAATATTTGGGGTAGTTGCGCTTCTAGTGGCCAGTCCCTTTACAATAGTAGCACTCGGTATCAGACTTAGGGCCAACTCAGGGTTTCTTTTCAGGAACGACAACCGGCTTGCCGCCCTTACTTCCCTTCCGTTCCCCTTTCTTGTCTTTCTTGAAACCAGTGTTCTTATTGATCATCAACACTTGATGTTCCTTCTTGATCTCCACTTCTGCAGTTTTAAGCATTGACAGAAGCTCGGGGAGAGACTTCTTCATGCCTTGCATATTATAGTTCATCACAAAGCTCTTATAGCTAGGTGGCAGAGACTGCAGAACACGATGGATTCCTAAGTCAATGGGAATCGATATTACCAAGGACACAAGCTTATCGGCGTAACCCGACATCTTGATTACATACTCACTAACGGAGTTGTGCTCTTCCATCATGCAGCTAAAGAACTTTTCTGAAGCATTGTAGCTCTCTACAACAGCATGTGTGTTGAAAATCATTTTCAACTCACCCATTGTATCAAATGCATTGCCGTTTTCGAAACGCTTTCGAAGTTCTGTCACTAGCCCATACAATATGCCGCAATGAACTAAGTTGTGGTCCTCCTGACGAGTCTGATAGACATTCTTCTCCTCGTCAGGGGCATCCTCAAAAGGTGGGGGGCCTAGCGGTGCTTCTAGCACATATTGCTTTTGTGCAGCAGAGAGGAGAATCCTCAAATTCATGGCCCATTCAGTAAAGTTGCTACCATTCGTTGCAAGTTTGTCTTTCTCCATTAACACGTTGAAATTAAAAGCAGGTGATGCCATATACAATAGAATTTGTAAAGTTTAGACTAAGTTTATGATAGATTGAGTTCAAATAATCCGCATTACGAATGAACTCCCACTAAAAAACGACATCCCTCTTGTCTTTTTGGTGATTACATGAACCAAATCCACTACACCAAGTCCGATCATCATGTGAGTCGGTGTAGCTTCAAAGTCGAGCATCAAATGGGACATCGTATCTACTATATGACTCATGCTTAACCTTTTAGTCCGTGTTTCGAGGCCATGTCGATACATGCTAGGCTCGCCAAGTAAGAACCTTAGTATTCGCGTGTGTAATTGTCTTACACCCGAAATATGGTCGTGGATCCAAGAACACCCGATCATCAAGTGATGTCTTGGAGCGACGAAAACATAATCGGTGCATACTAAAGGAAGAACACATTCTTATCTTGATATTTAAATGAGGGATCATCTTATTATGCTAATAAAACGCCAAACAAGCAATATAAGATGCTATCAAACATCACATGTTTATAAGTGAAATGATATGGTTCCCGCATATGATCTCTATCATGTGCATCGTGGTATGATCACTATCATACCTTTATGTGTAAGGCCAAGGTCTATGGAACTTACACGTTATGTGTGTTGTAAGAGTATCATCTCATACTTCTACTTACAACATCACCATATCATAACACTAGCCCAGCAACAATCTAAACTAGACGCCTCTAATTTATCCATTGCAAGTTTTACGTGGCTTAGGGCTTCCGAAGATAGAACCGTTCATACCTACGAACATGAACCACAACGAGGATAAACAAATTGTTGACAACTCGTTGCAAAATTGATATTGACTATAGTAGGAGAGACAGACACCCACTAGCCACTTATGCAAACTAGTTGCATGTCAAGCGTGGAACAGGTCCCATGTGCGAGGACATGTAAAGTTTGTCCGGGCCGCTTCATCCCACTATGCCACCAATATCCAAAATTACAACTAAGAAGCAACAACATGATCATCATTGCCCACATACTCATATGTGTACTACCCGTGTAAAGCATCTACGCATAGATCCGGCTCTGATACAACTATAGGTTTCGCAGCAAAGAAAACAAAAATTTTCCTATGATGGGAACAACTATGTACCAAGATCTATCTACTAGATACAAACAACGGACGGATGTATATCCGTAGAGAACATACCCTTGAAGACCGACAAAGCTTAACGAGTTAAACTCGTGGTTGATGTAGACGATCTCTTGCTGATCTCAAGATCGAGAGGAAGTCCCAGCGTCGCAAATCAGCAGCGCATCCGTGCTCGCACACACGTCCGAGGCACCGATCAACCTCCGCATCCTCGCTCCAGCGATGCAGCGGAAGCACAACTCTTTCTTGCCGAGTAGCCACCGGGAACATGTATCTCGCTAGTCTGAGACCATGGGGGGTAAATTATAGAGGGGGAGAGAGATCCTTCACGAGGAGGTGTGAGTGAGAGAGAGGAGAGGGGGTGCCTTTTATAGGAGAGGGGGGAACCCCAAGGGGGTGGCCGACGCATGGGGCTGCCCCTTGCCCTCCCCTCATTCATGTGGGTGGACACTCCACTCACAAAAACCTCTTCAATTCCCTCCACTCAAAATCCCACTCAAAATTGCTATTAAATTTCCACCAAATTTAATGCAAACTCTCATTAAATAAAACTCCTTTTATTTATTCAGAATTTTGTCAATTACTTTAATGACAAACATTCACATTTTGCTAGAATTCCATTTCACATGCAAAAACACTTTCTGCAATTTCACCCAAAAACCTGTTTCGGTATCTAGTGAAATAAATTCCTGCGCTTGTTATTCTTTCCGGCATGAAACTTTTTCTCCAATTGGATGTCGGTGTCTCTTAAGTGTGTCACCCTACGGTTCGCGAATAATGCGGACATGATTGAGACCCCTCTCGGATCAATAATCAGAAGCGGGATCTGGAGACCCATACTGATTCCCACACATTCAATGATGACTTTCTTGTGATCGTCGGAACCTTTTACGCTAGTATCTTAATCCCTTTGTTTCGCGATATATTACATGCCCGAGATTCGATCATCGGTATCTCCATACCTAGTTTGATCTCATTACTGACATGCACTCTTTTCTCGTTCCCGTGATATAACATTCTAGTGATCAAATCACTTGCTTGCAAGCTAACCAATGTGATATCACCGAGAGGGCCCAGAGTATATCTATCCGTCATCGGGATGAACAAATTCCACTCTCGATCCATGGGCCTCAACATAACACTTTATTAGTTCTGAACCCATATTTATAATCACCCTGTTACGGTGTGACGCTTGATGTTATCAAGAAACTCTTCCGGTGTTAGTGATTGACATGATCTCATGGTCTAAGGATTAGGATCACTTCGTAAGTTGTTATAGCAATATAAACTCAATGACTTTGATCGTAATGCTATACTTCGGATGAATGTTCATCACACCATTACACTAATGTTGTGATCCCGTTATTAACAACATCTAGTGTCCATGATCAGGAAACCTTGATCATCTTGTTAATCAATGAGCTAGTTTATGAGAGAGGCATAACTAGGAACTTTTTGTTTGTTTATTAAACACACATGTATTAACGTTTCCGTATTAATACAATTATAGCATGCAATATAAACATCTATCATATACTTGGAATACACATAATAAACACTTTATTATTGCCTCTCAGGGCATATTCCCTTTAGTTATTGCATTAAATGATGAAGTGATGAAGGAAACTAAGAAATTTCTAAAGGATAAAGATATTAGAGATGAAGATGTGAAGAATCTACCTCCTATGGAAGAATTATGTAAGCCAATTCCCCACTCATCTACTATTGAGGTACACTCTCTCCAATACTTTGATGAAGGTGATATTCCTTATGGTAAGCCTCCTGATCAATGTTTAGAGGAACTTGACATTTTTATTGTTAAGCAAGGTAATTTTAATAAACAAGTTCAGAATCATTTATTGGAAAACTCTAGAGCTATTAAGGAGTTGAAAGATATTGTGGAAAGAACATCTAATGATATTTAAATGCTTTGTAAACACTTTCAAATGGTTCAAACCCAACTTGATCAACTTGCTAAGGTACAAAAGCATATGCTAGTTAATGCCTCAGGAGATAAACATGCTTACGGAATTATAAATAGGAGTGGTATAACTACTCAAGATCCGTTATATCCTGAAGGACACCCTAAAAGAATTGAGCAGGATTCTCAACAAGGTGAGAGTAGTGGTAGTCCTCGTAAGAGAAAGAAAAAGAAACACAAAATAGTTGGGGAACTACTTGAACCTGCTGTAGATCCTAATAGTATATCTGTCTCTGATGCTGAAACTGAGAGTGGTAATGATAAAAATGATGCTCCTGATAAGGAGGAAGTTGAGGAAGAGCCTGAGAAGCACACTAAGAACACCAGGTACACTAAGGAAGATTTTATTGCTAAGAAACATGGTAGTGAGAGAGAACCTTGGGTGCAGAAACCTATGCCTTTTCCAGGTAAGAAACACAAGCCAAGGAGGAAGAACACTACAAAAAGTTTTGTGAGTGGATGAACCTTTATTTTTGCAAATTCCTTTGACTGATGCTATTAAGTTACCTCATTATTCAAAGTATATGAAGGATATTGTCTCTAATAAAAGTAAGATTCCCAATGAGGAGATTTCTACTTTGCTTGCTAATTATTCCTTCAATGGTAAGATTCCAAAGAAACTTGGTGATCTAGGTATACCAACTATTCCTTGATCTATTAAGAATAATTATGTTAGAACTGCTTTATGTGATTTGGAAGTTGGAGTTAGTGTTATGCCTTTTTCTCTCTACAAGAGACTTCAGCTAGAAAAGTTGATACCAACTGATATATCTTTGCAAATGGCTGATAAGTCTACTACTATTCCTGTTGGTATATGTGAGGATGTCCCTGTTCAAGTGGCTCATAATTGCTTGGTTTTAACTGATTTTGTTGTGCTTGGAATGCCTGAAGATGATAATATGTCTATTATTCTTGGGAGACTTTTTCTTAATACTGTAGGTGTTGTCATCAATTGCAATCAAGGAAAAGTAACATTCAATATTAATGACAAAGAGAATATTGTATATTTCCCCAAGAAGGTTGCTAAAAGCTATTGACTGGATTCATTGAAAATATTGAGATTATCAAGGATGGATAAATATATTGTCCCATTCCACAAGAAAATTTTGAAACTATCATGATTGGGACCATTGCTATCAAGTATGAGGTAACATAGTCACCTTGCGGAATACAAAGTTTTGTTTCATATAAGATTTTTTTGGTAACAAGACTTGATCAACCTTGTTAATAAAAGGATTTTAATGAACAAAATAATGTTTTCATTGTGGTTATGCTTGCTTTCTTTTACTTTTCTCCTTACTAGTCTTTGCCTTTTCTTTTGCTAGCTTTGGTTTTGTTAATTGTTTGCTTGTTAGCGTGTCTTAGAACTTCTGTATTTTGGTTTTTGGTTTTCTTTAGCTTCTTCTAAAAAAACTGTTTCTGCGAGAAAATCAATTTTCATACCCTAAAAAATTGGCCAAAAATAAAGTTTTCCGAAAAATTCAAAATAATTTTTTCCTGGAAAAAAGGGGAAAAGGGACACCTGGAGTGACCCAGGGGGCCACCCCAGGCCACCACACCCCATGTGGGTGCGGGCACCCCCTAGGTGGCGCCTGGGTGGGGTGTGGCCCTCCTGGGCCCCTCCAAGGTGCCTCCTCCCAGCCATCTTCTTTCTCTCTCCCGAAAACACCGGAAAACTTTCTCAAGCTCGAGTTCCTACTGTTCTTGCTCGTGATTTTCAATCTCCTTGATCAGCCCATCTTTGTTACTGATTTTTGGAGGGATTGCTCCTTGGTATGTGCCTCCTCCACTTGTCCAATTAGATTTGTGATTGGTAGATTGTATCTTGAGTATTTTGCTACTATAGGTGACAGGTTGTGTGAGCCTGCATGCTTTTTCTATGCTTAGAGATTTCATTTTGATGCATGTTTAGCCCTCTAGCAAGTTCCTATAGTAGTTTCTCATCATTTATCAACTTGGAAATCACTTGGTTTGATGTTTGTCTAAAAATTTCAGAAAAAAGAGGTCATGGACAACCACAATTTGGTGAAATATTTGAGAGTGATGCACCTAGGAGGGCAAGCCCGAGCTAGGCCCTCATACAATGAGGATCTCATTACACCGTGATTTGGCGACGAGGGAGATGAGGGGGATGCTCACCCTTCCACCTTTCCTTGCCTAACCTTTTTGCGGGCTACTGGGATTCTTGATGATTTTATGACCTTGCTTCGGAGGGTTGGACTAACTAGCTATGTGCAGGATGAGAGCGTGCAATATGCTACGCTCACTAAAAAATTTGTGGAGAGCTTCTCTTTTCCTAACAGCATGTTCAAACCAGACGTGTCCTTCAAAATTTATGGCAGGTCTTACAATATGACATTGAAGAAATTTTGTGAGGCTCTGGGACTTGGTACAACTGGGTCGGCAAAGAAGATTCTAGCTCAACCCGCTGATTTGTTGGAGCTCTACCACCGGATAACCAAAGATGATGACCATAGAGCTCAACGGGGAAAGATAAGAAATATTCAACTCCCCGCCATCAGATACTTTGCTTACTATCTTGCCACTAGTGTTCTTGGTGTTGGAGATATACCCTAGAGGAAATAATAAATGTAGTTATTATTATATCTTTGTGTTTATGATAAATGTTTACATTCATGCTATAATAGTATTAACAAGGAAACATTAATACTTGTGTGATTTGTAAACTAAAATAGAGTCCCTAGTAAAGCCTCTTTATAATACTAGCTTGTTGGTTAATAAATGATTGTGGTTTCCCTATCATGAACATTGAGATGTTATTAACAACAAGATCATATCATTAGGAGAATGATATGGTGGACATACTCCTATAGATAAGCGTAGCATAAAGATCAAGTCATTTTAATAGTTCAATTGCTATATGCTTTCTGATACATAGTAACCTAATTCCTTCAACCATGAGATCATGCATATCACCTTTACCGGATGGATGCTTTGATGATATCAAACACCACACCGCAACTGGGTGGCTATAAAGGTGGCATTGAGTTTTCGGAAAGTATTAGTTGAGACACATGGATCAAGAGTGTGATTTGTCCATCCATATGACGGATAGATATACTCTGGGCCCTCTCGGTGAAATGTCATCCAATTAGCTTGCAAGCATGTGACTGGCTCACAAGGGATCACATATCACGGGAACGACAAAAGATTACTTATCAGTAACGAGGTTGAACTAGGTATGCAGAGATACCGACGATCATAACCTCGGATAAGTAAACTATCGTGAGACAAAGGGAAATTGGTATCGTATGTAAGTGGTTCATTCGATCGCAAAGTAATCGTAGAAATATGTGGGAGCCATATGAATTTCCAGATTCCTCTATTGGTTATTGTTCGGAGAAGTGTCTCGATCATGTCCGCATAATTCACGAACCGTAGGGAGACACACTTAAGGATTCGACGTTGTTTGAGTAGTTATGGAATGATGAGTAAGAGACCGAATGTTTTTCAGAGTCTCGGATGGGATCCGGGATATCACGAGGAGATACGGAATGGTCCGGAGAATAAGATTCATATAAGGAAAGTCCAGTTTGGGAGTTGGAGAATGGTTCTGGTGTTTTCATCGGGAATGTTCTAGAAGGTTCCGGAATGTCCGGCACTCCGGAGGGGAAGGGTACATGAATGTGTTATATCAAGTTGGTATGATTGCATCATGTACTAGGTGTCATCTCTGAACAAAATAAAGGGTTTAATCAAATCCTAGTTTGAAAAAGTCAAACGGCAATTTGAAAGTCAAACGGCTATTTTTGGGAAGTGGAGAGGGAGGTGGAAACCGAGTTGGGGAGGTGTTCCTCCCCTCCACCGCCGGCCCACCTCCAAGCCGAGTTGGGGAGGGACTCCCCTCCCCTTGGTCGGCCCCTCCACCTATAAAAGGAGGGGCAGGGCTTCCCTCCTAGACACCCAACACCTCCACATCTAAACCCTAGCCGCCGGTGCCGCCACCTCCACTGTCGCCGCCGCCGCCCTAGGGAAAACCGCCACCGCCTAGCTAACCCTAGCCACCAACTTGCCCCCTCCTCGGCGTGTCTAAACCCTAGATCGTCGAGGGCTCTCTCATAGTCCACCATACTCGCTCCGGCTTAAGGCGAAGCCCTACGAGATCTCCCCTCTACTTCCGGTACCATGCCGTTGTGCTGCCGGAATCGCGAGGAGAGTGCTACAACCTCCGCTGCCTGCTGGAGCAAGGGAGTGGAAGGTCTTCGTAGAGTACCGAACATGTGACCGACTGCGGGAGCGCTGCCGGAACGCAGCGCCGTAAGGATCGTCTACGCGATCTTGAGATCGGGAAGAGTACGACTACATCACCCACGAGAATCCGCTCTCGTTAAACACTTTGGAATCTTCGATGGTGAGTTATTCCATCGACTTGTTGCTACAATCTAGTAGATAGATCTTGGCTTGTTTGTTTGTATGCGATAGAAATTTTTGTTTTCCATGCTACGAAACCCTACACTTGGTAGGGAGAACCCTAGTAATATTTCCAACTAACATTTGGCCTTCATAGCTGATGTGCTCAACAATGAAACTAAGTACAATCTTGGTTCTCTCATTGCTCGTCGCTTAGCTGCTAAGGGACCCATTTATGGGGGAATTATTGTTGCACGTGTTGTTGCTGCTTTGGACCTTGCCGTTGATCCAAATGATACAGTTTTGGCTCCTCAGAGGCTTGATCTTGCTTCCATGAAGGCGCACCACTTTGTCACTACTGGCTCTACCCTTGAGAGTTTGGTTTATAGAATGCTGTTTATTGACGGGGAAGAGAGAGAGAGAGATCCCTCTCCCCCAAACCACTTTGTTCAGTATTTCCCAGGGACCTTTGTCGCGCTCCAAGGAGGAGATGGATGACAAGCTACACATTCTTGGCTTCCATGGACACTATCAGGGGGACGTGCCCTCATACGACCCCTCTGTGTACTACACAAGGGAGTCCTCGAGCTCTTACCAATACGAAGGGGCCTCCTCGTCGTACTACGAAGGTGCACCTTTTTGGTCACCATGGAGTTGAGACCCACTTAGGCCAAAATCCTAAGCTTTGGGGGAGGTATACCGACATCACACTCATCTATATATCATGTTCAGTCGGTTCTTTGTATATCCATTGTTTCGCTTTCTTTTTGGTTTTTGTTCCTGCTTTCTCAAAACACAAAAATACCAAAAATATTTTCGTTGTTTCTCTTGGTTTGTTTCTTTGCTTTTTAGCTTTGATTTTCCTTAAATAAAAATCCAAAAAGATTTTGCTTTGTTTGCTTTATTTGGTTTTTTTTGCTTTGTTTGCTTTTGCTTTGTTGGCTTGTTTGAAAAATCGAAAACACCAAAAATATTTGTTGTTCTTCTTTGGTTTTGTGAATTCTTTGCAGGGTTCAGCCGTCCTTAGTGGATTTTGGTTTCATGTTATTATTCAAGTCACACAAGTGAAGGGCAATAATGAAGATTAAGACAACTTGAGGTGTGGTGAGAGGATGGTAACGAACTCTATTTGTTTTCATTTTTGTACATATACTCATCATTGTGAGCATGCTTAGTCTATTCATGTAAGGTGTATGTTACTGATGGATGCTTAGTAGTTCTTGCTTTCTTGTGATTAGCTCCAACTTACTAATAGTTTGTAGCATGTCATATGAATGTTTGCTTGCATTGTTTTACTCATATTTTGGTATGATATTGTTGTATCCTCCTCTGAATGTTTCATGTGAATCGACTTGGCACATGCTCACGCATCCATATGACTAAACAATAGTCAGTAAGCCTCGATGATTTATTTTGCCTCAGAGTTCTTGTATCACTTTCATGCCATAATTAGTCATGTTTTGTTGCAAGCATGATTATGACAATTACTGCTCTCTCGTTTTTCGCTCCCTCTCTTTTGCTAGCCTTCACTTGCACTGAGTATGATCTCTACTTGTGCATCCAACTCCTCAAAACCAATATTGCCAACAGTGTCCACCATACCTACCTATTAGCATCATTTGCTATTTTAGTGCATATTCTATATGCCTTGTTTTCTTCCAAATAATGTTTGTCTATTTTGAGAAAGTTAGTTAGTAAGCTCTCACGAACTTGATGGCACACTTTATTTCTTGCAATTAATAATCCTGAACCATTGTGACCTGTCCATGAAAGTTATATGCTTGCAAATTATAGGTTGGGAGTTAGCAGAACCGTGCTGTCACGGGGAACACTTTCAACATTTATGGATACATATCCAGTTGATACCTTGCTCTTTTGTGTGCAGATGTCGTCGGTGTGAAATAAAAGGGGAGCTTGTGAGTTCATGGAGTATATATATGTGTTAGATAAACTCCTAGGCCGCTAGCCTAAGCCATGTCTAATCATGGTGGAAACTTGCAGCATCACCATAATGAGCATTCTGTGAAGCATTCTCAATAAAAAGCTATGCACATAGTAAATAAAAAGATCACTGAGATGCTCATTGTCTGCTTGCCCTGACATTTTGATTATGGAATAGCTCCTATATCATGTGCAAGGGGTACCCCATTGGCGGTTCTCTATGATATGCATGTATTTATAATGACAAGAACTTACAGGTAACCAAAGTTGAGTAGCATGCGGAGCGGCCCTCGTACCCAAGGGACATGGGATTTCCAGTTTATGGTCTGTCAAGCATATAACTCATATTGGACCTCACTTTCACCTTAACCATATGAAGATGCCTATGATAGGGGAAATGAGAGCTCAAAGCTAATGAGTACTTTACTTTCAGCATTTGGAAGCCCTTCAAACCTTTCAAAACTTTTTCACTTCCTTGTTGAGTCACCACCTATTCTATGAGCACCTTCTTGAGAGCATAGTTGTCATTCTTGTCTTTGTCTCAAAACTTGGTTAATTATGTCATGACTTTGATGCTTGTATCTCTGATATTTTTACTTCTAGTCTTCACTTGAACTTCAGAGGTGCCTTGGCCTTTATATTGTTCTCTACAAACAAAGGCAAGCGAGATACCACACTACCATACCTTATTATGAGCATTGCAATGTTGCGTATGTTTATATTTCATGCTACTTATTATTATTGAGTTGGTCTCTCTTCATAGCTTGGAATGACTATTGAGTAGACTCAGTTGCATACTTCTTATTATGAATGGTTTAAGTATCTACTCCTGTGTTGAGAATATATACATCATATGAAGCAAATGTGTTCGTGAAAGTTCTTTTATCGCACTCAGTTTTCAACTGAATTGCTTGAGGACAAGCAATAAGCTAAGCTCGCGGGGAGTTGATACGTTCAAAACGTATCTATTTTCCTGAACACTTTTGCTATTGTTTCTCCTTTAAACTTGTGTGATTTGGATACAACTAACACGGACTGACGTTGTTTTCAGCAGAATTACCTTGGTGTCTAGTTTTTGTGCAGAAAATCAACTATCAGGAAAAATCCCGAAAAATATGCCAAAAATCCTATTTCACCAGAAGATCCACGGATCCAGAACACGAGATGGAGGGGAGCCCTGGGTGGCCCACACCCCCTACCGCGCGGGTGGGCCCACCCCGCGCCTGGGAGGGGTGTGGCCAGCCCAGGCACCCCCTTGTCCTCTCTCTTCGCCTATAAGTTACCCCTTGACCTAAAAACCGAGGGGGTTCTCGTTTTTTCAGAAAGAGTTCCGCTACGCCGCCACCACCAGAAACCAAGATTCGGATCCAGAAACTCCGTTCTGGCACCCTACCGGGACGGGTAATTTGGGAAGGATCATCACCATCGTTATCACCAACGCCTCTCCATCAACCATCAATGTTTCCCTCATCCATGAGTGAGTAATCCCCCGTTGTAGGCTATGGGGATGGTAGGTATTGGATGAGTTCTATCATGTATTCGAATAAGATTGTTAGGGCATAGTGCCTAGTATCTTTATTAGTGTTATTTTACTTTGTTGCAACTTGTTGTGCTTAATGCTTGTCACTAGGGCCCGCGTGCCATGATCTCAGATCTGAACTTATTATTGAATCATTATGATAGTGTTGTTTGTGATCTTATCTGCAAGTTGTGTACACATATCATTGTCCGGATCCAAAGGCCCCGAAGTGACAGAAATTGGGACAACCGGAGGGGATGGCTGTGATGTGAGGATCACTTGTGTTCATGGAGTGTTAATGCTTTGCTCCGGTGCTCTATTAAAAGGAGCACCTTAATTGCCAGTAGTTTCCTAGAGGCCCCGCTGCCACGGGCTGGCTGGACAAAAGATGTTGTCCAAGTTCTCATTGCGAGCACGCATGACTATATATGGAGCACATGCCTAGGATTGTTTAGTACTTGGATGCTTATTCTTATTTATCTACAATGCTCTAGATCTTTAAGTTACATGTTTAGACTCGTCCATGCAACGCCCGTTCATCCATCCCTATGCCTACCACGCTCATATCCTACTGTTTGCTACTACTGTTACTATTGCTCCTGTTTTGCTGTTGTTGCTTTGCTGTTGCTACTGATAAACTTCTGTGAGCAAGAACTATTTACAGGTGCAGCTGAATTGAAAACTCAGTTTTTAAGGCTTGCAAGTATTCTTTGGCTCCCCTTGTGTCGAATCAATAAATTGGGTAATACTACCCTCGAAGACTGTTGCGATCCCCTATACATGTGGGTCATCAGTATACGCCGACATCAACCGAGACAATCATGCCTGAGTACGTGCCTCGCCATCAACAAAAGGTCGCATTTGCATCGTCGACTGGTCATCATCGCCGACAACAATCTACACCAACAACTCCGCCACACGTACTGCATCGTCGTCGCCACCACCAATCAAGGTCTTCATCAACGCCATGGGGTTTTGTGTCGTCGCGCTTCTACATGTAGATGAATAAAACGGGTTTGACCCCCAACATCTATAACTTCTCCTTCAACAAACGCGAAAAAGCTCCTGCATATGGATGAATAAAACAAGTTTGATCCCCGACATCTACTACCGCTACATTTCAATCGACATCGATAATCACCTCGTTGTCTTCGTCCATCACGACCTCGTCACTAGAGTTGCAGTATAATTTTTATTTGCATCACTTGTGCTAATTTTTTTCTTGCAACCACTTCGTCTACTCTGACGCATATGGCATACAACTGACCGTACATGGAGGTCTTCTCTATTGCTCCCTCCGACTCTGGCTCGCATCGTTTATGATGGTCCCTCTCTTCGTATGTCCGGTATTGGAAACATTGACGTGTGCCTTTGTCCCCAGCACGCTGCCGAGTTTGGCAAGCTCGGCATTACATGTCGCCTACCTCTACTACCATAAGCCCAGCTATTAAAATATGTGACTGTATCGTGTTTGTATACGTATACGGTCATATTGTGTATTCTTTTTGTATGCGTACGTGTTGTATGAGATCACTAGGACTCCCCTTGTAATCCTCCTATATAATGAGAAATACAAGGCACCACTACATGTGGTTTCCCCTATCTTACATGGTATCAGACGCAAAACCCTAGCCGGACCGCGTCTCCCCCTGCTTCCGCCGCCGCCGATATGCAAACCACCCACCTCCCCCCTTCTCGTTGTGTCGCCTCTCTTGGAGCCATGGGCGATGACGCTACATAGGCCGCACATGCCGCCAAGGAGAAGGAAGACCGTGAGGCTCGCGAGGCCATCGACGCCAAGCCCAAGCCGACCCTCGCCATCGCCCCCTCCTCCAGCGCGGGGGCCTTCTCGCTCACCTCCCTGCATGCCCAAGACATTGGCCTCCACTCCATCAAGGGGCACGTACTAGTCGATCTGGTCATCGACACCGGCATTCATCGCCAATGGCGCACCTTCTTCTGTGCCGCCCTCCGCAATTACACACTGCTCGACCACGTCGATGCACCTTCTCCGATCAATCCAACTCTGGAGTGGTCCTTGTTGGATGCCACGGTGGTCTCGTGGCTCTATGGATCCGTCTCCCACAGCCTCCTCGACACCGTCATGACGCCGGGTGAATATCCTCTTGCCGTCGATCTATGGACAAGCAGCATCAACGACCTCTTCAACAACCACAAGATCAATCGCCAGCTCCACCTCTCCACCGAGCTCGGCGAGATCAAGATGGGCGAACTTTCCATGAACGAGTACCTGAAGAAGATCAAGTCCCTCGCTGATGGTCTAGCAGATCTCGGAGCACCAGAAGAAGATGCCAAGCTAGTGATCCACTGCCTCAACGGCCTCTCTGAGCAGTACGAGCACGCCGTCGACTTGATCTCCCTCATGCCCGAGATCACCTTCTAGAAGTGCCATTCTCTCCTCGCGCTCGAAGATATGAAGCGCAAAAATCGTCGAGCCCGCAACTCCGACACGGCTCTCATTGTTGACGGTGCCAACCCTGGCAAAGGCCACGGCAACCGCCACAAGAAGAAGAAGGTTGCGGCTGAGGCCGCCAATGAGGGTGCTATCATCCAGCACCAGGCCCCTGCCGCACTACTGGCCGTCGCTTCGCCAACCTGGCCTAGGCCACAACTCCCATGGAACTACGCGATCTAGATGTGGCCCTACGGTCGGGCTCACAGCTACGTGCCTCGCCACACGCATTCTACGCGCAGGGGCCCTATAACGTGACGCGCTCCTCCTATGGATACAGCTATGGCTACGTTCCCCTGCCTCCTGCTTATGGCTACGGCGCCGCTCCCTCGTCACTGGCACCGTCATCACCGGCTCCGTCAACCGCCTCATGGGATCAGTCCGCGCTCATGCACCAGTTCCATACGACGGGCTTACAAGCACCCACCGAATGGGTAATGGACACTGGTGCCTCCTCCCACTTCGTGGACAACCCCGGTATGCTCACCTCCGTGTATCCCCCTACCTATTCTCCTAGTGCTGTTGTTGTCGATAACGGCTCCACTCTTCCGATCACCGCTACCGGACATGCACGTTTTCCTATTTCCACCTTCGAGTGTCCCCTTCATCTTCGTAATGTTTTAGTTGCTCCTAACATAGTTAAAAATATTTTGTCGGTTCTTTTCACCATTGATAATCGTGTTTCCATCGAATTTGACCCTCTTGGTTTTTCTATGAAGGATCTTCAAACCAGGAACGAGATTCTCAGATGCAATAGCCTCAGGTCTCTCTATCTTGTCCGCGCCTCCTCCACAAGTCGCCCACATGCCTTACTCGTCGTCGATCCCGCTCTATGGAACCGGCAGCTTGGACACCCTGGACGACCCGTCATGGAGTCTTTAGCTCGCTCTTCGGTTATTCCTAGGGATAAGAATAAATCTAGTTCATGTCATGCTTGTCAATTAGGTTGTCATGTCCGTCTTCCTTTTTCTTCTACCAATCGTGTAACACATTCTCCGTTTCAAATTATTCACTGTGATTTGTGAACATCACCGGTTGAGAGTATTTCTAGATTTAAGTATTATATTGTTTGCCTCGATGATTTCACTCAGTATGTCTGTGTTTATCCTCTACGTGCCAAGTCAGAAGTTTTTTTTGCACTTATCACCCCTTCACGCCTTAGCCATACTCAGTTCCATGCAAATTTGCAAGCTATTCAGTGACAATGGTCGTGAGTTCGATAATTCTCTCCTCCACTCTTTTGCCCAACGCCATGGAATAGCACTATGCTTTTCATGTCCATATACCTCGCAATAAAATGGTACAACCGAGAGGATTATTTGCACCCTCAATGACATTACTTGCATGCTTCTAATTCAAGCAAGTATGCCGCCACGTTTTTGGGCCAAGGCTCTTCATACATCTGTATTATTGCATAATCGGTTGCCTTCCAAGGCAATCTCGAATCGTGTGTCTTTTCGAGCTCTTCATGGTGTCGACCCTGCGTATCCTGGTCTTAGGGTCTTCGGATGTCTTTGCTACCCTAACATCACTATTGTTGCACCGCATAAGCTTGCACCTTGCTCCGTGCACGACGTGTTTTTAGGGTATCCATCCCAACATCACGGCTATCGCTGTCTTGATCGTTCCACCCAAAAGATCATCATCTCTCGCTATGTTGAATTCGACGAGTCTGTCTTTCCCTTTGCCACCACCGCGTCCGCCAGGTCTCCTACTCCTTCCCTGCACACTTATGATTTTCTGCAGGTTGAGCAGCCGATGTTGTCGACGCTGTTCACTGTGCCAGCCACGAGGAGCTCTACCGCGGGATCTATGTATATCTTGAGTTGACTATCGCCGCAACCGTCTTTTACGATTTTATTACTCTGGCGACTTCCCCAGTCTCAACAACGACACCAACCATAACTAAATCAAGCTCAACGACACAACCACTACATCACCAACACTACAACAACACAATCAACTACGACTACGATGCCCTCACTCTCAGCTACATTGACATCGGCATCAAGGGGTATCATCCACCGGCATCCTCTCTAGTCGGCGCTTTTGGATTATGCTCCAATCGGACCGTCCGTGACATTCCTGCTGTTTGCGTCACTATCGATCCGACTGCGAGGGAGGGGGGAGGGGGGGGGTAGTGTTGGAGATATGCCCAAGAGGCAATAATAAAGTGGTTATTATCATATCTTCACACTTATGATAAATGTTTACATACCATGCTAAAATTGTATTAACCGGAAACATTAATACTTGTGTGATTTGTAAACATAAAAGAGTCCCTAGTAAAGCCTCTTGTTAAACTAGCTTGTTGGTTAATATATGATCATGGTTTCCTGATCATGAACATAGAGATGTTATTAACAACAGGATCATATCATTAGGAGAATGATGTGATGGACATACTCCTATAGATAAGCGTAGCATAAAAGATCAAGTCATTTCAATAGTTCAATTGCTATATGCTTTCTGATACATAGTAACCTAATTCCTTCGACCATGAGATCATGCATATCACCTTTACCGGATGGATGTTTTGATGTCATCAAACACCACACCATAACAGGGTGGCTATAAAGGTGGCATTGAGTGTTCGGAAAGTATTGGTTGAAACACATGGATCAAGAGTGGGATTTGTCCATCCATATGACGGATAGATATACTCTGGGCCCTCTCGGTGAAATGTCATCCAATTAGCTTGCAAGCATGTGACTGGCTCACAAGGGATCACATATCACGGGAACGAGAAAAGAGTACTTATCAGTAACGAGGTTGAACTAGGTATGCAGAGATACCGACGATCATAACCTTGGATAAGTAAACTATCGTGAGACAAAGGGAAATTGGTATCGTATGTAAGTGGTTCATTCGATCGCAAAGTAATCGTAGAAATATGTGGGAGCCATATGAATTTCCAGATTCCTCTATTGGTTATTGTTCGGAGAAGTGTCTCGATCATGTCCGCATAATTCACGAACCGTAGGGAGACACACTTAAGGATTCGACGTTGTTTGAGTAGTTATGGTATTATGAGAAAGAGACCGAATGTTGTTCGGAGTCTCGGATGGGATCCGGGATATCACGAGGTGATCCGGAATGGTCCGGAGAATAAGATTCATATAAGGAAAGTCCCGTTTCGGAGTTCGGAAATGTTTCCGATGTTTTCATCGGGAATGTTCTAGAAGGTTCCGGAATGTCCGGCACTCCGGGGGGGAAGGGGTACATGAATGTGTCATTACATATTGGAATGATTGCATCATGTACTAAGTGTTCTTGCTGTTCCAAATAAAGGATTAAATTGAATCCTAAAACAGAAAAGTCAAATGGCCAGTTTGAAAGTCAAACGGCTAAAACAGGAAACTGTGGGAAACAAGCAAGAGGTGGTTGAAACCGACTTGGGGGAGGAGTCTCCTCTCCAAGCCGGCGCGCCACCCAAGGCCGACTTGGGGAGGGACTCCCCTCCCCTTGGCCGCACCTCCCACCTATAAAAGGAGGGGCAGGGCCCCCTCCTCTAGACACACAAGTTCCTATCCTCTAATCTAAACCCTAGCCATAGCCTCCGGTTTAGAGCCGTTTTGGTTTAGAGCTTCTAATTGCACTAGCCTTCGGTTTAGAGCCTTCTAATTGGTGTGTCTAAACCCTAGACCACTAATAGCTCTCTCATACTCCACCATACTCGCTCCGGCTTAAGGCGAAGCCATGCGAGATCTCCCCTCTACTTCCGGTACCACGCCGTTGTGCTGCCGGAATCGCGAGGAGAGTGCTACAACCTCCGCTGCCTACTGGAACAAGGGAGAGGAAGGTCTTCGTCGAGTACCGAACGTGTGACCGACTGCGGAAGCGCTGCCGGAACGCAGCGCCGGAAGGATCGTCTACGCGATCTTGAGATCGGAAGTGTACGACTACATCATCCACGAGAATCTGCTCTCGTTAACCGCTTTGGAATCTTCGAGGGTAAGTTCCTCTATCGACTCGTTGCTACAATCTAGTAGATAGATCTTGGCTTGTTTGTGTGCATGCGGTAGAAATTTTTTGTTTTCCATGCTACGAACCCCTACAGTGGTATCAGAGCCGTGTCTATATGTAGATCTGTTGCACGAGTAGAACACAATGGTCATTGTGGGCGTTGATGCTTTTATTGTTGATTGCTTCTTGTGTACTTTGCATCTTGCGGTATGTTGGGATGAAGCGGCCCGGGCTAACCTTACATGACATCGTTCATGAGACTTGCTCCACGCTTGACATGCAACTTGTATTGCATAAGTGGCTTTGTGGGTGCCTGTTTCTCCTAGCATAGTTAAGATCCAATTTACAACGGGTGATTAACAATACTAGTATCAATGTTGTGGTTCATGTTCGTAAGTTAGAACGACACTTATTAACAGCCCCAAACCACGTAAAACATGCAAAGAAAGTAGAGGCGTCTAACTTTGTTTTGCAGGGGTGTGCAGTGATGTGATATGGCCATGATTGTGATTATATATGATGTATGCAATGTTCCTTATTGTAAGTCGGCAACCGGCAGGAGCCATATGGTTGTCTTTAATTTTTGTTAAGACCCGCGTGTCTATTCAAAGTAGTTGTAATAGTTGAAGTCGGTGGATGACAACCATGGAGCAGCGTCATTGACCTTGATGCAATGCCGGTGATGATGGAGATCATGTTCGTGCTTGAAGATGGAGATCGGAAGCACAAAGAAGAAAGGCCATATCATATCACATATTATTAATTGCATGTGATGTTAATCCTTTATGCATCTTGTATTGCTTAGTAGACGACGGTAGCATTATAAGATGATCCCTCATGCACAGGAATCTCAAGTCATAAAGTGTTCACCCTTAGTTAGCACCGTTGCTAAAGCTTGTTGTTTCGAAGCACCACGTGATGATCGGGTGTGTTAGATTCCGCAAGTGTATACAACGTGGGCAAGCCAGATTTGCTCATGCGGAAGCTAAGGTTTGATCTTGACGAGCCTAGCATGTACAGACATGGCCTCAGGAACACGGATTACCGAAAGGTAGAGCATGAGTCATATAGTAGATATGATGAACATGTTGATTGTTCGCCATTGAAGCTATATCAACTCTCGTGATGATCGGTTTTGATGTGGTGGATTTGGTTCGTGTGATCACTAAAACAATGTGAGGGATATTGTTTTGAGTGGGAGTTCACCTAGATTAATTTAATTATTAATTAGAACTCAATTTATCATAAACTAAATCAAAGTGAATTTGCATAGTTGTTGTAGTCATTGGCATCCGTTTACCACCTTGCGCTTAGTTATAATTGGGATGATAGAACTATAGAATTCTGGTTAGTTACTTTACGAACTGGTATCGTATTGTTTTGAAGTGTTAATCTAAAGTTTAAAAGTCCTATTGCAAACTTTCAGTAAGTTTCGGTTACTCCATGAAGTTTAATAATTAGTATTAAATCAAGAGTAACAATTCCAAGTGTTAGTATATAAGTATCATGTTTGTCTCCATGATTCTTGATATTCAAAGGATTCTCTTAATATCAAGGTTATCTAGGATCTGAAAGAGTTGTTTCAGAAACCATGATGTGTGGAAGATATTGTGAAATCTGAAATGAAGTTTTGGTTACAACATGATAGAGTATAATATGGCAAAGTTCATGTTCTCATATTTTGATGAGAATTTGCAAAAGGTTGGAGACACTTGTTGTCCTAATCCTCCAAAAGGTTTTTGGATAGCAACATTATACTCATAATTCATCGTTATAAGCTAAAAGTAGCTTGATCATGGACGATTCCATGATAAGGGTGAATATTTGATGTAGGCAAAATGTTTACTACACCAAGAGATTACTAAAGAAAGGAATTTGAAAGAACACCAAACATTTGATGATGGTGATCTACTTCAAAGTGCAAGTCCAAAGACATTGGTATTTAACTATACACGCTTTGGACTATATGTCATATGTATGACTCCACTATTGATGTTGATAGATTCTTTCAAACAGAAAAGGAAATATTGAAAGAAAATCTCATAAGTATATGGCAGAAAGGAAAAGACTAGAATTGTTCAGCTTAAGTATATAGATGATATACATGTTATGGCTATATTCTTTGCTTATTAAACAATGTGGTTCTCAAGTATTTGATACTGAATTTGTTGGTGTGAATCGTCATACGAAACAACACAATTCATGAACTACAATGGCCTAAGTAACTAGCAAAAGAATATGTGATGATGTTCATCGAGAACAAAAGGGTTATTGTGTTGCTCGTTAAACATCAAAGCTTGCCTTCAAAGATTTGTTTTATCAGGTATTATGAGAACAAAAGGATTGTTCAAATAATTGCCGTAATCCATAAAAGATGGATGATTCACAAATCTCGTTGGAAAAATCACATCCATAAAACTAGTGCTAAAGATGTCGAAAGACAAATTGATTGAAAGATCACTTAGGAAGTGACATCGCCGTTTAAATTATATTTGAAAGAAAACATGAAGAAACTCCATGTGGATGGAATTTTGGAGTCTTTTGATTTTGATCACATGACGCTTGTGAAACTTTCCCAGAGATAATTAAAACTTCGTTCATAGGCCAAAAGGGAACGAAAGACTAGCTTATTGGAATTTGTACATATTGTTGTACAAAGTCCATTATGTGTAGTAAAGAGCGATGGATTTCAACTTCATATGCTTTCTCCAAAAATTTGAGTGAATATATGTATATTTGCTTAAAAAGGATGAAGTATGAAACATTTGAAAAGTTCAAAGACTTTCAAGATGAAGTGCAAAATCATTGTAACAAGAATATAAACAATTTATGATAAAGATCATAAAGGAAGATATTTAAGTTACAAGTTTAGCATAATACCTAAGATTTAAGGAATCGTTCCGTGGATTTGCATTTCCCGAAACACCATAAGGGTATGGAACGTTCGAGATATGTAATTAAACCTTGTTTGACATGGTTAGATCAAAGGTATAATTCATAAAACTGCCATTATATTTTAAAGATTAAAAGCTTTAGAGATTACCATTTTTCCACTGAAAAGAGCTCCATCATAATCCGTTGAAATGACACCATATCAAGTTATGGTTTGGGATAAAACCCAAGTTGTCCTTTCTTAAACATTGGTATGCTATGCATAAGAAAGATGTTTGCAACCAAAGTCGGATGAACCTGTCTTTGTATAAACTGTTAAGTATTCCTCCATAAACACCGGAGACAAAAGTGTTTGTTGCTTAGAACATCAAGTTTCTTTGAGAAGGAATTTTTCGTGAAAAGTTAAGTGGGAGGACAATAGAACTTTGATAAGGTTAAGAACCTTAGCTATATGTGCAGAGTTGCGCAGCACCGAAAAGTGTTCCGGAGGCAGCAACAATGCTCATGGCTCACGTGCCTCAAAGGTTGTGGTCATAGAGATCTAAGTTCCTATTGAAACAAGTAGGTCGGGTAAACAATCAAATACCAAGATTTGAGAGTTAAATCATTATTTGACAATAATGATCCGACTACGTGCAAAGAAGCGATGATGAGCCCTGACTCCGTCAAATGGCTTGAAGCCATAAAATCCGTGATAGTTCCATACACGAGAAATCAAGTTTTGAACTTGAAGGACCCTCGAGAAAGGTGTAAGACCTTACAGTCGTGTTTGGATCTATAAAGAAATAGACATGGATGTTTCACATCTATGAAATAGTCGACATGTTGGGAAGGAGTTCGCAAAATGTTCAAAGGTTGACTATGACAAGATTTGATCTTTCATAGTGATATTTAGTCTAGACGGATTAATGTAGCAACCACTACATATAATTTGTTATATGGTAGTTGAATAAACAAAACAAGTTCTTCTAATAGAATCGTTACCTAGGACATGTGCATAACACGGTCCATAGGGTTTTGTTAATTCAAAGGATGCTAAAAGCATATGCAACCTTCAATGGTTGAAGTAAGCATATCGGAGTTGGAATCTTCACTATGATGAAACTGTTAAAAGAGTTTAATTTCATCAGAGACAATGAAGATGCTTGCGTTTGCAAGAAATTAAGTGGGAGCGCTAAGACATGTTTCTAATACATTATGTGGAAGACATATTGTTGATTGGAAATAATGTATCTTTTATTAACACATATTAAGAATTTCATCCCGATGAAAGACTTAGGCAAAACCCAAATATTTGGCATCAATAGACGCTAATATGGTTGTGCTAGAAGTACATAGACAAGATATTGAATGAGTTCAACATAGAAACTACAAGAGAGGTTCTTGTCGCACAGAAAGGATTGAATGAGTTCAATGTTGATGATATATTCAAGTGTATTGACATTTGGTAAAGTGAAACAAATAATCAAGTATAGATTGATACTTGATGTATGAAATCACAAAGAGTATTTATATCAATCATACTGTGATATGTACAAATCCAGATATGTCCTATGCTCTAAATGTTATGAGCATATACCAGAATGATTCATAAGATGATCATTGGACAATAGTAAGGATATTCTTATGATCTTTTGGAAGAACTAAGAGTATATTATTTGTAGAAATGACAAATAGATGGTTAGTTCATTGTAAAAGTACTACATTGATACTAGTTTTGTCACAAAGTACAAATTAAGTTTATCTCAATCTAAACTAAGGGTGGCACAATATAATGGAAAGAAAGTTTCATAATGGATTTGGATGAGTTCCAAAGTTAAGACATTGTGACAGATACTACAACAAAAGGCTAAGTATATGACTGCTATTTTAGCAGCAAAAGAGGGCATTTGTGTCAAGTAGTTTGTTATCAAACTAGGTGTAGTTCACAGCGGGATAATACTATGAAGATATATTGTGCGACAATATTATCAACATGTTTTAACCCCAAAGAGCTAAAGGTCACACCGAAAGACCAAATTTATACAAAGCCATCTCATTAGAGAATGAGTGATGCGTAGAGACGCAAAGACATGCAATTACACACGGACCTGGAAGTGTCAGATCCGGAGATCAGTTGACCACTAGCAATAGTGTACATACAACACCGGAAAGCCATAGGTGTTGAATACACAAAGGTTTGAAACTAGATTATTGACTCTAGTGCAAGTGGGAGACTGCTGTAGATATGCCCAAGAGGCAATAATAAAGTGGTTATTATCATATCTTCACACTTATGATAAATGTTTACATACCATGCTAAAATTGTATTAACCGGAAACATTAATACTTGTGTGATTTGTAAACATAAAAGAGTTCCTAGTAAAGCCTCTTGTTAAACTAGCTTGTTGGTTAATATATGATCATGGTTTCCTGATCATGAACATAGAGATGTTATTAACAACAGGATCATATCATTAGGAGAATGATGTGATGGACATACTCCTATAGATAAGCGTAGCATAAAAGATCAAGTCATTTCAATAGTTCAATTGCTATATGCTTTCTGATACATAGTAACCTAATTCCTTCGACCATGAGATCATGCATATCACCTTTACCGGATGGATGTTTTGATGTCATCAAACACCACACCATAACAGGGTGGCTATAAAGGTGGCATTGAGTGTTCGGAAAGTATTGGTTGAAACACATGGATCAAGAGTGGGATTTGTCCATCCATATGACGGATAGATATACTCTGGGCCCTCTCGGTGAAATGTTATCCAATTAGCTTGCAAGCATGTGACTGGCTCACAAGGGATCACATATCACGGGAACGAGAAAAGAGTACTTATCAGTAACGAGGTTGAACTAGGTATGCAGAGATACCGACGATCATAACCTTGGATAAGTAAACTATCGTGAGACAAAGGGAAATTGGTATCGTATGTAAGTGGTTCATTCGATCGCAAAGTAATCGTAGAAATATGTGGGAGCCATATGAATTTCCAGATTCCTCTATTGGTTATTGTTCGGAGAAGTGTCTCGATCATGTCCGCATAATTCACGAACCGTAGGGAGACACACTTAAGGATTCGACGTTGTTTGAGTAGTTATGGTATTATGAGAAAGAGACCGAATGTTGTTCGGAGTCTCGGATGGGATCCGGGATATCACGAGGTGATCCGGAATGGTCCGGAGAATAAGATTCATATAAGGAAAGTCCCGTTTCGGAGTTCGGAAATGTTTCCGATGTTTTCATCGGGAATGTTCTAGAAGGTTCCGGAATGTCCGGCACTCCGGGGGGGAAGGGGTACATGAATGTGTCATTACATATTGGAATGATTGCATCATGTACTAAGTGTTCTTGCTGTTCCAAATAAAGGATTAAATTGAATCCTAAAACAGAAAAGTCAAATGGCCAGTTTGAAAGTCAAACGGCTAAAACAGGAAACTGTGGGAAACAAGCAAGAGGTGGTTGAAACCGACTTGGGGGAGGAGTCTCCTCTCCAAGCCGGCGCGCCACCCAAGGCCGACTTGGGGAGGGACTCCCCTCCCCTTGGCCGCACCTCCCACCTATAAAAGAAGGGGCAGGGCCCCCTCCTCTAGACACACAAGTTCCTATCCTCTAATCTAAACCCTAGCCATAGCCTCCGGTTTAGAGCCGTTTTGATTTAGAGCTTCTAATTGCACTAGCCTTCGGTTTAGAGCCTTCTAATTGGTGTGTCTAAACCCTAGACCACTAATAGCTCTCTCATACTCCACCATACTCGCTCCGGCTTAAGGCGAAGCCATGCGAGATCTCCCCTCTACTTCCGGTACCACGCCGTTGTGCTGCCGGAATCGCGAGGAGAGTGCTACAACCTCCGCTGCCTGCTGGAACAAGGGAGAGGAAGGTCTTCGTCGAGTACCGAACGTGTGACCGACTGCGGAAGCGCTGCCGGAACGCAGCGCCGGAAGGATCGTCTACGCGATCTTGAGATCGGAAGTGTACGACTACATCATCCACGAGAATCTGCTCTCGTTAACCGCTTTGGAATCTTCGAGGGTAAGTTCCTCTATCGACTCGTTGCTACAATCTAGTAGATAGATCTTGGCTTGTTTGTGTGCATGCGGTAGAAAATTTTTGTTTTCCATGCTGCGAACCCCTACAGGTAGAGTATACCACGGTATTGTATTAGAGCAGATCAAGGATTGCTATATTTTGGTAGTTTAGGATTCTATCTCTAGTAGCCTTCTTAGTCTCCAAGTCTTCCAGTATTATATAAACAGCCCAAAGACGCACAATGTAATAACGCAATACGCAATATCAATCTAGCAATACAATCAACTATTATTGTCTTCAATATTGGTGTTCAAACACAGAAACTAATGCTTCTTTGCAGTCTCAAAAATTACTATAGCCTCCGGAGAGAGCAAACTCCGGGGAGGGGAGTAGGTTCAGAATTTTTCAACCAATGTTCCCCTATTTAGCATCAGTTTAGAAAATGCTTGATGTGGGGCGTGTGATGTCTGAACTATTGCAGGAGTAGATACATGCATGCACCCAACTCGATCAGAGCACAGAGTACTACGGCCACTGCTGTCAAATATTAAATGGCGAGGTCGACTATAATCTGATTTGGAACATCATCTCTGTCGACCGTATTTGGAGGACACTTCTTGATCATGCATGCACCAGCATCGACGCTAGTTAATATATCTCCATCAAGCGTGTACAGCGAATCTGCGTGCATCATAGATGGATTCCATGAACAGGACTGTGGCCGGTTTCATCCTGCCCCTCTAATTAACAAGGGCTAGTGCGAACTCTACCGGCCGCGCTGGCTGCCGCTCGTTATAACTGTATCCTTCTCGAGATCAAGATGTGAATCATGTAGGAGTTTCTTGCAGCAGCGGCGCCGCAGCTAGCGACCGTTTTCAGAGAATCATATCATCTAGTGCTAGTTAATTAATCTGTGCGGTGTGCACAATCAGTATGCGTATATACGCAACATCATGAGCAATCAACACAAATATAGGAATATTTTGCGACCTGATCGAACAACCTAATCGCCAAGCACTAGCTAAGATCTTCCGTTATTAATCCTCTGTCTATCTAAGCATCTAGCTAACTTAACCTGCAAACAATTATGGAGTATCACCCCGTTTTCTGTTTCAGATCTACAGGATCATGTTTGCATGATAGCTACTCCCTCGATTACAAAATATAAGATGTTTTAGGTTTGTGAAGAAAATGTATTTACACTTCTTTTAGTATGACTAAGTGAACCTACGTACTAAAAAAAAGTCTAGATACATTTACTTCAAAAAAAACATCTTATATTTTGAAACGGAGGGGGTAGCTAGCTATTTTTCTTTTACATCAGAAACTAATCAGCAACCTGGAATAGAGATAATGTAGCATCCAAGGAACGGTTGTAAGATTCATCTACTATAATGTAGCATCCAAGGAACGGTTGTAAGAGATAATGTAGCATGAATTAGAGAGCGGTTTGCTTGTGACATCTACTATAGCTAGTACTAATCATCACTGGCCTCACATGCATAACAGACGGGAACATGGGGTTATGTTATATTAATGCCCCATCAACTGTCTTCCGATCTAGCTAGCGTATTAGTATTCATAAGTTGTATGCCATTCTGAGATATATTGTTCCATTTGACAGTTTTAGATTCTTCCACTCATGCATTCGGTCCATATATATGCAATGTAAGATGCTGCGAGAGAAATAATTAGGCTAACGGCCAGGAACCTGACAATCTATGATGATATCTCATATAGTATAAGTTCTATTCATGTTAGGAAAATCGGTGGAAGCAAATTTGACCAGCTAGCATCCATGATTGTTATTTGACTATACGGATTCCCATTTTGTCACATGACTTGAGAATCCAGAGGGCATATCATGTGCATCCAAGCTTGTGATGCAACTGGTGTGTACCCATTGTTCAGAACACACGTTACAAGATGTAAAAAAAACTCCTAGTTACCAGAGCAGAAGAGCTCGGTTCCTTTGTCCGTGTCCGCTGGTTCCCCTTGTCTCCGGCGGCCTCTTAGTCACTTGAAGAAGAGGGGAACCACAGATTAAGTTGAAGAGCAATTTTAGGTTCTTTTTACTATGCTATTTCTGTGCATTGTTGGTGATAATGTTCTGATGACGAAGAATGCCATGCAAAAGTTGTTCAAGGATTACACAAAAAGAAATTATATATTAAAAAACACAGAATAATGAACAAAACTGAAGAAATAGGAAACAAAAAGAAAACATGGAGAAACAGAGAGAAGAAAAGGAAAAAAATCAGAACAGAAAAAAAAACGCGAAAAGGAAAAACACCCAACCTGGACTGGCCCACCCAAGCCAGCATTTCAGGCGTCAGGGAGATACCCGACGCTAAGAGCCTCAGATAGTACAGCTCAAAAAAAAAAAAGAGCCTCAGATAGTATCTACCTATTGTGAACACCAGCCTGGCACCTGCATATGTCCATATTGGGCTGAATAGTCCCAAGGATGCTGACGAGCATGGCCCATGCATGCTTGTTCTTAAAATGAAACTATTGCAGTGTTTTAGATTTATTCTATACAAGAAGTACTTTGGAATTTGGCAATCTGGAAGCAGCGATGTCAGTATTTCACAAGAATTCCGTTCAATCCACATTCAATGTTGTGCTTTAGATTAGATGAACCTCGTTGTGCTTTAGATTAGATGAACCTCGCATGAATTGTGTGTTGGTTTTTGTTTCTTCTTTACATTATTTTTCTTTGATTATATAAAGCATAAGCAAGATTATGAACCATTTTTTAGAAACAGCAGGTACTACATACACACACTGACGCACACACTCATGCATGGTACTAAATAATAGAGTTCCATGGCTTTTATAAGATTTACAATCAGGTAGTTCGGGACTATAGGAAGCCCATATGGGGCACCATGATGTCCGGCACCATACCTGTATTTTATTTAAATTCTTACATACCCGATGGTGTATGTACGCAAATTTTACATACCTAATTTTTACATACCTAAGTTATATGTATCCTAGGACATATACCCAAGGTATCATATACCTAAAGCGTACGTAAGAAAGTTACATATATAATCACGTATGCAGGATATATATACCTTACGTATGTAAGACCTTAGGCATATGTCACTTAGGTATGCATATCTTAGGTATGTGTAACTTAGGTACATAAACCTTTAGATATGTTGTAACATCCTAAAAATATTAAACTAGAATCATCAAACTCTAATCACCAAATTTAGGGTTAACAAAAACTTTTCCAATTAAAATATGAAAGCATTCATATGTGTATTTATTAAAATATGGATTCTTTTAAATTGCCATGATTATGTGTTTATTTGCTTGTAAAATGATTCTTAGATGAAATAAACATCATCTAAACAATCCCTAAACTTTTCCCAAAGACAAACAAATCAAAACCATCAACTTAAGTGAATGGTCACTTTGGCCAAATTAACTCCCATGCCTATTTTAGCTATCTCTAACTTTCAGAACTTAACAGAAACTTGTTTGGATCTTTGCACCCCTTGATAGTACTCATAACAAAGTACCAAGGCCCACTTTGTGATCATCCAAAAACATTTAAATGCATAGTTTAAATGACAATTTAAAATTGAATCTATATCATATGAGAAGATCCCACTTTTTCAAAAACCACTCAAACAAGCTCAACATTCAAAACCCCAGGCATCTACAGACTCACCAGCACATGCCTAGCACACCCACCAAAAATCTTTTCAAAATTCAAAACTTGAATTCATGCGGCCATTTTATCAAACACCTTGCAGATACAAATCAAACAAAATCAAAACACTATAGTGTGCAGTGATTCTGGCCTAACTTGTCCCCTCTCTAGACACCACTAGCCTTAGTAGATCATCTAACAACCATAACTAATCTCTAGAACTACTGTAAGCTGGATATTGTCATCAATGGTGAGCAGGCCGAGTGCACCATTGCCACCCCATGGTCGACAGCAAGCTACAAGCAGCACTAGCCTCGCCAACCTTGTCTGGGAGCAAGCTGGAACCCCACCGCCACTCCTTGTCCCAGCCGCGAGCAATGGCAGCCCCTGGACCATACGCACAGACCATGCCAACCTTCTCTGTAACCATGCCGAGAGCGCGCCCCATGCGCCACGCTCGACCAGCACCCACAGACCGCGCGCCGCCCTCGCCGCGTGCACGCGTGATCACCACCGTCCCAGCAACCCCGCAGACATGTGTTCTTGAACACCAGATGATTTTGATGATGAAAATGTTGAGGCATGAGCCTTAGCCCTTTATAAAACTGATGGTTGTCTGGATGTGATACCATTCCAATTTTACCGTACAATCACAATACCCAAAATTTGGGTAGGGCTTGACTGGAAATTTATATACCTTAGTATGGGTTCCCTTGAGGCCACGGTCTGAGCTGAGGCTACCTTGTGAAGATTGTCCACCTGTGCAGTACCCAAGATGACAGTTGGTCATGGTTGGGAGGCCAAACTCACAGGAGAGGTGTGTATACTAGGGCGTGTAATTGAAAGGTTAGGATTGATTATCCGCATACTGAGTATGGTGAATTCAGGATTAGTTCCTGACGAATGTATCGAATGTTGTGGTGAAAGTGTACAATCTCTGCAGAGTGTCAAACTATTTGAATATTGGACAGTTGGAGTGGCCATACTGTTCCCCCGTCAGATGTTTTCAAAATGACTTGTGAAATGAATTGAGATTTTGACTTGACCACAACAGAGTTGTGATATGAAATACAAGTTCCCACTTAGGTGTTATAAAATTTCAACTAGCTTTTCTTGCTTCTGAACTTAGTAGAGGTACTGGCTTTTTGCAAAACAACCCTAGAGCTTAGTGTCCTATTACAAAAACCCCCCACTTCACTTGTTAGTATTAGTTTGCGAGTACTTAAAGAGTACTCATGGGTCTGTCCCTAGCTATTCCCGTGGCCAGACTATGAAGAGGAGTACCAGGAGGATGGACCCCAGGAAGGTTAAGACAACTAGGATCATCTCCCATCGTCAGCATTGCATGTGATCCCGAAGATGGAGCTTCGCCTACGCTACCGTTATTATTACGTTATTCCGCTGCTTGAGTTGTATTAAGAACTGGATCATGAGATCCTTATTTGTGTAAGACCTTATGTATGGTTTGTAATGGATGATGTACTGTGGTATCCAATTCTGTTATGTCTGGCAAAAATGGTAATCCTGGGATTGCGATGTATGGCATAACAGGCATCTGAGATTAAAAATACAGGTGTTGACAAGTTGGTATCAGATCCATCCTGACCATAGGAGACCCTAGTTAGACTGGACGTTTGAATCAAAAACTTAGTTTCAAAACCAAAGGAAGCAAATATTTACAAAAACTTATTCCCATTCTTATCACCTTGATTCTTTCATAAAAATTCATGTTCATCAAAAACTCTTACAAGATACATAAAATTTGACACACTTGATCACTCTACTAACTTACTCATCCTATATTCTTTTAGATGGACGTGAAGTACAGCAAGTTTTATCAGTTGGGGAATGGAGGAGACCTTATCTTTGAGCGGGATTTGGACCAGCTTTCAAAACTTCTGGAGCGTACGCACCCCAAGTTCTTCGGAGCTCAGCTCAATGATCAAGGAGGAGAAGATCTGCAATGGCTAATTATTGCAAGTCTCCGAGGAAAGATTGAACCTCCCACTGCCGAGGTAATTCAATTCACCTTAAGAGAGAACAACTGGATCGATGGACTTGCCAGGGCCATGCAGAAAGCTCTTGCTCGTCTGTGTGGGCAGAGTATCAACCAGATCAAGGGAAACCGCTTTTAGTTTTGTCCAAGGCGTGATGCTAATGGACAGCCACTGGAAGACCCATACCACCACGAGCTGAAGACCCAATTGGACCACCTCAGCTTCATGATGTACGATCGTCGGCAGGAATTGGACAATTGTCGTGACTACTCCAACCACAAGTCTGCCATCATCAAGACAAAGGATCAGACCATCGCCATGCTAGCGAAGGATCGCAAGACTCGCCGCCGTCAGCTCGATAAGAAGGAGAGCATCATTGCCCGTCTTCGCCACTGTATCTCGGATTTGGAGGAGACCATCCACGAGAGAGACATGCAGTTAGAGGAAAGGGAGAATGCCGGAGAGGATCTTCGTGGAGACCCCTACTCCTATCTCAGCGATGATGATGATTTTCTGGAGGATCAGGCTATGGATTTCTTCACCGATGAGGATGACTTCGCCTTCATCAATGACGACGATGATGATGAGGATGACGACTACACCGACTCCAAGGAGTAGTAGCACTTGAGCACTAGCGTAGTGAGTTGTATTCGGTCCCACTGTATCGTAGTTTCCAGAATGGTTCTTAAAACCATCTGTTTACCTTTGTTGTGGTGTGTGTTTGTATCGTGTGCTATGAATGAATGAATGAAAAGCAAGTTGCTAGAAAATCTGAGTCAAACTTTAAAAACTTTTCAAAGTCCGGAACCTTAGAAATTTCCCTCTTTTCTCATGATCTATCTCAATCTTCAGATGCCACACGGAGGAAGTGGTTCATCTCCGGACCCGATGTTGCAGATCCTGCAAATGTTGGTTTCTGACCGCGAAGTCGAAAGAGCCGAACGTCAAGCCAACCTAGCCACCCTTCAACAGATAGCTCAGCTAGCCCACAACAATCAAGGCCACGGAAATCAGGAAAACCATGGATCTAAGCTCAAAAATTTTCAGAATACCAACCCACCTATTTTCACTAAGTCGGAAGAGCCCCTAGACGCCGATGATTGGCTGCAAACCATGGAAAATAACCTAGAATTCGCCGGAGTGGAATCCAACGAGAAAGTTCTGTTCGCCACCCACTATCTAGCCGGAGATGTAAGAGCATGGTGGAACAGCGTTCGTGCAATGACCAGAGGACAGTGATGACCTGGGAGGAATTCAAGGTCAAGTTCAGCAGAACCCATGTGCCACCGGGTTTGATCAAGAGAATGAGAGACGAGTTCAGAGAACTGAAGCAAGGAAGGATGACTATAGTGGAATACCGTGACAAATTCTTGTCATTAGCTAGGTATGCCCCAGATGAGATCGACACCGAAGCCAAGAAGAAAGAGAGATTCCTGAAAGGTTTGCATGATGAGATGCAGACTGTGTTAGTCAATATCCCCTTTGCTAATATTGAAGCCCTTGTCGACTCTGCCATCCAGATGGAAGGAAAGATCAACCAAGCCAATGAGAACCGCGAGCGTCGCATGATGCATCAACCAGGAACCCATCAGACCCCAAAGTATCGCCCTAACCCATCTCCAGGATTTGCCGCGAGAACCAACATACCCCTGATGAACCGTCCCACCTATCCCAACCGTGGAAACCCAAGGCCCGGAGGAAATCACAACAACCCCGGCAACTCTAACAATTTCAACCGTGCCCCACCCAAGTTCAACAACAACAATGCTACCGCCAACACCAACACTGCCCCGAGGACTAGAAGCAATGATGTGCCTATTACAGCAAAGGACAAGTCGCAAGTGACTTGTTATGACTATGGAAATAAGGGTCACTACTCCAACGAGTGCCCCAACAAGAAGAATGCCGCAGCCCCCAATGCAAATGCCCTAGCTCAGCATCAGCGTCGTGTTCAGCCTGGAAGAAGGTTTGCCCCAGGAAATTCACTCAACCGCAACGGCCGTCTTTTTCTTATGCATGCTGAAGAAGCCCAGGAAGCGCCAGACGTCGTGCTGAGTATGTTTTCTGTTAATTCAGTACTTGCTCGAGTGTTGTTTGATTCTGGTGCATCGCACTCATTTGTCACCGAAGAATTTGCCTGCACTATTAAGATTCAACCAACTAAACTGAAGCATGTTATGATTGTTCAAATCCCCGGTTCAACCACCAAAGCTAGGCAAATTTGCAAAGCCGTCCCCATCCGAATCCATGGCATAGACTTTTATGCTAATCTAATAGTACTCAGAACTAAAGGTTTGTAAGTAGTACTAGGAATGGATGGGATGTCCAAACATAAAGGATTGATTGACTGTGCCAAGAAAGCCATAACCATGACCAGTACAGCCGGAATATCAGTCGAGCATATATCTAAAACCTTACCTCGTCAATTCAAGTGCAACAAGAGTATAGCCCAACCTACCATTGACCAAGTCCGGATAGTCTGTGAATACCCCGATGTATTTCCAGATGTTTTGCCCGGTATGCCCCCAGATCGGGATATCGAGTTTATCATTGAACTAATCCCTGGAACCGGACCCATAGCCCAGAGACCCTATAGTATGAACCCGTCTGAACTAGCAGAACTGAAGAAGCAACTGGATTCCATGTTGGAAATTGGATTAATTCAACCAAGTGCATCGCCATGGAGATCACCTGTCTTATTTGTGGACAAGAAGGATGGAGGTAACCATTTGTGTACAGATTATCGGAAGTTGAATGATGTCACTATCAAGAACAAATACCCATTGCCCTAGATAGAAGATTTGTTTGATCAGTTGACCGGTGTCAAGGTGTTTTCTAAGATTGATCTTAGAACATGCTATCATCAACTCAAGATTCGCACAGAGGATATTCCAAAGACTGCCTTTACCACCAGATATGGATTATACGAGTATACTGGCATGTCTTTTGGATTAACCAATGCCCCCGCTTATTTCATGAATCTCATGAATAAGATTTTTATGGACTTCCTAGATAAGTTTGTCGTTGTTTTCATCGATGACATACTGATTTATTCCAAATCAGAAGAAGAACATGAGCTACACCTAAGGACCATTCTTGGAACCCTTAGAGAGCATCAATTGTATGCCAAGTTTAGCAAATGTAAATTCTGGTTACAGGAGGTAGGATTCCTCGGTCACATTGTATCAGCCGGAGGAATTTCCGTTGACCCTGCAAAGGTGAAAGATGTCGAAGATTGGCAAGCCCCAACCACTCAAACCCAAGTTCGTGCATTTCTCGGATTGGCGGGATATTACCGCAAGTCGTAGAAGGATTCTCAAGTATCGCCAGACCCATGACCCAATTGCTAAAGAAGGACAAGAAGTTTGAATGGACCGACAAATGTGAATCGAGTTTTCAAGAACTCAAGAGGAGATTGATTTCGGCCCCAATCTTAATCATGACGGATATCACGAAGCCTTTCGACGTGTATTCTGATGCATCCAAGATCGGTCTCGGATGTGTGCTAATGCAATAAGGCAAAGTTATATCTTATCTATCTCGACAACTCAAACAACATGAGCAAAATTACCCAACCCATGACCTCGAACTCGTAGCCGTAGTTCTAGCTGTGAAGACATGGAGGCACTACCTGATGGGAAACCGTTGTGAGATCTATTCGGATCACAAGAGTCTGAAGTATATATTCACTCAGAAGGAGCTGAATATGAGACAGAGAAGATGGATTGAGCTAATCAAGGATTACGATTTGGACATTCACTAGCACCCTGGTAAAGCCAATGTGGTAGCAGATGCCTTTCGCAGACTGTCGTGCCGCTTGAACTCCATGATTTTAAAGAAGCAACCAAGTTTGCACAAAGAGATGGAAGATTTTCGAATGGAATTAGTGAGTGAAGGATTTTTGGCTAGCATAGAACTTCAACCCACTTTGATCAGCCAGATCAAAGAGGCGCAGAAAGGAAATGCTAGTATCGACGGAATCAAGCGTCGTATCGATACATGCAAAGTACCCAGATTCACCGAAGACGAAGAAGGAGTTATGTGGTACAAAGGACGCCTTTGTGTACCCGCAGATTCTGAGTTGAAAGAAATTATTTTGAAGGAAGCTCATGATACTCTTTATTCTATCCACCCCGGAGGAACTAAGATGTATCAAGATTTGAAGGAGCAATTTTGGTGGCATAAGATGAAGAGAGAAATCGGAAGCTATATCGCCAAGTGTGATATATGTCAGCGAGTCAAAGCAGGACATCAAAGACCCGCTGGATTGTTGCAACCATTGCAGATTCCGGAATGGAAATGGGATTTTGTTGGACTTTATCACTGGATTGCCTACTTCTAGTAGGGGAAATGACTCTATCTGGGTCATAGTGGACAGATTGTCCAAAGTCGCCCATTTCTTACCCGTCAAGACCACATATAAGAGTTCGAAGCTAGCAGAGTTATACATCGCTAGGATCGTCAGTTTGCATGGAGTCCCCAAGAACATCGTATCGGATCGAGGAACTCAGTTTACCTTGAGATTCTGGAAGAAAGTCCAAGAAGGTTTAGGAACCCACCTAGATTTCAGCACCGCTTATCACCCTCAGACCGATGGACAAACGGAGCGAGTAAATCAAATACTTGAAGATATGCTGAGAGCATGTGTATTAGAATATGGATCCAAGTGGGAAGACTGTCTGTCGTTTGCAGAATTTTCATACAACAATAGTTATCAAGCTAGTTTTCAAATGGCCCCATTTGAATTCATGTACGGAAGGAAGTGTCGCACCCCTTTGAACTGGTCGGAAGTAGGAGAGAGTCAGATTTTTGGACCCGACATCCTACGAGAAGCGGAAGAGAAGGTTCATAAGATTCGTGAGCACCTGAAGACCGCCCAGTCAAGACAGAAGAGTTACGCCGACAAAAGACGTCGAGACCTCGCCTTCAACATAGGAGATTTTGTGTACCTGAAAGTGTCGCCATTGAAAGGAAAGCAGCGTTTGTAGCTGAAAGGAAATTTAGCCCCCAGATATATCAGACCCTTCAAAATTCTAAACCGTCGAGGAGAAGTGTCCTATCAATTGGAACTACCCGAAGAGATGTCAGCCGTGCACAGTGTGTTCCACATCTCATTACTTCGCAAGTGTCTCGAAGTTCCAGAGAAGACTGAAGTGTTCAAGAATATTGATCACCGGACCATAGAAATCAACGATGACCTGACCTATCCTGAAGTACCCATCCGTATTTTGGAAGAAGCTTTCAGAACTACCAGAACCCGAAGCATCAAGTTTCTCAAGATTCAGTGGAGCAACCACACCGAAGAGGAAGCTACCTGGGAGCGCGAAGATCACATCAGGACGGAGTTTCCCGATCTCTTCAAATCCAAGGTAATATTTTTCGTCCTTTTTCAAATCTCGGGACGACATTTTGTTTAAGGGGGGAAGGTTTGTAACATCCCAAAAATATTAAACTAGAATCATCAAACTCTAATCACCAAATTTAGGGTTAACAAAAACTTTTCCAATTAAAATATGAAAGCATTCATATGTATATGTATTAAAATGTGGATTCTTTTGAATTGCCATGATTATGTGTTTCTTTGCTTGTAAAATGATTCTTAGGTGAAATAAACATCATCTAAACAATCCCTAAACTTTTCCCAAAGACAAACAAATCAAAACCATCAACTTAAGTGAATGGTCACTTTGGCCAAATTAACTCCCATGCCTACTTTGGCTATCTCTAACTTTCAGAACTTAACAGAAACTTGTTTGGATCTTTGCACCCCTTGATAGTACTCATAACAAAGTACCAAGGCCCACTTTGTGATCATCCAAAAACATTTAAATGCATAGTTTAAATGACAGTTTAAAATTGAATCTATATCATATGGGAAGATCCCACTTTTTCAAAAACTACTCAAACAAGCTCAACTTTCAAAACCCCAAGCATCTACAGACTCACCAGCACATGCCTAGCACACCCACCAAAAATCTTTTCAAAATTCAAAACTTGAATTCATGCGGCCATTTCATCAAACACCTTGCAGATACAAATCAAACAAAATCAAAACACTATAGTGTGCAGTGATTCTGGCCTAACTTGTCCCCTCTCTGGACACCACTAGCCTTAGTAGATCATCTAACAACCATAACTAATCTCTAGAACTACTGTAAGCTGGCTATTGTCATCAATGGTGAGCAGGCCGAGTGCACCATTGCCACCCCATGGTCGACAGCAAGCTACAAGCAGCACTAGCCTTGCCAACCTTGTCTGGGAGAAAGCTGGCACCCCACCGCCACTCCCTGTCCCAGCCACGAGCAACGCCAGCCCCTGGACCACACGCACAGACTATGCCAACCTTCTCTGCAACCATGCCGAGAGCGCGCCCCGTGCGCCATGCTCGAACAGCACCCACAGACTGCGTGCCGCCCTCGCCGCATGCACGCGTGTTCAACACCGTCCCATCAACCCTGCAGACACGCCCGTTCGCCGCCGCGCAGACCACGCGCGATGTGCGCCATTAAAACTCCCGTCGGGCACGCTCAGAGCACCGCATCGTTCCGACCGAGCAGCACCGCCCCATGCCTCGCCACCACGTCGTTGAGCTTCGCCAGCGAGCACAGCACCGCCCCCTACCTTCGCCCATGCTGATAGCCCTCTTTGCCATCGACCACGACGAGCTCAGCTTGCGCCCGTCGTCCCCTCTCGCCACTATAAATAGAGGTGTCCCCCGCTCGAATTCTTCACACCACCTCACTCCCCTCACCTCACTGATCGTTCCATCCCATTCCCGAAGCAAGGCGAGCAGTGCATCGCCGGAATTTCACCGGAGTCCGCCGCTGCTGGAGGAGAAGGAAGCCGTCGATTTCGTCCACCCCAGGAGGAGCTGCCGGTACCAGGAGGTTCGCCGTTGTCGACTTCGTCGTTCGCCCGCATCGCTGACCCTCGCCTGATCCCCGGTGAGCCTCCCACGACCCCCACTGAGCCGCTAGGGTTTGAGCTCGCCGGTGACTAGTTCATCGTCGACGACGATCCTCAGCCGTTGATCTTACTTCTAATCCAACGCACCACATCGCCCCGTACCGCTACGCGTGTTAAGAGTCGCTGACCAGTAGACCCGCCCTGTCAGTTGCGCCCCGCGCCACGGAGTGACACTGGGCCGGCCCAATAACCTTTCCCGCGCAGCCCATCTATTTGAATTTAGCTTTTTCTATTTATATTCAAACATAGTTCTGTACCTAGTTTCAAAAATCAACCTAGCTCGATTCAGCGAACCAAATTGAATGAAACCAATTTTGTTAGAAAGGTTTTGAAATGCTTAATCCAATCCCGTTGGATTCAAATCATTCGAATATATAGATCAACCTTGGTAAAAATAACAAGGCAGAAGCTTTTCTGCATTCAAACATTTTTCAAATTTAAACTATAATAGCTTTTGAGTTGATTCCAACTCTCAAAAATCACATTTGATCATACCTTTCAGAATATATAGAAACATATTGGTTTACTTACAGAAATAATGTTCAAGTAAGAAAAGAATGCCACATAGACATTTCTAGTCACTTTATTTAATTGAAATAAAAGGTTAAACCTTATTAAATTGTGACACTACTTTAAATCACATTCCCATGTACTGAAGTATGTGGTGATGACATGTGTCAACATGATCCCATGTTTGGTTTGGAGAATATTAAATCTTAAATAGTTTTTCAATGAGTAGAAATTACTTTTCTAAAAATAAAATCAATAAGACAAATGCTTTAATCTTGTAATGTTAGTAATGATGCTAGATCATCTATAGAACCCTTGTGTGTGATGATTGAAAGTAGTTAAGTATTGTTTGGTGATTGTGTACCTCGTATTTATTCATAGACTCTAGTACCGACCAAGGATACGAGGAGGAAAGAGGATACTACGAAGAAGAAGCCAAGGAGAACTTCAACCACTTCTCTGCACAAGGCAAGCTTATACTGATACTGATGCAAGCCTAATACTACTAGTTGATTGTGCAAGTTAACACTTGCAAGATACTATACCTATGCAAGCAAATACTTGCTTGTTACTATAAGATCCCTCCCTTTATAAAGGTAAGGATCCCTATGATTGCAATGCTAGTACCTGGATCAATGGTAGCATCCACAGTTTAAGATGAAATACACAGAAACAAAGGTCATTATTACATATCATTCCAGAGACAAACATAGTCTTATACAAACTCCATGGCCACAGGCCTAATACAAGAGTTCAAATATATAATAAGATAAATAAGCCTTCATCTTCATGTGCCACAGGCAAGCATGTTGAGTGTAGACTTATACATTGGAATAGTATTGGCAAGTGATACCTTAGTAGAATATTTGCAAACTAGATATTATATGCATTTTGGCTAAGTGTAGCTTAGGCTTGCTTTGCTCAAAATAGGTTTTGCCTATCAGTCGAAAACACTAAGTTTTTCTTTGACAAAACTTTCCCAAGGAACCACCAATAGAAATTGGTGAACCTTCACCCTTGTTCAACCACAAGTTTTAACTTAGAAATTGGGATGAGGAGTGTCAACACCCGGATTTTTCAATCCTAGATGCCTGTTATGCCATACATCGCAATCCCAGGATTACCATTTTTGCGAGACATAACCGAATTGGATACCATAGTACATCATCCATTACAAACGATACATAAGTTCTTACACAAATAGGGATCTCATGATCCAGTTCTTAATACAACATCAAGCAGCGGAATACGTATTAATAACGGTAGCGTAGGCGAAGCTCCATCTTCGGGGTCATAGGCAATGCTGATGATGGGAGATGATCCTAGTTGTCGTAACCTTCCTGGGTCCATCTTCCAGGTACTCCTCTTCATAGTCTGGCCATGGGAATAGCCAGGGACAAAGCCATGAGTACTCTTTAAGTACTCGCAAACTAATACTAACAGGTAAAGGGTTTTTTGGATAATGGGACACTAGGCTGTAGGGTTGTTTTGCAAAAAGCCAGGTTTATCTCTACTAAGTTCCCAAAACTGGTTATAGTTTTATAACTCCTAAGTGGGATCTTGTAAATCGGGTCACAACTCTGTTGTGGTCAAGTCAAGGTCTCAATTTATTTCACAAGTCATTTTGAAAAGTCTGACGGGGGAACAGTATGGCCACTCCAACTGTCCATAACCGTGGACGCGGCTATTCGAATAGTTTGACACTCTGCAGAGATTGTACACTTTCACCACAACATTTGATACATCCGTCAGGAACAAATCCTGAATTCACCATACTCAGTATGCGGATAATCAATCCTAACCTTTCAATTACACTCCCTAGTATAAGCACCTCTCCTGTGAGTTTGGCGTCCCAACCATGACCACTGTCATCTTGGGTACTACACAGGTGGACAATCTTCACAAGGTAGCCTCAGCTCAGACCTTGGCCGTGAGGGAACTAATACTAAGGTATATAAGTTTCCAGTCAAGCCCTACCCAATATTCGGGTATTGTGGTTGTACGATAAAATTGGAATGGTATCGCATCCAGACAACCATCAGTTTTATAAAGGGCTAAGGCTCATGCCTCAACATTTTCATCACCAAAATCATCAAGTGTTTGGAAACACATGTCCAAAACATTTCAATAGAATGATCCATCATTCCAAGGTTTTCATAACCATTTTTCCGTCAAGTACTCCCATCTAAAAGTTGATCAAGTTCTTATGCTTAGCACTAGCATCTACAGTTGGGGATGGTAATAATGAGGGGTGGTAACTAGTGGAGTTTCACTAAGTCCAACCTTATATCTTAGGCTGAGATCAAGGTTTCTAGCTTAGGCCAAATTTTATGCTCTTAGGGCAAACTTGAGCACAGCTGTCTAGTATCTACCAAACTCTTAAGTAGACTCTAAGTAAGCTTTGATAAAGAAAAAAAAGTAAGAAGCTTGCCATAAAACTAGGATTGGTTTAGCAAGTTGGTATGATCACATACGCTTAAGGCATATAGCAATCATATCACAAGCATGGGTTTGTAGCCACAATAGGATATCTTGCAAGTGTTAGCTTGCACTGTTATAGTATCTTGCAAGTGTTAGCTTGCATTGGTCAACTTGGTTAGTAAAGCTTGCCTTGTGCAGAGCAGTGGTTGAAGTTCTCTTCGGCTTCCTCTTCGTAGTATCCTCCTTCCTCCTCGTAGTATCCTTGGTCGGTACTAGCGTCTATGAATAAATACGAGGTACACAATCACCAAACAATACTTAACTACTTGCAATCATCACACACAAGGGTCTGATAGATGATCTAGCATCATCTCTAACATTACAAGGTTAAGGATTGGTTTAAGTCTTTTTATTTTAGAAAAGTAATTTCTACTCATTGAAAAACTACTTAAGATTTAATATTCTCCAAACTAAACATGGGATCATGTTGACACATGTCATCACCACATATTGTAGTCCATGGGAATGTGATTTAAAGTGGTGTCACAATTTAATAAGGTTTTACCTTTTTATTTTAATTGATTAAAGTGGCTAGGAATGCTTATGTAGCATTATTTTATTCCTTGAACATTATTTCTGCAAGTAAACATATATATTTTTATATATTCTGAAAGGTATGGTTAAATGTGATTTTTGAGAGTTCGAATAAACTCAAAAGCTTTTATGGTTTAAATTTGAAAAATGTTTGAATGCAGAAAAGCTTTTGCCTTGTTATTTTTGCTATGGGTGATCTACAGATCCAAATGACTTGAATCCAACGGGCTTGGATTAAGCATTCACAGACCTTTCCAACAAAATTGGTTTCATTCAATTTGGTGCACTGAATCGATCTGGGTTGATTTTTGAATTTGGGTGCAGAAGTGTGTTTGAATTTAAAAAGAAAAAGGTTTAATTTGAATTGCTGGGCTGCGCGGGAAATTCTAACGGGCCGGCCTGCTAAGCGCAGTGCTCCCGCAGGCTGCTTAAGTGGGTGTCCCCACTCGTCAGTGACACGGGGCTGGGCGAAGCGGTATGGGGCAACGTGGGTCGTCCGATCTAGTTCTAATCTAACGGCTGAGGGTCATCGTCGACGCGAGACAGCTCCGGCGAGAACGAAACCTAGCGCGGCCAGTGGGGGGTGCTGGGGGCTCACCGGAGTACGGGCGAGGGTTGGAGAGGCGGGCGAACGACGAAGTCGACGACGGCGATCCTCCTGGTACCGGTGGCTTCTCCTGGGGCGGCTCCAGTCGTTGGCTTCCTTCTTCTCCAGAGGCGGCGGGCTCCGGTGAAATTCCGGCGAAGTGGTGCTCGCCTTGCTCTGAGGATGGTGTGGCACGGTCAGTGGGGAGAGGGGAGTGAGATGGTGTGAAGAAATCGTGCGGGGGTGGCCTCTATTTATAGTCGAGCGAGGGGACCGTCGGGGCGCAAGGTGAGCTCGTCGGGGGTGACGTTTCAGGCAGCTAATGGCATGGGCAAGGGTAGGGGACGGTGCTGTGTCTCCTGGCGATGCTCAACGACATGATCGCGAGGCATGGGGCGGTGTGGTTTGGTCTGGAACGGGCGGTGCTCTGCGCTGCAGAGGCGCCGTCTTCGACGGCGGGCGGTGGTTGTATGGCACGGGGCGGCAACGGGAGTGTCTGGCGGTGTCCTGGGTCGGTGGTGATCGTGTGTGCGCGCGGTGAGGGCGGCGCGCGGTCTGGGGACGCTGGTCGCGGGTGGCGCTCTGGCGCACGCTCGGCATGGTCTGGGCGCGGCTTGTGCGCGTGGTCCAGGGGTTGGCAATGCTCGCGGCTGGGACAGGCAGTGGCAGTGGACGGTGGGCTGCCTCCCAGACATGCTGGCTAGGCTTGCTGCTGCTCCTAGCTTGCTGTCCACATTGGGGTGACATGGGGCTGCTCGGCTGTTCACCATTAATGGCAATGGCAAGCTCACAGGGGTGCTAGTGTTGGGCTAACCTTTCTAGATGATCTACTGGTTTGTGTGTGAGCTAACTAGGGAACAAGTTAGGCTCAAAACACTGCACACTATAGTGTTTGTGGTTTTGTTTGATTTGTGTCTGCCACCTGTTTGATGAAATGGCCGCAAGAACTCAAGTTTTGAATTTTGAAATGAATTTTGGTGGGTTTGCTAGATTGGTTCTGGTGAGTCTGCAGATGCTTGGGTTTTGAAAGTTGAGCTTGTTTGAGTGGGTTTTGAAAAGGTGGGATCTTCCCATATGAAGAAGATTCAATTTTGAATTGTCATTTAAACTATGCATTTGAAAGTTTCTGGATGATCACAAAGTGGGCCTTGATACTCTGTTGTGAGTACATTCAAGGGGTGCAAAGATCCAGAAAAGTTTCTGTTAGGTTTTGAAAGTTTGAGACAACCAAAGTAGGCATGTGAGTTAAATTGGCCAAAATGACCATTCCCTTAATATATTTGTTTTGATTTACTTGTCTTTAGGAAAAGTGTGGGAAATGTTTTAGATGATGTTATTTTCACCTAATAAACATTTTACAAGCAATGGATCACACAAACAAGGTGGTTTTTAAAGAAATTCAAAATTCATGCATACACATATACATGCATTCATGAATTCATTTAGAAAAGTTTTTGTTAACCCTAAACTTGAGGATTAGTGTTTTGATGATCTAAGTTTGATATTTTTGGGATGTTACAAACCTTCCCCCCTTAAACAAAATCTCGTCCCGAGATTTGAAAAATGACGAAAAGATTACCTAGGATTTGAAGAGATCTGGAAACTCCGTTCTGATGTGATCTTCGCGTTCCCAGGTAGCCTCCTCTTCTGTGTGGTTGCTCCACTGAATCTTGAGAAACTTGATGCTTCGGGTCCTGGTAGTTCGAAAGGCTTCTTCCAATATACGGATGGGTACTTCGGGATAGGTTAGGTCCTCATTGATCTCTATGGTCCGGTGATCGATATTCTTGAACACTTCGGTCTTCTCGGGGACTTCGAGACACTTGCGAAGTAACGAGATATGGAACACATTGTGCACAGCTGACATCTCTTCAGGTAGTTCCAGTTGATATGATACTTCTCCTCGACGGTTCAAAATGTTGAAAGGTCCGATATATCTGGGGGCTAACTTTCCTTTGAGTTGGAAACATTGCATTCCCCTCAATGGCGACACTTTCAGATAAACATAATCTCCGATGTTGAAGGCGAGGTCTCGACGTCTCTTGTCGGCGTAACTCTTTTGTCGGGATTGGGCTATCTTGAGGTGTTCACGAATCTTGTGAACCTTCTCTTCTGCTTCTCGTAGAATGTCGGGTCCGAAAATCTGACTCTCTCCTACTTTCGACCAGTTCAAAGGGGTGCGGCACTTTCTTCCGTACATAAATTCAAATGGGGCCATTTGCAAACTGGCTTGGTAACTATTGTTGTATGAAAATTCTGCAAACGGCAGACAGTCTTCCCATTTGGATCCATATTCTAACACACATGCTCTAAGCATATCTTCGAGTATTTGGTTTACTCGCTCCGTTTGTCCATCAGTATGAGGGTGATAAGCGGTACTGAAATCTAGGCGGGTTCCTAAACCTTCTTGGACTTTCTTCCAGAATCTCGAGGTAAACTGAGTTCCTCGATCCGAGACTATGTTCTTGGGGACTCCGTGCAAACTAACGATTCTAGCGATGTATAACTCCGCTAGCTTCGAACTCTGATAGGTGGTTTTGACGGGCAAGAAATGGGCGACTTTGGACAATCTGTCCACTATGACCCAAATAGAGTCATTTCCCCTACTAGAAGTAGGTAGTCCAGTGATAAAGTCCATTCCTACAGAATCCCATTTCCATTCCGGAATCTGCAAAGGTTGCAACAATCCAGCGGGTCGTTGATGTCCTGCCTTGACTCGCTGACATATGTCACACTTGGCGATATAGCTTCCGATTTCTCTCTTCATCTTATGCCACCAAAATTGCTCTTTCAAATCTTGATACATCTTGGTTCCTCCGGGATGGATAGAATAAAGAGTATCATGAGCCTCCTTCAAGATAACTTCTTTCAACTCCGAATCTGCTGGTACACAAAGGCGTCCTTTGTACCACAAAACTCCTTCTTCGTCCTCGGTGAATCCGGGTACTTTGCCTGTACCGATACGACGCTTGATTCCGTCGATACTGGCATTTTCCTTCTGCGCCTCTTTAATCTGACTGATCAAAGTGGGCTGAAGTTTGATGCTAGCCAAAAATCCTTCACTTACTAATTCCATTCAAAAATCTTCCATCTCTTTGTGCAAACTTGGTTGCTCCTTTAAAATCATGGAGTTCAAGCGGCACGGCAATCTGCTAAGGGCATCGGCTACCACATTGGCTTTTCCAGGGTGATAGTGAATGTCCAGGTCGTAATCCTTGATTAGCTCAATCCATCTTCTCTGCCTCATATTCAGCTCCTTCTGAGTAAATATATACTTTAGGCTCTTGTGATCCGAATAAATCTCACAACGGTTGCCCATTAGGTAATGTCTCCATGTCTTCAGGGCTAGAACTACGGCTGCGAGTTCGAGGTCATGGGTTGGGTAATTTTGTTCATGTTGCTTCAATTGTCGCGATAGATAAGATATAACTTTGCCTTCTTGCATTAGCACACATCCGAGACCAATCTTGGATGCGTCACAATACACATCGAAGGGCTTCGTGATATCCGGCATGATCAAGATTGGGGCTGAAATCAATCTCCTCTTGAGTTCTTGAAAACTCGCTTCGCACTTGTCTGTCCATTCAAACTTCTTGTCTTTCTTCAGTAATTAGGTCATGGGTCAGGCTATACTCCAGAATCCTTCTACGAATTTGCGGTAATATCCCGCCAATCCGAGAAAAGCACGAACTTGGGTTTGAGTGGTTGGGGCTTGCCAATCTTCTACATCTTTCACTTTGGCAGGGTCAACGGCAATTCCTCCGGCTGATACAATGTGACCGAGGAATCCTACTTCATGTAACCAGAATTCACATTTGCTAAACTTTGCATACAACTGATGCTCTCTAAGGGTTCCAAGAATGGTCCTTAGGTGTCGCTCATGTTCTTCTTCCGATTTGGAATAAATCAGAATGTCATCGATGAAAACAACGACAAACTTATCCAGGAAGTCCATAAAAATCTTATTCATGAGATTCATGAAATAAGCGGGGGCATTGGTTAATCCAAAAGACATAACTGTATACTCATACAATCCATATCGGGTGGTAAAGGCAGTCTTTGGAATATCCTCTGCACGAATTTTGAGTTGATGATAGCCAGTTCTAAGATCAATCTTAGAAAACACCTGGGCACCGGTCAACTGATCAAACAAATCTTCGATCTTAGGCAAGGGGTACTTGTTCTTGATGGTGACATCATTCAACTTCCTATAGTCCGTACACAAACGGTTACCTCCATCTTTCTTGTCCACAAACAAGACAGGTGATCTCCATGGGGACGCACTTGGTTGAATCAATCCGATTTCCAACATGGAATCCAGTTGCTTCTTCAGTTCTTCTAGTTCTGACGGGTTCATACTATAGGGTCTCTGGGCTATGGGTCCTGTTCCGGGGATTAGTTCGATGATAAACTCGATATCCCGATCTGGGGGCATACCGGGCAAAACATCTGGAAATACATCGGGGTATTCGCAGACTATCCGGACTTGGTCAATGGTAGGTTGGGCTATACTCTTGTTACACTTGAATTGGCGAGGTAAGGTTTCAGATATATGCTCGACTGATATTCCGGCGGTACTGGTCATGGTAATGGATTTCTTGGCACAGTCAATCGATCCTTTATGCTTGGACATCCAATCCATTCCTAGTACTACTTCCAAACCTTTAGTTCCGAGTACTATTAGGTTAGCATAAAAATCTATGCCATGGATTCGGATAGGGACGGCTTTGCAAATTTGCCTAGCCTTGGTGGTTGATCCGGGAATTTGCACAATCATCACATGCTTCAATTTGGTTGGTTGAATTTTACTAGTGCAGGCAAATTCTTCGGTGACAAATGAATGCGATGCACCAGAATCAAACAACACTCTTGCAAGTACTGAATTAACAGAAAACATACCCAGCACGACGTCTGGCGCTTCCTGAGCTTCTTCAGCATGCATGAGAAAAAGACGGCCATTGCGGTTGAGTGAATTCCCTGGGGCAAATCTTCTCCCTGGCTGGACACGGCGCTGCTGCTGAGCTGGGACATTGGCGTTGGGGGCGGTAGCATTCTTCTTGTTGGGGAACTCGTTGGAATAGTGGCCCTTATTCCCACAGTCATAACAGGTCACTTGTGACATGTCCTTGGCTGCGACAGGCACAGCATTGCTTCCAGTCCTCGGGGCAGTGTTGGGGTTGGTGGTAGTATTGTTGGTGTTGAACTTGGGTGGGGCACGGGTGAAATTGCTAGAGTTGCCGGGGTTGTTGTGATTTCCTACGGGTCTAGGGTTTCCACGGTTGGGATAGGTCGGACGGGTCATAGGAGGTCTGTGGGTTCGTGGGGCAAATCCTGGAGATGGGTTGGGGCGATACTTTGGGGTCTGATGGGTTCCTGGTTGATGCATCATGCGACGCTTACGGTTCTCATTGGCTTGGTTGATCTTTCCTTCCATTTGGATAGCAGAGTCGACAAGGGCTTCAATATCAACAAAGGGGATATTGACTAACACCGTCTGCATCTCGTCATGCAGACCATTCAGGAATCTTTCTTTCTTCTTGTCTTCGGTGTCTATCTCGTCCGGGGCATACCTATCTAATGACAAAAATTTGTCACGGTATTCCACTACTGTTATCCTTCCTTGCTTCAACTCTCTAAACTCGTCTCTCATTCTCTGGATTAAACCTGATGGCACATGGGTTCTGCTAGACTTGACCTTGAATTCCTCCCAGGTCATCATCTGGCCTCCGGTCATTGCACGAACACTGTTCCACCATGCCCTGGCATCTCCGGCTAGATAATGGGTGGCGAACAAGACTTTCTCATTGGCTTCCACTCCAGCTACTTCTAAGTTATTTTCCATGGTTTGCAGCCAATCATCGGCGTCTAGGGGTTCTTCCGACTTGGTGAAAACGGGTGGGTTGGTATTCTGGAAATTCTTGAGTTTAGATCCGTGGTTGTCCTGGTTTCCATGGCCTTGGTTGTTGTGGGCTAGCTGGGCTATCTGTTGCAGAGTGGCTAGGTTGGCTTGACGTTCCGCTCTTTCAGCTTCGCGGTCAGAAGTCAACATTTGCAGGATCTGCAACATCGGGTCCGGGGCTGAACCACTTCCTCCACGTGGCATCTGAAGTTTGATATCGATCATGAGAAAAGAGGGAAATTGCTAAGGTTTTGGGTTTTTGAAAAGTTTTTGGAGTTTGACTCAAGTTTTCTAGCAACTGGCTTTTTCATTCATTCGCTCATAGCACACAGTACAACACACACCACAACAAAGGAAAACAGATGGTTTTAAGAACCATTCTGGAATCTACGATACAGTGGGACCGACTACTACTCACTACGCTAGTGCTCAGTGCTACTACTCCTCGCAGTTTGTGGCTTCATCATCTTCAGGATCATCGATGAAGGCGAAATCATCCTCATCGGTGAAGAAGTCCATGGCCTGATCCTCCAGAAAATCATCGTCATCGCTGAGATAGGAGTAAGGGTCTCCACGAAGATCTTCTCCGGTATTCTCCCTTTCCTCCAACTGCATGTCTCTCTCGTGGATGGTCTCTTCCAGAGATGAGATGCGATGGCGAAGACGGGCAATAATGCGCTCCTTCTTGTCGAGCTGACGGCGGCGAGACTTGCGATCCTTTGCTAGCATGGCGATGGTCTGATCCTTTGTCTTGATGATGGCAGACTTGTGGTTTGCAATAGTCACGGCAGTTGTCCAACTCCTGCTGACGGTCGTACATCATGAAGCTGAGGTGGTCCAATTGAGTCTTCAGCTCGGGGTGGTATGGGGCTTCCAAGGGTTGTCCATTGGCATCACGTCTTGGGAAAAACTCAAAGCGAGTACCCTTGATCTGATTGATGCTCTGCCCACACAGACGGGAAAGAGCTTCCTGCATTGCTCTGGCAAGTCCATCGAGCCAGTTGTTTTCCCTCAAGGTAAACTGAATTCCCTCCGCTGTGGGAGGTTCAATCTTTCCTCGGAGACTTGCAACAATTAGCCACTGCAGATCTTCTCCTCCTTGATCATTGAGCTGAGCTCCGAAAAACTCGGGGTGCGGACGCTCCAGAAGTTCCGAAAGCTGATCCAGATCCCTCTCAAAGATAAGGTCTCCCCCATTTCCGAGTTGATAAAACTTGTTGTACTTCACGTCCATCTATAAAAATAGAGGATGAGTAGATTAGCAGAGTGATCAAGTGTCTCAAAATTTTATCTATTTTGCAAGAGTTTTTGAGGAACATAAAGTTTTATGAAAGAATTAAAGAGATAAGAATGAGAATAGGTTTTTGTAAATATTTGTTTTATTTGGTTTTTGAAACTAAGTTTTTGGTTCAACGTCCAACCTAACTAGGGTCTCCTATGGTCAGGATGGCTCTGATACCAACTTGTCAACACCCGGATTTTTCAATCCTAGATGCATGTTATGCCATACATCGCAATCCCAGGATTACCATTTTGCGAGACATAACAGAATTGGATACCATAGTACATCATCCATTACAAACGATACATAAGTTCTTACACAAATAGGGATCTCATGATCCAGTTCTTAATACAACATCAAGCAGCGGAATACGTATTAATAACGGTAGCGTAGGCGAAGCTCCATCTTCGGGGTCATAGGCAATGCTGATGATGGGAGATGATCCTAGTTGTCGTAACCTTCCTGGGGTCCATCTTCCAGGTACTCCTCTTCATAGTCTGGCCATGGGAATAGCCAGGGACAAAGCCATGAGTACTCTTTAAGTACTCGCAAACTAATACTAACAGGTAAAGGGGTTTTTGGATAATGGGACACTAGGCTGTAGGGTTGTTTTGTAAAAAGCCAGGTTTATCTCTACTAAGTTCCCAAAACTGGTTATAGTTTTATAACTCCTAAGTGGGATCTTGTAAATCGGGTCACAACTCTGTTGTGGTCAAGTCAAGGTCTCAATTTATTTCACAAGTCATTTTGAAAAGTCTGACGGGGGAACAGTATGGCCACTCCAACTGTCCATAACCGCGGACGCGGCTATTCGAATAGTTTGACACTCTGCAGAGATTGTACACTTTCACCACAACATTTGATACATCCGTCAGGAACAAATCCTGAATTCACCATACTCAGTATGCGGATAATCAATCCTAACCTTTCAATTACACTCCCTAGTATAAGCACCTCTCCTGTGAGTTTGGCCTCCCAACCATGACCACTGTCATCTTGGGTACTACACAGGTGGACAATCTTCACAAGGTAGCCTCAGCTCAGACCTTGGCCGTGAGGGAACTAATACTAAGGTATATAAGTTTCCAGTCAAGCCCTACCCAATATTCGGGTATTGTGGTTGTACGATAAAATTGGAATGGTATCGCATCCAGACAACCATCAGTTTTATAAAGGGCTAAGGCTCATGCCTCAACATTTTCATCACCAAAATCATCAAGTGTTTGGAAACACATGTCCAAAACATTTCAATAGAATGATCCATCATTCCAAGGTTTTCATAACCATTTTTCCGTCAAGTACTCCCATCTAAAAGTTGATCAAGTTCTTATGCTTAGCACTAGCATCTATAGTTGGGGATGGTAATAATGAGGGGTGGTAACTAGTGGAGTTTCACTAAGTCCAACCTTATATCTTAGGCTGAGATCAAGGTTTCTAGCTTAGGCCAAATTTTATGCTCTTAGGGCAAACTTGAGCACAGCTGTCTAGTATCTACCAAACTCTTAAGTAGACTCTAAGTAAGCTTTGATAAAGAAAAAAAAGTAAGAAGCTTGCCATAAAACTAGGATTGGTTTAGCAAGTTGGTATGATCACATACGCTTAAGGCATATATTAATCATATCACAAGCATGGGTTTGTAGCCACAATAGGATATCTTGCAAGTGTTAGCTTGCACTGGTATAGTATCTTGCAAGTGTTAGCTTGCATTGGTCAACTTGGTTAGTAAAGCTTGCCTTGTGCAGAGCAGTGGTTGAAGTTCTCTTCGTCTTCCTCTTCGTAGTATCCTCCTTCCTCCTCGTAGTATCCTTGGTCGGTACTAGCGTCTATGAATAAATACGAGGTACACAATCACCAAACAATACTTAACTACTTGCAATCATCACACACAAGGGTCTTATAGATGATCTAGCATCATCTCTAACATTACAAGGTTAAGGATTGGTTTAAGTCTTTTTATTTTAGAAAAGTAATTTCTACTCATTGAAAAACTACTTAAGATTTAATATTCTCCAAACTAAACATGGGATCATGTTGACACATGTCATCACCACATATTTTAGTCCATGGGAATGTGATTTAAAGTGGTGTCACAATTTAATAAAGTTTTACCTTTTTATTTTAATTGATTAAAGTGGCTAGGAATGCTTATGTAGCATTCTTTTATTCCTTGAACATTATTTCTGCAAGTAAACCTATATATTTTTATATATTCTGAAAGGTATGGTTAAATGTGATTTTTGAGAGTTGGAATCAACTCAAAATCTTTTATGGTTTAAATTTGAAAAATGTTTGAATGCAGAAAAGCTTCTGCCTTGTTATTTTTGCTATGGGTGATCTATAGATCCAAATGACTTAAATCCAACGGGCTTGGATTAAGCATTCACAGACCTTTCCAACAAAATTGGTTTCATCCAATTTGGTGCACTGAATCGATCTGGGTTGATTTTTGAAGTTGGGTGCAGAAGTGTGTTTGAATTTAAAAAGAAAAAGGTTTAATTTGAATTGCTGGGCTGCGCGGGAAATTCTAACGGGCCGGCCTGCTAAGCGCAGTGCTCCCGCGGGCTGCTTAAGTGGGTGTCCCCACTCGTCAGTGACACGGGGCTGGGCGAAGCGGTATGGGGCAACGTGGGTCGTCCGATCTAGTTCTAATCTAACGGCTGAGGGTCATCGTCGATGCGAGACAGCTCCGGCGAGAACGAAACCTAGCGCGGCCAGTGGGGGATGCTGGGGGCTCACCGGGGTACGGGCGAGGGTTGGAGAGGCGGGCGGACGACGAAGTCGACGACGGCGATCCTCCTGGTACCGGTGGCTTCTCCTGGGGCGGCTCCAATCGTTGGCTTCCTTCTTCTCCAGAGGCGGCGGGCTCCGGTGAAATTCCGGCGAAGTGGTGCTCGCCTTGCTCTGAGGATTGTGTGGCACGGTCAGTGGGGAGAGGGGAGTGAGATGGTGTGAAGAAATCGTGCGGGGGTGGCCTCTATTTATAGTCGAGCGAGGGGACCGTCGGGGCGCAAGGTGAGCTCGTCGGGGGTGACGTTACAGGCAGCTAATGGCATGGGCAAGGGTAGGGGACGGTGCTGTGTCTCCTGGCGATGCTCAACGACATGATCGCGAGGCATGGGGCGGTGTGGTTTGGTCTGGAACGGGCGGTGCTCTGCGCTGCAGAGGCGCCGTCTTCGACGGCGGGCGGTGGTTGTATGGCACGGGGCGGCAAACGGGAGTGTCTGGCGGTGTCCTGGGTCGGTGGTGATCGTGTGTGCGCGCGGTGAGGGCGGCGCACGGTCTGGGGACGCTGGTCGCGGGTGGCGCTCTGGCGCACGCTCGGCATGGTCTGGGCGCGGCTTGTGCGCATGGTCCAGGGCTTGGCAATGCTCGCGGCTGGGATAGGCAGTGGCGGTGGACGGTGGGCTGCCTCCCAGACATGCTGGCTAGGCTTGCTGCTGCTCCTAGCTTGCTGTCCACATTGGGGTGACATGGGGCTGCTCGGCTGTTCACCATTAATGGCAATGGCAAGCTCACAGGGGTGCTAGTGTTGGGCTAACCTTTCTAGATGATCTACTGGTTTGTGTGTGAGCTAACTAGGGAACAAGTTAGGCTCAAAACACTGCACACTATAGTGTTTGTGGTTTTGTTTGATTTGTGTCTGCCACCTGTTTGATGAAATGGCCGCAAGAACTCAAGTTTTGAATTTTGAAATGAATTTTGGTGGGTTTGCTAGATTGGTTCTGGTGAGTCTGCAGATGCTTGGGTTTTGAAAGTTGAGCTTGTTTGAGTGGGTTTTGAAAAGGTGGGATCTTCCCATATGAAGAAGATTCAATTTTGAATTGTCATTTAAACTATGCATTTGAAAGTTTCTGGATGATCACAAAGTGGGCCTTGATACTCTGTTGTGAGTACATTCAAGGGGTGCAAAGATCCAGAAAAGTTTCTATTAGGTTTTGAAAGTTTGAGACAGCCAAAGTAGGCATGTGAGTTAAATTGGCCAAAATGACCATTCCCTTAATATATTTGTTTTGATTTACTTGTCTTTAGGAAAAGTGTGGGAAATGTTTTAGATGATGTTATTTTCACCTAATAAACATTTTACAAGCAATGGATCACACAAACAAGGTGGTTTTTAAAGAAATTCAAAATTCATGCATACACATATACATGCATTCATGAATTCATTTAGAAAAGTTTTTGTTAACCCTAAACTTGAGGATTAGTGTTTTGATGATCTAAGTTTGATATTTTTGGGATGTTACAAGGAGATTCTTGATAGCTTCCATGTCTTGATGCTCAAGTTGTCCAATACCAGGGACATGGCTAAGTACTTAGATTCTTCCATCTGCAGAGGTTGTGCACTTTCCCCACAAGACTTGATTTTCACCAAGACAGGACCTTTCAGAAGCCTTCCCTTAGACCAAATGGACGCGTTCCAACCTATCATCCCACTACCACCAACTTTCCAAATGGCTAAGTTATTGCAACTTATGTGATCCAGTCAGAGCCCATATTGCCATGTGGCTGCACTAGAAGCTTCTTAACATTTGGCATCTCAAATCCCTTTGTTCCTGGGTGGCTTTCCACAAGTGATATACACAAGGTAAACCATAGAAATGGGCCTTGTGTAACCACTCAACACAAACCATTCTTTCCATTCCACCCAGGTGTTTCATTCACTTAGTTGTTTTATTAAGTAAAAACACAAGTCCAAAGACTTAGAAATATTTTCACATAACATGAATATATAACCACCCTTGGTTGCTACTAGCTAGTCTAAGCATGGCAAAGGTAAGCATCTTAACTTAGAGAAATTTCTAGCAATTCTACAACTACTAGGATTTCCAAGCATAGCATATAGATCAAAATATTCATGCAAGTCCTATACAAAATATTCCTAGTGCATAGTTGAAAAATATAGGAATAAAATCATGAAGTACCACTTGCCTTGGTAGTTTGGGGAGTAGCAACAATCTTCACAATCACAATCACTATTTGCACCAACATCTACACATAAAATAATGGCACAAATATCACATATCAAAATATACAAACAAAAATATATGAATGCATGAAAATGCCATGTGATGATTTTTCTACAGCAAACAAGACAAATAAACAGTACTGAAACATAAACAAGTCCAAGATACTCACAATAGACTTTATTTGATTTTTAAAACATTTTTTAAATCATTTCTATATCCCAAAATAAGCCTACACAAGTTTCTGCAGAAACAACCATTTTTACAGAGGTAAAACATTAAACACATTGCATAAACAGATAGGATTTTCTCTCCTGATTACAATGATATAAAATTTGTAAAATTTGAACGTGTGGATCAAATGTTATGAATTTTACAAGTTTGGTTAACTAATAGATCAAATTTCTGTTTTTAAATTTAAACACAGGCCACGCGGCGCTCTCTGATTCGTCGGTACCGCTTCGCACGGATCGAGTAGCGTGGACCGCACGACTTAAAAGAAATCGCACGGCCAGATCTGTCTCGTACCCCTTCGTTAGGTGATCTAATTCTATGTGTCAGATCAAGATCCAATGGCGCACAAGTGTTTGGCCAAAGATGGGTGGCGCGCGACGGTGGCTGGCGGCGGCGCGCTCGAGCAGTGATGTTGCCGGTGATACAGGAAGCGAGGGAGGCAGTGGAATATCTCACCGAGTTCGCGTGACGACGCTGGTGCTCGAGGTGGTCTTTGTTGGCGAAGGGGCGCACCGTGGAGGTCGTTGGGGCTCGTCGGAGTTGTGCGCGGCGTCGGGTGCTTGCAGACGTCGATGTTGCCGACGATTTGAATCGCCCTAGAACGAACGAGATGTATCAGGGGGTGCGCAAGGTCGCGATGAGCAAGATAGTATCGAGGAGAAGACAAGGGGCGCTCGATTTATACCGTGATTTCTCACCGGAGATGAGAAAGGCGTCGGGCACTTGCGGTGGTTGTCGAATCCGTCGATCTAGGTCACGAGCAGACAAAACAAAAGCATGACATGAGTCGCGTGATCAAGGGAAGCATGCTAGCGTGAACGAGACATAGTGGGGTGGACGGAGCTTACCGGAATCGCCCGCCGGAGTGGCTCGGTACAGCGGCGGTGCAAGCAAGATTGTGGGCAGCCTGGTGGCGGAAATGGTATGCCGGGTGAGGGGAAATGAGAGGAGAGGGGAGGGGGTTAAGTAGCCGAGGCTGGCCGGGGAGTTACACGACGAATCACGGAATTAAACTCGCGAATTCATCGGCAGTGACTGGGAAGGAAACGGCCGGAGTTGATTGCGGCGGGTCGAAGAGACGACTGACAAGTGGGGTGTGGTTGTCAGCGAGAGAGAGAGAAAGAGTGGGTCCAGGCAGTCAGTGACTGAGGGGTCGGTTTCTGAGTGCGAATCGTTTTCTTCGCAGGAGAGAGTTGCTGGGCTAAATGGGCTGAGTGGCTGGGTTGGGCCAGATTAGCTGGTCTGCTCTATTTTTTCTCCTTTATTCCTTTTTCTTTTTCTGATTGGATTTTCTGGTTTGAATTTGAAAGCTCAAATCAAATCTGTTTTAAATGAAACTTTCTCCAAACAAAAGTTTGCTGAATCTTGCATCCTGGGAGGTGTAAAACATCCAAACACACTCAAATTCAAAAGGGTTTAGAAAAGAAGTTTAAACCATGTCTCATATAAATGTTTATAAAAGTGTATGAATGGTTTAAAATCAAAATTTGTTTTTGAAAACATTGTCCAAACTTTAGGAACAACACTCAAACTCAAACTTAAATCCTTACTGATTTAAATAAGTATTTTCCTATTAGAAGGTAGCAATATGGCCATTACCTTGCTTACATAAAATAATAAGCAAACAAATGCTTCTGAATTTGCAGTGACTTTGGAAATGAACCCTAAATGATCATGAATGCATGGATGATATGCAAAGCTTTGAAAACATGATTTTTGGGATGTTACAGTTACCATGCCAACTATATGCCTTAAGCATATATGATCATACCCATTTGCTGATACCCCCTCCTAGTTTTACTTACAAGCTTTATACTTTATTTCTTTATCAAAACTATTACTTAGAGTTTACTTAAGTGATTTGTAGATTCTAGGAGGATAATTGAAGGTTGCATAAAGAGCATAAAATTTGGCCTAAGCTAGATAATCTTGATGTCATCCTAAGGCATGAGATTGAACTTAGTTAAACTCCACTAGTTTACCACCCCTCATTTAGTACTCACTCCCAGTTGTAGATGCTAGTGCTAAGCATAAAACTTGATCAACTTTAGATGGGAATACTTGGTGGAAAAATGGTTATGAAAACCTTGGAATGATGGATCATTCTATTGAGATGTTTTGACATGTGTTTCCGAACACCAGATGATTTGGATGATGAAAATGTTAAGGCATGAGCCTTACCCCTTTATAAAACTGATGGTTGTCTGGATGCGATACCATTCCAAATTTTACCGTACAACCACAATACCCGAGAATTGGGTAGGGCTTGACTGGAAACTTATATACCTTAGTATTGGTTCCCTCACGGCCAAGGTCTGAGCTGAGGCTACCTTGTGAAGATTGTCCACCTGTGCAGTACCCAAGATGACAGTTGGTCATGGTTGGGAAGCCAAACTCACAAGAGAGGTGCTTATACTAGGGCGTGCAATTGAAAGGTTAGGATTGATTATCCGCATACTGAGTATGGTGAATTCAGGATTTGTTCCTGACGGATGTATCGAATGTTGTGGTGAAAGTGTACAATCTCTGTAGAGTGTCAAACTATTCGAATAGCCGCGTCCGTGGTTATGGACAGTTGGAGTGGCCATACTATTCCCCCGTCAGATGTTTTCAAATTGACTTGTGAAATGAATTGAGATTTTGACTTGACCACAACAGAGGTGTGATATGAAATACAAGTTCTCACTTAGGTGTTATAAAATATCAACTAGCTTTTCTTGCTTCTGAACTTAGTAGAGGTAAATCTGGCTTTTTGCAAAACAACACTAGAGCTTAGTGTCCTATTACACCCCCCCCCCTTCACTTGTTAGTATTAGTTTGCGAGTACTTAAAGAGTACTCATGGCTTTGTCCCTGGCTATTCCCGTGGCCAGACTATGAAGAGGAGTACCAGGAGGATGGACCCAGAAAGGTTACGATAACTAGGATCATCTCCCATCGTCAGCATTGCCTCTAACCCCGAAGATGGAGCTTCGCCTACGCTACCGTTATTATTACGTTATTCTGCTGCTTGAGTTGTATTAAGAACTGGATCATGAGATCCTTATTTGTGTAAGACCTTATGTATGGTTTGTAATGAATGATATACTGTGATATCCAATTCTGTTATGTCTCGCAAAAATGGTAATCCTGGGATTGCGATGTATGGCATAACAGGCATCTGAGATTAAAAATCCGGGTGTTAACATATGTATAGTTCAAAAAAAATTATGCGTATCACGCTTGGTGCATGGGCACCAAGGTGCACCAGTTATATATATATATATATATATATATATATATATATATATATATATATATATATATATATATATATATATAACTGGGCACTTTGCGGTGCAAGCAATACAAGGGAAAATCGGAGAGGTTGTTCTAGTATGTAACAAGTCAGGTACGTACAGGTAGATCCGAAGTTGATATAGAAAACGTGTACGGCCCATCTCAACTATTATCGCTAATACCCTACTTTAATCACAACTTTGATGAGTTGAGATTATGTTTGAAATCCTCAACTACGAACTGGTAGAGGCTTTGTGAAGCCATCGGCGACTTGATCTTTCGAAGGAATAAACTGAATTTCAAGTTGCTTGTTCAAAACTCTCTCTCTAACAAAATAAAATCGATCTCAATATGTTTTGCTTGTGCATGAAAGACTGGATTCGTTGATAGATATGTTGCGTCCAAATTATCACACCATAGGCACGGTATTTGTCTTGTCTTGACTCCAAGTTTGACAAGTAATGATTGTATCCAAATTATTTCAGATGTTGCATTGGCCACAGATTTATATTCCGCTTCTGTACTTGATCTGGAAACTATTGCTTGATTTTTAGCACTCCATGAGATAAGATTTGGACCAAAGAAAAGAGCAAATCCTTCTATTGACCGAGATGGGATTTTGCCCCTCCAGTCGGAGAGATATTCTCTGGGCCCTCTCGAAAGATATGATTCAGAAAGCATGGTCATGCGCGACTTGGTTAAGTGTTAACCAAGTTGGTCGACTAAGAGTTAGTCAGGGAATCACTTATCTCGGATCGAGAAGAGAGTCAGACTATTTAAGGGATGACAGTTATTCGCCTATAGTTTGACAAGATATATCGTAAGGCAAAAGGGACTCGGACGCAAGTCGCATTGGAAAGGCAAGTCGTCATGACTCTTTGGTACTTGGGAGTCGGGACGTTCTGATAGGATTCGCTACCGATTGATCAATTGAGAGTTGGACTTTAATCGTGTCCAAGTTACCATGAGCCTACAGGGTCACACACTTAAGAGCGGGAGCAAGTTTGGATTGGATCTGAACCGAAAATCTGGTTGGGTTGGACCCGAGCCGGATTTTAGGCTGAGTCAGTGAGTCGGACTCACGGTGACTAATATAGGCTTTAGTAAATGGGCCACGAGTGAGTGGAGCCCACTTTCACTCTCTATATATAGTGGGAACAAAAACTGAGGTGGGTTGAGGGTTAGGTTATTCCATGCGTTGGAAACCCTATCTCCATAGCAGTCATGCCGTCGTATTAGATCTAGTAGTCCACCTCCGGTGCTCCTCCCCGTACGTGTGCATACCAGTAGCGGTGTTGTATTACCAGCACCACGATGATCGGGATTGGATCGGATCGTGAGGACTGCATTGCATTCAATAGACGTGCTTCATCAATTCCGCAACTATGCGTCTAGTGGTAATCACTACTAGAAAACCAGCTATAGATAAAAGGATCTTTTGTGGCGCATATGTGTGATTATGCGCCACATATAAATGGCAGTGGCGCATTTTAGGCAATGCGCCAGAGAAAACTTCACACTTCTGTGACGCATATAGGGAAATAATATGCCACAGAAATTTGGTGGGACCTGCCATCGGGGTTGGGCACCATCACTTTTTGTGGCGCATATGTCCATATGCGCCACAGAAAGTGAGGGTAGGCCCCACCATAGAATTTAGTTGACCAACATTTTGTGGCGCATATGTCTTACAACTTCTGTGGCGCATATAGATGTATGCGTCATAGAAAATGAAAAAACAGATCCCCCGGTGGATCGCCTTTTAACTTTTGTAAAAAGTAAACAAAAATGATAAAAACTTCAACAAAAAAATTCCTTTGAGATGTAGTTATATTTTGGGGTATAGTTGTATACAAAATTGAAAAACATGGTATTTTGCAAAAAAAGTCATAGCACGGTAAAACAGCTATAACTTTTGCATACGATGTTGGAAAAAATTTAACTTATCAAAATGATCGTCTCGAAAAGAGTAAAAAGTCATGGCAGAAAGAAGATTTATTCCTGAAAAAAATAAAAAAAGGAGAAACTTCTATGGCGCATTTCTCCCATATGTGCCACCGAAGTCTTGGGCGGGATTCGAAATTTGAATCCCGCCGACCCTTCTCCCTCTCTTTTCTCCTTTTCTCCTCTTCCTCTCCTCCACACTTCTCCTCCCTCCAATTATTCTCTCCTTCTCTCCTTCTCCCCTGATACGTTGGAAACGTATCTATAACTTTTGATGCTCCATGCTTGTTTAGTATCTACTTTGATTTACTTGTCCACACTTTGAGGTGCTTTTTACATGTTTTATGGTACTAACCTATTAACAAGTTGCAACAGTGTCAGATGCCTGTTTTCTGATGTTTTTGGTTTCAGAAAAATTAGTAAAGAAATATTCTCGGAATTGGACGGGACGAAGGACAAAGTCAATTACTTTCCGTGGGGAACAAGAAGTCCAGAGGAGAGTCGGAGGGGCCGGCCAGAGGGTCCAACCCCCCTCCCCCCCAAGGCACGGCCACAGGTGGGCCCGCGCCTGGCTAGGGTTTGGGCACCCTGGCCGCCTCCCGGTCTCGCCCCTTCGCCTATAAGAAGCCTCCCGATGCAGAAACCCTGAGTACCCGATCAGAAATCCACGAAACCATCTGTAGCCGCCGCCACCATCGTCACTAGATCAGGGGGATCTGAAGCTCTTTCCGGCACCCTGCCGGAGGGGAGATCATCCCGGAGGCCTTCTCTCTAGTATGATTTGTGAGTAGTTCCACCTTGGACTATGGGTCCATGTAGTAGCTAGATGGTTGTATCTCCTCCTTTATGCTTTCATGTATAGATCTTGTGAGCTCCGTTCATGATTAAGATCTAATCTATTTGTAATCATGCATGTTGTGTTTGGAGGGATCTAATGGATATTGAGATTATTATGTTGGTTTGATTAATGGTTTTGTCTTTATGATTCTATCATGTCTGTGTTGTTTGTGATCTTGCATGCTCTCCGTTGCTAGTGGTTATCTTGGCCAAGTAGTTGCTAGTGACTCTAAGAGGGGGTATTTATGCTCGATAGTGGGTTCATGTCTCTAGTTTCCAAGGGAAGTGACAATAATCTCTTCGGTTGTAGATGTGCTGTTGCTACTAGGGAGAAAACAACGGTCTCTTGTTCATGGAACATGTAGACTGTTTACCTTACATACTTTACTTAAAGTAGTTGTCTGTTGCTTGCAACTTAATACTGGAGGGGGTTCGGATGATAACCTGAAGGTCTACTTCTAGTCATAGATGTAGTTGGATGACGGTCTATGTATATTGTTGTATTGCCCAATCAACCTCATAGGATCTTTCCGGCTAGTAATTGCATTGTTATGCCTTACTCAGTTCCTGTCAATTGCCCCGCTATAATTTGTTTACCCTTCATGTCATGTTGTTTATCTAAGGAGAGCACCTCTAGTGAACTATGGACCCCGGTCCAATCTTTACCATTGATACATCTTCCACGGTTACTTGTTTACTTGCTGTAAACCATTGCCTTTCACACCATACATTTAATCCTTTGTTACAACAAACCGGTGAGCTTGACAACCTCACTATTTAATTGGGACAAAGTCTTGAGTTTGTGTTGTGCAGGTCTCCACGTTGCTTCCAACACCTGTGTGACGTTTCCTTCCTCCTTCTGGTTCTATAACCTCTGTCTCTACTGAGGGAAACTTGTTGTTGGTGCTCCATCACACCTTTCTCTTGGGGTTCCCAACGAAGCACTCCTACATCAACCTCTTCCTCCCTGTTGAGTGCAGCATCATCCCCTTCTCCCCTTCTTCCTCCCTCTTCCTCCTCCTCCTCCACCCGGTGAGCTCCTCCCTCCTCCTCCTCCTCCACCCCGGTGAGCTCCTCCTCTTCCTTCACCTGGTGAGCTCCTCCTCCTCCTCCATCCGGTGAGCTCCTCCCTCCTCCTCCTCCACCACCACCCCGGTGAGCTCCTCCTCCTCCTCTACATCGGTGAGCTTCTCCTCCGATGATGACGACCACCCTAGTGACCTCCGACGACGACCCCCTCCTACTCCTCTGGCGATGGCCTCCTTCTCCTCCGGTGAGCCTCCTTCTCCACCCTCCTCCGATGACCCCCACCTCCGGACAGATGGCCAGCTTTTTTTTGAAATTTGAAAAAAAAAGTGGCGCATATTGGTAATATGCGCCACAGAAGTTTTAGCTCTATCCCACTTTTTTTATTTGAAAAAACCCTTCTATGGCGCATATAGGCAATGTATGCGTCAATATGCGCCACTAAACTTTGAGACTTCTGTGGTGCATTTTGAAATGCGCCACAAAATTACAGTTTAGTAGCGTGATAACTGTGGCGCATCCCATATGCGCCACATAAGTCGAAAAATAGTGCGCCACTAATCATATTTTTCCTAGTAGTGAATCCTCATGGCCTTCTACCTCATCTAGATCTTGGAATCACCGCGTTAGAGAGAAAAAGTTTTGTTTTATCTCCTCGCAGCCCAATAGTCATAAGCTCTAGAACCTCACTTGGATAAGATCCAAATAACAACCAAGAAAGCTGATGCTAAGTATGCAAAGGTTTGAGCTCTCTCTGAAAGATATGATCGAGTTACTTACTCGAGAGCCCCTCTTAATAGAACGGTGATCTATCCTAAACCCGGTCTCTAAACTAACAACATGAGACCGGCAAAAGGGAAAACCTATCAAGATTATAACTTTGCCTTGATCATTCCACTTGAGCTTGATGTAGACGATTTTGTCCTCCTCAAGATGGAACACCTTCCTTGATTGCTCTTGCTCGCGCATGCTTGATGAAGACTTGCAACTTGCTCCCCCAAACACCATGGGAAACCTCTTCTTTGAACTTGTCTTCAACGATCCATGTTCACCAAGTATTGCAAGCTTCAAGCATGATATCTTCTATAGACGGCACAACTTGAGCTTGCACTTCATTTCTTGTAACTTCATCTGGATAATGTCTTGAAGATACACATGAGGAACTCCATCTTCTTCTTCAAGACACTCTAGATCTTATTTTCTTTCTTCTTCTACATGATTCCAATAGGCCCAAATCCCTTGGACATTGCTTCTTCTTCTTCTTCTTCTTCTTCTTCTTCTTCTTCTTTATTTCTTCTACCTTGAAGCCAACACTGCTCCAAGCGATGCCAATGGAAAATTCCTACAAGTGCAACTTAATGCAAACATTAGTCCATAGAGATTGTCATTAATTACCAAAACCACACATGGGGGGCCAACATGCTCTTTCACATGTCCTGGCAGTACTACCGGAAATTTCACGGTAGTACCATCAATAAAAAATTGTTGAACCAAAATTACAATAACTTAAGCATCCGAACTCCGAATGAGATGAAACCAATTTTTTTGGAGAAGATAGTAAAGAGTAGAATACAATAAAAGGTGTAAATATGTAGTATCACCAAGGGAGAAAATACCAAGTAGAAAGATGTAAGAAACCTCCAAGGTGAAAAGACTGTAGACCTCCAAGATAAAAAAAACACAATAAGATATACATGGGAAATCTGTTTTTGATGAACTAGATCTTTGTTATAAAGATAACCACAAGCTCTAGAACCTCACATGGATACGATCCAACTAACAACCAAGGAAGATGATGCTAAGTACGCAAAGGTTTGAGATCTTCCAAAAGATAATATCGAGTTACTCGCTCGAGATCCACTCTTAATAGTACGGCTATCTATTCTAAATCCGGTCTCTCAAGAGACCGGCAAAAGAGAAAACCTTTCAATATCATACATTTGTCTTGCAAATTCCACTTGAGCATGATGAAAACGATCTTGTCCTTCTCAAGATGGAATAGCTTTTTTGATTGCTCTTGCTCGCGCTTGCTCGAAGACTTGCAAATTGCTCCATCATACTTCCCATGGGAGAACTTCTCTGTACTTGTCTTCATATATCCATGATCTTCTCGAGATGAATCATCTTGAACTTGAACTTCAATTCGTCTTTGAGTGTTGATCCATCATGAATAAACTCTTTGCACTTTGTCTTGATCAACTTTGAATTATCTTATATCTTCAACATGATGTCTTGAAGTAATGCAAGAGAACTCACTCTATCTTTTTCTTCAAGACGTGCTTCCAATAGGCTCAAATCTAAAATGACAATTGAATATTTCCTCCTACAGGCTAACAAACGCGTCCCAATGGACCATCACACCTGAGGTGTCAGGTGGGATTTCCAAAGTTTCACTTATAATCCATTTGCCAAAATCTAGTTCAAATTTTAAGCAAAAATTTATACTAGATTTTGGCAATGAACTAGAAGTGAGATTTTGAGGGGAGCCCACTGGACACCATAACCACACCCAAAGTCTGAAAATGTACATGCACGGTCCAGGGGCAGTTTTGGTAGAGACATCGCAGGGGTACTCCTAACATTTCCATAGGAAAAACACTAGCATCGCATTTGAGCCAGCCACCTGATTATTTTCAGCAATACTCCGACGCGGCAAATGACGAACCGTCAGAAAACTCGGCAACGACATGATTTTTCCACCGTAAAGTTTATTCAGGATAAACAAACTGATCAGCCAGCCAATCAAAGAGAATAGACCCTTATCCACCATTAATTCCACGCAACCAATCCTGTCTTGTCCTCATTAACTTAGGCAACCAAACTCGAACCACCAATATCGACACTTTGACAAGACATGTTTAGCATCCAATGCATAAGTAACCTTCACGTTTGGGATTTTGACTCAATCTAGAAGTCTCCTTAGCTGCACCGCACGTCTCAAAACACACTTGTCCAGGTCAACAGAGGCATATACTTTAGTGTTTCCACACACCATCTGCTGATCCACTCATGCAGTACCCAAAAAAGCTGGTCATGTCCTCCGCATTCTTTACACACGCAAATGGCGATGTGTATTTTCAAAGAAACTGCATCGTTGGAAGCAACGGATCATGGAATATTATTGCCAGAAACATGCAGGCGACATGATATCTCAGGAGGAAAGTCATCTGCAAGTTCTGTCATAGAAATTGTCTTTCGGATTTGATGGGTCAACCCAAGCTGGACCTGCAATCCCGTCAGTGCTCACGTCAAGCCGCCTACTCCAACTAAGCAAGTCAGAGCAACTTTTAAAGCATTTAGCAGCTACACAATTTCAAGGCTGTACAGGCCCAAGGCCCGGATCTGAAGTTTCAACACGCTTTGGCAACAACCAGGAGAAAAATAACTCAATAGACCTCAAATTTACAATAGAATCAATATAATATACGAGCTTAAAGTTTCACTAAAACAAGCTGCTTTCAGGGGCTCCTACTAATAATACTATACATAGACACACAGCCCCAGACAGACCAAGTGTGGAGAAGAATTCACTTCATGTCACACTGCAGTAGCTACAACCTCAATAATTACAGCACCCATCTCTGTAACTCAAGATCTTCACACACACAAAAAAAACTGTAACAACAGGGCATGCACAAGAGGCCTTCTTTGTCTTATGTACTGTGTTTCTGTTCACTTCCTTGTTCCCTTTTTTATCATCTCCACCTTCACATACACTTTCTTTGTAGATAATTTTGGTATTCCATTGTTATGGCGTAATGGGATTATGAACATATAATCTGTGTATATGTGTCGCTTTCCAGCAGAGAACACTGGTTGTTTGCCAGATTGTTCTTGCCAGAAATCACCATGACAGAGACACCGTCTCCTGGCTTTTGGTTCCCTTTGGCCTCCACGTCGTCCGGGCCTTCACGATGATAGGTCCTGATTCCAATCTCAGCAGATGCTCACAGTGCAAGGTTGTTTCTCCGGACTCGTCGGTACAATCAGTGTACACGGTGGTGTGCGACTCCAGAACATTGTCTCGGCCACACTCTCTTTTGTAATCTAGGACCATGCCCGCCAGTTCATGATTCTCCAGAATGGAAATCGGTGCACTCTGAGAGGGAAAATATATAGGGTTAAGCTGCAGTTGCAAAGGTAGCAATATTTTCGTATAATCTGTAAAAACTAAATGTCAACTTTCCTCGTTACTTTTTGGCTATTTAAGGCTTGATTCACTACATGTACTTGGGGTTGCAGGCCAGTTAACAAAAAAAAATTATATGGAAACAGTTAACAGATAATTACTCTTGTGTTTCTGTCTTTCTGAATCTAAAATCTACCAAAAGATGATATGGTTATCACAGGACACACGGCATATTATCAGTCAGACACACAAACATTATGGTTATGCATTAGTTCTTTTGTCTAAAAAATGAACGAATGACATACAGACAAGTGAAATATAAGAATTCCAGTTAAGATCTTTTGCGACAGAGACAGAAGTGAGCAACGTGGTTAGGTAACTAGGTGACCAACCTAACATAGTTAAATCTATCACGAAATACATTTCTTGTCCAACTTGTGCAACACAAACAACTTGCAACTTATACTTTGAAAGGGAGGAGAGCTAGCGTATAGTTTTTGCTTATGTCAAAAATAAGTATGATATGCTAGTAGTAGCGTAGGCACATTAGTTTTGGGAATATTTAGCAAGGATTTATCTCATATTTTCGTACAGCAAAGTCTAGTCATAGTTAAAAGGCATGACTTTGGGCCCCTTAAGTACCTAGAGTTCTAGTGCTTTTTTCAATTCTTGAAACAGTTGGCTCCTAGAGTTCTGGCACAATAAGAGAATCACAAAAGCTTCTGAAAGTAAAATTTAAGTGTCTCAACGATCAATAAATATGTACTTATATAAAAGGGAAAGTTTGTCTTTTACCTCGAGGATCCAGCCAATATATTTAACATTATTGACATGCTGATTGATGTCAAGGTCAGCCCACCGAGGCTGCATTATGTATGGCAAAAGGCAAACGATGTAAGAAACTAGCCATGTATAGAATAGACTTGCAAATCATGTACGCAAATGCAAAAAACTTAGGGCATCACCTATGTATATAGAAGAACTTGTCTATAAGCTGGGACCCACATATCACACCACAAGCTTATGGATAGCCTCACAATGTATCTAGTTGAACTTGTCTATAAGCTGGTCCCACATGTCAATTAAAGTTCTATACATGCAAGAGAGAGGGGAGAAGCTAAAATAATATTTTATTGCTTATGGACAACCCACAAGCTTGTAGGTCACCTTTAAGATTTTGAGCTTATAGATAGCTTATTGATAGTCTCTACTATGTATGTGGAACTTCTTGTAGTCTACTTTTTGCTTATGGATAGCCTTATTGCCAACATAGTGGATGCCCTTACAGTTAGGCCTGTCCGGACATATTTGGCAGAGGTAGCACGTTCATGTTCTGGCAGTTTTGGTAGTTTCCGGCTGTCTTCGTCTTCAATAGAAGAATGCTGAAAGAAGTACGGCTCTATTTCAGTCCGCACTTCATCAGGAATTCTCGCAAGCTTTCTAGTAAGCTTGTTCATCATAACCCATTTACTGCATAGTTAACGAAAATTAGAACGCATAGACGATAGAAGCATTTTAAAACTGTGATTATTTGAACAAGTGGAGCAGAACAAAACAAATCTACCAAGCATTAGCTAATACTAAAAGAGGGTGATATCTATGGGAGTGATCAAAATCTGAACCTTGTAGCCTTCAGTACTGTATGGCCTGTCATAGAATCGCGTATATGCCAATCTCGACGCATCCCATTTTTACCATGAGGACCAACCCAAGTATTTACCTCAACAGTGTCACCCCTGTAGAACAACCAAAACAAAATTAAAACAATGTAGAAGACTAGTAACCCCTTTCAGCATCATGAAACTTTCAGCTACTAACAAATTTAAAACCTCTTCGTATCTGCCAATAAATGTAACACAACATAGTAACATTTAAGAGAATCAAAGAAATACTCTCTGCATCAGTTACTGAAAGTCTGCTACTAGTACCTGCACACACAGTGACAGATGGCAATTGCTGACCTAATAATTATTGACATAAAGCAGTCTACTATTATGGAGCATCTCTTTCACATTCATTTGTTAAACAACTCGAAAACTCCCCTTAACTGAACCTACTTTCAAGCTCAAATTATGTGTAGGAAGTATAATAAACACATAATCCGAAAAGCAGCAACCCTACTTTCAATCTCAAATTCTGTACTAAAATAACAAAAAGAGAAACAAAGTGCTAGTCTGTGGAAATATACCAGCATGGATAACGCTCGACGACGGCTTGCATTTGGCTGACAACCCAGAACAGGTTCCGTTTACTCATCTCCGGTGTCGAACCAAATCCATCCCCCAACAGCCCAGCGCTCTTCACATGATTGAGTGCAGTTTCCTGCACCAAAAAAAAAAAAAAACTGTCAGTGGTCCAACACCCCAAACAGAACAGTCTTATTCCTGACGAAAAGTGCAGCGGCGGTTCACCTGCAGGTGGTTCATGAGCGTCTCGATGGAGGCCGTCCTGTCGGCCCCGATCTCGTAGGACCTGATGGAGAAGTTCTGCCTGAACATGAATCCGTCGTGTATGATCCTGCCGAAGCCGAAGGTGTCGACGAGCATGTCGGGCCGCTTGGGCTTCCAGTCGATGAGCGTCCACTGCTTCTCGGCGGCCAGGAAGATGGTGGTGATGGCCGCCAGGAGCATGCTCCAGTCGGGCAGCTGGTTGTAGAACGTCCTCGGCGCCTGCGCCGCCGCGGAGGAGGAGGACAGGGGCTCGTGCTCCCCGTCCGCCAGCGCCGACTTGCCGTTCACCTTGGGGACGGCGGCGTGGGCGCGCGTCCTGCCGCCGGCCCTCACGGCGGCAGAGGACGACGGGGCCGGCTTCGCGGCGATGATGCCGCGGACGTCTAGATTATCGGGGCGCTCGCCGAGGCCGCGGTTGGGCCCGGGCGGCGCCGGCGGGCCCGGGTAGAAGGCCGAGGCCGCGATGGACCCGGCCATGGGAAGCACGGGCGGACTAGAACCTCAGCCCTGAATCGAATGGCGCGAAAACAATTGATCCCAACCTGAAATTCGCACGAGGAAAAACATCAGGGTCGATAGAAAGAACAGAGTTAAAAGAAGCGAAACATGTTTTATGTATCCAAGTCAAGCAACCAAAGAAAGGCACAGTGCGGACTGCAGAGACGCCATGGAAACCAGCGACAGAAGCTTAACTACGAGCAGTTGCCGTGGGCCGGAGGGTCAAGCCGAGCCGCAGGAATACAGCAAAGTGCAGAGAGAAGAGAGGAAAGGACACTAGGCCAAGAAAAAAAGAAGCGCCAAGCAAGCGGCAACACCCAAATCAAACGAGGCGCGAGCTTCCCTCCCCTGAACCCGAGATCCGGCGAGGTGCAAAGACCCTAAATTCCCGCGATTCTGCAGCTGCCAGGCAGCGCGGGGAGCGCCCAGAGTAGCCGCGCCGGACCGACGACATGTTCGAGTCGAGCTCGCTACATGCTCCCTCGCGCTCCCGGACTGACATATCCGACCAATTACACGGAGTGTGAATGCGGCGGAGGCGAGGCGACGAACCTTCCGGGGAGGCGGAGGCGGCGTCTGCTCACCGCGCTGCCGCTGGCAGCTGGCGCCGAGGACGATAGAGGAGACGGTGGTCTGGGGCGGTGGTTCGCGTGTAGGCGGCTTTTGGTCGAGCTGGGCTCGGTTCGAGTCCAGGGAACGCTCTTTTCTCCGCTGTCACGGCACACGACTCATAGGGGCGTTGGCTGCCGCGGATTTTAAAAGAAAGAACCCGTGCCCGGCCCGTATCGGATGACGGTTCTGCCCCTGCTGCATCCCCTCCCCTGGGAGTCTGGAGGACCGTTCCGAAGAAGAATACTACTCCTACAAGACGGTGATGTGATCCTACCTGATTGACGACTCGCGAGGAGTAGTAAACGCTCCCAACCTCCCGACTCCCGAGTGCGGTTGCGGCAGAAACGTGGGAAATGGAAGCCACCCAGCGAGCGATAGATACTGGCATGTGGCGCCACCAGGACCATCGGATGAAACAGAATCCGTGATGGAATTTATGTACAAAGGGGATTGTTCTGGAATTTCGTGAGAGCATGTAGTGATCAGCAGTGCAGCAAATCATGCTTGGGTGAACTTGCTTTTTTTCCGAACGTGAATATAGGAAGCTAACTTGGAAGATAATTCGCCAAAAAAAAAAGAACCAACTTGGAAATTGCTCTGAATTTTGTTTATTTTTATTTATAACTTCAAAAATCTTACTTTGTTTAAAATTATACAAATCATTTTAAAGAGTGTCTTCTTTTAGCAAACATGGCTGATTAGATTTATAAATATTTCTAAAAAAAATCTTCATGTTGGAGTAGTAGATTCGATATTCTTAATTATCCAAGAAAACTGCCCTTAGACAAAACTTTAGGTCGTCGTGAACATGTGACCTTGTTTAGTATGCACACAAGCAAGTACAAATTGGAGAAAACAAAGTGAGCCTAGCTCATTTAGTTAGGAAAATGGATGTACAAGCTAGCCACTCAGATTCAAGTCCTTAGGGATGCAGATTTTGGTTCTTATCATTTAAAAAACAAAAATCGTTGTAGGAGCTTTCCCTACTGCATTTTTTTAAAAAGTACAAATTAAAAAGAAAAATGATGATTGTAACTTCAAATGTCGTTTCACAAAAAAAACTTCTTGGTGATTTTTTTAAGATTTAAAAAATATGATGTTTCTTTAGGATTTTTTATATGTTTTCAAGAAACTTAAGATGAAGTCTAACAAAAAAAACTAAATGGCGCTCTAAACATCTGAGAAATTTCATCGAAACTACATGTGAAGCCTATAAAGTGGTGAAACAACAATATTAAATTACTAATTTCTAGAAAAACATATCTAACTTATTTCGTGCCTAAAGACATCACGGGAAAAATGATTTAGAAAGGATAATAAATGGTACGTCTTCTTTGAAAATATTGATTAAATTTTAGTTTGGAGAGAATGTTAAATGTATGGATTAATCTATCAGAGGGAAGAAATAGGTAGATACCAAGTTAATTTTGATAAAGAGTGGTGTTACATATGCATGGAATGTTGGGAAATATATTGTAATGATCTAATCGGATATATATATATATATATATATATATATATATATATATATATAATACATTTTGCATTTGATGTCCTGCAACTTGTTTCCTTACTTTCACTAAAACATGCAGGATTTGATGATGCATTTTCTCTCGAAACATAGAATATACAATTAATACAAGTTTCTTATGTAACAAGTGTGAACTTCAGTACATCTTCTACCTTTCATCAAATTATCTATGTTCTCAAAATTTTTATACTATTTTCTGGTGCAAAATATAGGTCATGTTTGGTACTTAGATGGGTTATGATAAATCATCTTCTCCAAACCAAATTTCTCCTTTTTGTTTGGCTAAATACTTCACTTGTTAAATTTCTAAAATAAACTATAAAACATGTTTAACAAAGCATATTTCAGCAAACACAGACTAATAACCTATAACTAGAAGCCTGTTGTCGCCGATTCGTGATGCTTGGGTTTAGAGTAACATCTAGAATGTCATGATATTTCAACCATGTATTCTCCCCATTATCATTTATTTAGATACCGATGCTTAGAGATGCCAATTAAAACTACTACCTTTGCGAAATTCTGACATGGCATATTTTGTTGAATCAATGTTTTTCATCACATCGTGTATAAAGGGAATCGTACCCAACTCTTCCATGACCCCAACATGAAGAGTCATGCGGAAGAGCATCTCCAGCAGAGTCCCAGTAGTCACTCCCAACCACAAAAAATTGTCACCCTAAAAAAAGAGCCAAAGTGGCCCACGAACAAGGACAACAACCCTCTCGACGCCACCACCAACACCACCTCCATTTTTTGTGAGGTACACATTTAGGATTTGCTCATTTGGTATTTTTTCAAAACTGTGCTGACTCAATATCGTTTTTTTAATTTAAAGGAATCTACATGTGAATGTGGTGTTTGGGATATGAAAACTGTGTGGAAACATTGTCTCAAAGCCAAAATTCTTATCTTGGAATTTGAATTTCACAATCGATGAAAAGAAGGTCGAAGACAAGCACTAGCTAACAATCATGAGATGGAGGAGACGACGACGAAGATTGAAAAAGATAAGAAGAGAACTAAAGAAGAGAAGGTGCAAATAGAGCAGAAACACAATTCGGCCCATGGGTGTACATGAATCCATTATTTGAAAACATTTTTTGAAATACCAAAAGAATTATAAAAATGTAAACATGTACATGCGAGACATTTTATGTTTAGACACAAGTTTTCGAGGAAAATAATATTTTTTGTGTCATGTGTAAAAAAAGATAAATTCGGATGGTATAACGTCATTATTTTTGGATTTTTTTTCTTTTTACACAAGTCACACAAAATATTCTTTTTTCTCGAAAACTCGTGTAGTAAAACAAAATATCCATACATACACATGAATTTGTTTTCAGTAATTTTTAAAATTTTGAAATTAGTTTTATGTATTTTTATAATTGGTTTATTTGCGGGCAAAAACACCACCTCCCAAATTGAGTTGTATATATAGTTGATATCGTCCATGACCACACAAGACCAAGACGGATGCATCATGTTGAAGATGAAGGGATCAAATGATATGCCATCGAGATGGATCAAATGCTATTAAAACAAACTATTAAACATGTTTAACAAAGCATATTTCAGCAAATGCAGACTAATAGCCTATAACTAGAAGCCTCTGTCGCTGATTTGTGATCTTGGTTTTAGAGTAACATTTAGAATGTCATGATATTTCAACCATGTATTCTACCCCATTATCATTTATTTAGATACTGATATTCAGAGATGCCAATTAAAACTACTACCTTTGTGAAATTCTGACATGACATATTTTGTTGAATCAGTTTTGTTGTCACATCGCGTATAAAGGGAATCAAACCCAACTCTTCCATGACCCCAATATGAAGAGTCATGCGTAAGATCATCTTGTTGGAGATATGTCCTAGAGGCAATAATAAATATAGTTATTATTATATCTTTGTGTTTATGATAAATGTTTACATTCATGCTATAATAGTATTAACAAGGAAACATTAATACTTGTGTGATTTGTAGACTAAAATAAGAGTCCCTAGTAAAGCCTCTATATAATGCTAGCTTGTTAGTTAATAGATGATTGTGGTTTCCCTATCATGAACATTGAGATGTTATTAACAACAAGATCATATTGTTAGGAGAATGATATGGTGGACATACTCCTATAGATAAGCGTAGCATAAAGATCAAGTCATTTTAATAGTTTAATTGCTATATGCTTTCTGATACATAGTAATCTAATTCCTTCGACCATGAGATCATGCATATCACCTTTATCGGATGGATGCTTTGATGACATCAAACACCACACCGTAACTGGGTGACTATAAAGGTGGCATTGAGTGTTCGGAAAGTATTGGTTGAAACACATGGATCAAGAGTGGGATTTGTCCATCCATATGACGGATAGATATACTCTGGGCCCTCTCGGTGAAATGTCATCCAATTAGCTTGCAAGCATGTGACTGGCTCACAAGGGATCACATATCACAGGAACGAGAAAAGAGTACTTATCAGTAACGAGGTTGAACTAGGTATGCAGAGATACCGACGATCATAACCTCGGATAAGTAAACTATCGTGAGACAAAGGAAAATTGATATCGTATGTAAGTGGTTCATTCGATCGCAAAGTAATCATAGAAATATGTGGGAGCCATATGAATTTCCAGATTCCTCTATTGGTTATTGATCGGAGAAGTGTCTCGATCATGTCCGCATAATTCACGAACCGTAGGGAGACACACTTAAGGATTCGACGTTGTTTGAGTAGTTATGGAATGATGAGAAAGAGTTCGAATGTTGTTCGGAGTCTCGAATGGGATTCGGGATATCACGAGGAGATCCGGAATGGTCCGGAGAATAAGATTCATATAAGAAAAGTCCCGTTTCGGAGTTGGAGAATGATTCCGGTGTTTTCATCGGGAATGTTTTAGAAGGTTCCGGAATGTCCAGCACTTCGGAGGGGAAGGGTACATGAATGTGTTATATCAAGTTGGTATGATTGCATCATGTACTAAGTGTCATCGCTGAACAAAATAGAGGATTAAATCAAATCCTTGTTTGAAAAGTCAAACGCCAAGTTTGAAAGTCAAACGGCTATTTTTGGGAAGTGGAAAAGGAGGAGGAAACCGAGTTGGGGAGGAGTCCCTCCTCCCCACCGCCGGCGCACCACCAAGCCGAGTTGGGGAGGGACTCCCCTCCCCTTGGCCGGCCCCCTCCACCTATAAAAGGAGGGGCAGGGCTCCACTCCTAGACACACAAGATCCCCGCCTCCAAACCCTAAGCCGCCGGCGCCGCCACCTGCTGCCGCCGCCGTCGCCCTAGGTCATGCCGCCGCCGCCTAGCAACCCTAGCCGCCGGCCAAGCTTCCTCCTCGGCGTGTCTAAACCTTAGATCGTCGAGGGACTCTCTCATACTCCACCATACTCGCTCCGGCTTAAGGCGAAGCCCTGCGAGATCTCCCCTCTACTTCCGGTACCACGCCGTTGTGCTGCCGGAATCGCGAGGAGAGTGCTGCAACCCCCGCTGCCTGCTGGAACAAGGGAGAGGAAGGTCTTCGTCGAGTACCGAACGTGTGACCGACTGCGGCAGCGCTGCCGGAACGCAGCGCCGGAAGGATCGTCTACGCGATCTTGAGATCGGGAAGAGTACGACTACATCACCCACGAGAATCCGCTCTCGTTAAACACTTTGGAATCTTCGAGGGTGAGTTATTCTATCGACTCGTTGCTACAATCTAGTAGATAGATCTTGGCTTGTTTGTTTGTATGCGGTAGAAAATTTTTGTTTTCCATGCTACGAAACCCGGATGGTATAACGTCATTATTGGGAAAAAGAATTTGGGAAAAAGAATACTTTTACTGTCATGTGTAAAAAAAATCCGGATGGTATAACGTCATTATTTTTGGATTTTTTTTTCTTTTTACAAAATTCACAGAAAATGTTCTTTTCTTCTCGAAACCCGTGTCGTAAAACAAAATATCCAGACGTCACACGTGAATTTGTTTTCATAATTTTTTTTAAATTTTGAAATTAGTTTTTATGTATTTTTTATAATTGGTTCAATTGCACCTGCAGGCAAAAACACCACCTCCCAAATAGAGTTGTATATATAGTTGATATCGTCCATGACCACACAAGACCAAGACAGACAATATTGAAGACAGATGCATCATGTTGAAGATGAAGGGATCAAAAGATATGCCATCAAGATGAAAATATCCTACGGTATACAATCGGTGCCACTGTTAATCACGATTATTATCGCAGTGCCATGTTTATTCAGATTCACGAGGTAGTTGTACTCAGGGACGGAGACAAGGGGGGGACGAAGGGGGGCTAGGCCATCCCAATGATCTCATTTTGTGAAGAATACTAACCATTAGAAGACCAATTTCTTAACAATTCAGACATATTTGCCCCCCTCATGAAGTTCTACAACACTAAAGCCTTCACTTAGCCCCCCTCAAAGACAGATTCTGGCTCCGTCCCTTGTACTGCTTGTAAAACACAAAAACAACATGAAGGACAACATTTACTCCTTCCGCTAGAGATGATTTCTGAATCCCAACATATTTCTCTCTTTATTACTCCTACCGAAGCTGATCTAAATTAAAGAGCATGTCTTGTCTTGTCCGGACTCCGGATCGAAAAATGATTCTTCTCAACCCTGCCTGTACAAGATCTACGAGCTGTGTTCTTATGATACATGTCGCGCGCTCTGGACATTGCGTTGTGGCGTGTTTGGCTCTCAGGATCACCCGGTCCAAAGCTGGGGCCGATGCATGATGATGATCAATATTTCGTCGGGGAGACTTTAGGTGGCGATGGGACCAAATTAACCTGTTCCGTTGCACTCATCAAGCAGAAACAGTGATCCAGTTCGGATCTACAGCGTGGGGGCGGCTATCCGGCCGGGTCCTCGCTCGCTTGTTAAGTGACAAAAAAGTGAAAACTCTTTCGATCTCAAGCCATGGAGCGAGCATGGATATGGATACGTTGATGCTGTCGCTCTGTGGCTTCCTTGCGTAAAACCTTCCAAAACCTCTGAATTAATCAACTTCCGTTCTGAATCAGGCATTTTCGCACGGTGGCTGCTGGCGCATGGAAGAACTGATAGATAACCCAAGCGGATCGAGCGGCCATTGACGCAGACGAGTAGCCGTGTGCTTGCAAGCAGGCGCGATGGCGCTAACAGGAGGTTGGGGTGGTTATCCGGTGGCGGAATGGAAACGTCGGAGCAGAAGCCCGCCGGAAGGAAGGTGCCACTGGTGGTCAGTGATGAGATGATCTAGACGGCCGGGGAACTGAAGGTGATTGATCTGGTTGGACCTCTCTTTCTCGATTTCCCGGTGCACGTTAATCCATCACGTGTCCTAGTGGATGGATTGTATAAGCTCCTCGGCCCCGGACAGACAGTTCACCATGTTCGCTCTGATTCTAACAGGCGTCTGCTAGGTCCTGCTCAAAAATACAGTTCATCTCCAGGTTCACCATAGTAATAATTTCACAGACAAGTTTAAGCTCCGATTGACTTTCAGTTAGTACTTCCAAGTTCCAAACGTTTATCCAGAATACGTTTACACGTGTACCAGATACGTACACGATCTACGCCTACCAGTAGACCTGCAGTATTATCCAGCAGGACTGATCCTATCAAACCTGACCAAGAAAGAAGTGCGTAATTAACGAGACGGAACAACACTTGCATCACCAATCCCATCTCCCCTTTCAGCAACCTGATGATACGATAGCCGGGCTGGTCCACGGAGGGGGTAATTAAGCTGAAAAGCACCCGTAACGGCGTACCCAAACCGCCCAATTAAGTGGTGCTTTTTCAGCTGCGGTGGAGCATCTCCACTTTGCCGGCTCGGTTGCAGCTACAGTTGAGAGTCCTCACTCTATACGCCTCGCCTTGCAACCCGGGCCATTCCAGCGCTTTTCTGAAAAGAGTTAAACACACCAAAACTATCCTTGTACCGTGCGTGTTTTTAGATATTGCAGATTTTATGCACGGACTTATCAATCTGAGTCGATTTAGTCTTCAACCAGGTTTGCCATTGAAATTGCGCTGCCATGGGTCCCACACACAGGAGTGCAGCTGTACTACAATTTGCGCCGACACCCAATTGTTGTTTCCACCTAAGCCGAACATTCATAAACCCTCGATTTAATCGGTGTCAATAAACACTAATTTCATTTCTTCATAAATAATGGACCTAAAAAAACAGCAATCAAACGTTCATTCTACTATGGAAAATAATCCTAAAGTCGATTTCTTTGCAAACAAAACAATGGCAGATGATTAGGTGAGGTGAGGTTTACCAAAACAAGGCGGTAGATAAACCTTCGTTCCTAGTCCCCGCCGAGTGATCGTCGTCATTGTCACCTCCTCGTGCCTCCCTTTTTTCCTTCCCTCGAACAGAACCAATCAGAGTGGTGTGTAGCTGAAATAACAGGGTCGTTGGTTAATGGAAAGGATGCCGGGAGGGGGAGGGTTCTGCAAAACTATGAGGCGCACTAGTTATTGTTCGAGATGCAAGGATGGCTACGTGCAAAATTCCAGGATAGCTCCTCTCCTAGACAAGGCACCCACATCTACATGTTGTCCACCTCTGTGCAATTCGATGGCAAACCTAGTTTCAGACTAAATCGAGTCAAATTGACAAGTCTTTTGAAAATGAGTCCACCGAAGCCATTGCAATGCTTCGGTCCACGCTTGTACAAAGACATTCTCGCGCTTCTGATTTCGAGCTTTTCTTTTCTAAAATTCGTATTTCAAAACCTTTTGCATTGTGTTCAACCACTTAATATTGACTTGTCACAGGGGACCCACATCCACATGTCGTCCACCTCTATGCAATTCGATGGCAAACCTATTTTAGGACTAAATCGAGTTAAATTGACAAGTCTTCTAAATATGAGTCCACCGAAGGCATTGTAACACTTCGGTCCATGCCTCTACGAAGCCATTCCAGCGCTCCTGATTCCAAGCTTTTCTTTTTTTGAAATTTGGATTTTGAAACCTTTTATATTGTGTTCAACCATTAATGTTGACTTGTCATGAAAGCATCCACGTCTATATTTGTTTTTGAGAAAACTACAACGATTGATTAATAATCATTAATATTAGTATAAAGAGGCATAAATAAAAGTACTACATACACTGGAGCAGTAAAAATTACAAATATGCCTATTGATCGGCTACTCTGGGCAAGCCGAAAGTATATTTGAAACGCTCCGGTGCTCACTTCCACCTCTACTACGCCCTCCGTCCATAAATAACTGACTTACATTTGTTAGATACTCATGTATCTAGATGTATTTTAATATCGGATTTGCTAGTTCTTAGACGTTTGGGAACTTCTTATGTCTCGGTCACCTCTCCCACTATTAGATTTATCTCGCGATCCGTAATATGAAAGTTACGCATGAGTTACAATTAGGTTATAATTGATTTAATGAGTTGCAAATGAGAATTAGCATCATATGAGGTGCACAAGAATTTCTCAGACATCAAGGATCTATTCGCTCTCTTTTAGCATTTAGATATATGCATATCTAGCTAAACCTAAGTCAGTGAGGCCGGTTAGTATTGAGGAATGTATAGGTGTAAAAAAACCGTGTCGGTGTCCTAAACGACGTGTATATATATATCCTCTTGTAGATCACAGTTAGTGTTTCTGTTGTGGATAGTAGCATGTGTCCTTGCTGTCTATGATTGAGGCCGCGCGCGCGTTTCATAAACTGGTTGGACAAAAAACTAAGAAAAACCCCCCAGATCCCGTGACTCGATCCTCCGGGTTATCGCATGAACGCAGCGTACAAAAACGTGGTGGGGTCCTTCGTTTCTTATCCCTTACTAACTTATTCTTGTTTCTTCTCGCGTGAACCAGGGCCGCTCGCGCCGCCGGCTGCTTGCACGGCAGCTGCCCAGCCCCACCGTCGGCACACCGCCGGCCAATCCCCGGCACACCGTCGGGCAGCCGCACAGCTCGCCCGCGAGCTCTCGATGCCGCCTCAGTCTGTCTCCACACAGCACCGGGCTGCCGACTACATCTCGCCAGAGCACGGGCCGTACCGCTCCACCTCGCCGGAGCTGGAGCGTCGCAGCGCCGCGCCGCCGTCGGCACCTCTTCGAAGCCTGCCTGCACGTCTTGCGGAGCATGGCCTGCCTGCACACGCCGGAGCGGCCATGGCTGCTGCGAGCACGACGCGGTAACACGCATCCATGTCCTCCATGACGGCAATGCTACATAGGTGTCCGACTGTTGCTACCACAGTCTAGATCACTTGCTACTCTAGTTGTCCGACGTCGCTACTTTTGTGTCTGTCTTTTGTTTTTTGCTACGAGCGTTTTGCTACCTTAGCATATTAATTTTTGCTATATATTTATATATTTTTTGCTACTTTCGCATTTTTTGCTACAACCAATCTCTACAGTTTTGCTATGAGGTCTTCGGCTAGAGTCTTCGGCGATGTTTCCTTTTTCTACATTAGAAAGAATATTTTGCTATAACCGTTTTGTGGTTTTGCTACATTAGTGTAAATTTTTAGCTATAAGATCTCCGACGACGATATTTCAGGCGAGCTGTCTCCGGCGATGCCAGTTTTGCTACAATAGGATATTTTTTTGCTACAAGATCGCCGACGAAGTCTCCGGCAAACTCTCCGACGAGGTCTAGTCTATTTATTCTTTTTCTAAAACGAACCGTTTGCTGCTACGTATAGCAAAAACGGGACTATTTGTAGCAAAAATGAGTATGTTTATAGCAAAAGTAGCATTTGTGGCCTTCTGATGGACACGTGTCAGAAGGAGAACCTAGGGAATTTTGGGAAATTATCCACGAGAGATGCATAGTACGCCCAGAAAACTAGAGTGGTCCAAAAGTGAACACTTACGATGAAAAAGGAATTTCAGGGTACACCCGGATGCGTTGTCCATATTCCAGTCAATTAAAGAGTGCTCCTGTACTTGGCTCACTTTCGCCTCTACTACGTGCTCCGTCCAAAGATAACTGACTTAGATTTGTCAGATACTCATGCATCTAGACACATTTTATTATCGGATTTGCTAGTTCTTAGGCGTACGAGAACTTCTTATGCCTCAGTCACCTATCTCACCATTGGATTTACCTCGCGATCCGTGCAATGTAAAAGTTACACATGGGTTACAACTAGGTTGTAATTGATAATTTAATGAGTTGCAACTAGGGTGCAACTGAGAATTGGTATAAACTATATAACTTCCAACTAGGTTGCAATTGAGAATTAGCATCGTATGAGATACAAGAATTTCTTAGACACCTAAGATCTAGTCGCTCCATTTTAGCATCTACTCCATCCGTTTTAAAATATAAGATGTTTTAGCTTTGTGAAGAAGATCTATCTAGACTTCTTTATAGGGGGAGATAGTAGTTGGCTACTCGGCGATCCTCGAATGAGGACGGTTAGTATTAGAAGACAGTGTCGGTGTCCTAAACGTACGACGTGTATATATGTATCCTCTTGTAGATCACAGTTAGCGTTTCTGTTGTGGATAGTAGCATGTGTCCTTGCGGTCTATGATTGAAAACAGATCGTGCTGCTAGTGCTAGACTACACACCTACAGTAGTATGGTCGCGCGCGCAGGGTTGATGAACTGTTGGAGAAAAAGAAAACTAGAGTGGTCCAAAAGTGAACACGTAGGAGTAGGATGAAAAGGGAATTTCAGGGTACGCCCGGCCCGATGCGTTGTCCAGATTCCAGACAAAAAGGGGTGAACATGATGAGTACCATGTTACAGCTTGGCCGCTGTTTGTCGCGCGTATATAGGAGTAAACAAAAAAGACAGGGAGCTTGAGAACAGAGAACAAAACGACAGGCGACGGAGCGTGAAACTACACTACACGCATGCGGGCACGATCGGCGCGCATGGAACCTGCGCGCGCGCGCGCGCGCGTGTCGAAGAGTTTGGATCCCGCACGGTGAATCGGCGATACCCCAGGCACGGCGCGATCCTGCCGGCCGCCGGTCCACGACGTCGCTCTCGAGGGCGGGACAAGGCAGCCAGCGACGGTGGCACGGCAGGGGGAGAGAGAGGCTTGAGGAGGCGCCACGCCGTTTCGTGCACGCACGGGCCGATCTGGATCGATGGCGTGGCGGGAAAGCGTCGATCGACCTCGCGGTGGTGCACGCACGTACGCGTGAGGAGCGTGTGGCCGATCGCGCACGGAAACATGGTAAGGCTACGTGCGCATAGTTGCAGAGATGTCAGCAAGCCACGTAGGCCCACGCGTGCACCTAGCTAACGAGATTGGCCGGAGCGCCAGGTGAGACGACGGACAGTTAACCAATAACCACCCTAGTTAAAAGTCAAGAGCGGTACTAGTATACAGACGCAGATGCAGCTGCTACGTACGTACAGTACAGTACGTTCGATCGAGGTAAAACACAAGAACTCCAGCTAGCACGCCGCGATTGACCCGGCCGGCCGCGAGACTAGTCAACTCGCTCGCCGACGGATTGTTGGCCCGGCCGATTAAACCAGACCCAGCGATCGACGCCGACGTTCTTCTGTTCGGCCACGTAGGCACGCGAAACAGCGCGGATCCGTGGACAGCTAGCTGCATTCCAGCGTACTACTACTACTACTCCGGGAGACCGGGCTACAGCGACCGTACTCGTGCCAAGTGGAGACGGCCGGACAGACAGCCACGCCTACCAACCAACCAACCTTCCCACCTACACGGACCAGTCTGGGTCTGCCCAGCCAGACAGCGGCCGTGCCGTGCCACGCGCGGAAACGACGACGGCCCTGCCCTGCCGTGCCAGCCGCCCGCGTTAACCAGCTACTGCGCGCGCGGTTAAATCGACGGCACCGCACGAGGGCGACGGCCGCCAGCCGCGGCGAGACGAGCGGGGACCTTGCAGCCGTGGATTGACCATCGAGCTAGTATATTACCAGAGGTATATACACTTTTGGTCCCACAACTTGCACGGTGGGAACAGATTAGTCCAACATCTTGAAAAATGTGTAAAACTAGTCTCACAATTTGCATAGCCGGAACTAATTAGTCCAATTTCACCGAATTTCACCTTTTTTTTTATCAAATTTGGACTAGATGCTTGTTTTTGGTACAGGACCCTTAGGTAGCATATGTGATATGAGTGTTGTCTTATATCATGTCCCATCTATTAGAAATATTTAAAGCTTAATGCGTTTTTTTGAACCGATGTCTAAAGATTCAGCTCGTGTACTATAGGATATTACTGTTTTATACCAATACACACAGAACCATTGTGATCTGGCACAGCCTAGCAGACATGCCCACTTACAACGCCGTGGCGCAATCTATTGACATTGCTCACCACGGTCCCTGTGACCATGACATACATGAAATCGATGAAACCCAGTCACGCACGTTGTTGATCACACCATGCCGGACGTTGCCACAAACATCGTTGCGCCAAGCCCCTTCTTCGTGGATCGAATGTTGAAAAAATTCCCTATCGGAGACACATCGCCGCCCAAGATATCTTCCTCCTCTCCTTTCTTCAGTCACCTTGTGCGCCACCGCAATCAATACATGCCATAGAGGCGCTGGAGCCGGAAAAGGTCATGCCGCTTTTTCTAAACTCTCTATGCCGGTGGCGTCGCGTGTTGCGACTGAGCAGCTGGACCGAGCGGCGGCGTTAGGGTTGTCATCGGGTGAACTTTCCGGCTGAGAAGAGCGCGGACCAGGTCGGCATGGGCACTGCATCCACTGCCATCTGCTGGTTGTGGTGGTGGAATTAGTCGGCGACGGTAATGGCGAGGATGACCATGGCGCCTCGCCGACGATGACATTGGGCGACAATCAGCGAGGCGTGTGCCTCCGGCCCCTCCCGCTGCGGCTTCAAGGGCGGCAAGTGAAGGGCTTCTATCCGGTAGTGATTCTATGACACCATCGGGGATCGGCTAGAGGGCGGCGTGTGCGGCGGTGGGTTTGTGTTGACTCGGCGGCACCCACAATTAACCTTACTGTGCAAAACTTGGAGGACAGGCACGTCGTTCCGTTGACCAGGTTATCTTGGAGATCGAGCCATGTGAGTACCGGCAGCGCCATCGCTTACTATTGATTGGTGGGCACCCTGGAGTATCGGGAACATGAGCAATATGACCATGCAGGCGCACTATGTTGCCAGAGCACCGCTACCGCATGCACACAGTCGCCCCAGCCTAGCCATCTTGCCATGGCCACGGTTACCCATGAAGTAGTGCCCCTCCTTTGTTAATCTTTTGGCTTGATATATTCTTCGTAATTTGATAAACGAGTGGCCGCCCAGCTGAGCATGGCGTACAGGTCATGTGGCAGGAGCTTCCATGACGTGTGTATGCCTCACGTACTAACAGAATATACCATGAAACGTTGCCATAGTGGTATGCGCTTGTAACACAACACCTGGGTGTCATATGCCAGAGAAAATATATAAGAGTCTTTTTATAAAAATTATAACACCACGTTTCAAGTTTTGGGGTTAGTGAGAGTTGGGGAATTTCTGCAAATCGTGTGTGTGTCCGGTCCAAATTTGTTTGAAAAGGTAAATTTCGGTGAAATTAGACTAATTAGTTCCAGCTATACAAGTTGTGAGACTAGTTTTGCACTTTTTGCAAGATGTGGGACTAATCTGCTCGTACGATATAAGTTGTGGGATCAAAAATGTATATACCTCATATTACTACTACTACAGTACTATAGTTTGGTACTCACGCGTGGTGTCTGTCGGAACATCGGTACCGCTTTTCACCTGGAGTCAACGGGTCATGCACGCTAAACTGTTGTTCAAATTTACTAATCGTCTACGCAGCGTGAGCTACTACTACATCGTTGCGTTTATTCTTCTCGTGCCTAATAAAAGGAAAAAGGTGATTGAAGCCACATAGGAAAAAGACTAGTAGTCCAAAACTTCGGTACACATGCATCAACCAACTTTCAAACACTTGGTAAAATTTAATATCTCTTATTTTGAAAAGGTTACGGAAGAAAGCATAGGCACATATACACGTATTATATGTAAAAAATGGTACTACTTGATACACAATTTATTATCCTTATCACAAAAAGCACATTTTCACCTGGAGTCAACACGGGTCGTCATGCTAAACTGTTCAAATCAAATTTAGTTCCTTGTCCACCCCTTGGTGGTTGCGAGCCGCTTAGGTACATCTACTAATCATCTACTCCCTTCGTTTTAAAATATAAGATGTTTTAGGTTTGTGAAAAAAATGAATCTAAACTTCTTTTAGTGTGTAGATTCATTTCAAAGTTGAGTGAACCTATATACTAAAACAAGTCTAGATTCATCATCTTCACAAACCTAAAACATCTTATATTTTAAAACGGAGGGAGTACGCACCTTCAGCTACATCGTTACGTATTATTCTTCTGTCGCGTGGAAAGAAAAACGTGGAGCAACACATTGGGAAAAGAGGTAGTAGTTTGTTATGAAAACCTACGGAAGTATGTCTCTACCACATAGGCCTAGTTCTTTTAGGGGCTTTTCCGAGAAGCCGTCCTCCCCCAGCTTCCTGGGAAAGTCGGTTTAAAAAATTTGCGAGGCTTCCAATATAATTAAGGCTAAACAAATTTAGAAGCCTCGCAAATTTTTTAAACCAGTTTTCCCAGGAAGCTAGGGGTAGGTAGCTTTTCGGAGAAGCCGCCAAAAGAACTGGACCATAATATGGTTATGATGTTTTCCGTGCCGTTTTGAAATCTAGAAGTACCAGTATCTAGGTTCATGGTAGGTCCATTTTAGTACCTTTTTTTCTTAAGTGGAACACATCCATTTCCTTTGGCACACACATGGGATTCATGCTAGGTTTGTGAAAAAACTAGATGCTTGGCAAGGAAATCTTGCTTCTTCAGGGAGCATGCTGGTACTAGGTACGCTACAGAGATTTTTCTAGGATGGTAAGAAGGCTAAAAAGGTTATAATATGGTTAAGTGCCCTATAGTGCGCATTTTTTAAAAAAAAAAGTGGTCTAGGTATAAATTTTTTGAGAAAACATAATATCCGTCGCCTATGTAAGTGGATGTGGAAACTTGAGACACAAGAAGGCCCATGGTACGACATTATTAAAGAATTAAAGAATACTTGAAAGGTAAACTATTACTCTCTGGCGAAATCTGGGATTAATGATTCTCCTAGCTGGAAAGCTATTATGAGAATTTTATTTTGCTAGGTGTGTAAACATGGATAGTGGTAATATATGTAGATTCTAGAAGGATCCTTTGGTGGTAATGCACCATGGTGCCGAGATCTACTTCTTGATCTTTTTGAGATATGTTAGATTGCATAATAAAAGATGACGTGGAAAAAAATAATCTAGATTTTATGAGGAATCTTGTTGGTGATGTTCTACGATAGTGGAATCATGTTATTGGTGTTGTTAGGGCTATTCCTTTTATCTCATCATGGTGAGAAAATGTGTAATGGTGATATACTCTAGCTCAGTTATGTATGGTGTCTGGAAAAACCTTGTGCTGCTTCTGGGTGTGATCGTCTAGAGTTGCTGTTCAGAGCCGTGGTTTAGCTGTAGTTCCTGTTCGAGTGTTAGGGTGTTGCCGCACGTGTAACAATGCTACTTAGAAACCTTTTTACTCTTTGTTGATGGTGGGAGCATATTTTCGTCCCATAGTGGTTATATACTACTTCATCCGTTTTAAAATATATATCGGAAATTTGTCTAGTATATAGATAAATTTTAAATTTTAAAAATTTGCAACATCTATTTTGGGATGAATGGAGTATTAGATATCGAATGTCGCATGGTGGATTTCATGTTGTCCACTACTAAACTCATTATTTTCGTTAATATACAATGGAAAGAGGGAGCTGCTATTTTCCGCTCGGCGCGTGCGCTACTAATGCACACCTAAAGCCTTCCCTTTATGGACCACCCTGATTCCGGCCCAATAAGAGGTTCTGTTTAAAAAATATATTTTATTATATTTTCTGTTATTATAGTGGAGTAATAAAAGTTTGAACATGAAAAATATTGAAATTTAAAAGTTTTCACATGCAAGAATTGTTCAAATTTACAAATTGATCACATTTAGAAATTGTTCAAAAATATTCAAATATGAAAATTTCAAATGCAAAATTTGTCCAAATATATAAATCATTCAAATTTTAAAAATATTCATATTTGATAATTGTTCAAATAAAGAACACATATTTAAGAAAAAAAGAAATAAAATCAAATCTAGGAAAAACCAAATGAAAAAACCGAACAGAAAAATCACAGGAAAAAACCCGTAAACACACCTATTGAGCGATGAATAGTACTAATTGTCATGGAAAGTGGCGTGAAACCCGATTGGAAAAAAGATGTACTCCATGAGTTTGAAGTGATGGCTTTGAAGGCCTAGTAATCTCCTGAAGGCCCATCGAACTGTCAAGACAAAGAAAGCTTCTGAAGGCCCAGCAGCACGGGCTCCACACAGGCACGCGTCACTCGCTCACACTTCACGTGCGCCGCACCCTTCGGACCCTTCGCCGGCGTCTCCTCCCCTCCCCGCCGCGCCCAAAATCGCAGGAAACCGCAAAACCCCCAAATCCTCCAACCCTACCACGATCCCCACCAACCACCTCCCCGGCGCTATCCAGCACCCGCCGCGCCACCGCCCTCCGGTCTCCGCGCCGGGCTCTACCCCGCTTCGCTCCGACCGCGCCGAGGTGAGCTCTCCGGGAAACCCGCATTGCTCGTACGCGCCTTTCTTGTTCTGCCGAGTAGTTCGTCCTTACGCCGTGCTGTCGCAACCCTAGTTAACCTTCTTCAGCCATGGATTCATCTCGTCCTTAGGTCGGCGTGTGTTCGTCTTTGGAAGGCGCAGTGGCGTGATGGGGCTCGCGAAGCAGGGGCAGCCGAGACAGCCTCCGTTGCCTTCGGCTGCCCACCGGGCCGCGCAGGTCCCATACCCCGCCGCGTCCTACCCTGACAATTGGGCCGCGCAGGCGCCCACCAGCTCCTGCCTGATCGCGCCCACGGGCCAGCAGCCAGAGCAGGTTAGCGTGCCCATCCCCAGCGCACACCACCCCGGAGCGAGGCCTTTGGGCAGGGGGTCGTCGAGGCCACCGCAGCAGGCGCTGAGTGTTCAGACGGAATTTCCAGAGCTGGACATGCCGCAGCCGTCGCCGCCCTTGGTGGGAAAGAAGATGGTGGCGTCGCCCAAGGTCCAGATGCTGAAATCACTGCCGCCACAGTTATCTGCTGGCAAGCGTGTTGCTCTGAAGGAATCGCCACCAATGGTTGTCCATTCGCAGGTGCAGGTGTTTGAGTCAGCGAGATCGAGGATCAGGGACACTCTGGCTGCTGCGTTGAGTATGGATTCTGACCAGCAGATGGGACAGCAATCTGCTGGAAATGAGTCACCTTTGGGATCAGCTGGTGGGAACAGGCAGGCAGACGGTGGTAGAATGCAGGGAATCGCAACTGCCTTCCAGGATGCAGGTAAAGATGGTGACGAAAATGTGACAAAGGTTGCTGCTCGAAGAAGCGAGTATGGTGACATCTTACACAGCAATCTGAGACCAGAGATGACAATAGAAGCCAGGGATGATATGCAGCAACAAACAGAACATGTTCCCTCGGGAAACAAAGTTTGGCTTTGCTGGGATCCTGACATTGTTGTTGGAGCTTCTCAGTCCATGTCACAACCCAATCCAAAAAGGGTCAGGATTTCTGATGTTCATGCTGGGGCTAATGTATCTGAAATCGGTCCAGAGTCTAAAAGAGCAATTAGCACTTGTGAGACAACTGAAGAAAAGAAGGTCAGGATTCAAAAGGCCCAAAGTTTAGCATCCAAGATTGAAGCGGAGCTGTTCAAATTATTTGGAGGAGTTAATAAGAAATACAAGGAGAAAGGTAGATCACTTCTGTTTAATCTGAAAGATAAGAATAATCCTGTGCTGAGAGAGCGAGTCTTGTCTGGGGACATACCACCTAAATGCCTATGTGCAATGACTATTGAAGAACTTGCTTCAAAGGAGCTTTCAGAGTGGCGGATGGCTAAAGCTGAAGAGCTTTCAAACATGGTTGTTCTTCCTGATAGAGAAATGGACTTTACACGCTTGGTGAAGAAAACACACAAAGGAGAATTTCAAATTGAAGTAGAAGAAACTGATCTGGTAGAAGTTGGGCTTGGGGGTGAATCACTTTCTTATGTTCCAACAAAACATATTGCAGTTCTAACCAAATCTGATGATAAAACAAGTATGGACAACGAGGTCAATGAATCGGACAACAGTGTGCAAGATGGAGTTGCCAGGACATGCAGCAGCAACACGCCGAACAATTTAGAATATCCAGCAAACGAGCCAATGATTGACGACTTGAAGGTTACAGAGAATCTTCCACAGATCATGACACTGGATGAATTCATGCAGATCCTTCATTCAGAACCACATTCTGGATATCAGTCCACTGGAGCCCTGCAAAATGATCCCAGTATTGACAAAGTTGACAAGGCTTTGAAGTCAGAAAGTTTTCCAACAGCTAAAGACAAGTCTGCTGCATCAGATTTCCAATTTCATTCTAATTTTCCATCTCCACAAGACAATTGTGAGTCCACATTAGAATCACCCATGAACAAATCAGTTTCAATTTTAGATCCAGTTGAAGAACCAAAGGGAGATGTGTTAGTTAAATCCCCCCCTGAAAAGGTGGTTGCTGAAAAACAAGATACTGTTAATGGCTCGATTCCTGTATCTACTATGCAGTGTAAGATAACTTCTGATGCTGCCTTGACGCCGCATGGCAGTATATGGGAGGGATCAATTCAGCTTAGTTTGTCCACACTCAAAAATATGGTTGCTATCTTCAAAAGGTTTGTTTCATCAGCTCTCTTATAGTAATCATAGTCAATTAACTATTTTTCTGGACATATACGCAATAAACTACAAGAAGTACTTTCTCTGCAATTTCTTTAGTCTGAACAATCAACACACCAGTTCATTACGTAGAACATCACATGTTCTAGCATGCATCTCAATGTTTTGGAGGCATCCTTTATTTCATTATTATGTTGCCTTCTTTTGCAGTGGTGAAAAGCCATCTACAAATGAGTGGTGCCGCTTTCTTGAGATCAAGGGAAGAGTGAGGCTCGGTGATTTTGAAGAATTTCTTGAACAGCTTCCTAAATCCAGGAGCCGTGCTATAATCGTAACTATTATTTCTGTGTGTGGTTTTATATATGCTATTCTCAGTTGGATGACTACGTCGTTTATTAAAATTGGCAATTCAGTACTCTTTCTGTTACTGACATATACACATTCTTGCACTTGTTGCCTTGCAAATAGTTGTCTCTGCCGTTTTGCTAGAATAGTGATTGATTGTAGAACCTAGTGGAAACATGTGCTCTTGAATGAGTTTAATTTTGGTCATCATAGCTGCGTAAACTGAATTGTCTGTATCATGTGAACTTACAGTGTACCTGTTCACAGTCTGGACACTGGAATGCCATAAAATGGAGGACTAGATGCAACCGTTAGTTAGTGCATTTAAGGTCAGCTTGACAGACTGAGAATGGCTGGGTTCTGTGGCCTAGTGGCTGGAGCGAGATTTTTTTTGCCACCCAACTGGTTTCAGTCCTTAGGATTAACACCTCATGCCGTACTTATTTGGACTGCATCTACGTGTTATACAGAACAGTGCATGCCTGGCCTTGTATTCGCGGTGCCTCTAATATTTTCTTAGCATCTGTGGGAGGCCTGCATTCGTGTGTGTCGAGTGTCGTCCACTAGTATATGTTCCCTCTGCTAGACACAGTCATCCTTTATTTAGAGTTAATAGTTCAATACTTCATCGTAAATATTTGGTACATTTACTATAGATTAGTGTTACTTTGAGCCATTTACGTTTTTAGAGGTCACCTGTATTCGGACAACGAAGGTTCAAATCAATTGCTTTTTAAAGCATAACAATTAGATTGCTTTGTGTTTTGACATACTGAATTTGAGCACCTTCGTATACTACTAAATGGACCTAGTGCGCGTTGCTGCGCCGACTTTTGCTACTGTCGTTTAAATACTATCAAATTTCGAGACCAATGATTTTGGCTGATACACCTTCTAACAACTGTTGTTATTCAGCGGTCAGATAAAACGCACTTCATGACTTATGCTAAACTTGTATGGACCAGAGATTGTGATTTATCAATGCAGAGATCAAAAAATAACTCAAGGTATTAGTAGAAACAATAAATAATCTTGAGACAACGTGATTTACAGAATGGCCATGATGAAAAGCACCACTCAATCTTAAGTTTGTTGCAAACTTCAAATAGTTTTACCCAAAAATTTATCCAGTTGTTTCTTCTAGCGAGTCTTCTTAGAAAATACTAATGTTGTTTTAGAATTTTTGAGATAATATTGATTCTCTTCCAAAACATACATGAACTGAAATGCCCGTCGTTATTTGAAAACAGTCTAAATGCAGAACCTTATTATCCAACTACATTACAGCCACACATAAAAAATAGATGAATAGTGCTTATATACCAGATAGCCATATGGCATAAAAGTGAAATCCCAAAGGCTTAGATGGTTGGCAGTAATGGGAAGTCTGACAAATAATATACTTCCAGTTGCAGCTAGTGATGCATAATTTATTTTGCAATATACAGTAAGAAATAATTTGATGGTAGAATCCTTAGGGAGCTTACCGTCCCATTGCGTCATAAGTTATTTTGAATGAAAACATGGATTTGGGGTGGTTGTAAGTGCATTTCATGAGATTGTTTGAAGCAGCATGTCATTATCCTGGATCACCTTCAGGACACAGAATCATAAAAATATGGACCAAGTTTCGGTAGTTTTGGCGCAAATTTTGAACATAATACGGGCTTTCCAAATGTTCATGAGAATGAGAAGATTTCTATGCCGCCTGAATATGAATCTTCACATGAGGTGGAGGAAGCTGTGGAAGAACCTGCTCCTCTAGTCTTGTAGGTTAGCATTTCTTGAAGCTAGCTCTTCTTAAAATCTCCAGGAATAAAATAAAAGCGCAGGAAATTCCATTACTTCTACATGATCAAAGAAAAAGGCACACAAGATTCCATTCACTTTAAGTTCGTCATGGCCAATTTGTCAGCCACTTCACGTGCACATAATACTCATATGTATCATGTTGTCTACACCTAGCAGTTCTGAAAAACTGGAGTCACCCTTATCATCTAACATCAATGTGGTGAAGAAAAAGTCGATTGAACTGAGCTCAATTTAATTACCAGACTCAAGCAAGCAAAGATTCATCATATCATATGAGCAATTAGTGTTGATGCATGATTAGTCCAACTACAGCAATAGACGAAAAAAATGAATATATCTGATTGATACATATGGATTCATGGACGCAGTGGATTGTGCAGTGGTGTCTGCATTCCTCAAGGCACAAAGATGCAGCTCCCATCCTTATATGACAGATCTCCTGATGAGCACCGTCCCTTCTTGGTGATCGTTCTTCCTTGACCCATCACTCTCTGTGATTAATAAAGGTGGAAGCTTTCATGGCAGAAGAGTCGTATGGAAACTCACAAATACCTTAAGACCATGTTGTCAGTTCTCAAATACACGTGTTTCGTCAACAACTTCGTCATCATAACACCTAACGTAATTGATAGGATGAACAAATAAAAAGTGAATCCTGATTATATGCAACCATATGATGAACTAAAAAGATACATTATGATAATTAGCTACCATAGCATGTATATGGAGAGCTCCAAGCTGATCCTTGCGCTCAGAAAATCCCTAAAAGCAAAGTTACAGTAGACAACAATGCATCAGGTGATGCTTGAGTTATACTGTTATCATAACAAAATAGCTGTATAGTTTTACATGTTGTACTTACAATTTGGCAAGATGACTCCTCACTTCAGACTTCGGAGAAGAACTGGAGTGTGGGATTAATTGCATTCAACAGATCTGATTCAGATGCACAGATGTTATCCAGTATTAACAGTCTATGATTATTCTCTGATTGCCATAATTAGATGCATGGAAATTATGTCGGTGGGAACATCTTAGGCAATTCATCGAATACCTTATGATCTTAAGAAAAAACTTCGTAATGCCTATGATCAACATTTATACCAAGATCAAGCAAATATGCATGGATTGATATTTGATACAAAAGGGAGGCACATATGGCTTCCGCAAGCAAAGACTATACCACGCCATAAAACGAACATTCCGAGCAGCCACGTGATCTTGAGAGGAAGAGAGGAGAGGACTCATCCGGTGCTGCAGCAGGAGCAATGATGCCAATTGAGAGGGTGACGTACTATGATGGCTTTCTTCGTGTTGATCCCACGCGGTTGCCACATCATACTTGATCTCTTCATGGTATATGCCTCAGGGCTGCAGCGGAGGTGGAGGTACAGATTGCAGGGTCGATGGGCAGTGGACAGATTGCAGGGTCATGAGGAGTTTTGGCCAGCGTTTGAGGCCTGGGGTTGTCCATGAACACGGATTAGGTGGTGCTGGTGGCGACCGACACCGAGGCGAAGCTCTCTCTCAGCCTCGCGTCGCCTCCCTCTTGGGTTCTGGGCAGAGGCTACGATCGGTTACAACCTTTTTTTCTTAAATCTCTATGTTAGGGTCGGTTACTTGGATCGACCTGGGCTCTAGCGAAGCGTCGGAGGTAGCATGTTCACCCGCTGGGCCTAAGCTACATGTTGACTTGTTATCGGTGCGGACGATGGAGCAAGGATAGCGTCTCAAAATCAGGGAGCTTAGAGCTCTTTAGGGATACTGTTAGGATGCTCTTACAAACAGTATGTGTACTGCAAAGCGATCTGGAACATTCGACAGGAGAAAGGGGGAAACGGAAAGACCTGATATGAATATCTTGTACATGTTTAGCATTACTGTTGAATTGGTGTATGAAGAATCTTGCGTCCTTCTGAATATGGTAGTTAATCACGACAGTTACATCTGTACTCACTAGTCACCACATATTTGAATTTGAATTCTGTTGCATGTGGCGACTGGCAAACTTCACAGGCTTTCTCTGATTGCTCCCAAATCTGGTCAAATTTGTACATTTGTGTTTTCACACATGTAACAGAAAGAGTCATTGGAATTTGCGATCTACTCTCAGTAAACACACTTCAGAACTAAATTGAAAAAAGAATAACATCACACCGATTATACATGCTGTAAGCATGTGCAACTTGTAAGTTACCGAATACCTGAAATGCCACCACAAAATGGACGCTGCTATTTTATCACCACTCTTCGAAACTGTACCCTTTTTGTTAGGGCCGTGGACAGCGGCAAAAGCCCAACTTTGGTTATTATTATGATATGAATTAGTTATAGCTAGTGTGCCAATTTCTTAGAGATAGAGTTTGCAGTTTTTATAAATAGATCCGACCTTACTACCTTAGACTCCGAGATGTAGGGTTTATTGTTCTCTTCCAAGTTACTTTATTATAGCCAGTTTATATAAAGCTAACCTTTCTTTCTTCATAACAAAGCGGTAATAATTGATCTAACTAATCTGTCTCGAAAAAATAACAATCTCTGTAAGTTTGAAACTATTAACTTGCTGCTAGCATTATAACTAAACTTGGTATTTCCATGTCGTATTTCTACATAATATGCAGGTTGTCCTCATTTTCTTCCTTTGTGACAAAAATTCTCTTGTTGTCCCTTCTCTTCGGTGTTGCACGAATCCTTGTTTCGAAATACGGCTTTCACCTATTTCACACCTTCATGGTTTTCTCCTGAAAATATTATTTTCCCATTAAATATCTGCCACTTGTGTTACAGGTAACTGAGTTACGCTGGAAGGAGGGCTCTCTTGAGAGTGGTCGGCATCGTCTCTCACAGGTTCTCACTCTACTCTCCTGAAAATACAGTTCTTCTCAAATATTGTTTTTTCCATCAATTATTTGCCCTTAAGTCAAAGCTTAGGCTGTCTTCAAGCTCCTGATTTCCTAACCACCTATTATTCTCCTACAGACCATTGACTCGTATATTGGAGATGAGAGAGTAGGTCTAGTGAAGCTTGCTGAAGGGGTGGAGTTGTACCTCTGTCCTCAAGGGAAGGCAGCTCAGATACTTGCTGACCACCTGCCAAAGGAGCACTCGGGCAGTGTAACCGTAGCTGGAACATCTATTATCGGACTCGTCGTGTGGCGGAGATCCCCTGTCTCACATAAGGTGCCCAACAGGCAAGATGTCCCCAAAAGTCAGGCCATGGTTTCTAGTTCAGTTCCGCCCAGGATTTGCCAGCCACCATCTCGCTCTTCCAGTGCTTGTCGCTCCCAGCAGGATGTCCCCAAGAGTCAGGCTACGATTTCTAGTCCAGTTCTGCCCAAGATTTCCCAGGCACCATCTTGCTCTTTGAATGCTTCTTGCTCCCACCAGGATGTTGCAACCGCTGACGTTCTTCCGGGCTTTGGTCCTGGTGTTGATAAGGATGATGATGATCTGCCTGAATACGATTTTGTCAGCGACTCAAACTCAGCTGGCAATGTAACACCGCCACAGACCTACGGAAGCCATCAGCTCACTTCTCTCTCAGAAGATCGAATGAGGGAAATGGTTCGCAAGTATGGTGACACATCTGTTGCAGCCCAGCCGTGGAACCTTGACGGTGACGAGTTCAGAAGCTTGGTGCGCAGGTATGGTAACCTACCAGACTGGAATCCAAACTTTCAAAACAATTTCCAGCAGGAGCAGATTCCACAACCACAGTTCCACTATCAGCAGCAGCCACAGTACCATTCCATGCCTCAGTATGACATGGCACGAGAACCCCAGGCATATGCCTGGCAAGAGCATTATTTTGCCATGCCTGTGCATCACCCTCTGACTTACGGGCACCAGATGCAGCCTGCTCATCCATCCTACTACGGTGTACCGGACCACAGTGGCCCATCCTACTTCGATGCGCCTGACGGCCGTCGATTCAATGACCCTTGGAACCAGGGGCTGATGGCATGGAACCCGTGGTAGTTTCATGCAATCTGCAAGCATCCGTCCTCTAAGGGTTTTCTCATCCTGTAGTTTATACAAATACCAGATTGTCTGCATAGAGATATGAGGATTAGTTTGTTGCCGGTTGTATGTTATATCCGCATTGTGCGGCTTAGATATGCTTTTTTGGTTTCCCGGGGGACTGAAATGTATGCAGCTGGAAGAAGTTCAGTGTTGAAATCGCTACCGTATGTCTGCATCGTGCTGACTTTCTGGCTGAAGTGTTCATGTTTACCATGGATTGTTATATTATACTCCTTCCGTTTCAAAATATAAGATGTTTTAGCTTTGTGAAGCAAATGTATCTAGATTTGTTTTAGTGTCTAGATTCACTCCAAACATAAGTGAACCTACATACTAAAACAAGTCTAGATACATTCTTTTCACAAACCTAAAACATCTTATATTTTGAAACGGAGGGAGTATATAATATATATATACATTATCTGGTTCGCACTCACAGGTATGCGTGCACCAATTCTGATTTTTTTGAAATATGGTCACCTAAGCTACACATTACTGAACCTAAAATTACACCCTTCTTAGATGTGCAACTTTCAAAAGCTGTTAATTCAACTTTTAGTTTCTAGAGTTACTTGGCGATTAGGATGGCTTGGATGGTGATCTGGAGGCCTAGATGTGTGATTGTGATATATCAATTTTAGCAAGATTTAACTTCTGAACAAATACCATGTCAAAAAACAAAAACTTCTGAACAAATAACCGCATGTACATTCTTTTTCACACGCTTATATAGGTCTTAGTTCACCGACCTAGAGATCCCTATAAAACGAGTCTCCACGGTCAGGGCAAAAATCTGATTATCTCCTAGCCCTGCCGATCCTACATTAGCGGATCCACTTCGCGATGCCGCCGCCTTGAAGTCGACGGCGTCCGCCGGAACCCATAGTACCCGACGTTTTCAGCCACTTCCAGTTCCCAGACTTGCGGCCGCCGGAGAGGGACTGGGCGGAGCTGCCGCTGGACGCGATCTCGTACATCCTCCACAAGCTCGACCAGGTCGAGCTCCTGACGGGCGGCGTGGCCGCGGTGTGCAGATCCTGGCGCCGCGCCGCGCGCGACGAGCCCGAGCTGTGGCGCCGCATCCGTTTCACGGAGTATCAAAGCAACCTTGCCCGTGCCGCCTTGTCCCTTAGCTCGGGCCAGTGCGAGGAGTTTTGCGGCGAATATGTCGACGACGCCTTCCTCCTCTTCCTCTCCCACCGGTGAGTGAGATCTCCTCATTTATCGCTCTGATTAATTATTTGCAAGCTTTGATGCATTAATCACACACAGATCACAGATGTCCTACTCCCTCGATTCATATTACTTGTTACTAAAATGGACGTATCTAGACATGTTTTAGTGTTAGATACATCTATTTCAACTACAAGTAATATGGATCGAAGGGAGTATTGGTTATTAGAAAGTTAGGTATGGCACGAGGGGATATCTGTAGAAACCATTTTAACGTACTCCCTCCGTTTCAAAATATAAGATGTTTTAGGTTTGTGAAGCAAATGTATCTAGACTTGTTTTAGTGTGTAGATTCATTCCAAACATGAGTGAACCTATATACTAAAATAAGTCTAGATACATCTTCTTTACAAATCTAAAACATCTTATATTTTAAAACGGAGGGAGAGTAGAAACCATGTACTATACATCACGAAAATGTGATGTTAATTTGGAAATCAACATGGCTAGATACATAACAGAACCCTCGCCAATCTAATTAGCAATGTTGTTTCACACATATATCTCTTAGCTAGTACTGTAAATATTGCGCAGCATAAATAGAAAAATAAATATGTAGTACCCTGTTTGAGATGATATATTGGTTTTGCAGAGTACTTAGTTGCTTTGAACAAATCATTTTATTTCATGCATATAGTACCTCACAATATCTTGGTGGTGTAACAAAAGGAGGAAACGCAATTATTAACCCAACTAGTATTTTTCTTGTTGCAAATATCCAACTTTTATAAGTTGTTGAATAGGAATTACATGAATGGCTTAGGTCGATTGGTTTAAGTAAACTTGTACCTTTTACATTGGTACAAAAAAAAGTAGCTTTACGACCTACCACCTGTGTGTTACTAAATAGAAGATGTTTTGGCTCCCAAATTTTGCGCATGTGATACATGTTCCTTGTATTTCTCCAAGTAAAGCTCTTGGCAAGGCAATATCGACTATGTCCGCTTGACCTTTTTTAAGCGGGACAGAATGAAACGACCATAACATCCAATCCTATGTTTGCAGGGCACCCTTGCTGAAATGTCTTCGCCTCCAATTCTGCTATGGAATCACCAGCAAAGGATTTGCCGCGGCCATGGCCAACTTTCCTCTGCTTGAGGAGCTCGAGCTCGATCATGTTGATGGTATAGGTGACACTGGGGTGTTTGAGCATGTCGCAAGATCATGTCCAAGGATGAAGCATATCACATACATAAGATTCTTCCCCAACTTCGAGTTCCGTACTAGTGATCCCGGCAATGACCGGGAAGCCCTGGCGATCGCAAGCATGCCGGAACTGCGAACCCTGCAGCTTTTCCGCGATACGCTCACTAATACAGGGCTGGCATCCGTCATTGACAATTGCCCCCACTTGGAACTCCTTGACTTGAGACACTGCAGAAATATCAGCGTTGATGATGCCCTGCGAGCCAAGTGTGCTAGGATCAAGAAAACCACGCTACTTCCTTACTTCTGGGATCCCCGCCGTGGCAAGAAGTTCGAAAGTCCCAGCGAATTTATTCCTTGCTATATCCCGTCGGTAGGGTCGACCTGGCGGATGGCGCGTGACAAATACATTGGCGGTGATGATGATTCCATGTTGCACAGGCAGTCCCCTGATTCTTTCTGCTCCTACCTTGGTGAGCACGAGCTGCTGGAGACTAGTCTGAAAGAGTATGATAGGATGCTGGAAAAGAGCATGCGGAGATATAAAATATAACTGGAATGGAAAGATGCAAGTTTTGATGGAAGTGCCCAGATGTTGCCCCTGTACTGAATTTCTTGCTACCAGTTCACTGCACCCGGTGTTTTTGCTGCTTTCTGTGGCTGGGCATTCGTCATCCTATGTTTTGCTATGTTCAGAATGCACACAGCTCTCGACATTGCAAGACACCAATAATGAGCAATGAGGTACAGATTGTGGTAGTGATCATTCCGTCTCTAATCTGCCATGTGATTCTTATTGATGCGACCTCAGTGACGACGAGGAGACGAGCGCTGAAGCGTATGAAATAATAGTGGATAAGAGCATGTGGCGATATAAAATGTACTACAGGACTAGTTGGGTTAAAATCATCCAGACCTGGATGTTTTGATGGAAGTGTCTACTGATTTGTTTTTTCCTCATCACTGTTCGTTCCAGCCTTGGTGTGTCTCACGAGTTCTCACGCTGAACATTCATCATTTTTTAGACTGAACCGAACATTCATCTACTTGATTGCTGCATGTGTTCAGAAATCAGAACACGAGTTTTCCGTGTCCTAATTTTGTGCAATTTGTTGCTGCATCTCCAGCAAGCATCCGTTTTTTTTTGTAAGTTGAATACTGAAATTGCTAATGTTTGTTTGCATCGTGCTGACTTTCTGGCCGAATTGTTCATTTTTGTTATCCACGGGCTGAGGCTATCGGCCAATGCTGCACAGAGCCCTTCTGGAGCGAGTCGTTTGTGTGTCCCAGGAGGCGGCTCTCGGAGATGCGGGGCTGAACAGGCATGATCTGGAAATGTCAAACCATCAACGTTCACAAGCGTGCACCTATTCCTTTTCTTCACTGCCACATCTTTTTGCTCACACTCTTTGTGCTTTATGAGAAGAACACGAGAACCACAAAAAAGAAGCCTTCGTTTGCTATCCATTGCAGGAGCCGGTACAAATCAGGCAGCGGTGTTACCATTTATTTCATTAATTAGCACCCGAGACCACCATTTCATTCTCCTTCAAACTTCTTGGTCAAACATCAGCAAGTTTTTCCACTCCACCTCCTCACTGGCAAGGACCGCCCTCCACCTTATCGATATCGAGAGAAAAAAAAGGGAAGGTTACACTTAAATTCAGCACCAGCAGGAGACACAAGGAATGGCAGGAGTAAGCGCTGGAACGGGGGTGATGAGCTCTCTCCTCGGTAAGCTCTCCGCCTTGCTTGGCGACGAGTACAAGCTGCTCAAAGGAGTCCGCAAGGAGGCCGAGTTTCTAAAGCGTGAGCTTGGCACTATGAACGCCTTGCTGATGACGCTGTCAGACGCGGAGAAGCTTGACCCCCTTGCAAAGGACTGGAGGAACAAGGTGAGGGAGCTGAGCTATGACCTCGAGGACTGCATCGACGTCTTCATGTACCGCTTGGGCATAGGGTGTTAAGCGGGGCGGGTTGCGGCACAGCTTTTTAACTAATTCTTCATTAATTTTGCTAGCTTTTGGGACCTTCTTTTGCCTATATTTTCTTTTGCGGGTCGTTATGCGGCTGCCGCTTGCCACCCTACTTGGGCAGTGGTAAAGCGAAAGCCAGGTTCATGCGCAAGACCATGGGTCGGCTTAAGGCTCTATGGGCTCGCCATGAGATTGCCAGCCAGATCCAGGATCTCAAAGCTCCGAAGAGGAGAGCAAGCGGCGCCAGAGGTATAGGTTGGACAGTATAATCTCCAGAACAGGGACGACCGTGAATATTGACCCTTGCCTCTCTCTCTTGAAATAGACTTTCGTCCCGCTTTATAAATAAAGCACATAAGTGAGACCACTGCTGGTCCAGACAGCACATCGCCCAAAACCAGAGACAACACGATACACAATGCTGGGGCAGCAGCACACACACGCCCGAACGAAAAACAAAGAAAAACACAAAGGAGATGAAACGGAGACGGATCAACTAGACGAGGAAGACCACAACCGCTACGCCCACCAAAGAATGTCCACCACGCTCCTAGCCCCGACTCGTCAAGTGCCAAGCAGCACCCTCAAGAGAGAAAGCGACAGCTGCTGCCCGGACCAGAGACTGGTCCTAGGATTTCCCCCGACACGCAGAGGGGAATGGAAGAAGGGAAGCCACGACGCCCTTCAGGAAGGAAGATGCCACCCGCAGGCGGCACGGCGTCGGTGTCAGTCAAGCTGACAAGGATTTCTCCCGAGGGCCCTATCCCCAACCCCTGGACAAGCCGTTGCACAGGAGACCCGCGAGAGCGAAGCCTCGCCACCACCCAAACTTGCCGCCCACGAACATGCGTCACTCCGGTTCCGACTTTGTCATCATCGCCTCACCAAGCAAGCCGTCGCGAGGGCTGCAACATCGTGACCCAGGTAGAATTAAAACAGGGCCCACAGTACCACGGCCGCGCGGGAGGGAACTTCCTCCACCGCCGACGGCGGTAGTCGACCGGACGCGGCCGCAGACAAACCAGTCCACCATGGGTCCGGCCGGGCCCAGCAGGCCCGTAAAGTCTCCGCCGAGGCAAACCAGTCCCATGGCGGTCCAGCTAGGCCTTGACGGGCCCATAAAGTCCGCCGCCGTGCTGCAACAGGCCGGCCGCGGGTGCCACGGGTCCCATCCACCCTAACCCGCCATGATCTGCCGCCCAGCCGAATCGGAGCCAGCCAGCCCGCCAAACCCAGATCTAGGCCCGATCTGGGCCGCCAAGGCCCTGCCCGCCCCGAGCTCAGCTGCCGCGGGTGCGCCGCGCTGCCCCGCCGCCCACGTCCGCGCCGCCGCGCCGCCTCGCTCCCTGCCAGCGCAGGCCCTCCGCCGCCCCAGCAGCCCCGCCGCCGGAGCCACCCTGCGGCCACCCGCAGACGCCCCGACCACCCCGCCCCTCAGGGGCGCAGCAGTTACCGTCGTCGAGAGCGCACCGCACGCACAGGAGCCGCCACACCGCCGCCGAGCAGCCGCGCCGCCGCGCCCTCCAGCCAGCGCCGCGCCCCCATCCGTCGAGGCCACCCGCGTCGCCGCCGCCGAACGAGGGAGAGAGAGGAGGCCCCCCCGCCGCCTACGCCCCCGGGGCTTTGCCCGGCGACGCCCACCGGCGGTGGCGAGGGGAGGGGAAGAAGGGTGGAGGGGCGGCGGCGCAAGCTAGGGTTCGCCCGCGTCCGCCCGCGGGAGCGGACCAAGCGAGCGAGGCGGTTTCGGACGTCAATAATAGCCGACCATTGACCCTCGCCTTCCTGTGCTCTTTGCGGAGGCCAAGGGTTTAGTGGCCATTGATGGCCCGAGGGATAAAATCATCAGATTGTTGATGGACGGAAAGGAAGAGCTCAAAGTCGTGTCCGTTGTTGCATGTGGAGGATTGGGGAAAACTACTCTTGCCATGAAAGTGTATCACCAGATTGGAGGAAATTTTCAGTGTCAAGCTGCGGTGTCAGTGACACGCACACTCGATCTGAAGAAACTGTTGAAAGACATGCTCTATCAAATCGATCAATATGAGTATAGCCAGTCGGAGATGTGGGATGAAGAACAACTAGTACGTAGACTCAGACATATCTTGGAAGGAAGGAGGTATGTTGGTTTGATTACTTTTTTGTAGATACTATTCCCGTTTTAGTTGGAGTCCTACATCGCCTGTGTCATCATACTAATATACTGTGTGATCTTAAGCTACTCCCACTAGAGGAAAAAATGCCATCCGTTCGCGACCCCTCGGAGCATTAGTCCTGGTTGCGCCACCAACCGGGACTAATGCTGGCACGCGTCCCGGTTGGAGCGGGCACGGGGCCAGGGGGCATGGGTCCCGGTTGGTAAGGGGGCATGCGTCCCGGTTGGAGCCACCAACCGGGACTAAAGGTTTGGCCACAACCACGTGGCGTGGCACGCACCTTTAGTCCCGGTTGCTGGCTTCAACCGGGACTAAAGACCCCTTGCCCTCTATAAATGCAACGCCCCAGCCCCCTCTGCCTCCACTCTGTTTTTTCGAATGGTGTAAGGTGTGAGGGTGTGTGCTAGTTTTTTCTCATGCATGCATTGAAGGTGTTTGTTGAAATGTTTGAGTGAAAAATCCCGTTGAATTTCTCATAGAACAAAAATATAGAAGGTGTCCGAGACGCACTTGAGCTTTCTCCTCTTTATTTCCCTCGATCGAGGTTAGCAATCTTATCTTTTCTAGGTCATTGATACAATTCATGTGTCGGTGTGAATTGGTTATTTCACTATTTATGATGTCCTGTTTTTTGATAAACTTACTTATATGATGCAGATGAACGGTCGGGAATGGATGTACGGTGACCGGCGGGTAGCCGGGTATATCAAAGGCGTGGATAAATTTATCGATGTGGCTACGGCAAACAAAGAGAATGGATTTATACGTTGTCCATGTGTTCAATGTCGGAACAACAAGGAGTACTCTTTCTCGAAAATCATTCGCGGCCACCTGATTATGAAAGGTTTCATGCCCAACTATAATTGCTGGATCAAGCACGGGGAAAGAGGGGTTATGATGGAAGATGGTGAAGAAAAAGATGATGATAACAACTATCATCATATGTTTCCTGAATACAGTGATACTGCAATGGAAGACAATGGAGAGGAAAAAGGTGAAGAACGGGCATCAAATGAGCCGGCTGATGAACTTGGTAGGGTCATTTCTGATGCAAAGCGAGACTGTGAAACAGAAAATGAGAAGTTGAAGTTAGAGGTCATGTTAGAAGATCACAAGAAATTGTTGTACCCAAATTGTGAAGATGGCAGCACAAAGCTCGGTACCACACTGGAATTGTTGCGATGGAAGGCAGAGTGTGGTCTAACTGACTCCTCATTTGAAAAGATGCTGAAAATAATGAAGCCGAAGTTTCCAAAACATAACGAACTTCCCGAGAGTACCTACGAAGCAAAGAAGACTCTCTGTCCTCTGGGATTAGATGTGCAAAAGATACATGCATGCATTAATGACTGCATCCTCTACCGCGGTAAGGAGTATGAGAATTTAGATAAATGCCCGGTATGCAACGCGTTGCGGTATAAGATCAGACGAGATGACCCTGGTGATGTTGAGGGAGAGCCCCTCCGGAAGAGGGTTCCTGCTAAGGTTATGTGGTATGCTCCTATAATACCAAGGTTGAAACGCATGTTCAGAAACAAAGAGCATGCCAGGTTGTTGCGATGGCACAAAGAAGACCGTAAGAAAGACGGGGAGTTGAGACACCCTGCTGATGGGTCACAGTGGAGAAAAATCGAGAGAGACTTCCCAGACTTTGCAGGTGACGCAATGAACTTATGGTTTGGTCTAAGTACGGATGGCATGAATCCTTTTGGGGAGCAGAGCTGCAGTCACAGCACCTGGCCCGTGACTCTATGTATCTACAACCTGCCTCCTTGGTTATGCATGAAGCGTAAGTTCATTATGATGCCAGTGCTCATCCAAGGCCCGAAGCAACCGGGCAACGACATTGATGTGTACCTTAGGCCATTAGTTGAAGAACTCTTACAGTTGTGGGGAAAACCAGGTGTACGTGCGTGGGATGAGAACAAACAGGAGCCATTTAATCTATGAGGGTTGTTATTCGTAACCATCAATGATTGTCCTGCTCTTAGTAACCTTTCAGGACAGACAAACAAAGGATATAAGGCATGCACCCACTGTTTAGATAAGACCGAAGGTACATATTTGCATAAATGCAAGAAGGTTGTGTACCTAGCGAATCGACGATTTCTTCCGACCAATCATCCCGTAAGAAAGAAAGGCAAGCATTTCAAAGGTGAGGCAGATCACCGGAAGAAGCCTGAACTCCCTGCTGGTGATGATGTATTTGGTATGGTCAAGGACATAGAAGTAATCTTTGGAAAGGGTCCCGGCGGTCAATCAGTTCCGAACGACGTCGCTACAGGACACGCACCCATGTGGAAGAAGAAATCTATATTTTGGGAGCTGCCATATTGGAAAGTCCTGCGTGTCCGCTCTTCAATCAACGTGATGCACGTGACGAAGAATCTCTGCGTGAACCTGCTAGGATTCCTAGGCGTGTATGGGAAGAAAAAAGATACACCTGAAGCACGGGAGGACCAACAAATTATGAAAGACCCAAAGAACATGCATACAGATAACAAGACGGATAAAGGGCGTCACTTAAGTCGTGCCAGCTATGCTCTTACCAAAGCAGAGAATGAAATCTTTTTTGAAGTCCTTTACAGTATCAAGGTGCCGTCGGGCTTCTCATCTAATATAAAGGGGATAATAAATATGGCAGAGAAAAAGTTCCAAAACCTAAAGTCTCATGACTGTCACGTGATTATGACGCAGTTGCTTCCGATTGCATTGAGGGGGCTTCTACCGGAAAATGTTCGAGTACCCATTGTGAAGCTGTGTGCATTCCTCAATGCAATATCTCAGAAGGTAATCAATCCAGATATTCTGCCAAGGTTACAGAAGGATGTGGTACAATGTCTTGTTAGTTTTGAATTGGTGTTCCCACCATCCTTCTTCAATATTATGACGCATCTCCTTGTTCATCTAGTGGAAGAGATTGCCATTCTCGGTCCGGTATTTCTGCACAATATGTTCCCCTTTGAGAGATTCATGGGAGTCTTAAAGAAATATGTTCATAACCGTGCTAGACCAGAAGGAAGCATCTCCAAGGGATATGGAACAGAGGAGGTCATTGAGTTTTGTGTTGACTTTATTCCTGACCTTAAGCCGATTGGTGTTTCTGACTCGCGGCATGAGGGAAGACTAAGTGGAAAAGGCACGCTGGGAAAGAAAGCAATGATATGTAGGGACGGGGATTCTTTCACTAAAGCACACTACACAGTTCTACATAATTCCACCTTGGCAGCTCCGTATATCGAGGAACACAAGAATATTGTACGCTCCAAAAACCCGGGGAAGCCTGAATCATGGATTACAGATGAACACATGAAGTCTTTCGGTGGTTGGATGCGGACACATCTCTTGAATGACACCACTGTTGGAGATCAGCTATACTTGTTGGCCGCGTCACCATCTTCTACTGTATTGAATTTCCAAGGGTACGAAATAAATGGGAATACATTCTACACGATCGCCCAAGATAAAAAGAGCACCAACCAAAATAGTGGTGTCCGCTTTGATGCAATAGACGAGAATGGACAAAAGGACACATATTATGGTTACATAGAGAAGATATGGGAACTAGACTATGGAGTCTCTTTTAAGGTCCCTTTGTTTCGCTGCAAATGGGTCAACCTGAATGGGGAAGGGGTAAAGATAGACCAGTTGTACGGAATGACAACAGTGGATCTCAACAATCTTGGTTATAGAGATGAACCATTCGTCCTAGCCAATGATGTGTCTCAGGTTTTCTATGTGAAGGACATGTCCTCCAGACCGAAAAAAAGAAAAAATATGCAAACGAATACATCATATGATGAGCCAAAGCGTCACATAGTTCTTTCAGGGAAAAGAAACATCGTGGGAATCGAGGACAAGACAGACATGTCAGAAGATTATAATAAGTTTGATGAAATTCCGCCCTTCACAGTGAAAACTGACCCAAGCATTCCGTTAAGTAAAGAAGATGCTCCATGGTTACGTCTGAAGCGGTCATAAGGAATGACATATGCCAAGAAGTTCATGCTCATATTATGTAACTCTAGTTCATGTCTTTCGCGGTTTGTGGCTTGACCGAAGGATATCTTTCGCGGTTTGTGGCCTTTAGTCCCGGTTTTGTAGTCTCAGTTTTTAATATTAATAAATGTCTTGAGTGTTAGTCCCATTTTGTGGCTGGACCGGGAGTGCCTCTATGACCAGTTTCTTGGAGATGCCGGAGGACTGGGCTCCGTCGGCATCTCCCTGAAACTGGTCGTAGTGGTGTCCCTGCTCTCGAAAACCATCTTGCAGCTTGTAACTTCACTAACTAGATCAATACGCCTCGGAGCTAACTAATTTCACATATTAGGGAGTGCCTCTATGACCAGTTTCTCGGAGATGCCGGAGGACTGGGCTCCGTCGGCATCTCCCTGAAATTGGCCGCAGTGGTGTCCCTGCTCTCGAAAACCATCTTGCAGCTTGTAACTTCACTAACTAGATCAATACGCCTCGGAGCTAACTAATTTCACATATTAGGGAGTGCCTCTATGACCAGTTTCTCGGAGATGCCGGAGGACTGGGCTCCGTCGGCATCTCCCTGAAACTGGCCATAGTTAGAAATTCAGATAATTCAAAACGGGCATAATAAATTCAAAAAAAATCCGAACAATGAAAATCCTTCGCGTGGTGTCATATTATGTTACATAATTGAAAGGAAAAATACCAGACTTGGTATATTGATCATGTTTCGAAAAAACCTTCACAAAATGACCTATCATGTTCGAGGTTTCATGGCTTTCGGTCCAAATGACCGATGTTATGTGCTGAATCACGGCATAGTTTGTGATGTTGTGCCCATATTATGCATGTGTGTGGACATTGGTATGGAGAACAATGTTGCAGGAGGAAGTTTTCCTTTTTGTCGCACGGAAAAGCCCTTTTCCATTTTCCGAGCGCAAAAAACGGGTCGTTTTGTGAAGTAACCACCAAAATGCCGTTTCAGAATGCTACCGTCCTATTTTCCTAAAATACTAGACCACCTTACATGGACTATATCCCAACCGGTACATCTCAAACCTTTTCGTCCATCCCGGGTAAAAAGGACAAATGTCTGCCGAATCGGCAGGAAGTGGGTCCGGTTTGTACTACAGGTACATGACCTACCGCCCGTGATTTTTTGAAAAAATCATTTTTAGACTCGCAATATGTGGTTTCTTCAGAGATCCAATGCAATTTCTAACAATGCTCGTCCCCTATCTTGATGCACACCGGTTCGACCATAGTTAGAAATTCAGATAATTCAAAACGGGCATAATAAATTCAAAAAAAATCCGAACAATGAAAATCCTTCGCGTGGTGTCATATTATGTTACATAGTTGAAAGGAAAAATACGAGACTTGGTATATTGATCATGTTTCGAAAAAACCTTCACAAAATGACCTATCATGTTCGAGGTTTCATGGCTTTCGGTCCAAATGACCGATGTTATGTGCTGAATCACGGCATAGTTTGTGATGTTGTGCCCATATTATGCATGTGTGTGGACATTGGTATGGAGAACAATGTTGCAGGAGGAAGTTTTCCTTTTTGTCACACGGAAAAGCCCTTTTCCATTTTCCGAGCGCAAAAAACGGGTCGTTTTGTGAAGTAACCACCAAAATGCCGTTTCAGAATGCTACCGTCCTATTTTCCTAAAATACTAGACCACCTTACATGGACTATATCCCAACCGGTACATCTCAAACCTTTTCGTCCATCCCGGGTAAAAAGGACAAATGTCTGCCGAATCGGCAGGAAGTGGGTCCGGTTTGTACTACAGGTACATGACCTACCGCCCGTGATTTTTTGAAAAAATCATTTTTAGACTCGCAATATGTGGTTTCTTCAGAGATCCAATGCAATTTCTAACAATGCTCGTCCCCTATCTTGATGCACACCGGTTCGACCATAGTTAGAAATTCAGATAATTCAAAACGGGCATAATAAATTCAAAAAAAATCCGAACAATGAAAATCCTTCGCGTGGTGTCATATTATGTTACATAGTTGAAAGGAAAAATACGAGACTTGGTATATTGATCATGTTTCGAAAAAACCTTCACAAAATGACCTATCATGTTCGAGGTTTCATGGCTTTCGGTCCAAATGACCGATGTTATGTGCTGAATCACGGCATAGTTTGTGATGTTGTGCCCATATTATGCATGTGTGTGTACATTGGTATGGAGAACAATGTTGCAGGAGGAAGTTTTCCTTTTTGTCGCACGGAAAAGCCCTTTTCCATTTTCCGAGCGCAAAAAACGGGTCGTTTTGTTAAGTAACCACCAAAATGCCGTTTCAGAATGCTACCGTACTATTTTCCTAAAATACTAGACCACCTTACATGGACTATATCCCAACCGGTACATCTCAAACCTTTTCGTCCATCCCGGGTAAAAAGGACAAATGTCTGCCGAATCGGTAGGAACTGGGTCCGGTTTGTACTACAGGTACATGATCTACCGCCCGTGATTTTTTGAAAAAATCATTTTTAGACTCGCAATATGTGGTTTCTTCAGAGATCCAATGCAAGTTCTAACAATGCCCGTCCCCTATCTTCATGCACACCGGTTCGACCATAGTTAGAAATTCAGATAATTCAAAACGGGCATAATAAATTCAAAAAAAATCCGAACAATGAAAATCCTTCGCGTGGTGTCATATTATGTTACATAGTTGAAAGGAAAAATACCAGACTTGGTATATTGATCATGTTTCGAAAAAACCTTCACAAAATGACCTATCATGTTCGAGGTTTCATGGCTTTCGGTCCAAATGACCGATGTTATGTGCTGAATCACGGCATAGTTTGTGATGTTGTGCCCATATTATGCATGTGTGTGGACATTGGTATGGAGAACAATGTTGCAGGAGGAAGTTTTCCTTTTTGTCGCACGGAAAAGCCCTTTTCCATTTTCCGAGCGCAAAAAACGGGTCGTTTTGTGAAGTAACCACCAAAATACCGTTTCAGAATGCTACCGTCCTATTTTCCTAAAATACTAGACCACCTTATATGGACTATATCCCAACCGTTACATCTCAAACCTTTTCGTCCATCCGGGTAAAAAGGACAAATGTCTGCCGAATCGGTAGGAAGTGGGTCCGGTTTGTACTACAGGTACATGATCTATCGCCCGTGATTTTTCTAAATTCCAAATTGATATTAAAAAAATATAAGTTAATTCATTTTTAATTGTAAATGGTTCATATTTTAAATGGTTACATTAATTATTTTTTAAAACAGAAAATGTTTTTGAATTATTTATTTAAATCCAAACACTTTTTATGTTTAAATTTTTCTAAATTCCAAATTAATATTCAAAAATATAAGTTAATTCATTTTAAAAGGTTACATTAATTATTTTTTAAATATAGAATATGTTTTTGAATTATTTATTCAAATCCATACACTTCTTATGTTTAAAGTTTTTCTAAATTCCAAATTGATATTAAAAAAAATAAGTTAATTCATTTTTAATTGTAAATGGTTCATATTTTAAATGGTTACATTAATTATTTTTTAAAACAGAAAATGTTTTTGAATTATTTATTTAAATCCAAACACTTTTTATGTTTAAAATTTTTCTAAATTCCAAATTAATATTCAAAAATATAAGTTAATTCATTTTAAAAGGTTACATTAATTATTTTTTAAATATAGAATATGTTTTTGAATTATTTATTCAAATCCATACACTTCTTATGTTTAAAGTTTTTCTAAATTCCAAATTGATATTAAAAAAATATAAGTTAATTCATTTTTAATTGTAAATGGTTCATATTTTAAATGGTTACATTAATCATTTTCTAAAACAGAAAATGGTTTTGAATTATTTATTCAAATCCAAACACTTTTTATGTTTAAAGTTTTTCTAATTTCCAAATTAATTATCATTTAAAAAACAATACAAATTTAAACCCCAAAATAAAAAATAAGGCGGGAACAGAGAGAAAATACCTGAAATTTTTTGAAAACAGGGGAATATGTCCCGGTTGGAGCCACCAACCGGGACTAAAGAGCCCCTGCGCGCCAACCCTTGGTCTGCTGAAAATATTGGAGTATAGGTCCCGGTTGGTGGCTCCAACCGGGACGTACGACCCTTTAGTCCCGGTTGGAGCCACCAACCGGGACAAAAGGCCCTTCGTTTATAACTGGCTCGCCTCCTCTTCTTCTTCCCCATCTCACTTCTCTGCTTCATCGACGCGCGCACAGGAGACGCCGCCCCACGACGCCGGCAGGCTGCCCGAGCTCCGCCGCCTTGCTGACCCTGCCACGAGCTCCGCCTCGTTTCCCTCTATCTCCCCGCAAAAGGAATCGAAGAGGGGCATCGGCAACCGTCGCCATCGACGCCATCCTTCCGCCGGTGAGACCTATCCTTCCTCCGCCCTACTTTGGCCACCAAGGTCTCATACAGGACCTAGCGCACCCCATTGATGCCCTGTGTTGCTTGCTCGAGCCCCAGATACTCGACATCGTCTTCGTCTGCAAGCGCCGCCCGCAAGCGCAACTCCGGCGAGGAATCTAGGACGAACAGGAGCACCCCTTCCTCAACCGCGACCACCACTGAGCCCACCTCGACCACCGCAACCACTCGTAATAGTCCATGTTCCCCTTACCCCTCTGGAATCGCCGGAGCACCACCCTCCCGACGCGTCGCCGCCGCGCGTAGTGAGCAGCACTGCCGCCCGTCGTGGTGACGTGGTGCCCGCGTGGCCCCGGTCCCACCTGCCAGCCTCAGAGGCTAGGTGCCTCTGTGGTGCAGGTTAGAAGTGGCCTGGTCCAGGTCCACCCGTCAAGCCCTGGTCTAGGTCCCACCTGCCTGTGTGGAGGCTGAGGTGGCCACGGGCCCCTCTGTCAGCCACTGTGGCTAGCAGTGGGCTCGGTGTAAAAATGTTTTCTGTTTTGTTTAAATTTAGAAATGGTTTAATTAAATCCAGAAATTGATATAATATTGTAAATTCAATAATTAATTATTTATAACTTAGAAAAATACAAATAATATATCAAAATGTTCAGAAAAATGAGATCTAACTATTTAACCTATAATCATGCATTGTTCAACAACTTTCAAGACAAGTTTAATTAGAAAACAAAATCAACCCCTCTCATATACTCCGGAGTTTCACCGAGTTAGGGTTTTCACCCCTCGGAACCCCGTTTAAATTGCCGAGCATGTCTTTGGGTTACTTTTTAATACAAATTAACTTGTTATATCATCATCCTTGTTTGATCATTGCATCGATGCCATGTGTTGATTGTTCCCCTCTCTTTCTGGCACCCCGGTGTAAAAACTATTTGCCTTTTTTTTAATTCCAGAAAATGATTTAAACTTGTAAATTCAATAACTTATTGTTTATAAGTCAGAAAAATATGAATAATATATCAAAATGTTCAGAAAAATGAAACCTAGCTATCTAAGCTATAATCATGCATTGTTCAACAACTTAAATTACAAGTTTAATTAGAAGAACAAATCCACCCCTCTCATGTGTTCCGGAGTTTCTCCGAGTGAGGGTTTTCACCCCTCGGAACCCCGATTAAATCGTCGAGCATTTCTTAGGGTTACATTCCATTGCAAATTAACTTGTCATATCATCATACTTGCTTGAGCATTGCATCGATGCCATGGGTTCGACGATGTGCCTATCTACTACACGGTTTCCCTTTCTCTTCATTTTTATTATTGTGTATGTATATATTAGGGTTTCTCTGAATTAGGGTTTATATCTCTCAACACCGTACTTAACTTTCTCCTTTAGCCGCTTTGACTTATTCGTTTTTCCACCTATACAGAAAATATGGACCCACACGTCAGAGACGAAGAAAAGGAAGAGTTGATCCAAGGTGTGATCCGTGGGGAAGATAATTTAGACGTATCAACGTTTCTGAACAACTCCGGTGAGGGTGATCCTCTTTTTACCGGAGTAGACAACTTGTTTGAGGTTGAAGGTGTTGCCTTCCGCGAGGGAGAAGGCGATGCCTTGTGTAATCGAGAAGACGACCGCTCCGGCAAGGTGCATGTAATATAAATCAATTCATTAATTAATCATCTGCTATCTATATAGAAATAGTAACGACGATCTTTCTTCTTTTAGCCCTCCGGATCGAAGGAATCTACTGAAAAGAGCAGACGAGGCCCAACCAAAAAGTTGCAAGACCATGAGAGGTTCAGGATCGAAGATGTCGCTGTAGACGGCAGACCGACAGCTCCCGAAGTTGTCGCAACCAAATTTGTGGCACAATGCGGAGTAATCGTTAGGGACTTAATCCCGATCACCATTAGAAATTGGAATAGGCCTGCTAATGCGGATGAAGAGGGAACATGTTTATTTGTCCCTAACCACGCCAAAGATTTACTGTGGAAGAGGCTCATGGTTAATTTCAAACTACCGAAGATAGAGCTGGATCCAAATGCGGAGGATCCAGTTGAGGACGCCTTACAACATGGGAGAGCCATGGAGGCTAAGGTCAGGGAGTGGGCTTTGAAGAAGATGGCCCAGTGTTTCACGAACTGGAAGAAAAGATTGCACCTTGACTATGTCGTGAAAAAGAAGACTCCCGATTTCAAGAATATTCAGTTTGAGAAGATAAAACCATTCTGGGATGAGTTTGTGGAATACAAGAAATCAGAAAAAGCTAAGAAAATGTCTGAAACGAATAAGCTGAATGCTGCTAAGAAGAAGTATCACCATACTATGGGGCAAGGTGGCTACAAGGTTGGCATTCCTAAGTGGGAGAAACTTGAGCAGGAACTGCGTGGTAAAAATATCACCCCAGAGACAGACGATTGGGTAGAACGTGCAAGGAATTGGTTTTACGGGCATGGGGGCATGTTGGACTCGGAAGGGAGGTGTATATATAACATACGACATAAAGAAGACCCCTTGTCAATCGAGAGGATGAGAAAAGCAGTAAAGGGTGTTAAAGATGGGGACTTCATTCCCGATAGAGAGAATGATGAGCTCACACTCGCCCTTGGAAATAAGGAACATGATGGACGAACACGAGGCACAATAGGCTCCCAATCATGGAGGACTGGGTTTCCCGAAGAGAGGAAGAAATATCCTGATAGAAGCCGTCAGAGGAGTAAGGACAGGGCGGCAGTTGAAGCAGAAAGTCAGAAAGAGCGAATGCGTTTAATTGAAGAACGATTAAAGCAACAACAAGATGAAATTAACACACTTAAAGAGCAAAGTACTACCGGCGCCCCATCTCAGCAGCACACTGCATTCGATGCTACCGGCCTATCGAATAATCGAAAAAGCAGTGTGGCTTCCACCGAGGTCCCGGGTGATGACAATGGCGATGACGATGATGCACCGACGATGGCTCCTGTTGGCTACCCAGTGGATGATATCACAGAGATGACACACTGCGAGCTACATGTCAAAGTTGTGAACATATCAATGAAGGTGGCGGTCGGCTATGCCTTACCAATTGGACCCACACCAACTTACCACTGTCGTCCGGTTCCAGAGGGCTACGCTGTTGTCGGCGTGGATGAAATCATGCCCACCTTTGAGGTTTTGGATCTTCACTACCCTGCTGGTGAAGGGGATGTGACTGTGCTGGGTGACGCAAAAAACGTCACCATTCTATGGCCGAAGGATTGTATCGTGCTTCGAAATCACACGCCAAGGCCATCTTCGCCGCCGCCTCACCCGTCTCCAGCGAGGTCGTCGCCGCCGCGGCAGCCGTCTTCGTCGCCTCACCAATCTCTGGTGCAGCCATCGCCGCGGGAGCCATCGCCGGCGCCTCAGGATAAAAAGCGTAAGCGTACCGCTACTGTGCGTCGTAAGCGATCGCCGAAACGTAAACAAGAGCCTCTTCCAAAAGTACCAACGGTTCCTCCCAAGAGAGCTTATGACTGTACTGAAGATTAGACTGCGGCGATCGTTGATGCGGAAACGACAGCGTTTTTCGCTAAGCTGAGGCGGCCGAAAGAGCCAGAGTTCCCCAGCACCAAAGAAGAAAAAGCCAAAGTGTTGAAAATGCTAAAGACTCTTCATCAACCCGAGCCAAAGCTGTCATCAGACTATGAGCGTTCTATTCTCAAGTCACATGCAGCACAAAAAGCCTCGAAGAGCAGTACTGATGCAAGCGGGAAATCTGTTGCCCAGCTCGGAGAACAAGCAAAACAGACTTGCGCCCCTCTCAAGGTGATTTCTCAAACCAATGTGGGGTCGAGCAAATATGGGGCCGAAGAGCAGTATGATCCAGAGGTAGTTGCACAATACGGAGAAGCTGCCGCTGCTCAAGGTATGAGTATTGCCCAGTACTTATCCCAGTTAGAGTTCTTCCCCGTGAGTGAAGTAGCATACCAATACCAGTACGGAAAACCTCTCGTCAAACCCGAGGAGGTAAACAATCTTCCAACAAAAATGCGAAGATTGCATAACTGGTACATGCATGCCACAAGGGCCGGGGCTAACTGGATAGTGCTGAGGGTTACAAAAAAGCATCATGGGAAAGATAAGGATGACATGATATCCATTGAATTTGATGAACTATTTCAATTATTCAATCAAGACGCCTTGGACAAATCGATCATGAGTGCCTATTGTCTGTAAGTACTAATTCTGTAATTAATTTAGTCTCCATCTATAATATTTTGTTTATTGCATGTATATAATCATACTTTAATATGCAGAATGAAGATTCTCGAATGCAGCAGAGGACAAATCTATGACATTGGCTTCATTGACCCATATTGGGTTCATGAAGCTAATCTCAAAATAAGCCCCCAGGATACAGAGGATAATATAGTACACGTGTTAAGGTTTCAAGAAACCAAAAGGGAAATACTATTTCCTTACAACTTCCAGTGAGTGTTATTGTCTTGTATACACTTTCTATTTCGCTTACTCGATGTTAAGTATATAATTGATTAGTTCTGCATTCGCAGGTACCACTATATTCTGTTAATCATTCAACTTGACAAAGGGCGTGTACTAGTCATGGACTCGAAACATAAACCCCTTGAGACGTGGAAGGACATGCAGATACTTCTCCAGCGGTAATTCTAATCATTACGACACTATATCGGCAACGTTCGTGAATTTTATGATATCAAGTACTTAATAACTTATTTTATTCGTTTTCTACGCCGGGCAGCGCTTGGAAACGGTTCACCAAGAAGGCTAGGGGTGTTTGGAAAGAGGAGCTTACATTTCAACCACTAGATGTAAGCACCACTAGCTATATCCGCGTATCTCTTTGATTCTAGTTTTAATACAGTTATTATCATGCTTGATTATTATTTTGATTGAACTCTGTTGTCGTAAAGTGCCTGACGCAGGGACCAGGTAACAATCTATGTGGATACTATGTATGCGAGTTCATCCGGCAGACGTGCGATGAGAAGGGTAGAAATTTAGAGCAACTCCACGTACGTAAACAATTTCTATAGTTTTTAATTACAATCAAATTGTGTTTAGTTTCATATTCATATAGGCTGACTCCTTTTTTAAATCAGATCGAACGTCTACGGGACGGTCTTCTGCCAAAGGATCGCATACGAGCAATACAGGAGGAATTGGCGGGATTCTTGGATGCAGAAGTCCTAAACACACAAGGGGAATACTACTCGGCTGTGTATAGACAATAGGAATTGTAAAAATAGCAACTTTCAAGAAATTGGCCGGTAGCATCGAATAGCAACTTTTGTATGTAGTGCATGAACTCGATCCGTGTATTGAATGTAAAATGTTGTCATGATGATCTTGTGTAATATAAGGTTCCTTCATTGATAAGTGCAAAACACTAAATAAACAATAAAACAACCTAAATGAATTCTCTGCCGCGGCACAAAAAGTGGCGAAAATGCTGCCGCGGCAACAAAATGTGCCAAAATGAATTCTCTGCCGCGGCAGAGAAATGGGCCAAATCTCTGCCGCGGCAGCAGGTTATTAGTCCCGGTTCGTATTTGTCCCGGTTGGTGGGGCAACCGGGACTAATGGTTAGAGCTTTAGTCCCGATTGCCCCGTCCCGGTTGGGCAACCGGGACTAATGGCCCTTACCAACCGGGACGCATGGGCCATTTTCTACCAGTGTCCCTTCGACCCATATTACTTGATTTAGATTTGTTAAAATTTGGATGAACCTATATACTAAATGATGCCTAGATTCATTCAAATTTAGTCAAATATGAGTCAACTAATATGGGTCGAATGGAGTATCTTAAATCTGAATATTATACAACCATTGAAGCATTTCAATCATAATTTTGCATCATGATTCGGTATGAATACGATCCTACTGATCCAACTTCTGTTAGAAAAAAATCCAATCTATTTTATTTTGTTTAGGTGTTGTTCCCAGCGCATAATACTGGTGTACACAAAAACTATGTGCCATTTCATGGTGAAATACTACAGTTACTTTCTTGATTCCTTCATACAAGTTTTATTACGAATATAAAGTAAGTTAAATTTTTTTCTGGACCATAGATATATCTGTTCTACTACGTATGTTGATACATGATACAAATTATTATGATGAGAAAGGCCACGTTCGGTTCTAGCAAAGCCCGACACAGATTCTTCTATTTTTTTTTAAAATTCCACCGATCTATTAAAAATCATCAACAACAGTTACAAAGATTCTTATACTTTGACGATTACGTTCTCTGTTCAGCCACCATGTAAAATTATAAACACCTCTTGTTAGCCGCACGGGATTGATTGACAACTTACTATTTAACATTGTGTTTTGTAAGCACTCCTGATCCAATGAAGTTTTTCATCACATATTCACATGCCCATGATTTTTTGAGAAAGGTTTCAGTAAAATTGGGTGTCGCTAGCTGTTATGATCTTTACTTATTTATTCTCCTATCGATTTCTAACACTTTGGTTAGTTTGGTAGGATCACGACCAACCCAAAACAATGCTTAACATTCCTCCACGTCTTTAGCAAAGTTAAAATTTGTCCAACTTGTTTGTTTTGTTACCAAATATGGCAGACTTCCGATGATGTGATGCTTTGATGTGTCATCTAAGTATAAAAAGACCTACAACCCATGTGGTTTTTTATATAAAAAAGACAATTCACTGCAGAATCCAGTGTGCTCACACTGTTTTATGGTACATGTTTACGGATAATTTTCAGTTTGCAATGAATGAATGTAAGTTGTAAAATAATGGAAATTTTACGGTCATGAACTTACTAATGCATCAAACTGTATGTAGATACTTGATTTTTAGTGACTATGTATGGAGAATACATGACTGGAAATTGGTGGCATCAGCATTCCCTAAGAACAATAATTGCAGCCGAATAATTGTCACGACACGTATTATTGTTGTAGCCAAGTCATGTTGTTCTAACTTGGCTGAGCAAATCCATGATTTGGAACCTCTAGATTATATTGATTCTTGGCGATTGTTTTCAAAAAGAATTTTTCGCAATGAGGGTTGCTGCCCTGCACAGATGGAAGAAGTTTCTTATAGGATCTTAAAGAAATGTGGTGGTTTGCCATTAGCCATAATCACGTTAGCTAGTTTGCTAGCCAGCAAACCCGAAAGCAGGGATCAATGGGAGTTAGTGCTACACTCTATAAGTTCTACACATGAAGATGGCTCTGAGCTACAAGGATTAAGAGAAATATTACTATTTAGCTACCGTGATCTTCCAACTAATTGAAATTGGGGTTGATGGTACAACAAGAGCTTGTAGAATCCATGATATGGTGTTGGATCTAATCATATTCTTGGCAATTGAAGAGAACTTTGTTATTATGTTTGATACAAATAAATTCAATTTGTTGCTAGAAAAGATTCGTCGGCTCTCTCTGCATATCCAGTTATGAAGAAAGATATGGAGTAATTGAAGCGACCACGAGCAGTACGATGCATGTTCGGTCATTGTGTGCTTTTGGGTCCATTAAGAAGATACCTGAACTGTTTGGCTTTCATGCATTGCGGATTTTGGATTTTGATGGATGTGAATGGTTGGAAAATCACCATATTGAAACCAATGATAGATCTAATAGCTCTAGATTTCGTCTTGCCAATGATAGATCTAATAGCTCTAGATCGGTTCGGTAGAAGCCTTGCTAGGGTTTGGATCTTTACATACAGAGAGAGGGACATACCTTCTCCGGTGCTCGAGCTCGATGAGCTGTTGACCATCTTGGTCGACGGCGAGATAAGGGCTAAAGGGCCTAAGCGATAGCGGCGACGGTGCTTACCGTCGAGCGTCGGCTAACCCTAGATCAGTAGGTGTGTCGGTGGGGTTGGCGGCGCATGGGTGAACCTCGTACCGTGTGCGGCCGGCCCCCACCTCTTTATATAGCGACGTCGACAGGGCCCCACCAAACATATGAGGGTTGGGCGCCCCCGATCAGGGCGCAGTCAAAGGGTCGATCGATCCGTTGGGATCGACCGGGAGAGAGCAACCTAACATTCTCCCCTTTGATCTCGACTTTCCTTTTCACTTTATACTTTACTCGTTTCATCACTATTCGGTACATAGAGCATGTTTCATCGTCACAGCTCAATTGCCGATAGAATCACACAAATACAATATATCTCTTGCTTTGAAACAAGAATTCTTTTCTTTCGGGCCTCTTATGATCCAGAAATCATAGGCTTTTCCTTAAACCCATGCCGACTAAATGCTCCTTGAACACATTGGGTGGCCGCAAGCATTTCCTTTGTCCTTAAATGCTCGAGTCTTATAGTGTGATCCTAGATCTTATCTTTCACAATATAATACTTTATCTCTATTGGTTTGGTAGTGTTACTCGACTTGTTGTGAGCATAAAATACTGCGGCCTCGTTGTCACAGTACATCTTTAGTGGCTTGCTAATGCAATTTACCACTTTCAAGTCGGGTATAAATTTCTTTAACCATATGTCCTGCCACATGGCCTCATAGCATGCTATAAATTCCGCATACATCGTGGATGATGCAACTATTGACTATTTGGAGCTTCTCCACGAAATAACCCCTCCTGCGAGAGTGAAGACGTATCCTATCGTGGACTTTCTATCGTATTTGTCTCCCATAAAATCAGCATCTGAATACCCACTTATCTCTAGGTAATCAGATCTTCTATATGTTAGCATGAGGTCTTTTGAGCCTTGCGCATAACGCAAAGCTTTCTTTACCATTTTCTAGTGCTCTATGTCTGGATTCTCTTGATATCTATCGAGTATCCCGGTGATAAAAGATAAGTCAGGACGATTGCGCAATTGTGCATACTGTAAGCTTCCAATGGCCGAAGCATATGGTACTGACTTCATTTGATCGATCTCATATTGACTTTTGGGACATTAAAATTTCCCAAAATTGTCGCCCTTGACTATATGAGCAGGTGTGGTATTGCACGCATGCATACTATATTTCTTTAGGATCTTCTCTAGGTATGCCTTTTGCGACAATCCTAAAATCCCATTTGCTCTATCTCGGTAAATTTCTATGCCCAAAATATATGAAGCGTCACCAAGATCTTTCATGTCGACGTTTGAGGACAAAGACTTCTTTGTTTCTAGTAGTAAACTGACATTGCTTCTAGCAAGCAAGATATTATCCACATACATAATTAGGAAAATATATCTTTCACTTTTGAACTTTGCGTAAACGCAGTTGTCCTCAACATTCTCTTTAAATCCAAATTTCTTAATGGTCTCATTGAATTTTAGATACCACTTTCGCGAAGCTTGCTTTAATCCATAAATGTATTTCCTTAGGAGGCATCCCATGTTTCCTTTCCTTCCATGACAAAACCCTTAGGTTGTTTCATGTAGACTATTTCTTCTAAATCCCCATTTAGAAATGTGCAACTAGTGCTATTATGATTATGAAGGAATCCTTACATGAGACTGGAGAAAAAGTCTCATTGTAATCTACTCTTTCTCTTTGCGTAAATCCTTTTACCACAAGTCATGCTTTGTATTTCTCAACATCCCCTCTAGAATCATACTTTGTTTTGTACACCCATTTACATCCTACTATTTTAACTCCTTTGGGAATTTCCTCTAAGTCCGAAACCTCATTGGAACTCATCGACTTCATCTCATCTTCCATGGCCTCTAGCCACTTTGATGAGTGAGGGCTTCTCATGGCTTCTTCAAACAAAGTGGGATCATTCTCCATTTGAACTATTTATGTGTTATAAACTTTATAATCTTTATAAATTGCTGGCTTTTTTTAACTCTTTGAGACCTTATAGGGGGATCATGAACTGGATCATCATGTGTCTCAACATGTGGTGTATCCTCTGGAGGTGGCTGTTGCAGCTCCCTTTCATGCGCAATAGTGGGTTCAGTCGTCTCCTGACGGACTGGTTCCGGATACTCACTCACCATTGTCATGGGTGGAGTCTCAATAGGTACTTTCACCACAACCTCTAGGATTGTCGATGCAGGAACAATATGTAGCGAGAATAATGGCTCCTGAATCATCGGATTAGGTGCATGCACACTCTTTTCCTCAAGATCAATTTTTCGAGCTACCATGCTCCCCCTCTGACAAGGGTTCGACTCGTCAATGCCCATTATTATGGACTTGGGTTTGGAGAAGATGGGGATGCTGGAGATCGCGAGACGGTTAACAGACACACAGCAAGGATACACGAGATTTACCTAGGTTCAGGCCCCCGGAGGGAAAACCTTACTCATGCTTGTCTATTCTTGATTGATGGCAAAACCGAAGGTTACAGGGGGTGCGCAGATGCAATCTTGCGTGAGGTGTGTGTATGAGTTGGGGGTATCCTCCTCGTCGTGCCCTCCTGGCCTTTATATGGGGAGGACAAGTCTCGGGGTAGGTCGAGTCAGTTACAAGTTAGGGTTTCACCCTTGAATATTCTATCTACAGCTTGGCCGTGTTCTCCAAGGAGTCGAACTTCTACCGGGCTTGGGCCATCCAGAGTCTCCTTGGACAGCAATTCTTCATGTGGGACTTCACTGAGCTAGACCGGGTATACCAATGTGAGGTACCCGTAGAGCATATCCATATCAGTAGCCCCCGAGTGTTCAGTCGATGAAGACTCTATAGTCTTTCGAGTGCTTCTCATCTGAACATTTTTTCGGGTAGATATGTTAGTTCATAGGGATTATCAATACGTGTGCCTGACTTGCTCGACGGATTAGGGTCAGTTAACCATCTTTGGACAAAACAACACGATCTACTTCAGACTCGAGTCCCCGGACTCGAATCCGGAACAACGCTGGCGTAATTCGACTCACGCCGTTGAGGTCTTACAGGAGTTGAATCCTAGTGTTTAAGTTGAGTACCCAACGCGTCTGTTGGGATTTTTCATCGTGCATGTTGACATGGTATATTACTAGCAGAGCGCGGTCGGGTGTGGCACCAGGCCATCAGATGATATCTGTAGGTCTTATCTTTGCATCGTAGACACAGCTTCCAAAAATTTATCACCGCGGAGGTGTTTCGGGTGGCTAAGGAGACGATATCTCTCTCAGCATTAGTTTAGGAAAACCTGCCAAATATATTTGTTTTTTTGTCACATTTGATCCAAAGGATCTCATTCGAATAGTTCATAGGGTGCGCGACCAGCGCTCCCTATGGGTGTAGCCCCCAAGTGTCTGTTCGAGTCGTAGACTCGAGCGAAGGCTCTAAATCTGCGAATGTCATCAACGTCAGAGCTTTTTCGAATGCACGACCAGCGCTCCCTATGGGAGTAGCCCCCGAGTCCGTAGTGGAGTCGTAGACTTGTCGAAGGACTCGAAGATTTTTTCGACGAAGTATTTCCATCATGTCAATTTCTCAGGTGCGCGGCTAGCGCTCCTAATAGGAGTAGCCTCCGAGTAGTTGGTTTAGTCATAGTCTCGAGTAAGTTCTGTGTTTAGTCAAAAGTTTCTAGCTGTTGCTAGATTTTGCTTTGATGACGTCATTGCTGACGCCTGGTGAGCTCAACCGTCTGCGGTAGCAGTAGCGACATGACGGGACGACCGTGGGTCCCACTTTCTGACCTGGATTTGACTATTCACGCGTAAATTTCGTGAAAATTACGGCGTCTCCTTAATTCCCGTGCGTAGTGGGTGGAGTGCTCGTGACGGTTCGGGCGGCTCGTGACATGTGTATGATGCGATGAGGGGCACGTGTTAGGGCTTGTGAATCAATGGCCCCGCTTCGTTTTCTTCATCCTTTTATACCGTGGGGGGATCAAAGTAAACTTTTTCCCCTGCCATTTGCTTTCTTCTCTGCTTCCTTCACCATTTCTAGAGCTTGCCTCTATCATGTACTGGATGTTCTTCGCGTCTTTCCCTCATCCTTCCTCTGTGCTCATCGTGTTGTGTGCCATGCCGCCAAGATGGGCAAGCAAAAGGAGACCTCTTCTGCTGCTGCGGCGACGAGCGCCGCCAGCGCTACCAAGAAGACCTTCGCCGGGTGCCGGATCATCGATGGTGGGTGGCGGCGATCCGCAATGAGGGATGCGGACCTGCGCCACCTGCGTGAGGCTGGTCTCATCTCACAAAACAAGAACTACACCCTCCTTCCTCACGAGAAGGTATTTCTAGATCCACCCGAGGGTTTTCGGGTTATGTTTTATGCCTTTGTCATTCGCGGTCTTTCTCTGCCTGCCCACGAATTTCTTCATGGGCTTCTATTTCTTTATGGGCTACAACTCCACCAGTTGTCGCCCAATTATCTTCTGCACATCACGTTTTTTATCACGCTTTGTGAGTGTTGGATCGGTATCAAGCCACACTTCGGCCTCTCCAGAAAACTCTATTCTCTGAAGAGGCAGTCTGGCACCAGTGGCGTCTATCCACTGGGTGGGTGCGGGATTTCTATCCGCCCCACCGTCCAATTTTTCTCCTTCTATCTCTGTGAGTCCGTCCAGCAATGGCGGAACAAATAGTTTTACATCCACGATGTCAAGCTCGACGGCCAACATTATGGGCTAGCCCCCTTCGACTCCAGCAAGATGGTCACCCGAAAGCGCTCATGGTCAAATGACATCATGGAGGGTGAAGCCGCGAAGGTGGAGAAGTTGTGCCAGCGAGTGGAGGTGCTTCAGCTTGTGCGAGGCAAGGAGTTCAGTGGCGTCGATATCATCCGCACTTTCCTTAAGCGTCAGGTGCAGCCTCTCCAAGCGAGGGCGTATCTGATGTTCTTATACTCTGGTGCTAGCGATCCGACAAGAGTGTTGGAAGAGGAGATGTCCTCGACCGACCTCGATCGAGCGCTTCAACCCCTGATGAAGCATAAGGCCGACGAGGAGCTGTCGGGGAAGTCTTTGACTGCCCCTTCCATGCCAAGAAGGAAGTCCCTCAGGTGAATCTTGCAGTTGCATATAATGCGTTTTTGAGTGCCTTTATCTGATATTCTTTGACTGATGTTTGCATCTTTCCTGATTCGCAGGAGTTTAAGGTGGCATGCATGATGCCTCCTCTTCCCGAGAAGTTCAAGGTTGCGCCATATGGTGGGGGCGCGGATTCTGAATCCACGCTTCCCCTTGCGCAGTCGCCAATGACGGAAGCCCCTCGAGCCTAGCGAAGGGCTATCTCGAAAGACGGCCCGAAACGAAAGTTCGGATGGGGCGACGCTGCCAAAGCCGAGGGGGCCTGCCTTCCTCGAGCTTCACACTAGGGATGGAGGTGCATCCTCCCCATTCTTGCCGTTCCCCTCTGGGCCATGGTTCCTCAGCCACCGGCCAAGAAGAAGAAAGAAACGCCGGTCTTCAACCTCTCCGACATTTCGTCGTAAGTTTTTTGTCGCCTTTGCATTTGCAGTGTGCTAACTATTAGCTTACTGTTTTGTTGGTTAGCCTGAAATACTTCGTGTGCTTCTAGGAGGAACACCTCGGATGAATCCTTCAAGGAGGAACTTGACGAGATGCATGGGGAGTCGAAGATTGATGCTGCTTCCCCGAAGATGGTGGCGGACTCCGAGGACGAAGTTTTGAGCTCCTTGAGGCCAAGGACTCGTGGTGTTGTTGCTCGGAAGACGCAAGAGTCTTCGGGTGCTCACGTAAGTATTTCATTCAAATTTGACATGGGTGAGCCCCCGAGCCCTTTTGTTTGCTTGATTTTGCTTGTTTCCTGCTTGTAGCCCTTCATCTGCGACATCAATCGCCTTGGCTAGCAATACCTTGCCTTGGAGGGTGACCTCCAGCAACTTCAAGGTGCATCTATTTCTTCTGTTTGACTATGAGTACTGATGAGTATCGGTTTTACTGACCTTCTCCTTGTTGGATTTTATAGCCAAGAACAACGAGGCCCTCTGCAAGCTGGATGCACTCGAAAAGAGTCACAGCCAGGTAGAGACCAAGGTGAAGTATGTCATGGAGGCCCTTCGGCGCCATCATCAGGAGGCCTAGGATCATGAGCAGAAGCTTGCGGCTGCCACGACATCTCAAGAGAAAGCCATGGCGGAGAAGCTTATGGCTGCTGCCAAAGCATTGTCCGGTGAGTGACTCTTCGTTCCTCTTCTTGAGCTTATTTTTATTCTGGTATGGTTCCTTTGTCTCATCCGAATTTTTACCTCATCTTGTAGATGCTACTAGCAATGCGTCTGATCGCAGCGCTTTGGAGCATGGGGATCCCATGGCGGATGCCGTTGTAGCGATCGAAGATTGTTGCAGCTCTGCCGTGGAGATGCTAGGCAAGTCCAAGGAGGTCCTCGCCCGCTTCTACAGGGAAATCGACCCGAAGGGCGTCGCTCTTGATTATGTCGACTCCCTGGCGCAGGCCTTGGCAGGCGATGCCCCTGTGAGCTACAAGAGGGCGCAGAAGGGTGTGGGTGCTGCCATGGGGCTGGCGATGGCAGTGGCGTTTGGTGCGCAGCTGGATCTTTCGCAGATCACCTCCAGGATGCCGACGACAGCAGATGTCACCTATGTAGCTTTTGCTCCGTTCACCTCCTGCTGCAAGCATTTTGGCCTAAAGCTTATTGAACTTCTAGCCACATATGCGCTGGAGCAGCAACGGTCAACCAAGGCTAGGGTCTCAGAGTCCGAAGCTGCTCCGAATGCGGCTGCTTAGGTCATCTGTCTTGTAGTTTATTTAGTAGTATTTTGATTTTGCTTTGCCAGCGTGCATGTAATGCTTCGTGCTGGACAACTTTGACTTTACCACGTAGTGGTTGATCGATGTAAATATAAGTGTCCCTTTTTACTAATGTCATTTGCCTTGGTTTTTATGCTCTGCTATCTGTGCACTCTTATGGTCCTTCAAATGCTGAACTGATGACCACACCTCCTGCCTTGACTGGTGCCCGTCCACCAACGAGTGAGACGTCGCAGTTGCCTCTGCTACGCAATCGCATCTGAAGTCTAGAGAAGGATGTTCTCATGATTCATGGCCACGCGGACGTTTGGAAGTCCAAGACCGAATGGGCCATTGCGAGAGAGGAATTCCTCCTTGAGGAATTTCAGCGCGTCGGCGAGCAACTCCACTGTAAGTCATCGTGAGATTCTTTTATTTTCGACTGCGCCTGACCTTCATGTCTTCTCATTCTACTGCTTTTACGTGTAGTTGTGAAGCTTCTTCCGAAGGAAGAGAAGGAGTGTGTTGCAATTCGGCTAAAATTGCTTGACGCAACAAGAGTTGGAGGCCGGCGGCTTCTTTTGGATGGATCACGACCGAGCGATTGTTGTCGTGACGGTTCAGGACCGTGTCCACCAAGTGCTTCGAGTGCTGAAACATGCAAGGTCGTCACTCACGGCTGTCTAGGCCACAATGTTTCCTTTGGACGCGGCTCCCTCCATCTTCCTACGCTTGCTGAGAAAATTTCGCAATGTGGACACTGTGAAGAAGCTTGTGCATCATCGGCTGGTGGTAGGTGTGAAGGCGGCTCTAGCACTCGTTCGGCTACATCGTCGCAGCGTTGACCTTGCTGAGATAGCAGCTGGGACACCCGCTCCTCCGGATGGTATGGCGTGGGACATGCGTCCGCATTATGCTGCAGTGGCACAGTACGCTGAGGAAATTGTCGATGTCTTTGAGTTAGCGGACGAACGTCCTGCTCCAACATAGCTGAGTCCCGCGAACAGTAAATATAACAATGTAAAGTCTGTATTTTATCGAGTGGGCTTTGTTGCCCTTGTAAAGTTGTATGTTTTGGCACGTAGTGCATTGACTATGGGTTTTCCATGTCCCTTTCGATGTGGTCAGCTACTTAGGGTTTATGTGTTATTATTGTCAATTGATTAAGTCACAAGGTGAGGCGCAGCCCTCGAGCGTGTTTAACAATGTATACAAGAAATAAATTTTTGGGCCATTAGACTTAGCTTTTATTCATCATAATGTAGGAGGTACAGTGTTCGGCTGAGTAGCCTGACTAAATAGCCTTATTGAATGTAAAATACAACTAGGGGTAGAAGCGTCGCAGTTGTGCGACGTTCCAGGGGTTGGAGTATTCGACTCCGGACTCGACGTCCTTTAGGCGGTAGGTGCCACCTAGGATTACTTCGGTGACCATGTAGGGTCCTTCCCAGGGCGATTCGAGCTTCAAGTGCCCCTTCTTATTGAGCCGCAGGACGAGGTCTCCTTCTACGAAGGATCTTGGACGCAGCCGACGGCTGTGGTAGTTGCAGAGACTTTGCTGGTACACCGTCGAATGAGTTGCGTCGATGTCGTGAGCTTCATCTAGCGTGTCGACAACGTCTTCGAGTGCGGCCGACGATTTGGCTTCGCTGTAGGCGACGACCCGTGAGGCCTTGTAGCATACTTCGGCAGGTAGCATGGCTTCGGCTCCGTGCACCATGAAGAAGGGTGTGTAGCCTGTTGAGCTGTTCGGAGTTGTGCGCATGCTCCAGAGGACGGAGGGTATCTCATCCACCCAGGCTCCCGCCAGCCTTTCGAGTGGGCGTAGCAGCCGCTTCTTGATGACGTTGCCGAAGAGACCGTTGGCCTTTTTGACTTGCTCGTTGGTCTGCAGATGAGACACAGAGGAGTGTGTGAGGTTGATGCCGAGATCTTTGCAATAGTCTCGGAACTCCTTCGAGGTGAAGTTCGAGCCGTTGTCGGTTATGATGTTGTGAGGCACTCCGAACCTATAGATAATGGATTCAAATAACTTGATGGCGGAGGCGCCGGTTTGGTTTGTAATGGGCATGGCCTCGATCCACTTTGTGAATTTGTCGACTGCCACCAGGAGGAAGACATGCCCTCCTAGCGAGGACTTTGGCAGCTTGACGATCATGTCGAGTCCCCACTGGGCGAAGGGCCAGGCCAACAGTATGGGTCGCAGCTCTGAGCCTGGCGCATAGGCTTGTCTGTGTACCTTTGGCAGGCGTTGCACCTCCGTTCGATGTCCTTGGCATCGCTCATTGTTGTTGGCCAGCAGAAGCCAGCTCGCAGAGCCTTGGCGAAAAGGGCGCGGCTTCCTGCGTGGTGGCCACAGATACCTTCATGGATGTCGAGGAGGATGCTCTTCCCATCACTGTTAGTGACGCATCGCTGGAGCACACCCGAAATGCTGCGCTTGTATAGCTCGCCGTTAATGATGGTGAAGGCCTTTGACCGGCGGGCGACCTCCCGGGCTTCCGTTGGGTCCTGAGGCAGTTGCTTGCTCACTAGGTACCTAACTACGGCTGAGTCCATGTTTGTTTGACTGCCAGGACCTGCATGAGGCTCACCAGTTCGACCTCCGTGTCGAGCTCTGTGGGTCCTTCGGCTTTCTCGGGTGGCGCAGCCCCCGAGTGTCCCCCGGCTTCAGTTGTGTCCTTCGGGAATTTTCGCTTGATAGGGGGGCACACAGATTTTCTCGAGGAACACACCCGGTGGCACTGGGGTGCAGGTGGAGCCGATGTTGGCGAGCTTGCCGGCTTCTTCATTGCTTTCCCTGCCAACATGCAGGAGTTCACAGTCATCGAAGTCTCCTTTAAGTGAGTTGTAGAGCGCATGATATGCGATCATGTTGGCACTATGGGTGTCACACTCATTCATCGTCTGCTGGAAAACGAGGTTGGAGTCACCGTAGATGAAGAGGCACGTGACGCCACACACTTTGGCCATCCGCATGCCATGTAGGAGTGCCTCGTACTCGGCTTCATTGTTGGATGTGTGGAACTTCATCCGAAGGACGTATTTCATCTTATACCCTTGAGGGGATGTCAGTATCACTCTGGCTCCTGCTCCAGCCTCGCGTTTGGAGCCATCGAAGTGCATTTTCCAGGACTTGGACATGTCTGGAGTGTTCGGTAACTGGAGCTCCATCTAGTGGACGAAGAAGTCAGGGAGCACCTAAGATTTGATGGCGGTGCAACGCTCGTAGATGATGTCCTGAGGGGACAGCTCGATGCCCCACAAGGCTAATCGCCCTATAGCTTCAGGGTTGTTCGGGATGTTCGATAGTGGAGCATCATTGACGACCACGATCTGATGCTCCTGAAAGTAGTGGCACAGTCGACGCGCCGTCATGAATACGCCGTAGGCGAGCTTTTGGTAGTGTGGATACCTTTGCTTTTTTGGCATCAGTACCTCGCTGAGGTAGTAGACTGGGCGTTGTACCCGTGGGTTTTGCCATCTTCGGGTCATTCGACCACGAGGGCGGTGCTGACCACATGGTGTGTGGCTGCGATGTATAGCAGCATGGGCTCCCTCTCCTTTAGCGTGACCAGTACTGGAGATGTGGGCAGTAGGCGCTTGAGGTCTTCGAATGTCTTGTCGGCTTCGGCTGTCCACTTGAACTTCTCGGCCTTACACAACGGCTGATAGAACAGGAGAATCTTTCGCCCATGCGGCTGATGAATATGCTGAGCGCCGTGATTCGCCCAGCTAGCTATTGGACCCCTTTGACGTTCTTGGTCTTCTCCATGGCTAGTATAGTCCAGATTTTCTTCGGGTTGGCCTCGATGCCTCACTGAGATATGAAGTACCCGAGTAGTTGCCTAGATGGGACGCCGAAGGCGCACTTGTCTAGGTTCAGCTTGATCTTGTAGCGATCAAGGTTGTCGAACGTCTCGCGGAGATCGTCAATAAGTGTTCTGGCTTCCTTCGTCTTGATTACTATTTCATCAACATAGACTTGGAAGTTGCGACCGATATGGTTCTTCAAGCACGCCTACATGCACCTCTGGTAGGTGGCACCTGCGTTCTTTAGCCCGAAGGGCATCGTGTTGTAGCAGAATAGCCCGAACGGCGTGATGAACACCGTTTTCTCCTGATCTTCGACCTTCAGTCAAATTTGATTGTAGCCTGAGTAGGCATCGAGGAAGGAGAGTCTCTCGCATCCTGCAGTGGAGTCGATGATTTGATCGATCCGTGGTAGAGGGAAGTGGTCCTTAGGAAAGTGCTTGTTAAGCAACGTGAAGTCCACACACATCCGCAGGATGTCCGTGTCCTTCTTAGGGACCAACACGGGGTTAGCTACCCAGGTGCTTTCCTTTATCTCCCTTATGAAATTGGCGTCGAGGAGTATGTTGACTTTGATACCGATTGCTTTAGCTCTTTTCTCGGACAGCCGACGCATCGACTGCTTCACCGGTTTGGCATCCGAGAACACATTGAGTGCATGCTCAGTGAATTCCCTGGAAACTCCTAGCATGTCTGCAGGACACCAGGCAAAGATTTCCCAGTGCTCATGGAGGAATTCGACGAGTGCGAGTTCCTATGCGGGACTCAGGTCGTTGGCGATCAACGCCGTCTTGTAGGGGTCCGTCGGGTGGACCTGCACCTTTTTAGTGTTGACTATGGAGTCGAACGACATATCAGGTGCGTTTTTCCTGGTGACTAGGGGCAAACCGTTGTCTGTGACCTCCTTTAGACTTGCGAGCTCCTCCTGCATGCCGAACGACTAGGAGATTCTGTTGAAGTCTCTGTCGCAGCTGTCCGACTTGGTGAAGCTTCCTGGGACGATGATGACACCGTTGGGTCCTGGCATCTTCAGTAGAAGGTATGCATAGTGTGGCACTGCCAGAAATCTTGCGAATGCCACTTGCCCAAGGATGGCGTGGTACTATGAGGGCCAGTCTACCACCTCGAACTCAAGCCGCTCACGCCTGAAGTTTTGGCGGTGCCAAAGATGACGTCAAGCCATATTTTTCCCAGGGGGTATATTCCCTTCCCTGGGACGATGCCGTGGAACGTCGTGTCCGACGCCTCTAGGATGCATAGTGAGATCCGCATAGCTGCGAGTGTGCTGGCGAACATGAGGTTGATGCCGCTGCCACCATCCATGAAGATGTGGCTCATCTCGAATCCTCCAATCTGGGCCTCAAGCACCAGGGTAGAGTGACCTGGGCGAGGTATCTGGCGTGGGTGATCCGAACGATCGAATGTGATGCATGACTCCGAGCCGCTGAGGTACTCAAGTATTGCTGGTGGAGAGGTGACGGCCAGGTTGACCTGACAGGTGATCTTCTTCTGCACCATGTTGGTTGGGTGCCCCTTTTGTATCATTAGGGCCCCTAGCGGTGGCGGGTATGCATCTGCCATGTTATTCTGGGCTGGCTTAGGCGCACAGCCGCAGGCTGCACGGGTGCTCCGGGTGGTGGAGGTGGAGCTCCATGTGTGACAGCTCCTAGGGCGGAACCGAATCCTGGGCGATCGAATCCTAGGGCGGAACCGAATCCTGGGCGACCGAATCCTAGGGCGGAACCGAATCCTGGAACTCCACGAGGGCGAAGATCTGGCGGAGGTGGAGCTCCATGTGTGAAAGTTTCTCGACGCATATGGGCGAAGCCCTCATGGAGTTTCTGGAACTCCCTGCAGTCCTTGAGCATGTGGCTGGCCTTCCTCTTGCCATCCTGCTCGTCGATGTAGAAGTGGATGGTGCAGGGACCCGACAACTTCTCCATGGCAGATGGCTCTCCGTCGCGGTTGCGGTGTTGCCACGTTTGTGTTGGTCTCATGTCGTCGCGGTAGTTGCTACTGCGGTATCCGCTGTTATGGTTTTTGTCCTCGCGGCGATCGGCGTAGCCAGCCGCGACCATATCGACTTCTTCACGGTCATCGTAGATGCGCGTTCTTCTTTTTCCTCGGCGGTCACGTCTATGACTGAAGTCTTCCTCGTCATCCGAACATGTTCGGTTGATGGCATATTTTCCATCGGCCGAGCGGTTGGCGATGTCCATCAAGTGATCGATGGTTTTGGGCTTGACGCGCCCAAGCTCCTCTTTGAATTCACGGCGCCTTACACCATAGTTGAAGGCGTCGATTGCCCTTTCCTCTGAGATGTTCGTGGTGAAGTTTTTGATGATGGACCAGCGCAGTATGTATGAGTGAATAGACTCGTTGGACCACTGGCAGCAGGCGTGTAGCGCATCGATTGAATCTGGTATCTTGCCGGTTCCTTTGAAGTTGCGGATGAAGCAGTATGCTAGATCTTCCCAACTACGGATGGATCCGGAAGGGAGACTATTGAGCCAGGCTCTGGCTGCACCCATCAGCTGCAGCTGAAGGAATTGCATGGCTGTGTTTTTACTCCCGCCATGGATCTTGACTAATGACAGGTGATCGTCGAGCCAGATCTTCAGCTTTGAATTTCGGGTTGTCCGAAGGGAGTTTGAAGCTCTTGGGCATCCGCGATTGTCGTACGGCCCTACTGAAGCACCTGGCACTGCACAGCTCAGTGCCCTCGTCTTCGGACTCCATGGAGCATGTGTGTTTTGCATGTGACTTGTCAATCTTGCGCCGTGCAAGCTCGCTACGAGCGTCGTAGTTGCTGCTCCTGCCTCATGGGCTACGGTGGCGCCGCGGCAGGTCATGCTCTTCCTCCTCGGATGAGGGTGTGTGGCTTCGAGTGAATTTTACCGCGGCCTTTTTCTATGGCTCCGTGGCTACTTTGTTGTGGAGCGCAGCTCCGACAAGTCCGAGACCTGCAATCATAGTTTTGTGGATTTCGTACCGTGGGTCCCCCGCCGGTGGCGGGTTTGATGCCAAGTAGGTTGTGGCCGCCATCACCGCGACCTGTGGCATTTTGGGCATGATATTGCCATGTGATTCGATTGTCATGAAGGACATGTCGAGTGCCTTGGTGGCCTCATGCCGTGCGGCGGGATCCATGCGTTCCAGGCGGGAGCGATACTTGCAGAAGTATCCCCTCGAGGAAGAGCCACCAGCGAAAGAGAGCGCAGCTCGCCGTGCGGTTGATTCGTCAGCTGCTCGCATGCGCTGATCGAGTTCGTTTTGCTGTTTTATTTGTCGATTGTGCTCCTCGATATGGAGCCAGTGGTAACCCATTAACATGTCACGAGGGCGTCGATTGGAAGAGGATTGGTCCCTCGCATAGCGTCGCGCACCCTCTCCCACTCCTTGTTGCTGAGGTTGATCTTGTTGCGAACACGGTTTATACCTTAGTGTTTTCGGGTGCCCTATTCCCGTTGGAATTGGGTGGGGGTGGTCCGTTTCCTCCGCTCCTAGCCTGCGGGTTGGGAGGGGGATTTGGTGGTGGATCGGCATCGTCGTCGATGTTGCCATTGTGGATGGCCGTGCACATGTAGCGCTGAAGGAGATCGTTGCTCCCGCAGCTTTCAGATCCAGAACTGTAGGTTCCTTCCTCCGTAGGAGGGTCGCAGAGGATGGAGTTGCAGCTGCGTTGTCATCCAAATCGCTCGTTAGCGACGGCGTGCGAAGGGCGCTGATTGGTGGCACCCACGAGGCGGGCCTAATCGACGGAGGTGGCACCCACTCTAGGAGGCGTAGGGTGCTGATCTTCCCTACCTGGAAGCAGAAGATCCCGAACAGCATCACGACTCTGTCTCCTGCGGAATTGAAATCCTTGCGAGTGGTCGGGGAGTGGGAGGTGAATTCGAGGGCACCGAAGAGGAGGTGATTCTCCGCTGCCGAGGAATCAAAGATTGCAGTGGATGGGACCGTCACGACCGCACGATCAGCGTCCCTGATTCCCACAGATGGCGCCAATTGATGAGGGTTCGACTCATCAATGCCCATTGTTATGGACTTGGTTTTGGAGAAGATGGGGATGCTGGAGATCGCGAGATGGTTAATATACACACACCAAGAGGACACGAGATTTACCCAGGTTCAGACCCCCGGAGGGAAAACCCTACTCATGCTTGCTATTCTTGATTGATGGCGGAACCAAGGGTTACAGGGGGTGCGCAGATGCAATCTGGCGTGAGGTGTGTGTATGAGTTGGGGGCTCCTCCTCACCGTGCCCCCCTGGCCTTTATATTGGGAGGCCAAGTCTTGGGGTAGGTCTAGTCGGTTACAAGTTAGAGTTTCACCCTTGAATATTCTATCTACAACTTGGTCATGTTCTCCAAGGAGTCAAACTTCTACCGGGCTTGGGCCATCCAGAGTCTCCTTGGGCAGCAAGTCTTTGTGTGGGCCTTCACTGGGCTGGACCGGGTATACCAATGTGAGGTACCCGTAGGACATATCCATGTCACCCTCATCATTTCATCCTCTAAGAAGACAACATGTCTTGTTTCTACAAACTTTGTGTATCTGTCTAGACAGTAGAAACAAATTTTTTGACTTTTCAGAATAGCCAATGAAATGGCAACTAACTGTTTCAGGGTCAAGATTTCAAATATTTGTATTAAACACTTTAGCCTCAGTCGGGCTCCCCCACACCCTTAGGTTTTGCAGCGAGGGAACCCTTCCTGTCCATAGCTCATACGGGGTTTTGGGCACCAACTTGCTTGGTACTCTACTGAGAATATGAATGGAGGTTTTTAACACATCCATCCGCAATCCCAATGGAAATGTTGAGTAACTCATCATGTTGCGCACCATATCCATGTAGGGATTCGTAGCATGGAAAACAAAAAATTTCTACCGCATACAAACAAACAAGCCAAGATCTATCTACTAGATTGTAGCAACGAGTCAATGGAATAACTCACCCCCGAAGATTCCAAAGTGTTTAACGAGAGCGGATTCTCGTGGGTGATGTAGTCGTACTCTTCCCGATCTCAAGATCGCGTAGACGATCCTTCCGGCGCTGCGTTCCGGCAGCGCTCCCGCAGTCGGTCACACGTTCGGTACTCGATGAAGACCTTCCTCTCCCTTGTTCCAGCAGGCAGCGGAGGTTGTAGCACTCTCCTCGCGATTCCGGCAGCACAACAGCGTGGTACCAGAAGTAGAGGGGAGATCTCGCAGGCCTTCGCCTTAAGCCGGAGCGAGTATGGTGGAGTATGAGAGAGCCCTCGACGATCTAGGGTTTAGACACGCCGAGGAGGGGGCTAGGCCGGTGTCTAGGGTTGCTAGGCGGCGACAGTTTGCCCTAGGGCGGCGGCGACGACAGCAGGTGGCGGCGCCGGCGGCTTAGGGTTTGGAGGCGGGGATCTTGTGTGTCAAGGAGGGGAGCCCTGCCCCTCCTTTTATAGGTGGAGGGGGCCGGCCAAGGGGAGGGGAGTCCCTCCCTAACTCGGCTTGGTGGTGCGCCGGCGGTGGGAGGAGGAACTCCTCCCCCAAGTCGGTTTCCACCTCCCTCTCCACTTTCCAAAACTAGCCGTTTGACTTTTCAAACTAGGATTTGAATGAACCCTCTATTTTGTTCAGCGATGACACCGAGTACATTATGCAATCATACCAACTTGATATAACACATTCATGTACCCTTCCCTTCCGGAGTGCCGGACATTCCGGAACCTTCTAGAACATTCCCGATGAAAACACCAGAACCATTCTCCAACTCCGAAACGAGACTTTCCTTATATGAATCTTATTCTCCGGACCATTCCGGATCTCCTCGTGATATCCCGAATCCCATTCGAGACTCCGAACAACATTTGGACTCTTTCTCATCATTCCATAACTACTCAAACAACGTCGAATCCTTAAGTGTGTCTCCCTACGGTTCGTGAATTATGCGGACATGATCGAGACACTTCTCCGAACAATAACCAATAGAGGAATCTGGAAATTCATATGGCTCCCACATATTTCTACGATTACTTTGCGATCGAATGAACCACTTACATACGATACCAATTTCCCTTTGTCTCACGATAGTTTACTCATCCGGGGTTATGATCGTCGGTATCTCTGCATACCTAGTTCAACCTCGTTATCGATAAGTACTCTTTTCTCGTTCCCGTGATATGTGATCCCTTGTGAGCCAGTCACATGCTTGCAAGCTAATTGGATGACATTCCACCGAGAGGGCCCAGAGTATATCTATCCATCATATGGATGGACAAATCCCACTCTTGATCCATGTGTCTCAACCAATACTTTCCGAACACTCAATGCCACCTTTATAGCCACCCAGTTACGGTGTGGTGTTTGATGTCATCAAAGCATCCATCCGGTAAAGGTGATATGCATGATCTCATGGTCGAAGGAATTAGGTTACTATGTATCAGAAAGCATATAGCAATTGAACTATTTAAAATGACTTGATCTTTATGCTACGCTTATTTATAGGAGTATGTCCACCATATCATTCTCCTAACGATATGATCTTGTTGTTAATAACATCTCAATGTTCATGATAGGGAAACCACAATCATCTATTAACCAATAAGCTAGTATTATAAAGAGGCTTTACTAGGGACTTCAATTTAAGTTTACAAATCACACAAGTATTAATGTTTCCTTGTTAATACTATTATAGCATGAATGTAAACATTTATCATAAACACAAAGATATAATAATAACTACATTTATTATTGCCTCTAGGGCATATCTCCAACAGTCTCCCACTTGCACTAGAGTCATCTAATCTAGATTACATGGTTATATACCGAACACCCATGGCAGTTTGGTGCTGGTCATGTTTTGCCCTCGGGAGAGGTTTAGTCAACGGATCCGCCAGATTCAGATCTGTGTGTACTTTGCAAATCTTTATATCCCCATCTTGTATATGTTCTCGAATAGCGTGAAAACGTAGCTTGATGTGCTTCAGCTTCTTGTGTGACCTTGGTTCTTGCGCATTGGCTATGGCGCCCATGCTATCACAGTAGATAGACATTGGGTCCAGCGCACTAGGAACCACATCCAGCTCTGTAATGAACTCTTTCATCCATATCGCTTCTTGTGAAGCCTCTGAAGCAGCCATGTATTCCGATTCAGTTGAAGATCTCGCCACAACGCTTTGCTTTGCACTCCTCCAGCTAACTGTTGCACCATTCAAAATAAATACGTATCCAGATTGTGATTTAGAATCATCCAGATCGGTGTTCCAACTAGCATCGGTGTAACCATTAACAACGATCTTTTCATCACCTCCATAAGAAAGAACCATATCCTTAGTTCTTCTTAAGTACTTAAGGATGTTTTTGACCGCTGTCCAATGATCCACTCCTGGATCACTTTGATATCTGCTAGTTAAACTAACAGCATATGCAATGTCGGGTCTAGTACATAGCATGGCATACATTAGAGATCCTATGGCTGAGGCATAGGGAGTCTTACTCATCCTTTCTCTATCTTCTGCCGATGTCGGACTTTGAGTTTTACTCAAGGTCGTATTGGGCAACATGGGTAAGAACCCTTTCTTGATATCTTCCATTCCGAACCTCTTTAGAACTTTGTCCAAATATGTACTTTGTGACAATGATATTTGGCGTCTCGATCTATCTCTATAAATCTTTATGCCTAATATGTAAGCTGCTTCGCCAAGATCCTTCATTGAAAAACTATTATTCAAATATTCCTTGACACTATTAAGAAGGTCTACATCATTCCCAATCAACAATATGTCATCTACATATAAGTTTGTATAAAACCAAAACTTTTGATTACCTTATCAAAACATTGATTCCATCCTCGGGATGCTTGCTTCAATCCATAGATGGACCGTTGAAGTTTGCATACCTTGTTAGCATCTTTAGGATCGACAAAACCTTTGGGTTGCATCATATACAACTTTTCATCAATGTCTCCATTGAGGAATGTTGTTTTGACATCCATCTGCCATATCTCATAATCATAATATGCAGCGATTGCTAACATAATCCTCACAGACTTTAGCTTCGCTACTGGTGAGAAAGTCTCATCGTAGTCAACTCCTTGAATTTGTCGAAACCCTTTTGCGACAAGTCGAGCTTTATAGACAGTAACATTACCATCAGCATCTATTTTCTTCTTAAAAATCCATTTGTTCTCGACAGCCTTCCGGCCATCCGGTAAGTCCACCAAAGTCCATACTTGGTTTTCGTACATGGATCCAATCTCGGATTTCATGGCTTCTTGCCATTTATTGGAATCTGGGCTCATCATCACTTCCTCATATGTCTCAGGGTCATCGGTGTTGTCCACCAACATGACACTCATAACGGGATCATACCAATCTGGAGTGGTACGAGTTCTCGTTGATCTGCGAGGCTCTGTAGCAACTTCAACCGAAGTTTCATGATCATCATCATTAGCTTCCTCTCTATTTGGTGCAGGCACCACAGGAACTTCTTCCGGTGCTGCGCTACTCGCAATTTCGAGAGAAGGTTCGACAACCTCGTCGAGTTCTACTTTCCTTCCAGTCACTTCTTTCGAGAGAAATTCCTTCTCTAGAAAGTATCCATTCTTGGCAACGAAGATTTTGCCTTCGGATCTATGATAGAAGGTATATACCCAATAGTTTCCTTTGGGTATCCTATGAAGACGCATTTTTCCGCTTTGGGTTCAAGCTTGTCCAGTTGTAACTTCTTTACATAGGCTTCGCAACCCCAAACTTTAAGGAACGACAATCTAGGTTTCTTCCCAAACCATAATTCATACGGTGTCGTTTCAACGGATTTAGACGGTGCCCTATTTAAAGTGAATGCGGCTTTTTCTAATGCATAACCCCAAAATGATAGCGGTAAATCTATAAGTGACATCATAGAACCAACCATATCTAAGAGAGTTCGATTACGACGTTCGGACACACCATTACGCTGTGGTGTTCCCGGTGGTGTCAATTGCGAAAGTATTCCGCATTTCTTCAAATGCTCGCCAAACTCGTAACCTAGATATTCACCTCCACGATCAGAACGTAGAAATTTAATCTTCTTGTTACGTTGATTCTCTACCTCACTTTGAAATTCCTTAAACTTCTCGAAAGTTTCGGACTTATGTTTCATGAAATAGATATACCCATATCTACTCAAGTCATCCGTGAAGGTAAGAACATAACGATAACCACCGCGCAATGCTACACTCATTGGACCACACACATCGGTATGTATGATTTCCAATAAGTCCGTAGCTCGCTCCATCATACCAGAAAATGGAGTCTTAGTCATTTTACCCATCAGACATGCTTCGCATCTTTCAAGTGATTCGAAATCAAGTGATTCAAGAAGTCCATCGGAATGGAGTTTCTTCATACGCTTCACTCCAATGTGACCAAGACGACAGTGCCACATATAGGTCGAGTTATCGCTCGATTTCCAACGTTTAGCCTCAATGTTATTAATATGTGTATTTCCACTATCGAGATTCAATAAGAATAGACCATCTATCAAAGGTGCATGTGCATAAAACATATTACTCATATACATTGAACAACCATTATTCTCGGATTTAAACAAGTAACCGTCTCGCAATAAACAACATCCCGATATAATGTTCATGCTTAACGCACGCACCAAATAACAATTATTTAAGTATAAAACTAATCCCGATGGTAGATGAAGGGGTAGCGTGCCGACCGCGATCACATCAACCTTTGATCCGTTTCCCACGTGCATCGTCACCTCGTTCTTCGCTAGCTTCCGTTTATTCTGCAGCACCTGTTTCGAGTTACAAATATGAGCAACCGAAACAGTATCAAATACCCAGGCACTACTACGAGTACTAGTAAGATACACATCAATAACATGCATATCAGATATACCTTTCTTCTTGATGTTGTCATTCTTCAAATCCGCCAAGTACTTTGGGCAATTCCGCTTCCAGTGACCTTCTCCCTTGCAGTAAAAGCACTCAGTATCAGGCTTAGGTCCAGCCTTGGTCTTCTTCGTCGGCGCGGTAACTTTCTTACCACCCTTCTTGAAGTGCCCCATCTGCTTAGACTTGCCTTTCTTGAATTTGGTGGTCTTATTGACCAACAACACTTGGTGCTCTTTCTTGATCTCCACTTCTGCAGATTTCAACATGGCAAAGAGTTCTGGCAACGTCTTGTTCATGTTTTGCATGTTGTAGTTCATCACAAAGTTCTTGTAACTTGGTGGTAGTGATTGGAGGACGCGGTAAATCCCCAAAGCATTAGGAATCACTATACCCAAGCTTTGAAGTTTGTTTGCGTGCCCAGACATCTTAAGCACATGCTCACTGACGGAGCTGCCCTCTTCCATCTTGCAGTTAAAGAACTTTTCAGAAGCCTCATAGCTTTCAATTGCCGCATGAGTCTCAAAGATCAATTTGAGATCCTCGACAATATCATATGGGTCTAAATTCTCAAACCTTTTCTGAAGCTCCGATTCTAAACCATACAAGATAGCACACTGAACTGTGGAGTACTGAGTCTTCCGAGTGAGATAAACGTTCTTTACTTCATCGGCAGCATCAGCTGCAGGTGGGTCACCTAGCGGTGCATCTAGCACATAGGTCAAATTACCAGCTGTGAGGACAATCCTCAAATTGCGGAACCAATCCGCGAAGTTGCTTCCATTGTTTTTCAACTTTTCTTTCTCTAGGAACGCATTAAAATTGATGGTAGGGGCTTCCATTGATCTACAACATATTTGCAATAGTTTAGACTAAGTTTATGACAAATTGAGTTCAAATTAATAATAAAATTAATCTAGGTGAACTCCCACTCAAAACAATATCCCTCACATTGTTTTAGTGATCACACGAACCAAATCCACCATATCAACACCGATCATCACGAGAGTTGATATAGTTTCAATGGCGAACAATCGACATGTTCATCATATCTACTATATGATTCATGCTTTACCTTTCGGTGATCCATGTTCCGAGACCATGTATGTACATGCTAGGCTCATCAAGATCAAACCTTAGTTTCCGCATGAGCAAATCTGGCTTGCTCACGTTGTATACACTTGCGGAATCTAACACACCCGATCATCACGTGGTGCTTCGAAACAACAAGCTTTAGCAACGGTGCTAACTAAGGGTGAACACTTTATGACTTGAAATTCATGTGCATGAGGTATCATCTTATAATGCTACCGTCGTCTACTAAGCAATACAAGATGCATAAAGGATTAACATCACATGCAATTCAAAATATGTGATATGATATGGCCTTTCTTCTTTGTGCTTCCGATCTCCATCTTCTAGCACGAACATGATCTCCATCATCACCGGCATTGCATCAAGGTCAATGACGCTTCTTCATGGTTGTCGTCCACCGGCTTCAACTATTACAACTACTTTGAATAGACACGCGGATCTTAACATAAATTAAAGACAACCATATGGCTCCTGTCGGTTGCCAACTTACAATAAGGAACATTGCATACATCAAATATAATCACAATCATGGCCATATCACATCACTGCACACCCCTGCAAAACAAAGTTAGACGCCTCTACTTTCTTTGCATGTTTTACGTGGTTTGGGGCTTTCAATAAGTGTCGTTCTAACTTACGAACATGAACCACAACATTGATACTAGTATTGTTAATCACCCGTTGTAAATTGGATCTTAACTATGCTAGGAGAAATGGGCACCCGCAAAGCCACTTATGCAATACAAGTTGCATGTCAAGCGTGGAGCAAGTCTCATGAACGATGTCATGTAAGGTTAGCCCGGGCCGCTTCATCCCAACATCCCGCAAGATGCAAAGTACACAAGAAGCAATCGACAATAAAAGCATCAACGCCCACAATGACCATTGTGTTCTACTCGTGCAACAGATCTACATATAGACACGGCTCTGATACCACTGTAGGGATTCGTAGCATGGAAAACAAAAAAATTCTACCGCATACAAACAAACAAGCCAAGATCTATCTACTAGATTGTAGCAACGAGTCGATGGAATAACTCACCCTCGAAGATTCCAAAGTGTTTAACGAGAGCGGATTCTCGTGGGTGATGTAGTCGTACTCTTCCCGATCTCAAGATCGCGTAGACGATCCTTCCGGCGCTGCGTTCCGGCAGCGCTCCCGCAGTCGATCACACGTTCGATACTCGATGAAGACCTTCCTCTCCCTTGTTCCAGCAGGCAGCGGAGGTTGTAGCACTCTCCTCGCGATTCCGGCAGCACAACGGCGTGGTACCGGAAGTAGAGGGGAGATCTCGCAGGGCTTCGCCTTAAGCCGGAGCGAGTATGGTGGAGTATGAGAGAGCCCTCGACGATCTAGGGTTTAGACACGCTGAGTAGGGGGCTAGGCCGGCGGCTAGGGTTGCTAGGCGGCGGCGGCGGTTTTCCCTAGGGCGGCGGCGGCAGCAGGTGGCGGCGCCGGCGGCTTAGGGTTTGGAGGCGGGGATCTTGTGTGTCAAGGAGGGGAGCCCTGCCCCTCCTTTTATAGGTGGAGGGGGCCGGCCAAGGGGAGGGGAATCCCTCCCCAACTCGGCTTGGTGGTGCGCCGGCGGTGGGAGGACGAACTCCTCCCCCAAGTCGGTTTCCACCTCCCTCTCCACTTCCCAAAACTAGCCGTTTGACTTTCAAACTTGGCGTTTGACTTTTCAAACTAGGATTTGAATAAACCCTCTATTTTGTTCAGCGATGACACCGAGTACATGATTCAATCATACCAACTTGATATAACACATTCATGTACCCTTCCCTTCCGGAGTGCCGGACATTCCGGAACCTTCTAGAACATTCCCGATGAAAACACCGGAACCATTCTCCAACTTCGAAACGAGACTTTCCTTATATGAATCTTATTCTCCGGACCATTCCGGATCTCCTCATGATATCCCGAATCCCATTCGAGACTCCGAACAACATTCAGACTCTTTCTCATCATTCCATAACTACTCAAACAACGTCGAATCCTTAAGTGTGTCTCCCTACGGTTCGTGAATTATGCGGACATGATCGAGACACTTCTCCGAACAATAACCAATAGAGGAATCTGGAAATTCATATGGCTCCCACATATTTCTACGATTACTTTGCGATCGAATGAACCACTTACATACGATACCAATTTCCCTTTGTCTCACGATAGTTTACTCATCCGGGGTTATGATCGTCGGTATCTCTGCATACCTAGTTCAACCTCGTTATCGATAAGTACTCTTTTCTCGTTCCCGTGATATGTGATCCCTTGTGAGCCAGTCACATGCTTGCAAGCTAATTGGATGACATTCCACCGAGAGGGCCCAGAGTATATCTATCCATCATATGGATGGACAAATCCCACTCTTGATCCATGTGTCTCAACCAATACTTTCCGAACACTCAATGCCACCTTTATAGCCACCCAGTTACGGTGTGGTGTTTGATGTCATCAAAGCATCCATCCGGTAAAGGTGATATGCATGATCTCATGGTCGAAGGAATTAGGTTACTATGTATCAGAAAGCATATAGCAATTGAACTATTTAAAATGACTTGATCTTTATGCTACGCTTATTTATAGGAGTATGTCCACCATATCATTCTCCTAACGATATGATCTTGTTGTTAATAACATATCAATGTTCATGATAGGTAAACCACAATCATCTATTAACCAACAAGCTAGTATTATAAAGAGGCTTTACTAGGGACTTCAATTTAAGTTTACAAATCACACAAGTATTAATGTTTCCTTGTTAATACTATTATAGCATGAATGTAAACATTTATCATAAACACAAAGATATAATAATAACTACATTTATTATTGCCTTTAGGGCATATCTCCAACAATCCATAAGGCTGCGGTTGCGCCTTTCAGCAACTCCATTTTGCTGAGGCTCGCCCGGCATCGAATACTGGGCCAATATGCCAGCCTAATATATTCAAAGCTGAAGTTGACAATCAGCACACTAAAACAATAAAGATAGTAAGGTCCGGCCGTGTAGGGGAGTACTATGGTCGACACACCCCATATGGCCAAGGGCCCATGTGGCAGCGCTATAAAGAGGAGGGGGAGGCCAGGGCACACACTATGAGATTCGTCGCGCTGCCGATCCCCTCACCCACATCCCTACCGATCTAGGGTTACTTGCGCTAGTGATACCTTCGATCCAGATTACGGATGTAGTATAGCTCTTTTTCCCTAGTAGACCTAGGTTATCGAATCCTTGGGAAGCAGAAAGCATGGTGAAGTTACTTTAACAGACCTTCGGGAGTTTTAGAATTCTTTTAGTGTTTTATCGGACCAAGAGTTTGCGATGTTTTGTTGTTGTCGATGATGGAGAGAGAGGGCCTAAGGAGTTCGGATTCACCTGTAGCTGTGCAAAACATTTGATGGGAATAAAAGATAATAGTAAAGTACGCATGTAATTGTTAGAGCACGATAATTATATGTGGGCAGTACATCCATAACTGTTATTTCCTCCACAACCGCTTATAGAAATAACCTATTAGTCTCATCCATATAAGAAAGATAACTAATGATATGCACAGTAACGTCACCGTTAATCCCAAGTAAATCCCTCAAATACAGCCATACTACCATTTTTGTCACTAGGTTTCCCAGCCTGCAGATTGGTCATTACTCATACTCCCTATACCTGGATCAATCCTTGGGGTATTGGGTACCTGACAAGTCCTTATATTGAGGCAAGAGAGGATACAATAATCATCATGTTATACAAACTAATAGACGATCCCATCTATGATAAATAACATGCACAAACTACATGGCTAGGCCAAGCCCTTAGCCCAAGGAGAATTACTCACACATAGAGATGAGATCAACAATCATAAACATTGTATTAGAAATCATGAGATTGATAGTAGTAGTATTACAATGTCGCCAATTGGAGATGATATCTACTATTACAAGTGGTGGACTATGGCTATGGTGGTGGGTAAGGGTTGTGAGATTGGATCTAGATCTATTCCTCCGGTGGCTCTTCAGTGTTGTGTTTTCTGGCTTGGCTCTTCGGGCACCTTTTATCGTCACGAGAGGTCTCTTTATATAGGGGCCCCTTCACAAAAGTTGTTCTGTTTGACCTAGCGGTGTTGGCGGAAACTATACGTCCGGAATTTTATTCCCGCCATATAGTTGGTCGTTAAACCTTCTATCTCCTCTTCACGGCCCCTGGTTTCTTTGGGTTGTTGGAAATCTCGTATCTTTGACTTTAAAGTTGTGATTCCCATCATCAAATGTCATTAGCTGCGCAGGGAAAAATGGAAAGACAGGATTGCATACCCCTTTGATCATTAGGCATTAGTGGCAGGATTTAGAGAGATATTTCATCAAAAGTATGAATAATATCTATTTTAAATGTGGACATGGATGGCTATATTTCACAGCCATCAACCTCCCCAATCTTAAACTTGATCGTCCTCGAGCAAGAATACCAAAATAAAAAAGGAACTCAACATTTAAACTAGAATAATGAGATGATGATCTTACTCATGATAGGCAGTCTCATGTTTCCTCCACTTTATTAATCTGAAAAACTTAGCATAGATAGAGTAATGGCAAGCATATCATACGGGTTTTAATGAATCCTTATAGAACAACAAGATTATTGTTAGCATGGATGATTCAAATGAGTAAACTCTATTCCATGTCATGTAATCAACTCATAAGCTTTCCTTTGAACAATAAAGTATAATCATGTAAAATTGAGAGTGTGAGAGTTTGTCATGAAAAGCATAGACACTAAAGTATCTCAATTCTCCCACATCAATAAGTCAAGACTTTTCAAGCACTACTTTTCTATTCATTATCCTTCAAGAATTTCAGTTCTTAAGTAATTGAGAGCATGCCAAAAAAAATTAGTTCATCGAGTTGTGATGGACACTCGTGGCATTACCAAGGTTTTTGTTCCTTTTGCATAATGATTACTCATATCAGCCAGAGGAGTGATTCCATCATGAACACAGCTACACAAGGATGCCAAGAATCTTACCCATTATAGCATTGCTGCTACATATGTTTAATCAACTCATAGACGAAATCTAGGAGTTTCCCCCATGAAGATCGTCCGTAGGCTAGCGGAGTTGTTGGCATCCCATGAAGTTTGACACGCATAAAGTTATATCATTCTTATGATTCACAAGTCAAAATTTGGCGAACTCACAAAAACCGCTAAACATTAATTCTATTGAACAAATCCTTTCAAAGAGAGCTACCAAGTCAATCATTATTTTCATGGTGTTGAGTGTCTCTAGGAATAAGCTTTCAAGACTAAGCACTACAACACCCAAGCCTTCAATTGTGAGACTTTTTCTTATGACAATTTTTTAGCAAATTTTTAGGCAAGACTTGGTTAACTACACGAGCTGGAACAAAATATACTCAACTAAATACCCATGCAAACAAAATTTTACTCCAACATAAAGACTCACTCCACCAATATAATATATTAACATTTACTACTAACTAGACTGGGTTTCTCAAACTTCAAAAGTGGTGAGTCATAAGGCATACCTCTCATGATTGGTTGCACTTCTCTCTTCCCCTTTGATTTGTTTCTTGGAAACTCGAAGTCAATCACTCTCCTGCAAATATGCGAGAACCACAAGGAGAATAAAAAGGAAAAAAAGGAAGAGGGAAAATAAAGATAAATGGACAAATCTTTTTGTTGTTTTTAAGAGAGGGAATTAAAGAATAGAAAATTGACAACAAAGCTCGGCTAGAAATTCTCGAAAACAAATAAAAATGATACAAGATAAAGTGTTGAGGAAACCAACACGGGTGCTTATAAACTCAAACTAAAAGCATAACCTCGAAATATTAAAAACAAACTCAAAATAAAGATAGTGGGGAGACTTCCCCAAGCTTAGGCTTTTGCAAGCCCTTCAAATTATTGTGGTGGCGAGAAAAAGTTGTGGCTCCAGTTCGCAAATTGAGTTGATAAATTACTAGTTGTTTCTCGGAGGTTTAGGGCGATATTATGCATCCCCTCCACAGTTCCTCCAAGTTCTTGGAAATCTTGATATACAGTGAACCGATTTGGTGGCTGCTCCTCTTGATTAGGAACTTCTTGCTCCTCTTCTTGGTCTTCATCCTCATCCGGAATCTCCTCCTCGGGTTGGTGTTGTTCAAACTGCAAATCATATAACAAACGTACTTTATCGATAGAGAAAAGACCATTAGGCAAAGGAGCGGGGTAGAGACGCCCAGATCTAGCAATATGCAAGTAATCACTACCACCTCTCCTAGTGAGCATTCCATAAGCTTTTAAAGTAGAGAAAGAAACACGTCGCTCACCTAGCAATGGTTGCAACTCACCTAGGTCGACGCCCAAGGCAATGGCAAGCACGGTGATGACGCCTCCACATGTGATTGGCCCTTGGCTTTGGGAGGACTGGTGCTCCAAGTAGCACACAAGAATTGTTCTCAAGTTGAGTGACAAGTTGTTGTTGTTGAAAGCAGCTTTTGCGAGGACCAAGATGTCCTCCTCATTGAGTCTTGTAAACTCATTCTGTGCCTGCAAGGTGTTAGCAATAACATAGAAAAAATAGAGAATTGCATGATGCTGAATATTCTTCCCCTTGTTGACTATAGAAGTGAAACCCATTATACTATAATAATAATCCGGGGAAGGGCTCATGTCAGCAAAAGATGCGTGTAAAGCATTAACATCATTATTTGGTAAATTAAAAAAATTGCACCATTCATCAAGTGATAATGTATAATTTTTTTCATAAGTCAGAAAGAAATCATGTCCTCTCAGTGCCATGTAACGGTGCTTTTCAAAGAACTTAAAAATTTAAGAGTTAACCGGCGATAAGTAGGCACATCTTGGAATACAAAGTTTTGCAGGCCAACTCTATTGCAAAGTAAATTGAAGTCATTAGAAATACCGAGTTGATTCAATATAATGGGACACGCCCACTTGGTTGTCTTCACTTCTCGGTTCTTGATCCTGTTGAAGCGATCACGTTGGAGCTCATCCCTAAACCGTATCCCCATGCGGTCCTGAGCTACAGCAGTAGCCCGAGAAGAACTCGCGGCGGAACGAGCACGCGTTTGGCTTCTTGTGTTCATCATCTAAAATAAGAAAAGAAGAACATAAAACTTTCTGATCCAATAGTAATAAGCATAACATATTACTCACATAGCACACTAAAGAATCTCTTCAAAATAATAATCTAGGCAAGAGAAACATGTCAATTAGTTCATAGTAGGTCTCACCCTAGATTGATAATGACAACAGATCGGAGATGAATTTGCAAAAAATAATTGAAGGATTGGAGGAGAAATATACCGTACATCACTTGTGTGCGAGGAAATCGAACGAACTCGAGTAGAGATAAAGATCTCTTAAGGTGTTGACCGAGTTTGGAGGTAGAATAGAGAAAAATGATTGAAATTTTGGTGTTAGTGGTACTTTCCCGTGAAGTTTTTGTGGTCGCACGAACTATAGGGCCGGAACATTTATTCCCTCTGTATAGTTGGTCTGACGTTAATATTTTAGGGTTTCCTCCTGGCGACGCATACTATACGGTCAGAATTTGTGTTCCTGCCGTATAGTTGGTCGTTAAACTTACTCTACCATGGAAAAGAATTTTAACGAAGCCATTGATATCTATATGGATGCAACTATACGTCTGAAATTTTTATTCCCGCTGTATAGTTGGTCGTTAAACCTATAGTATCTTTTGAAAACTGAAGGGGTGATGTCGAAACAACTATATGACCAAAACTATACGACCGGAATTTTTATTCCCGTCGTATAGTTGGTCGTTAAACCTTTTGGAGTCGCCAAAATTTACCTATTTCTTCGATAATTCTTTATTAACTTGAATCTTAGAAAAATACCATGTTTTGATAGAAAAATGACAGCTTAAATTTTCGACCAACAACAACTGTATAAAACAGGATTTCAGTACCACTGAACTTCTCCTCCTCGACTAGAGTTTTCTAGCACTCTTTATTCAGCATGAAACTTAAAGTAAAACTTAAAAACTTTACTCAAACATTTATTTCACATGAGTTTCCTCCCATAAAGCCCTCTTTTATGGTCAATAACTTGACCATGATGTTGCTCACTTAGCCCAAGTGAGTGGAACACCCACTCCAAAATAGTTGACCTTCAAAGTGATGGCCTCCTTCTCATCATGTTTGGCTTTCTTTTTTCTGGGGAAATGAACAACAAAAGGATCCCGCGAAGGCAATTGAAGCTTCACGTTCCCTTCATGTAGATTAATCAAAGCCTTAATAGTTCTTAGGAACGGACGGCCTAATATGATAGGAGCAGTAACATCTTCAGGCATGTCAACAATAACAAAATCAGTAAGAGCATGATAACCTTTATTGTATACTAAAGTATTCTCCTTAATTCCTACAGCTTGTTTGTAGGTAGAATCTGCTAAATGTAATTTTAACTTAGTGATTTCAAAAGAGCCAAGATTTAACTTATACAAAAGACTCTTTGGAATTGTTGAAACACTTGCGCCTAAATCACAAAGTGCAGCTATCTCATTAGTCCCAATTTTAATTTTAATAGTAGGCTCAAATATATCATCAAGCTTAACAGGTAGTTTTTCATTAATTTTCTTATATTCATCCTCAAGCTCATGTACCTTTATTGCTACCTGATTAACGAAATGTTGATACATAGCTTCCTCATTTCCTTCACTTACGGGAATATTGATATTGATCCTTTTCAAAATATCTTTAACCGTGTAATTTGGTGAAGGGGCATTGCTATATTCAAGTTCTTCAGTCTCCTCCCTTTGATTCTCGTCATCTTGAGGTCTTCAACTCGATTGGGCTCAAATTTACCTACAAATTTAGCTAGAATGAGAGTTTGACTCTCGGTTATCTTATCTAGTTGTGCCTCAACAATCTTTTTTCTTTCTTGGAGGGCCTGCAAATCATTCCGCAAACTCACAGCTTGGTTAGACAATTTTCCAAGCATATTATCATGGTTCTTTGTTATCTTAAGGATATTGTTTTGCTCGGTTTGCGAGTCCATAAAAGAATTAAGTGTTTCTTGGAGACTACCATTACTTGATCTAATATTATTATTAGAGTTACCTGCAGGTCTAGAATAATGTTTTTGGAAATTTAGATTATAGTTCTTCTTCCAAGAAGGCTTATAATAATTACGAGCTATGAAGTCTATTTCTTCAATATTTGATTCTAGGATAGCTCTTACCTGGGTTTCCTTACACTTAACGGCTAATATGAGCACATCCAGCTTAGCAGTGAGTTCTCCATTCTCCTGCGATGTGACAGAGTTCACCTTCTTTGTGTTTGACCTTTTCACATGCCATCGGGCATGGTTGTCTTGCATATTGTCTAGCAGCTGCTTTGCTTCGGCAATTTGTTTGCCCATAAATGTTCCTCCAGCTGCAGGATCAAGCATAGACTTAGACATAGGGTTAAGAGCATTATAAAATAAATGGAGAATTAACCAATTTTTCATCCCATGGCTAGGACAATTTCCCATAAATTCTTTCATTCTCTCCCATGCAAGTGCTAGTGGCTCACGCTCTTCCTGTCTAAAACTAGTAATATTAGATCTTAGTTGCATAGTCTTTGCAGGTGGGAAAATTTTAGTCTTAAATAAATAAGTATATTTCACCCATGATGCAATAGTATTTCTAGGGAAAAATAGCAACCATTCTTTTGCTCTTCCTCTAAGAGAGAAAGAAAATAAGCGTAGCTTGACCGCATCGGAATCAACATCTTTAATGCGCACCATATCACATATTTCAATAAAAGTGTTCAATGTCTTCACCGTTATTGCCTCCTTGGACTTCATCATTTGATCCAATTTTTTCCTCAACATTGTTGCCTCCCCCTCAAGCTTCAACCTCTCTTAGGCCTTCTTGGTCCCCCCAGGCTTCATTGTTCTAGCCCTATTTCTCATCCTCAGTATCATCTAGCGCTACCATTTCATCTTCCTTTGGTGCTGTTTCTTCATCCCTCAATTGCCACTTGGGGAGGTGTTGGAGCACATCAAAACAATGTCTCATTGTAAAGCTCTTGCCCTTGCTGCCGGCCATGTCTTTGTACCTAGCATCGGCAATGCGGTCCTACATTTACAAAACCAAGATGAATGAAGGCTATTTATGCTCAACAAATAAAAATTGATCAAACAATGCACTCACATATTGGTCGACAATTGCACCACTAGGAGGATTCGCCGTCACTTGATCCATTTCCGCTGACCAACAACTACATGCAACGGCGGGCCCAAGATTTCAGGAGCACGTATTCAAAGTTTTAAGGGTGCAATATTTTATCACTGTCTAAAGCCTAGTTTTGGGCATTTATACTATGATTATACCATCATACTATTATAAGAGTATAATGGATAGAATATACGACACATGATATGAAACAATTTGAGCATAATGTCACGGATTCATAGAATAAATTGTAATATAAATTTGATCAACTTATATAAGTTCTAGTTATTCAACGTAATAAAGAAGAAACATCTGGAGTATTTAGAGGACAATAAATAGCAAAATGAAAGGAGAGCTTACAAGTTATATGGTAACTTTCCACATTTTCAAGGCTTGAAAACTAGTGATGATGTCCTCATCCTTAACTTGCAAGAAGAATTCCCTCTCAATGAATGTAACCAAGCAACCATTTAAGAACCTTTGGCCCATCTTACTTCTGAGCTTGTTTTTGATAAAGTTCATTGAAGAAAAGACCCTCTCAACACCAGATGTTGCAACATGTAGAACTACCACCAATTTCAGAAGTTTGTAAATAATGTCATACCAAAAGACCCTATTTGTATTAACAAGCATCATAGACAGATCAGCTAGACTTGTCAAATTTTTGAAGTTTTCATCCTTACTCATATCATTAATATAATGGTTTAGCTGAAAACGAAGTTGGATCAATTCTTCAAATTCAAAATCTTGAGGATAAAACTCTGCAAGCTTGACCAAGCTCTCAACATTAAAAGCATCAAATGACTTGGCTGGACTGAATGATGCCATGCATCTAAGTAACTCTATGTTTACCTCATCAAATCTGTTATTAAGCTCCTGAAGTTTTTTTGACATGATTAAGCTCCTGAAGTTGCCTATCAATGACACCCAAAAACATATCAGCATGAAACCGGTGGTAATTAATGGCATCTTTATAGAACCTCTTTGCTCTTTGTATAGGCTTGTACTTCCCATCCATCTAAGTCAACTAATATGGGTCGAAGAGAGTATAACAATTAAAATGGTAAAAGAAATTTTAGTCATCATATCCAAATGTAATCAGTATTACAACCTTACATGGAGATGTAATTCGTAAAAGCAAAAACTATTTTGTGAGGAGAAATCTCTAAGTCACTAAACCTGCTACAACTTCATATACGCCGCTCGTCATCAGAATTTAGTGTTATAATTGGTTTTTCGTGACGGGAGCATGGTACCCTGCCTCCAAAGTGTAGGCTGCCTAGTTTCCATCATTACCTCATCCAAGCTCCATCAAATCCCAATATGTGGCATCCCGCAAAACCACTACTAGAAAATCGCGTTGTTTTTGTGCATTGCATCATCGTGACCGCATGCTCATGTCATCATGCCGCATTGCATTTGAGCATCGTCATCATCTTGCACTTGCTTGCATAAAACTATTTGCATAAAGACCTGTCTTTATTTTCTAAAACGCCCGTCTTGTTTTCAAAATGCAAACCCCAGGGTCTCCGGATTATTTTGTTGTCTGCTGTCGGTTTGCAAACGGAGTATTTAAAACGAATAAATCTTTTAATTAATTTTAGCGGGGGCAGTCGAACGGGCCGTTTCGACCCGAACGACCACCCCTAGGATTTTACAAACGGTCCACCCCAACAATTCCTAAAACGACCAACCTATCTACCTAGCCCTTGCCTCCACATCACTCCGGCCAACCCCGTCGCGCCACCTCACCCCTCTCTCTCCCTCACCCAATCCCCTTTTGCCACCTAGACTAAACCCAACCCCCCCCCCCACTCATCCACACCCCACCAACACACACAGGGCCACACACACACGCACAACAACACAACACAACACACGCATGCACCCAATCCCGCAGCCCCCTGTCCCCACCCTCCTTCTCCCCCTCGCGCGCAGCCTCTTCCCCGAGCCCGCACCGCACCCGCCTGGCACCTTACTCCCTTCCCCAACCTTCCACCGACGAGCTCCTCCCCGCCTCGCTGCTCGCTCCCCGAGCCGGCCGCGCTCTGCCTCGCCTCCTCCCAGCGAGCTCCGCCGGCCGCGTCGCCCCACCGTCGCCCGACCCCGCCGTCGCCCCTCTCCGGCCCGCCTCGCCTCCGGCCAGGGTCGCCGCGGCCCCGCCCTCGAGCTCGCCATCCTCGCCGCCAGAAGCCGCCGCCTCGGCCTCCAGCGCCTCCACCGGGCCCGTCCACCGCCGCCCGGAGCCTCCTCGTCCCCGGCGCCCCGCGACCACCGCCGCTCCGCGCGACCCGCCCCCGACCTCGCCAGGGATCCTCCCTGACCGGCGGCGCCGCCCTCGTCTCCCCCTGCCTCGTCTGCGCCTCGGCCGCCCCCGACAACCACCTCGTCGCCGGGCCCTCCCTCGTCCGTCGCTCCTTCAGCCAACCACAGGACCCCATCGAGCCGAGCCCCCCAAGAACCCCCCCCCCCCCCCGAGCTCCCTGGCCCATCGAGCCGGCGACGCACCTTCCTCGCCGTCGTCAGTCAAGCCCAAGACCTGGCCGCTCCCTCCTCCTCGTTTTGGCCCTGGTGCCTTAGTGTTGTTGCAGATGCTGCATGTTTGTACCGTCCGCGGCAGAGGTTGCTTCAAACAGACCCTTGGTTTCGAGGTGGCGTTTGTGTGTATAGATGGACCCGATGCACGAGTAAGGACCAGAGAAATTAAGGTACTTGAAAACCACCGGTGTCGATTCAAGATCTCCACCGCATTCGTATCGGGAACCTGGAATACTTCATCACGAGCTCAAGACCTCTACCAAGATCTTCGCGGGACATCAAGTTCTCCTTCACGGACGACAAGTACTACCTCGGACGCCAAGACCCGAACCGAAAGGAACGCCAAGACCGACTCGATGGCGCGGACCCGACAAGGTCTTCACAACGACAAGATCGACTGCGTGGAACCAAGATCCCCGGCACGTTACGACAAGGTCTACCTCACGGACACCGAGAACTTCCCCCCCTGAACGCCATGACCGTCGACATGACCCGAAGACCACGAATGCGCCAAGATCTACTCCGCTATCCGAGAATGATCCCGGAGCCCGAGAACGTTCCGTCGAACCCTGGACCCTGAGACCAACCCCGAACCCCGGAACCCCAAGATCGTCGAGCCCCCTCAATGTGTGACCCCTTTTCTCGAACCCTATTTTATAACATAATACAACTTGTCGCATAATAAATTGTTCACATGCATCTTATCATGTGGTTTGGGGGCCTTATGCCGATTCACCTAATAATTAAATATGGGGCCATATGCGGGCAAATCTAGTCTCATATTGGCCTCATTTGAATTTGAGTAGCGAACCGGTGATATATATTCTGCCTTGTTAAACAACATTTGAACTGCGGGGTAGCTAAACAATTTGAACCATCTAAGTAATGTTGGACCCCGGTTCCGCTTAACATGACCTAATCACATCGCATCTTTGCCATGCCATACATCATACATGCATCATGCCGATCTTCTGCCGTTGTATTAAATATTGCATCCGGTGTTTCTTCTAGTGTTTTGCTTCTTCGCGGATAAGGCCGTTGAGTTGATGTGAGCTTCGCCCCGATCTTCGGATGAACCTTCGGCAATGTTTTCAGGCGAGCATCTCCCCCCTTTCTACCTATCTTACTTTTATAGTATTTACTTCCCTCCTGTTGATCTATTGCTATCTGTGTTGCGATGCTCTAGTTTCCGTACCCGTGATATCCCCTTGCAGCCATATATTGCCTCGGACACATCCTATTACCTATTGTTTGGTAGATAGTTGGACTTGCGCGTCGTAGTCGCTTGCTCAAATGTTGTTGCGTGTTGTCAAGTTCCACAGTTGTTGGAGTATTGCCGCATGTTGATGTTGGATATGATCATGGTTTTACTTATTGTTCACTTTAATTCCTGTTTAACAACTAAAATTGAAATAAGCAGAGGCATCGGTGGGTGATAGAAAATATTTGGTTTCCGAACGCCCACTTGTGTCCCGTAGGACCCCGAGTACTTGGTACCTGTTCCTTGATTTATCGCGCTATCCACATCCGGGAGGTATATGGGACCCCCCTGAGCCAGAGCTTGATTCAGTCTTATTTCTTGGGGCCACAAACTAGTTTGAGGTTTTATTTACGATCCTGTACTTATGCCATGCTACTTATGTATTTACGATTGTGCGAGGAGCACACTGTACTGTCTAGGATCGTGGCACGATTCCGCGGTGTCGACAAGCCCAGCCACACTTTCGGGTTCCCAGTCGTTCACAGCCGTCCCCACAACCTTAAGTCCGTCTCGGAGCCGGCCGGCTTCGTTGCGGGTCTACTTTAAGGGGTGGCCCCCTGAAATATTTCTGAATCCTGTGATTGCTTTGTCGTGAAAGCCTCGTTGGGTTTTGATTTGGTTTTTCCGAGGTTGATCGAGTGTGTGTTGCTATTGGTGCACCCCAGCCGGGTAAAACTTTCTGAAAGCCGTGTCCGCGGTTATGGACGACTTGGAGCACAGTATCTCGACCATAGACAAGCATAACTAAAGTTTATTGCTATAAATTTGACTTTATAATGACTAGTAATCAGCTCCACTATAATGGAATGGCTAAATAATACTGCCCACAACTGCTTGTTTGGATTGTCGCTTGCGACCATTGTACCTGACTAGTAAATATTGCAACTACAACGGAATGGCTAAACAAAAGTACCAACAACTGCTGGGTTTTGGGTTATCTCATGCTAATTGTATCTGACTAGTAAGTGCTGTCACTATAACGGAATGATTAACTAAAATGACCCACCGCTTATTTTATCAGGATGATTATCTATACCTGACTAGTAATTGCTGCAACGAAAACGGAATAAATAAAACTGCCAGCGGTGTGCGTGTCTCGGTTGACTTCCTCGATCGGGCTCGAGGGGGAAACACCAGGATGGGTTTGTTTGATGTTAGAATCAGGTTGGTTCCGAATAGGTCCTTCTTACCCCTCTCTGATTGCCGCCAGTTGTATCGAGTCTCTATAGGGTGTTTAGTGCATGCTGCCGCTGCCGCTTAGTCCACCATGCCTATGTAGGCGAGGACTGCCGAATTCTAGTCTCGCCGTGTACTGGCCTCAGTACTGACGCTCCTCTGTTTCTTTTGCCCTTTGTCGGCACCCCTTTTGTTTAAGCAGGTTTCGAGATCGACGTCGTTAGCAGGGTTACCCTTCCGGCTTGGCCTGGGCAGGGTTATGGACGCCATTGGTTATTCTTCAGGGCTCTTAGCCCCATTTGCATCTTGTCCGTAGTCGGACGCCCTATCATTTTCAAGGTGATTTGGATCTTTGTATATTATATCTGTATTCTTGACTCAGGGAGTCGCTGTTATATATCTGTTCTGTGGGTCCCATCAAGGACTGTTGTGTAATGTTATTACTTCGTTTTCCACCCGCACGAAAGTGCCTGGTGGGCACCTTTGAATCGTTTCTATGCGGGTTTGGCGGGTTTTCGCTAAAACTTGCATAGGTCCGATTCTGAGGGTGTTACAGAGTGGTATCAGAGCTCAGCAGTTGCGATACCCCACAAGTCCAGCCTGTAGGATAACCTAGCTAACGGCCGAAGTAGAGTGTCAAAACTATTTTTGCAAAATCGGTTGGATAGTTCTGATTAGGTCTGATTTTACTCCTTACCCCTCTGCTATTCTCCTATTACCCCTACGTGTTTTGAATCCGCTCTCGTCTCTTTCTTAGAGTCCAGGATTTCTCGTGGTTGGGTTTTCCGTCGTACCTTCAGGTTTTCGCTTCCTTCTTCGGTAACGGTGTTCTACCATCCGGTGTTCAAGCTGCCTGAGGAATCCGTCTGCTGTGGTATCATTCTTTGTTCTTTGTTTGTGCCTTCCGGTGTTTTCCGACGCGACGACATCATCTACGCCAGACCCGATACAGAGTCTGCATCACTCCTTTGTTTCCGAACCTCGCTTGTCGAGATCTTCAGTCTGATTCCGAGAGTTGGTTGCATAATCCGCCTATTCGTGTGCAGAGTAATGGTTTGGGTGCGCGATGGACTGATCACCATCCGACTACTCTTATCATTCGCTCTTGTACATCGAATCAGTGGATCCAGCAGTTTTACTCCATCCATCGGAAGCTAGAGGTGGCCTCATTTGTTGATACCTCTATCTTCGACCTTTTGTTCCGGAGTGTTCTCTCGACGATCATGGACAACGACCTCTTGTTAGTGGTGTCGCGAGGATCTACATGAAGCGCGAAGGATCAGATCGCCGACCTTCCTTCCGGTACCATGAGGCGGATCTCGAGGGCGAGATCCCTTGTTAGTGGTGTCGAATTGTGGCATCCCGCAAAACCACTACTAGAAAATCGCGTTGTTTTTGTGCATTGCATCATCGTGACCGCATGCTCATGTCATCATGCCGCATTGCATTTGAGCATCGTCATCATCTTGCACTTGCTTGCATAAAACTATTTGCAGAAAGACCTGTCTTTATTTTCTAAAACGCCCGTCTTGTTTTCAAAATGCAAACCCCAGGGTCTCCGGATTATTTTGTTGTCTGCTGTCGGTTTGCAAACGGAGTATTTAAAACGAATAAATCTTTTAATTAATTTTAGCGGGGGCAGTCGAACGGGCCGTTTCGACCCGAACGACCACCCCCAGGATTTTACAAACGGTCCACCCAAAAAATTCCTAAAACTACCAACCTATCTACCCAGCCCTTGCCTCCACATCACTCCGGCCAACCCCGTAGCGCCACCTCACCCCTCTCTCTCCCTCACCCAATCCCCTTTTGCCACCTAGACTAAACCCAACCCCCCCCCCCACTCATCCACACCCCACCAACACACACAGGGCCACACACACACGCACAGCAACACAACACAACACACGCACGCACCCAATCCCGCAGCCCCCTGTCCCCACCCTCCTTCTCCCCCTCGCGCGCAGCCTCTTCCCCGAGCCCGCACCGCACCCGCCTGGCACCTTACTCCCTTCCCCAACCTTCCACCGACGAGCTCCTCCCCGCCTCGCTACTCGCTCCCCGAGCCGGCCGCGCTCTGCCTCGCCTCCTCCCAGCGAGCTCCGCCGGCCGCGTCGCCCCACCGTCGCCCGACCCCGCCGTCGCCCCTCTCCGGCCCGCCTCGCCTCTGGCCAGGGTCGCCGCGGCCCCACCCTCGAGCTCGCCATCCTCGCCGCCAGAAGCCGCCGCCTCGGCCTCCAGCGCCTCCACCGGGCCCGTCCACCGCCGCCCGGAGCCTCCTCGTCCCCGGCGCCCCGCGACCACCGCCGCTCCGCGCGACCCGCCCCCGACCTCGCCAGGGATCCTCCCTGACCGGCGGCGCCGCCCTCGTCTGCGCCTCGGCCGCCCCCGACAACCACCTCGCCGCCGGGCCCTCCCTCGTCCGTCGCTCCTTCAGCCAACCGCAGGACCCCATCGAGCCGAGCCCCCCAAGAACCCCCCCGAGCTCCCTGGCCCATCGAGCCGGCGACGCACCTTCCTCGCCGTCGTCAGTCAAGCCCAAGACCTGGCCGCTCCCTCCTCGTTTTGGCCCTGGTGCCTTAGTGTTGTTGCAGATGCTGCATGTTTGTACCGTCCGCGGCAGAGGTTGCTTCAAACAGACCCTTGGTTTCGAGGTGGCGTTTGTGTGTATAGATGGACCCGATGCACGAGTAAGGACCAGAGAAATTAAGGTACTTGAAAACCACCGGTGTCGATTCAAGATCTCCACCGCATTCGTATCGGGAACCTGGAATACTTCATCACGAGCTCAAGACCTCTACCAAGATCTTCGCGGGACATCAAGTTCTCCTTCACGGACGACAAGTACTACCTCGGACGCCAAGACCCGAACCGAAAGGAACGCCAAGACCGACTCGATGGCGCGGACCCGACAAGGTCTTCACAACGACAAGATCAACTGCGTGGAACCAAGATCCCCGGCACGTTACGACAAGGTCTACCTCACGGACACCGAGAACTTCCCCCCCTGAACGCCATGACCGTCGACATGACCCGAAGACCACGAATGCGCCAAGATCTACTCCGCTATCCGAGAACGATCCCGGAGCCCGAGAACATTCCGTCGAACCCTGGACCCTGAGACCAACCCCGAACCCCGAAACCCCAAGATCGTCGAGCCCCCTCAATGTGTGACCCCTTTTCTCGAACCCTATTTTATAACATAATACAACTTGTCGCATAATAAATTGTTCGCATGCATCTTATCATGTGGTTTGGGGGCCTTATGCCGATTCACCTAATAATTAAATATGGGGCCATATGCGGACAAATCTAGTCTCATATTGGCCTCATTTGAATTTGAGTAGCGAACCGGTGATATATATTCTGCCTTGTTAAACAACATTTGAACTGCGGGGTAGCTAAACAATTTGAACCATCTAAGTAATGTCGGACCCCGGTTCCGCTTAACATGACCTAATCACATCGCATCTTTGCCATGCCATACATCATACATGCATCATGCCGATCTTCTGCCGTTGTATTAAATATTGCATCCGGTGTTTCTTCTAGTGTTTTGCTTCTTCGCGGATAAGGCCGTTGAGTTGATGTGAGCTTCGCCCCGATCTTCGGATGAACCTTCGGCAATGTTTTCAGGCGAGCATCTCCCCCCTTTCTACCTATCTTACTTTTATAGTATTTACTTCCCTCCTGTTGATCTATTGCTTTCTGTGTTGCGATGCTCTAGTTTCCGTACCCGTGATATCCCCTTGCAGCCATATATTGCCTCGGACACATCCTATTACCTGTTGTTTGGTAGATAGTTGGACTTGCGCGTCGTAGTCGCTTGCTCAAATGTTGTTGCGTGTTGTCAAGTTCCACAGTTGTTGGAGTATTGCCGCATGTTGATGTTGGATATGATCATGGTTTTACTTATTGTTCACTTTAATTCCTGTTTAACAACTAAAATTGAAATAAGCAGAGGCATCGGTGGGTGATAGAAAATATTTGGTTTCCGAACGCCCACTTGTGTCCCGTAGGACCCCGAGTACTTGGTACCTGTTCCTTGATTTATCGTGCTATCCACATCCGGGAGGTATATGGGACCCTCCTGAGCCAGAGCTTGATTCAGTCTTATTTCTTGGGGCCACAAACTAGTTTGAGGTTTTATTTACGATCCTGTACTTATGCCATGCTACTTATGTATTTACGATTGTGCGAGGAGCACACTGTACTGTTTAGGATCGTGGCACGATTCCGCGGTGTCGACAAGCCCAGCCACACTTTCGGGTTCCCAGTCGTTCACAGCCGTCCCCACAACCTTAAGTCCGTCTCGGAGCCGGCCGGCTTCGTTGCGGGTCTACTTTAAGGGGTGGCCCCCTGAAATATTTCTGAATCCTGTGATTGCTTTGTCGTGAAAGCCTCGTTGGGTTTTGATTTGGTTTTTCCGAGGTTGATCGAGTGTGTGTTGCTATTGGTGCACCCCGGCCGGGTAAAACTTTCTGAAAGCCGTGTCCGCGGTTATGGACGACTTGGAGCACAATATCTCGACCATAGACAAGCATAACTAAAGTTTATTGCTATAAATTTGACTTTATAATGACTAGTAATCAGCTCCACTATAATGGAATGGCTAAATAATACTGCCCACAACTGCTTGTTTGGATTGTCGCTTGCGACCATTGTACCTGACTAGTAAATATTGCAACTACAACGGAATGGCTAAACAAAAGTACCAACAACTGCTGGGTTTTGGGTTATCTCATGCTAATTGTATCTGACTAGTAAGTGCTGCCACTATAACGGAATGATTAACTAAAATGACCCACCGCTTATTTTATCAGGATGATTATCTATACCTGACTAGTAATTGCTGCAACGAAAACGGAATAAATAAAACTGCCAGCGGTGTGCGTGCCTCGGTTGACTTCCTCGATCAGGCTCGAGGGGGAAACACCAGGATGGGTTTGTTTGATGTTAGAATCAGGTTGGTTCCGAATAGGTCCTTCTTACCCCTCTCTGATTGCCGCCAGTTGTATCGAGTCTCTATAGGGTGTTTAGTGCATGCTGCCGCTGCCGCTTAGTCCACCATACCTATGTAGGCGAGGACCGCCGAATTCTAGTCTCGCCGTGTACTGGCCTCAGTACTGACGCTCCTCTGTTTCTTTTGCCCTTTGTCGACACCCCTTTTGTTTAAGCAGGTTTCGAGATCGACGTCGTTAGCAGGGTTACCCTTCCGGCTTGGCCTGGGCAGGGTTATGGACGCCATTGGTTATTCTTCAGGGCTCTTAGCCCCATTTGCATCTTGTCCGTAGTCGGACGCCCTATCATTTTCAAGGTGATTTGGATCTTTGTATATTATATCTGTATTCTTGACTTAGGGAGTCGCTGTTATATATCTGTTCTGTGGGTCCCATCGAGGACTGTTGTGTAATGTTATTACTTCGTTTTCCACCCGCACGAAAGTGCCTGGTGGGCACCTTTGAATCGTTTCTATGCGGGTTTGGCGGGTTTTCGCTAAAACTTGCATAGGTCCGATTCTGAGGGTGTTACACAATACCTCTTGATTCCAAGGGTGGGGCGATTGGGGAGAAGTTGGATGAAGCTTTGTATGGTAGCCTCCACAGTTTCCACGTCGCACCTGGTAGTGCCATCGCAACCGACCAAGACATCAACCTCTGTGAGGCTGGAGAGATGCTGAATACCAGTGTCGACACCATCATCCTTGGATGTTGCACCCCTCGCCTTGAAAGCAAAACGAAGTTGTTGGAGTTGTGGCATAGCGCACGGTGCAAACATGACACCCATTCCTCCCCCATCACAACGGATGAACAGCTTCTTGAGATGCTGAAATCCCTTATCGCCGATGATGAGCTCTTTCGCTGGGGTATGGGATAAGAAAAGTCTAAGGTACAACAGAGCTGGTAAAGCACCAAGGTTACAAATATCTTCCTCCTGCATCGATGCAATGTTGATCGATAGTTCAGTGAGATTGGAATGAGCAGGAAGGCTGTTTGAAACTTGAGAGATCATGCTGCCTATGTTTAGCTTCCGGAAATACGTTAAGTCTGAGCACATCAATGAATCCAGCATAGAATCGTCACAGTTAATACTCAGACACTGAAGACTGTGTGTTCCCAACCTGCCAAGAGACGATACAAAAATGGCATTGCACTTTCTAATGTCATCACACTTCTCCACAAGTTGCTGATAACCAATTGAAAGCCTTCTCAGTTTGGTCAGTTTACCCAAGCTGTTCCACAAATTCTACTGGGTTGTTGCAGTAATAGACATTTGATAGCTCCTCTAAGCTTTCCATATCTCCGATTTTAGATGGAAACACCACATAGAACTCGACCAGCAAACGCACCAGTTTCCGCAGCTGAGTAATCGTTGATGGCAATTCTCTTATATGGTAGCACTGTCTTAGATCTAGTGTTTCCAAATATTTTAATGTCCCAATTTCTGCTGGAATTTTACTAATTTTGGCAAGACGAAATCTCAAATACCTTAACTGATAAAAACCTCCAATATTTTTAATATGGTGATTTTCCAACCATTCACATCCATCAAAATCCAAAACCCGCAATGCATGAAAGCCAAACAGTTCAGGTATCTTCTTAATGGACCCAAAAGGACACAATGACCGAACATGCATCTTACTTCTCGTGGTTGCTTCAATTACTCCATGTCTTTCTTCATAACTGTTATGCAGAGAGAGTCGACGTATCTTTTCTGGCAACAAATTGAATTTATTTGTATCGAACATAGTAACAAAGTTCTCTTCAATTGCCAAGAATGTGATCAGATCCAACACCATATCATGGATTCTACAAGCTCGTGCTGTACCATCAACCCCAATTTCAATTGGTCGGATCAAACTCCTATTAACAAGCTCATTAAAGTAGCCATCTGATATTTGCTCCAAGGTTTGACCTATTTTTTCAGTAACTAATCCTTCAGCAATCCATCTCCATGTCAACTGTACCCTATCTATCTCAGAATCCTCTGGGTACATGCTCAAATATAACAAACATGTTTTCAAATAATAAGGAAGATCACGATAGCTAAATAGTAAGATTTCTCTCAATCCTTCTAGCTCAGAGCCATCTTCATGTGTAGAACTTATAGAGTGTAGCACTAGCTCCCATTGATCCCTGCTTTCGGTTTTGCTGGCTAGCAAACTAGCTAACGTGATTATGGCTAATGGCAAACCACCACATTTCTTTAAGATCCTATGAGAAACTTCTTCTAGCTGTGCAGGGCAGCAACCATCATTGCGAAAAATTCTTTTCAAAAACAACTGCCGAGAATCAAAATAATCTAGAGGCTCCAAATCATGGATTTGCTCGCCCAAGTTAGAACAACATGACTTGGCTACAGCAGTAATACGTGTCGTGACAATTATGCGGCTGCAATTATTGTTCTCAGGGAGTGTTGATGCCACAAATTTCCAGTCATGTATTCTCCATACATCATCGATAAAAATCAAGTACCTACATACAATTTTATGCATTAGTAAGCTCATGACTGTCAAATTTCCATGATTTTACAACTTACATTCAATCATTGCAAACTGAAAATTATTCCTAAACAGGTATTCATAAAACAGTGTGAGCACTAGTTTCTGCAGTGAATTATCTTTTTTATATAAAAATTCACAAGGGTTGGAGGTCGTTTTTTATACCTACACGACACGTCAGAGCATCGCATCATCGGAAATCTACCATATTAGGTAAAAAAACACAAGATGGACAAATTAACTTTTCTAAAGATCGACGTGGAGGAAGGTTGAGCACTGTTTTTGGGTTGGTCATGATCCTACCAAATTAACCAAAGTGTTAGAAATCGATAGTAGAATAAATAAGTAAAGATCAAGAACAGCCAGCGACACCCAATTTTATTGAAGCCCTTCTCGGAAAAATCATGGGTATGTGATGAAAAACTTCATTAGATCAGGAGTGTTTAGAAAACACAATGTTAAATAGTGAGTTGTCAACCAGTCCCGTGTGACTAACGAGAGGTGTTTATAATTTTATATGGTGGCTGAACAAAGAAACACCTAAACTAAATAAAATAGATTGGATATTTGTTTTTCTAACAAAAGTAGGATCAGTAGGATCTTATTCGTACCGAATCCTGATGCCAAAATTATGATTGAAATACTTCAATGGTTCAACAATATTCAGATTTAAGATAGCTTAAGAACACACGGTATACTGGTATGATGATTGATGTCACAGACGATATAGGACTCCAACTAAAATGGGAATAGCATCTACAAGAAAGTAATCAAACCAGCATACCTCCTTCCTTCCAAGATATGTCTGAGTCTACGTACTAGCTGTTCTTCATCCCACATCTCCGACTGGCTATACTCATATTGATCGATTTGATAGAGCATATCTTTCAACAGTTTCTTCAGATCGAGGGTGCGTGACACTGACACCGCAGCCTGACACTGAAAATTTCCTCCAATTTGGTGACACACTTCCATAGCAAGGGTCGTTTTCCCCAATCCTCCACAACCAACAATGGACTTCCTTTCCGTCCATGAGCAATCTGATGATTTTATCCCTCGGGCCATCAATGGCCACTAAACCCTTGGCCTCCGCAAAGAACACAGGAAGGCGAGGGTCAATATTCATGGTCCCTGGTTTGGAGATTATACTGTCCAGCCTATACCTCTGGCGCCGCTTGCCCTCCTCTTCGACGCGAGCTTTGAGATCCTGGATTTGGCTGGCAATCTCATGGCGAGCCCACAGAGTCTTGAGCCGACCCATGGTCTTGCGCATGAACCTGGCTTTGGCTCTACCACTACCTAGGCGGTACATGAAGATGTCGATGCAGTCCTCAAGGTCATAGCTCAGCTCCCTCACCTTGTCCCTCCAGTCCTTTGCAAGGGGATCAAGCTTCCCTGCGTCTGCCAGCGTCACCAGCAAGGCGTTCATAGTGCCAAGCTCGCGCTTTCGAAACTCGACCTCCTTGCGGACTCCTTTGAGCAGCTTGTACTCGTCGCCAAGCAAGGCGGAGAGCTTACCGAGGAGAGAGCTCATCACCCCCGTTCCAGCGCTTACTCCTGCTGCCATTCCTTATGTGTCCTGCTGCTGCTGAATTTAAGCGTAGCCTTCCCTTTTTCCTCTCGATATCAATAAGGTGGAGGACGGACCATGCCAATGAGAAGGTGGACCGAAGAACTTGCTGATGTTTGATGAAGGAGAGTGAAATGGTGGTCTCGGGTGCTAATAGTGAAATACTAAATGCTAACACCCTGCAATAGATAGCAAAAGAAGACTTCTTTTTTGTGGTTCTCGTGTTGTTTCTCATAAAGTACAAAGAGGGTGAGCAAAAAAGAAGTGGCAATGAAGAAAAGGAATAGGTGCACGCCTGTGAACATGATGGTTTGACATTTGCAGATCATGCCTGTTCAGCCCGGCATCTCCAAGAGCCGCCTCCTGGGACACAAGAACGCTCGCTCCAAATTCACGGGTGCTCTTTCGCTCACAAATTCATCGAACTGGTCGAGTGCATTGTATGACTGTATTGGACAGATCTAGACGGCTTGTTTGTCACCGCGCTCCTCCGCATGACATGGGACCTGGGTATCTATACTGGAATCAAGTGACTAATTAGATAGAATTCAGGCTCTTTTGCAACTTGCCCCTAAATTCGCGTTACCGTTCATTCTTTTCTCCAGTCGCTCCATGAGAGGTCTGAGCAGTGGTAGAAAAGGGACGAAACTCGGGGACGTGGAGGCTCACCAGAACCTCATTGTTGTTCACCATACCTCCTCTACCTATCCCCGCGCCGAATCCATTGGCCAACGCTTTATATCTCCCTCTCAGACCACTCCTTCGTATGGCTTCCTCTCCCCATCCCCCACCCGGCACTTTTCGTAGCCCCCTTGACCAGTCCAGAAGAGCTCTGTGCAGCATTGGCCGATGGCCTCGGCCCGTGGATAGGAAAACACGAACACTTCAGCAAGAAAGTCAGCACGATGCAAACAAATGTTAGCAATTTTAGTATTCAACTTATAAAAAAACGGATGCTTGATGAAGATGCAGTAACAAATTGCACAAAATTAGAACACGGAGAATTCGTGTTCTGATTTCTGAACACATGCAGCAATCAAGATAATGGATGTTCAGTTCAGTCTAAAAGAAGATGAATGTTCAGTTCAGTCTAAAAGAAGATGAATGTTCAGCATGAGAGACACACCAAGGCTGCAATGAACTGTGATGAGGAAAACAAATCAGTAGACACTTCCATCAAAACATCCAGGTCTGGATGATTTCATCCCAACTAGTAGTACATTTTATATCGCCGCATGCTCTTATCCAGTATCCTATCATACACTTCAGGGCTCGTCTCCTCGTCGTCATCAATAAGAATCACATGGCACATTATGATAGGATCTCTAGATTTACTCTCATTGAAGGGAGGGGATGACACTAGGAGTTGGGGCAATTTTCTGGTTCTTTTATTTCTTGCACAAACTCACACACAAAGGCCATGCCAACCACAGGGGTTGGGGATACATATTTATAGGCTGCTAGCCAGCCAAGAATATGCTAAATGCTAGTCCAAGGTGCTAGTCTAAGATGCTGCCTAAAAGCAGTCAAGGATGCTTGGTCCTTGCTGCTCCTAACTGCCCGTCCTTGCTGCTAAAGCAGTCAAGGATGCTTGGTCCTTGCTGCTCCTAACTGCCTGTCCTTGCTACAAGGACCATGTGTGTTACAGCCCCACAAAGACCAACAGTACAGAGACTTATTCATCATTCTCCCCCTAAGTCTTGTGCGTTGTCTTGTGGGAAGGCTGGACTATCCCAATCCTGGAGCAGAGTCCAAGGAACGTGATCCACCCAAGAGGCTTGGTGAGCAGGCCTGCAAGCTGATCCTTGGTGTTGATGTAGCTCGCCGTGATGCTCCCTTCATCCAAACAGCGTCGGATGAAATGGTACCTCACTCGGATGTGCTTGCTCCGTTCGTGGAATACGGGGTTCTTCGCCAGGGCCAGAGCAGACTTGCTGTCCACCATGAGCTGCACTGCGCTGGTGTCTCGACCGAGGAGATCACCAAGCAGTCGAGCAAGCCAGAGAGCCTGAGTGCAGGCAGTGGAGGCCGCTATGTACTCGGCCTCGCAGCTGGACATGGCCACCACCTGCTGCTTGACTGATTGCCAGCTCACGAGGCACTTGCCGAGGAAGAAGAGGATCCCGCTTGTGCTCTTGCTGGTGTCGATGTCGCCGGCGTGGTCGCTGTCTCTGTACCCGACGAAGTGTGCCACCCCAGGGCACCTAGGGTAGTAGAGGCCGTGGTCGAGAGTCCTCGCAACGTAGCGGACGATCCTCTTCACAGCCTGCTGGTGTTCCGTCGTCGGTCGCTGCATGAACCGACTAATGTAGCCGATGGAGAATGCCAAGTCCGGCCGTGTGTGGGCGAGGTAGCGAAGGCTCCCCACAAGACGCCGGTACTGTGTAGCGTCCACCTCCTCCGCCGTGCTGTCGCGGCTCAGCTTCAGCCTCTCCTCCATCGGAGTGAGAGCTAGGTTGCAATCGGTGAGCCCGGCTAGCTCAACGACGCGCTTGGCGTAGGCGGTCTGTCGAAGCTTGATCCCGGAGTGGTCCTGGTGCACCTCGATCCCCAGGTAGAAGGAGAGGAGCCCCAGATCACTCATCTGGAAGGCGGCCTTCATTTCTTCCTTGAACGCCGCCACCTCTGCATCCTTGGTGCCGGTGATGACCAAGTCGTCGACGTAGACACCTACCAACAGGGCATTTCCTCCATTGCCCCGTCGGTAGACGGCCGCCTCGTGCGGGCTTTGCCCGAAGCCCATCGTCTTGAGCGTGGAGTCCAGCTTGGCGTTCCATGCCCTTGGTGCCTGCCGCAAACCATAGAGAGCCTTGCGTAGACGAAGTACCTTGCCCTCCTGGCCAGGAATCGCAAATCCCGGCGGCTGTTGCACGTAGACCTCCTCCTTCAAGTTGCCGTTGAGGAAGGCAGACTTGACATCCATGTGATGGACGCGCCAGCCCTCCTGAGCGGCTAGCGCAAGGAGGAGTCGCACGGACTCCATCCGTGCCACAGGAGCGAAGGCGTCGTCGAAGTCGACCCCCTCCTGCTGCAAGAAACCTCGGGCCACCAAGCGAGCCTTGTGCTTGACGATGGCGCCGGCTTCATCCCTCTTCAGCTTGAACACCCACTTAAGGGTGATCGCCCGGTGACCTCGAGGGAGGTCAGCGAGCTCCCAGGTGCGGTTCTTATCGACCGCATCCATCTCCAACTGCATCACGGCTCACCATGCCGCGTTTTGCTCCGCTTCTGCAAAAGACCGAGGCTCACCGTCGTCACATGCAAGTTGCAGTTGCGCCTCCAGGTTGCGTGGCACTGGTCCCGGCACCGGCTGGTCGCCGAGAAGACCCTCCATCGTACGGTACCGCAACGGCTCGCCGTCGTAATACGCGTCGATGCGCTCCTCGTCGTGAGCGAGCGGGGAAGCGAACTCCACCGGGCTGTGCTCGACGCGAGCTGGTGCTGGTGTAGACGTGCCCGGAGGTGTGACTGCTGATGCCGGAGTGGACGTGCCCGGAGGTGTGACTGCTAGTGCCGGAGTAGACGTGCCCGGTGGTGTGACTGCTGGTGCTAGAGCACGTGGCGTCGGTGGCGTCGGCAGTTGTGGTGTCGTCGGTGTGACAGCCACCGGGACAGATGGAGACTTGGGAACTGAGGTAGACATGCTCGGCGAGGAGGAGATGCCTGCTCCCCCGGCTCCCTCGAAGTGGACGTACTCGACAATGAAGTCGTCATACGTCGGGGTCGAGCCGTCGTCCACCGCCTTGTCCCACGCCCACCCTCGCCCTTCGTTGAACACAACATCTCGCGCCGTGCGCACACGCTGTGTCTTCGGGTCGAGGATGCGGTAGGCCTTCGAGCCCTCCGCGTAGCCGATGAACACTCCCGGAGTGCTCCTGTCGTCGAGCTTGCCGATGTGGCCGAGCTCCTTGGCGAACGCGAGGCAGCCGAAGACCCGTAAGTGGGAGACCGCTGGCGTGCGCCCATGCCAAGCCTCGTACGGCGTCTTGCTGTCAAGTGCCTTCGTAGGTGAGCGGTTGAGGATGTAGACGGCTGTCAGCACCGCCTCCCCCCAGAAGACAGCCGGCATCCCTCTCTGCTTGAGGAGGGCCTGGGCCATCCCCACAACCGTCTGGTTGCGCCGCTCGACGACGCCGTTCTGCTGCGGGCTGTAAGGGGCGGAGTAGTGGCGCTAAATGCCCTCATCAACGCAGTACGACGCAAATTCAGTTGCTGGTCGCCGCCGTTGTCGGTGCGCAGTACGCGCAGCTTGCAGCCGCACTCTGCCTCTGCAGCAACCTGCGTACGCCTGATGGCGTCCGCTGCTTCTCCCTTGCTGCTGAGAAGCACCACCCGCATGTAGCGGGAGAAGTCATCGACGAGCAGCAGGAAGTAGCGTCGTCCTCCCGGTGTGGCCGGAGTCACCGGTCCACACAAGTCCCCGTGCATGAGTTCGAGCTTCTCCTTAGCTCTGAAGCTCGCCTGCTGGGGGAAGGGGAGTCGCCTCTGCTTCGTCACCACGCAGACATCACAGAACTGTTCCACGTGTTCGAGGCACGGCAGGCCTCGCACCATCTCCTTGCTGCTGAGCCGCTTCAGGGCCTCGAAGTGAAGGTGCCCGAAGCGCTCGTGCCACTGCCACGCCTCATCGTCCCGACGAGCGGCGAGGCAGAGGGGCTGTGCCACCTGCACATCAAGGACATAGAGCCGATTTGCGCCTCTAGTTACCTTGGCAAGAAGGCGACGATGGCGATCCCAGATGCGCAGGATCCCGTGCTCGATCAGCACGCGCGAGCCGCTCTCATCCAGCTGTCCCAAGCTGATGATGGAGTTCCTCGGCGCAGGGATGTAGTAGACACCGGTGAGCATCCGGTGCTCTCCGGTCTTGGCGGCGAAGATGACGGAGCCGATACCCTGAATCTCCACGGTGGAGGCGTCTCCAAACTTGACGGAGCCTCGCACGTCGGAGTCGAGCTCGGCGAAGAACTCCCGTTGACCAGTCATGTGGTGGGTGGCGCCGGTGTCAAGGCACCACCCGCCAGTCTTGTCGGTGTCGGAGCCGTCGCCGAGAAGGGCGTGTGCCTTTGGCTCGTCGAGATGGAGGGGAGCCGTTGCAGTCGGTGCCGCAGGGCGTAGCTCGATGCTCGCATGAGCCATGAACAAAGCCGGCTCCTCCTCCCCTGCCTGTGCGACGTGGGCCTGGCCGCGTCGTGGCTGTCGACACTCCTTGGCCCAGTGGCCAAGCCGGCCACAGTTGTGGCAGGCGTCATCTTGGGCCAACTTGGGCCTGCCGGCGGCGCCTCCGCGGGCGCCACCTTGCACCCTGACCTAGCCGTCTTTGCGCCCCTTGCCGGTTTGTCGCGCCTGCGGCCACCTGATGCGGAAGAGGACTCCCCCTTCTTCCTGTCACCGTGGCCGGCGTCCCACCGCTCCCGAGTGAGGAGCAGCTTCCCAGCAGTGGTGATGGACCCCGAGGGAAGCTGTGGCTCGTCGAAGTCGACGACCTTGAGGCGACCGATTGCCTCCTCGATCGACATCGTGCTAAGGTCCAGCAGGGATTCGATCGAGCGAGCTATCTGCTTGTACTTCGTGGGGACGCAGCGAAAGAGCTTCTCGACAGCTCTTTCCTCGTTGTAGATGGCGTCGCCGAACCGCTCCATCTTCTGCAGCAAAGTGTTGAGACGGAGAGCAAAGTCGTCGACGTCCTCACCTGGCTTGAAAGCCAGGTCATCCCACTCCTTGCGGAGTGCCTGCAGAGCGGCCTTGCGAGAACGATCGCTGTCGATGCGCGACGCAGCGATGGCCTCCCAGGCCTCCTTGGCAGTCCGCTTGTTAGAAAGCGAGAACTGCATCTCGGGCGGGACTGCGGCGAGGAGGGCGTCCAGCGCCCGTCGATCGTCATGGTGGTCGACGTTGGCATCCTGGACTGCCTCCCACATGTGTCGCACCTGGAGCCGGACCTTCATGACCGCGGCCCACTCGACGTAGTTGGTTTTGGTGAGGGTAGGCCACCCAGCACCGGGACCAATGTCCCTGACCACAGCCCGAACCTCGTAGAGGCCACGGTCTTGGTCGTTTCGGCCGCCGCCGCCGTGCGCGCCTCCTCCTGGAGCGCCACCGCCATGCGCGCCTCCTCCTGGAGCGTCACCGCCGTGCGCGCCTCCTCCTGGAGCGCCACCGCCGTGCGCGCCTCCTCCGGGAGCGTCACCGCAGTGCTCACCTCCTCCTGGAGCGTCACCGCCATGCGCGCCTCCTCCGGGAGCGTCACCGCAGTGCTCACCTCCGCCGGGAGCGACACCGCCGTGTGCTTGGGCATGCTCGGCTGCCCACCGCGCCGTCCGCTCGTGGGCTGTGTCGACGCTGCTTCCGCCTGAAATGGAGCCGCTGATGCTGCCGCGCAGAGCCTTGGCCTCTGCCGCTGCCGTACGTGATGCCTCCACCGCTGCTGCTGCTTCTGCCTCCGCTCTGGTTGTTGCCAGTTTCGCCGCTGCCAGCCTTGAAGCCCTGGCTGTCGCCACAACGGCTGCTGCTGCCGCCCGCTCACGCTCCTCTGCCGCAGCGAGCTCGGCCTCCTGCCGACGCCGCACGCTCGAGGTAGCCGAGTGCTGAGAGCGACCTTAGGACATGGCTGGCCGCTGGGGGGCTGTTGCATGGAGGGAGAGCTGCTGCTCGACTGCGCGGAAGGAGAGAGGCCACCAGGGACAGCTTGAGCTGCTGCACTTGCTCGCTGGGGCTGCTGCACACCCGGTGAAGGGGATGAGCAGGAAACACTCAGCCTACAAGACAACCTTGCTCTGATACCACTTGATAGGATCTCTAGATTTACTCTCATTGAAGGGAGGGGATGACACTAGGAGTTGGGGCAATTTTCTGATTTTTTTATTTCTTGCAGAGACTTATTCATCACATTAGAGATGGAATCATCACTACCAGAAACTGTACCTCATTGTTCATTGGTGTCTTGCAATGTCGAGAGTTGTGTGCGTTCTGGACACAGCAAAACATAGGATGACGAATGCCCAGCCACAAAACTCCTGCTAAAGCAGCAAAAACACCGGGTGCGGTGAACTGGTAGCAAGAAATTCAGTACAGGGGCAACATCTGGGCACTTCCATCAAAACTTGCATGTTTCCATTCCAGTTATATTTTATATCTCCGCATGCTCTTTTCCAGCATCCTATCATACTCTCTCAGACTAGTCTCCAGCTCGTGCTCACCAAGGTAGGAGCAGAAAGAATCAGGGGACTGCCTACTGTGCGACATGGAATCATCATCACCACCAATGTATTTGTCATGCGCCATCCGCGAGGTTGACCCTACCGACGGGATATAGCAAGGAATAAATTCGCTGGGAGTTTTGAACCTGTCACGGCGGGGATCCTCGAAGTATGGAAGCAGCGTCGTTTTCTTGATCCTAGCACACTTGGCTCGCAGGGCATCATCAACGGTGATATTTCCGCAATTTCTCAAGTCAAGGAGTTCCAAGTGGGGGCAATTGTCAATGACGGATGCCAGCCCTGTATTAGTGAGCTTATCACGAAAAAGCTGCAGGGTTTGCAGTTCCGGCATGCTTGCGATCGCCAGGGCTTCCCGGTCATTGTCGGGATCAGTAATACGGAACTCCAAGTTGGAGAAGAATCTTATGTATGTGATATGCTTCATCCTTGGACATGATCTCGCGACATGCTCAAACACCCCGGTGTCATCTATACCACCAAGATGATCGAGCTCGAGCTCCTCAAGCAGAGGAAAGTTGGCTATGGCGGCGGCAAATCCTTCCCTGGTGATTCCGTAGCAGAATTGGAGGCGAAGACATTTCAGCAAGGGTGCCCTACAAACATAGGATTGGATGTTGAAGGTCAAGCGGACATCGTTGGTATTGCTTTGCGAAGAGCTTATTTGGACAACTAGAAGGAACATGTATCACATGCGCAAAATTTGGGAGCTTCGTAGTGATTTGCCTATTTAAAAATTGAAATAACCAAGTACTCCCTTCATTGCTAAATAGAACGTTTGGTAGCTCAATTTAACTCCCAAAACATCTTCTATTAGTAACACATGTGGTAGATCGTAAAGCTACTTTTTTTGTACCAACATAAAAAGTATGAGTTTACTTAAACCAATCGACCTAAGCCATTCATGTAATTCCTATTGAACAACTTATAAAAGTTGGATATTTGCAACAAAAAAATACTAGTTGGGTTAATAATTGCATTTCCTCCTTTTGTTACACCACCAAGATATTGTGAGGTACTATATGAATGAAATAAAATGATTTTTTCAAAGCAACTAAGTACTCTGCAAAACCAATATATCATCTCGAACAGGGTACTACATATTTATTTTTCTATTTATGCTGCGCAATATTTACAGTACTAGTAATAGGACTAAGAGATATATGTGTGAAACAACATTGCTAGTTAGATTGACGAGGGTTGTGTTATGTACCTAGCCATGTTGATTTCCGAATTAACATCACATTTCGTGATGTATAGTACATGGTTTCTACATTAAAATGAAATTAAATATTTTAATGTGATATTACAAATTCGTGCATTGCAGGTGCCATGCTAACAAGACACACCATTACAACTTAGATCGTCATGTTGATGATATGATATCCACGATGCAAATTCTTAGAGCAGCTCTCACACATCCTATAAAAATTGGCCCTTAAAAACACGTATAAAGGGCACCTATAACCGTTTTTATGGTCTGAAACTGACCCGAAAAGAATAGACACCGTAAGTAGAAACAAAAAAAGGTTTTCTACCATGCGAGACCCACGTATGGTCCCCATGACAGCAGCTTTTTCCTTTTCCTATTTTCAAGAAGAAGATCATCTTCTTTCGGGCGCCTCCACCACTGCTCGATGGCCCCGCCTTGCCCTTCTCTGGCCCCGCCATATTAGGACCCACCTCGACCGTCCCCGACCCCTCCCCGCCAGGACAAGGTTGTCCTGCTCCACCCCGATTCGGACATACGGTGGCCGATTTTGGCAAGCACCGGCCGATTTCGGTCTCTCCCGGTAGGCTGCTATCCATTCTGATGGAAGTTGGCCAGATTTCGACGAGTTCCGCAAAGGAAGTGCACTGGTGCGTCCTTCCCTCCAAGCGTTAACCGGTTTACACGGGCCTAGCAAAATTGCATCCATAACTGGGAATTTACATGGTTTCTCACCGCGTGGGTTTTCGGTGGCCTATAAAAAATTTACGGGTCAACTGAGTTTTATGGGATCTAAAATGAACCATTTTTAGGTATAATAACTTTAAAAGTATGTTATTTTAAGGATTTGAACATTTTTTACTTAGAGTTGCTCTTAGGACATCACAAAGCGCCAAGAGTATAGTTACTCTTCGGTCTCTCCTTGTCATCCCTAATGGACGGTACAATAACTCATACAATAGTGTTGTGTATTTAACTCTACATGAAAGAATAATACTAATAAGGAATTGTTTGATCCAAAGGAATCTTATAGGAAATTTGGAGGATTTTGATCCTTAGATATTTTTTCCTTTTGTTGTTTTGGACAAACATTCTAATCCTGCACTTTTCCTATTCCTGCGTTTCTCCTATCCTCCGAATCAAACAGGCCCTAAATGTGATCGATGGCGTACAAAGACAACATGATACTTTTAAGATTCTTTTGTTTTTCACACGGTCTGAATCTTAACTAGTATCTCTGGTTCCACGAAAACTATCATTTTAGACAAGGATACAATCAAAGTTTTAAAATATAGACCATAATATATTTATACTTGAAAATGATAGATTTGAATCACTCTCAACGGTACTTTCACAGGTGCAATTACGTTTGTGTTACTACTACAAAGTAAAATAAATCAATGGTCAAAGATTTATTTTAGAGACCTTGCATATATTCCAAACAACGGATCATGTAACTAAGAGTCGGCTTTAATTCTCCCACTTATTAATCCTCTTTCCTGTAAATGTATAAGACCCATGACGAATAGGGAGTTTTTTGGGGGAGAAAAAACGAATAGTGAGTTGGTGCCACACATCTGTAGAAAATTTACCTTACACACATATATATATGAAGTTGGAACTTAACCATATAATTTTTTGTCAAATTGTAGTATGATAATTTGCCAAGTTTCGTGCATAATGACAATTTGCCAACTTTCATTTTCGCATTTTTCACCCAGGTCACGAATATGCATATTATTTACAGATGCTCCCGTGTGCCATACCAAACTTTCTACTACTAATAACAGATACATATGTCTGTGATTAATGTATCAAAGCTTGCAAATAATCAGAGCGATAGATCAGGAAATCTCACTGGTGGGAGAGGAAGAGGAGGAAGTCGTCGCAGACATATTTGCATTTGCCGCACAACTCCTCGCACTGCCCCCCGCTGAGGCACAAGGCGGCACGGGCGAGGTTGTTTTGATACTCCGTGAAACGGATGCAGCGCCACAACTCCGGCTCGTCGCGCGCGGCGTGGCGCCAGGATCTGCACACCGCGGCCACGCCGCCCGTCAGGAGCTCGACCTGGTCGAGCTTGTGGAGGAGGTACGAGATCGCGTCCAGCGGCAGCTCCGCCCAGTCCCTCTCCGGCGGCCGCAAGTCCGGGAACTGGAAGTGGCTGAAAACGTCGGGTATTATGGGTTCCGGCGGACGCCGTCGACTCCAAGGCGGCGGCATCGCGAAGTGGATCCGCTAATGTAGCATAGGCAGGGCTAGGAGATGATCAGATTTAACCCTGAGGAGGGTGGAGACTCGTTTTATAGGGGCGATCCCTATTCTCCGCTCAACTCGTCCCCTATGTCGCGCTCTGCATACCCCCGTCGTATGGGCCGAGCTCAGGTACCACTTCGAGCTGTTTTCTCTTCTATCTACTCTCTGTTTAGAAATATAAAATGTTTTAATTTATACGTTAATGTATTTAGACACTTTTTAATATATAGATTTATTTAAACCTATAAATAAAAAATATCTAGATATATTTACTTTACAAACTTAAAATATTGTATGACGGAGATGTTCTAAATTTTTTTATCAAGGAGACATTCTCAAAAAAAATCTATGACAGAGACGTGTTAGTTCCCTTCTATTTTAATCTCTATAGGATGTTTTGACTACGTAGTCAATCCCCGGTCTATGTGTGTGTTCACAATACTAGCATGTGGGTGGTTTTTTATATACAAAGTGAAGGAATTCAATTTTATTAAATTTTACAAGTTCTGCAGGATTGATTTACGAATTTGTGTTCAACATATTCATGTAATTATACTGGTTATTATGTCAGCATGGTTTGTTCTACAAAGTTCTGCAGGCTTCATTTATATGGTCATTTCTTAGAACAAACATAATCTATATCTATCTATCTACTAATTCTTTTTAAGTGGGTTTGTCAAATATGTTTTCATTCGTCAAAAATACGTTTTCAATCTCTATTATTATGTTAGCTAACCACGATGGTCTTTGTCCGCTGGTTGTTGTTTTCGTATGTCAAACCTTTCTATACCAACTCGGTCGATAGGGACTGTATCTTGTAAGAACTCCCCTAGATCGATTTACATCCATATATACACCACGTGGCCTCAATCCAAATCATATGCAAAAAGAAAACGAACGCAAATCCCTAGCCATCTCAAGCGCCAAATCCCCAAGCTCTTAGAAACCCAACGCAAATGGCCAGGAGATGCAGTTGTGTTCAATAGGAGGAGGAGAGGCGACACGTCCCCGAGGAAGGAGGCAACGGCGGCGGTGGCTGTGGTCGGGCGGCTGTCGATATGAGGGAGGGATGCGGGCGTCGACAGCGTATGACAGATAGACATTCCTCGACCTGCTCACCGCTCTTCGTTTGCATACAAATTCTTACTTCTCTGAAGCCGTGCCCTGGTCAATGCTGAGAACGTGGCGCATGTGGTCAGCGACCTGTCGTCCAACGAGGCTCTGTCCTGCTCCTCTGGCGCAAGCTCTAGACAGGACACGAAAATATTCATCGCGGTGACTTGGGCATGCATAGTTCGGCAACTGCTCTAATCGTTGCGCCTCTGTGAGATCCCATGGCGTATTCTTCTCCTGGTGGTGGACATCTTTCTATTATCCGTCATAATATCACTCAGTCAATCAGCGCTTGCGACGTTGTTCTCATCAGGCATGGATGGACAACGCAAGGGCATGTTCGTGCTCACAAATTTGAGCATACTGGTGCAGGTGAGTATGTATGAACCTACACATGAGGTATTGAAGTTGTCTCAGCAACCGTAAGGTACAACCTTGAATTAGAGGTAGCAAGAGACGTTTCCCTCATACTACTTGCACAAAACGTATGGAAAGAATAGACAACTTAACCTAAGGTTCAGACTTCACATAGATAATAACGATGTTTGTTTATGTCATAATTTTAGTATAGAAGCATATAAAAACTATGGCAATCGCTTCATATTCTTAGAATTATCTTTAGGTGACCAAGTGTGCAAATAATGATACTTTTCTAACTTGGAAACTATCATTTGAAAGTTAACTAAACTTGCAAAGTACCGATTGCTATCATGTTTTATTGGTGATTTTATAGGACTATTGTCAAGGAAGAATCCACATTGGATAATTTTATTGGAATTTATTGAGGTGAAAAAGTATTTTTTGGGGAATTATTTCTTGTTTCTGCCAAGAAAAATGGCAAAAAGAAATAATAAAGGATCTCAAAAATATTTATTTTTGAGTTAGAAAGATGGGATATGATATATAGGTATCAAATGTGCCTTGAGTTGGCAAGGTGATTTGGTGAAAAGCAAACTTGCCTTTAAAGACAAGGATTTGAGAATTTGGTAAGTAAAGGAAAATAAAATAGTTTAATAATCCAAATAATTGGGAGAATTATTTGGGGATGCTTATCTCCAAGGTAGATGATGTAAACTTGATGTAGGCATCAAGGTCAACCTTGGTTTTGAAGAAAAGGGGTGAAAAGGGTGGAAACTAGATTCTTGGAGGATCTAGGGTTTAGTTATTTTGATGCCACCTAAACAGGGTTGGATTAGGGAGCTCAGAGCTTACCTTGGTACAAGGGGTATATGGATATATATACCAAGTCATATATATGATCATGGAAGCAAGAGTTGGGATTTGTGGGATTTGAGGTGATCTATAAGAGAGGACAAACTTTGTTAAAAATAAGGCTGCCATAGCAGATACATCAGGTAGCCTCCTAAACCATGTGGGTTTAAGAAGCACAAGGCTCCAATGAAAACATGTTAAGTGGGGATTGATAGGCCATGATTAGTATATCTTAAACAAGCAAGGAGTTGGTCAAGGGGAGGTGGCATATAGATGTGAGCTTCTGCCAAAGTAGGCAAGATGATAAGATTTGCAGAAAAGATTATTATCTTGACTACAAAACCATCATGGATGAGTGGGAATTAGAATGGCTTAGCCAAGGGCAAGAGTGGTCTTTGGCATTACTACTGATGTACAACAAGATGGTTCAAGTGCATTCTCAATAATGCACATGAGTTGGAAAAGGTCGAGCTCCAAAGATGGTATCTAGATAAGAAATCCAGACTTAGCCATTTTGGCAGATTTGGTGATTTTGACTAGTGTTCAAGAGGGAAACAATTGAGAGGGTGGCAAAGGTTTATCCCTTCCCTCAAGTGGTTGATGTTGATGTATAGATTGAAGAGAGGGGATCCAAACTTGGATTGGGTCTCCACTAGGTTGGAAACCATCAAGAGTGATTATCCCTGGATTGAGATAAGCATGAGATGAGATGATCACTTGAGTAGCTTAGGATAGATCCAGACTTGGATGCTTGCTTTGAGATTTATGATCACTTGCATAGATTGGGTCCTAAAGGATGAGCTACTAGATTAGCTCATTCTAGTTCCTAAGCAAACAAGGCAAACAGCAGATCAAGGCAATTCATCAGACAGCAGATCAAGGCAATTCATCAAACAGCAAATCAAGGCAATTCATCTTATTACTTATCCAACTAGTACTAGGGTTAACATCAAGCCTAGCTTGAGGTAAGGATGGGTATGTGGAAAGGGTTTTGCTTTGAATTAAGATAAGTACCATCTTGGTATCTCTACCAAGATTGGGATGAAAAGGTTTTAATAAAGGTTTTTGGAAAACCTAGAGATAAGGGTAGTTGAAGATTCTGTCTTGAAAACATAAGGAGATAATATATAGGTCACCATAGTTTTGTTAATAGAAACTAGTAAAGTATCTGGTTGTGTCAAAGTCATCTTGGCTCGGGTTTTGAAATGCCAGAACATTTGAGAATATGAAAGATGAGCCAAGACATCTCTTTTGTAAAAATAGTTTTTGTAAACTAGTGTTGAGATGAGGAGTACACAACTAATCCGCAAGCAGTTGCTTGAGCACAAGCAAACAAGTAAGCACACATTACAAGAAAAAGTTTTTGTTCCCCTGATTCTTGCCTTCTGGATAGTTAATCGGGGTTGCTGAAATTGGGATGTTACATTGACTGTGACTTAGATTTTAGCATGACATGCTAGGTGTTGTTTTGACCTTATGCTTAGTGATTATTGTTGTAGCATGTCTTGTTCCAAACAATTGGGATTGCTTAGTGTGCCTTGAAGAAATTATGCGTTGTTTTAGCATGCAAAAGCATAGTATTGTGGTATTATCCTTTGATGCTTTGCTTGGGTTGACTTGGCACATGCTCACACCATGTTATGACTATGACAAATCGCCATTAGCCTCTATGATCATTTAGTCCCTGACTTGTAGTACCACTCTTTGCTTTGATTAGTATGCTTTGTTGCACTGCATGTTTATGACCATTATGCTCTCTTAGTTGGTTGCTCCCAGTCTTTTGCTAGCCTCCACTTGTATGAGTAAGTTCTACTCATGCTTCCAACTCCCAAGAAACCAAGTTATTCCAAAGTGTCCACTATAAACTCCTATGCATGGTGTTTTACACCATTCCAAGTATATTCTTGTTTTCAATTATGTTCCAATTAAAAACTATTTTGTTATGTGAAAACTTAGTGATTAAAGCCCTCACAAACTTGATGGCACACTTTATATTCTTTGCCCCTAATAAACTTAAACCATTGTGACAACTTTGTTGTATACGCTTATACTTATAAGTTGGAATTAGCAGAATCGTGTTGTCATGGGGAACGTTTTCAACATTGCACTTGTACTTTATACTCAGTTGATATCATGTTCTTTTGTCTATGGATGTCACCGGTGTGAAATAAAGAGGGAACTTGTAAGTCCATGAAGTTTGTATCCTTTGTTAGAGAAACGCCTGGGCCGTTAGCCTAAGCCATGCCTAATCATGGTGGAAACTTGCAGCATCATCATAATGAGCTATCTATGAAGCATCCTCAATAAAAAGCTATGCATATGGTAAATAAAAAGATTGCTGAGATGCTCATTGTCTGCTTGCCTTGTCATTTTGGTTATGGGAAAGCTCATGTACCATGTGCAAGGGGTACCCCGTTGGCGGTTCTCAATGATATGCAAATACTTACAATGACAAGAACTTACCTGAACCCAAAGTTGAGTATGCATGAGGTGTGTCCCTCGTATTCAAGGGACTTGAGATTGCCAACTTATACTTCGTCAAGCATATACTCCATCTTTGCCACTTTAACCTTAACCACTTCAAGATGCTTATGATAAGGGCAATGAGGGTTGAAAGCTAACAAGTACCATAATTTTTGGAAGCTCTTTTTGAAACTTGTAATCCCCGCTTCCTTTACAAAAAAGGCCTTTCTTCCACCACTATTGAGTCTCCACCTTCTACCTTTAGGCACCTTTAAGAGAGCATAGTTGTCATTCTGTGTGCAGTGTTCTAAAGCTTATTAATTGATGCATATTGTGATATTACATGTTGTTGTGCTATTTGTTTCTAGTCACCCTTGTGAACTTTGAAGGTGTCATATGCATCTATATTGCTACTCTATGAGGGACAAGCTGATTGCCACCATGCTATGTTTTCTATATGTGAAACAAACAAATGTTTTTCAATGCATGTTATTCATGATCTTTGTTTGTAACCTTTCATGTTGCATGCATAGTTACTATGTCCTATTGTTAGAACTCCATCTTTCATGCACATGTTTACAGTTCTTTGATCCCAGCTTTCAATGCTTGCAAATGGTTGGATTTTTATTGTAAGGGTGCATGTCACCTCAAAAATTATTCTTTTATCACTTACCTACTCGAGGACGAGCAGGAGTTAAGCTTGGGGATGTTGATACTTGTTTAGTATCTACTTTGCTTTACTTGTCTACACTTTGAGGTGCTTTTTACATGTTTTCTGGTACTAACCTATTAACAAGTTGCAACAGTGCTAGATGCCTGTTTATTGTTGTTTTTGGTTGCAGAAAAGTTAGTAAAGAAATATTCTCGGAATAGGACGGGACAAACGTCAAAGTCAATAACTTTCCGTGGGGAACAATAAGTCCAGAGGGGAGACGAGGAAGCGGGCCAGGGTAGCCAGGGCAGCCAGACCCCCCAGGCGCGGTCAGGGGTGGGCCCACGCCTTGCTAGGGTTTGTCCCCCCTGGTCGCCTCCTCGGCCTCCCCCTTCGCCTATAAGAACCCCCCCCCCCCCCCGATGCAGAAACCCTAAGCACATGTTCAAATCTCCATGAAACCGTCTGTAGCTGCCACCACCATCGTCCCTAGATCGGGGGGATCTGAAGTTCTTCCCGGCACCCTGCCAGAGGGGAGATCATCCCGGAGGCCTTCTCTCCTATATGATGCGTGAGTAGTTCCACCTTGGACTATGGGTCCATGTAGTAGCTAGATGGTTGTATCTCCTCCTTTGTGCTTTCATGTATAGATCTTGTGAGCTCCGTTCATGATCAACATCTAATCTATTTGTAATCATGCATGTTGTGTTTGCGGGGATCCGATGGATATTGAGATTATTATGTTGGTTTGATTAATGGTTTTGTCTTTATGATTCTATCATGTTTGTGTTGTTTGTGATCTTGCATGCTCTCCGTTGTAAGTAGCTATCTTGGTCAAGTAGTTGCTAGTGACTCCAAGAGGGGTATTTATGCTCGATAGTGGGTTCATGTCTCTAGTTTCCAAGGGAAGTGACATAAATCTCTTCGATTGTAGATGTGCTGTTGCCACTAGGGAGAAAACAACGGTCTCTTGTTCATGGAACATGTGGACTGTTTAACTTACACACTTTGCTTTAAAAAGTTGTCTGTTGCTTGCAACTTAATACTGGAGGGGGTTCGGATGATAACCTGAAGGTGGACTTCTAGTCATAGATGTAGTTGGATGATGGTCTATGTATCTTGTTGTATTGCCCAATCTAATCTCATAGGATCTTTCTGACTAGTAATTGCATTGTTATGCCTTGCTCAGTTTATGTCAATTGTCCTGCTGTAATTTGTTTACCCTTCATGCCATGTTGTTTATCTAAGGAGAGCACCTCTAGTGAATTATGGACCCCGGTCCAATCTTTACCATCAATACATCTTCCACTGTTACTTGTTTACTTGTTGCAACCCATTACCTTCCACACCATACGTTTAATCCTTTGTTACAACAAACCGGTAAGCTTGACAACCTCATTGGTTCGCTGGGGCAAAGTCTTGAGTTTGTGTTGTGCAGGTCTCCGCGTTGCTTGCAACACCTGTGTGACGTTTCCTTCCTCCTTCTGGTTCGATAACCTCAGTCTCTACTGAGAGAAAACTTGCTGTTGTGCTGCTTCACACCTTGCTCTTGGGTTTCCCAACAAGACTACACGTCAAGCACCAAGCTCTCTGGCGCCACCAATGAGTCATCAGATACCGCATTCGGCGTGGCCTTTTGGTTTCCCGGAGGTGCGTGGGAAGGCGGCATGATGCTTCTTACTCGGGCCGGCAGGCCGGCAGGGGCGCGTGGTTATTGCAGGCTTGTCTCCTCTTCCGCAGGAGGGGGTGGGCGATGGACGGCGGCATATGGGGGCCTGCTGTTCTATCCAACAATGTCGGGTGGTCCTAGGATTCCTTCAGCGCGAAGACGAATATCTCTTTGTTTCTTGCACTCATTTATCTGGCCTGGAGAGGCGGGTTTCATAAGGCTCCACCGGCGAACTCCAATGGCGCATCATGCTTGGAGATTGCTGAATCGGAAGGTATTCGGTCGTGCGTACCCATGTTTTCTGGCCATTTTGTTTGAGCGGGAGCGTTGCGAAGCTATGTTGTTTGTTACCATCATATGTCATGTCTTCATAATCCATGTTGAAGTCAGATGCTGATAATATTAAGAAAGCAGGAACATGAAGGCCATCTATGGTGATTTGTGTCTTTGAGTCGACGAGGAACTGGCTACGTGATCTGTTACTCGCGGCGGCGACTGTTTGTGGGGTAGAAACACATGAGGAGTTCTCAGCCTTACCTTGGAGGGTAAAAATTCAAGATCTAAGCTTAATTAGTTGTGTCTGCCAATGATTTGTTTGAAGGCATTGTTTTGCGAGCGAGGACTTTCTCTATGGTGAAAATCTTTGATCTTTAATCAGAGGACGGTGGCGCTTGTGCACTGTTTACTTCTTAAAGATGTTGTTCGGGTGGTGCTAGTGTCGTTGCTTCGATGCAGTATATAATATCGGGCATATGTATTGTTGTAGAGGTGGGTGGAATTGATAGCTCCACGATATTAATTAAAAAATGGCCCGTCGCTTAGAAAGTCAATAGAATCCTCTGGCCTAGCGGTCTACGTGCGGCCGTGTAGCCTGGGACGTGACCATGACTTTCCTCCAAGCTCCTCCGAGCCGCCCGCGTGTCGCCAAACCCAAACATTTGCGCTACGAATACGAGTCTAGGACGAAACAGGGGCACACCGCACACGGCAGAGAGAAAAAAAGGCCAAAGCGATAGCGCGCACGCGTCCCTACGAGCGGGCTGGGTTCAACCCAGCCGTGGCCGCCCGCCGCTGCACGGCAGCACCGCACCGACACTCCGACAGAGACGCGTGGGCCGAAGCGCCCGACTCCGTGGGCAGTTGGGCATCCGTCAATTCCCTCACCTAAAACTCCTACCGGCCGAAGTCGAGCCACGTTCAGAATTCAGAAGAGGAGAGGGTTTAAGCTGGCAGGCAGAGCCGAACAGAAAAATGATGCAGCACCAGCGGGCGGCAGCCTGTGCGACGGCGCAAGTGGCAACGGACATGGGATGGAAGGAGGAGACTATTGGCGAGGCCAGCAGAGGCCACTACTGGCTTCTGGAACACGAGCAACGGCTTCTTTATTATTGGACCACCGAAACGAATCATCAGCCAGCACAGTCCTGCTGCTATACCATCGACGTCGTCGTGCCAGCCACAGCAAAGAGCCACCGAGATCGATCAGCGGAAGCAAGCAAGGCACCCTCTCTTTTTTAAGCACCACGCACGCTACCTACCGGGGTGCCCAACAAACCAGGATCGCGATTGACTGGGACGCAACGCAAACGAAGCCATGCTATGTCAGGTCACGCACTTGCTCCTGCTTACTACTCAAGTCCTGCTTTGCTTAGGCGGGAGGAGACAGCGGCTCCCCGCCAACTAGATCATGTCTCCATCGTTACGGCAGCGAGCGCTTCGCATCCACGACTCGTTCGCAAGCAATGCGGTCTCGAAGATCAATCCAACAACATCATGTACTCCTCCTTCCTACTGACTGGCCTCCAAAACCAACGGAATCAATCGAATACAACGAATCAATCAAACGTTACAACAACGCTGCCCCCTCTGCGTCACAGCAGGCACAGGGCGCGCGTATTATGTATGTGTACTACTGCGCTGTAGCAGAAGGAAGCAGCTACCGACGGTTGGCAACGGCATCCTGGATCGACCAGCTCAGCTCAGTCGAGGCGCATCATGTCCCTGTGGAAGGCGTCCACGCCGTCGGCGGCGACGCACTGGGTGATGAGGCGGGCGCCGGGCTTGTGGGCCGAGGGGCGCACCAGGATGCACGTCGCGATGTAGTCCAGGTTCGTCAGGGGCACCACGTGCACCGGCGCGCCCCACCCGTAGTCCACCTCCGCGAACCCGAGACGCGACCAGTCCGACACCAGCAGCGTCCGGTAGTCCGAAGTGATCCGGTACGGGTCCCCTTCCCCATCCAACATCTCCCCGCGGCTCCACCGCGCGAACTCGGACGGCAGACGCTTCTTCCCCTCCCGGATCAGCCGCACCACCTCGTCCAGCGGCGCCTCCGACACCGCCTCCGCCGGCGCCGACACGCGCATGATGTAGTAGCAGTTCCCGTAGAACCCTGCCGGGAGCGCGTTCGGCCGGAGCGCAGGGCGCGCGTTCATCGCGAAGCACACGTGCACCGGGGAGCCTCTGGCGAAGGCGAAGGCCCGGGTCCGCGCCTGCCACGCCTTGGCGATCAGCACCTCGAACGCGCTGCACCGGTGGCCCGTCTCCGACAGGAACCGGGCCTTGAAGTGATCGATGTACTCCGTCGAGATGTCCATCACCAGGTACTGCAGCCGGAGCTCCGTCGGGACCGGGAGAGGGCCCACCGACGCCAAGGGCGGGCAAGGGATCGCCTCCCGGCCCCACGCTGGCTCCAGCGACGGCGCCGCCCGACCGCGCGCGATCTCGCCGACTGCAGACATGAACTGCGCCGCGCCGGGGCCGTCCGCCACCGCGTGGCTGAACCGGAACCCGACCACGAAGCCGCCGCACTCGAACTGCGTCACCTGCATTGCATTGCATTGCATTGCGTTGGGGATGGATTAGACGCCATTGCTACGACCTAAGCCGTTGACTTCTTCTAGGAGGAATTGCTCCCGCAACACGGACATGGATACCCATTCTCATTTGAAGGGGAAAATAGATCGAAATTTGCCATCCCGCTATTATGCTGAATTACCTGAACGAGAAGGATTAGGGAGTCCTCGGCGAGGGGGTCGGAGTCCGGGTAGGTGGGGTGCGGCAGGAGCTCGTCCTTGGGCACCATCAGCGGGTACTCCAGGTAGTCCACCTCCTCCAGGGTGCAGCAGGCCGTGGCCTCCACGAACCACACGCCCTCGCCGGTACAGTCCACCACCAGCTCGCCGCCGTCGTTCACCGCCAGCCGGCCGGCTATGGGGTAGTAGCTCACCAGCGCGGCGCCCAGGGCGCGCTCGATGGCCTCCACCGGGGACTCCCCGGCGTCGTCTCCGGCAGCGCGGCCCTTGAAGACGTGGAGGGACTCGATGAGGGCGCGCTGCGTGGGGTAGCGGTCGAGCCAGGACAGCGGGAGCTCGCCGCCGGGCGTCGGCGCCGACGGGGCCACCACCCGCTGCGCCACGCGCGTCACGGCGGCATCCGCGCCTGCTCCCGCGGTCCGCATGGTGGTGGTGGCGGCGGCGGGGATTTGGGTGGCCAGCCGGCGAGGCGGAGATCTGGTTCTTGTGGTGGCGCACTCGCTGGCTGGCTCACCTGGGGAAAGGAAGCTGCGACCGTTGCTGGTTTTTTATACAGAACAAGGTCTTGCGAAATTGCAGTGTGGCCGCTGCGAGGACTAGTCTTTGCGAGTAGTTGTTGATGACTGGATGTGATAAGGATAGCCCACCGCACGATCCCCTACATGGAGGAGTCAGATTTACCTATTTATTTCTGCTACTTACTAGAAAATATTTTCATGGTAGAAAAAGCATTGACATTGCATATATATTCAGAGTTTACATCCATAGGAAATTATAATATAACTTAGTCGAGAACTATAATCTATATGATCGTGCGCTCACAATGGGCTAAAGTACTGTACTACTATCTAGATGAAAAATGATAAAGTTGACTTTTTGAGAAAGCTAAAATAGACACTTGATCCAAAAAGGGTATAGAACTGCGGATATTCACTTCGCCTCATAGGTACAAATGCATCAATTATAAAAAAAACATAGTTCAAAATATAAAAAAAATATTTTTTTTTATATATTAGAATATTTTATGTTGGTTCACAAGTTTTCAATAAAAGAACACTTTACATGTCATGTATAAAAAAGACAAAATACGAATATAACACACATGACATTTTTTATCTTTTTTATACACAACACATAAAATATTCTTTCATTTTGAAAACTTGTGAACCAACATAAAATGTTCAAATATATATATAGAATTTTTTTTAAAATTTAAAAATTTGTTTACTCATAATAGATGCATTTGCACCTATGAGCCGAATTGCCGCCTCTATAGAACGGACACTATTTTTACAGCATATAGAGAGTTCGACAGTTGATTCCATATAAACGTGTCTGCAATCCAAACGTACAGGCATGTTCAATACTAAATCTCCTTTTTCGAGAGAAGCGTTATATAATAATTTTATAGAAGGCAGAATTTTGGATATAGCAACCCTATGGACAATGACTATAGAAAGCAAAACTTTGGGTGCAAAAAACCTACAACTTAACTTGGAACGACTATTGTAGCACGAACTCTACTCCAGGCTAGTTCGAAGACAACCTACGACTAGTTTTTGTGAGTAGTTGTTGACGATTGGATGTGATAAGGATCACCCACCGCCTGATCCCCTAGATTAGGTGTCAGATTTAGCCATTTATTTCTACTATAGAAAATATTTGGGTTGTAGAAAAAAGATAAGTCTTAGAAAATATTTGGCTTGTAGAAAATATTTTTGTCTAGAAGGACCTAGAAATCTAGAATCTGTTGGATTATTAGGCATAATTTTTACGATTAATTTCAGAATATAAATCATGACAACAACAATAGCTACAATCACATAAACCTCTAACATACTAGATGTATTGATCAGCATAAACAGTAGTAGATTATACGCACTAACAACCATAGTAAAACAACAGATCTGACAATGGTATACGTAATGATCGGTTGTCGATGTAGTCGCCGTTGGTGCAGTAGCCTGTCGAAGAAGTCGGCGTAGAAAACGACGCGCATGAGGTCCGGGTTGACGACCGGAAAGACGCGCCGTGATGACGAACTTGAGCAGTCGCGCGAAGCGCTTCCCAAAAACCTTATTCGCCCTCTCCCGTACAGGATCACAAAGGCGAGTGGTTCAGAAGACCTGCTCTCCCGATCGCCGGTGCACGCCGGCAAGCGGGATGGAGTAGACTACGGTGGCGGTGCAAGCAGAGAGGATGGCAAAAATCTAGATTGGTTTGGTGTCGTACGTTGTGGAAGCCGCACATGCGTTTATATAGAGCGGCTCAGAAATCCCGTACAGGACACGAAGTGGACCAAGCCCACGTCACGCATGTCGGGTCGGTTACAGATAGCCCACGATCCGGGAGCGACCGAATCCGCTAACTGTTGACACGTCTGTCTAACCGCACACATTTTTCTGAGCAGCAAAATAACGCTCGGCTCGGCGAGAATCCCGCAACCCGCGGCGCGCGCGCGTCGTAACGAGACGAGTCGAGCGTGCGTGCGAGCGGTGGCATCGTCGGAGGAGGAGCGCGTGTGTAGCTCTCTTATTGTCACTCACTTATAAAGTGATGCAACACTCTACCTTATAAGGTGGTGCAACTCTCCTTCAACTTTCCATGTGGGACTAAACTTTAGCTCCCACAGCTCTTGCCACACACATGTGAGCTGCCACCAACTTGGGTCAAATCACATATGGGCTTCCACATACATGAGCTTTGAGATTTAGAAAAAAACTAAAATCACACATGGGTCTAATGATTTATCCCATTATTTCTAACAATCCCCCACCAGATCTCAAATGCCCATTTAAAGATTTGTCAATCCTCACTACTTGTTTATATACCAGTGTTTCAGCAGAGACTGTTAAGTTGAATTTCCACCTAAAATCTTGAACTACGTCTACCAACAACTTGAACAATGGATGAACCTTGAATTGCAAGTTTGGTGCCAATAGATTTCACTCAAAATCATAACTAGTACCTGGCTGCCAGTAGCCTACCCCGCGGGTTGGAGCATATGCGTCATACTCCCTGGTCTCTTCATGAGTTACTAGAGATCACCCAAGTCTCATAGACCGCGACGTTTACAGTCTAGCTCATATAGGTGTGTTCTTTCAAGAATGCCATGCAGGACAGCATCTTTGCTAGTTAAAGCCAACAGAAACACATTAAGGCGTGTTGCCAACCCGCCTTACGGATTATGAGAGTTATGCATCTTCACATAGAGAGGGTTACCAACTACTCTCCTCAGTCAGACCACTAGCTTGTTCTTCCCATGTCCTAATTCACGGATTTCCGATCACATAGGTTGGGTTACCACTAGGTGTGACATCCATGGGTCTCAACCCCATCTCACTCGATGCATTTTCTATCACATTTCATGATAGTCCCTTTGTAAAGGGATCTGTCAGATTTTTGTCTGTTTGAATATACGTAACAATTATTACTCCGGAGTTTCTCAATTTCCTGACAGACTTTAAACGTCTCTTCACGTGTCTTGATGACTTCGCGTTATACTTAGAATTTTTCACTTTAACAATAACAGTTTGGTTGTCACAATTCAAAAGGATTGCCGGCACAGGTTTCTCAACCACAGGAAAGTTCATCAAGAGCTCACGCAGCCATTCTGACTCAACAGTGGTTGTGTCTAAAGCAGTAAGCTCTGCTTCCATAGTTAACCTCGTCAATATGGTCTGTCTACGGGATATCTATGACACCGCACCACCTCCAAGGGTAAACACATACCCGCTCATGGCGTAGAGTTCATCAAAGTCAGAGATCCAGTTCGAATCACTATATCGTTCAAGCACAGCGGGGTGCACTGAATAGTGAATTCCATAGCTCATTGTACCACATAGATAGCGCATGACCCTTTCAAGTGCATGCCAATGATCAATACCTGGGTTAGACATGAACCTACTCAACTTTCTCACAGCAAAAGAGATATCAGGTCTTGTAGCGCTTGCTAAGTACATGAGAGAACCAACAACTTATGAATATTTCAGCTGATTTGTTGGTTCCTTCTTATTCTTTCATAATGTCAAACTGGGATCGTAAGGTGTTGGAGAAGTCTTGCCATCGGTAAAGCCAAATCGGCTCAAGACCTTCTCAACATAATGAGATTGCGTTAAAGTAATCCCATTCTCGTTCTTAATAAGCTTGATATTCAAAATCACATCAGCCTCTCCCAGATCTTTCATATCAAAACTCTTTGACAGGAAAGACTTGACTTCATTTATCACTTTCATGTTTGTACCAAAGATCAGAATGTCGTCCACGTACAAACATAATATGACACTATCGCCCCCACCATGGCGATAGTAAACACACCTATCAGCCTCATTAATGACAAAGCCCGCAGAAAGTAGAGTTCTGTCAAACTTCTCATGCCATTGCTTAGGTGCTTGTTTCAGGGCATATAAAGATTTTAATAACTTGCACACCTTTGCCTCTTCACCTTTTACCACAAAACCATTCGGCTGATCCATGTAGATATCCTCTTCCAACTCTCCATTCAGGAAAGCCGTCTTCACGTCCATTTGATGAACGAGAAGACCATAAGAGACAGCCAGGGACAGTAGTACTCGAATGGTGGTCAGTCTAGCGACAGGTGAATATGTGTCAAAGTAATCCTCGCCTTCTTTCTGTGTGTATCCCTTAGCTACAAGTCGTGCCTTGTACTTATCAATAGTACCATCAGGCCTTAGCTTCTTCTTGAACACCCATTTACATCCCACAGGTTTACAATCATAGGGTCGTTCTGATAATTCCCAAGTTCCATTAGAAAGAATCGAGTCCATCTCATTTTGGACAGCTTCTTTCCAATCATCTGCATCAGGAGATGCATATGCCTCTGCAATGGATCTCGTCCACAAGGTACACGATGAAATCATTACCAAAGGATTTTGCAATCCTCTGTCTCTTACTCCTCGTGAGAGGTTCATCGTCATCCTTCTCAAGGACTTCCTCATGTGGTTGTTCAAAATTCTCAATAGATGCACTAGATTCAGGAAGTATTTCAGAAGAAATTCTAGCAATGTTATGCATATCTTTCATAGGAAAAATATTCTCAAAGAATGTTGCATCACGAGATTCCATTATAGTATCAACATACATATCAGGTACCTTAGATTTAACCACTAGAAATCTATAGCCTACACTCCGTGGAGCATATCCTAGAAAGATACAATCCACTGTCTTAGGTCCGAGCTTGCGTTTCTTGGAAATCGGTATGTTGACCTTCGCCAAACACCCCCAAGTGCGCTGATACGAAAGTGATGGTTTTCTCCCAGCCCACTCCTCATAAGGGGTCTTTTCTTTATTCTCGTTAGGAACTCTATTCAAGACATGACATGAAGTCAACAAAGCCTCCCCCACCATGCCCTTGATAAACCAGTAGTGGCTAACATGGAATTCACCAAGTCAGTCAGCGTGCAGTTTTTCCTCTCGGCAACCCCGTTTGATTGGGGCGAGTAGGGAGGCGTCCTCTCATGAATAATTCCGTGTTCCTGACAGAATCCGTCAAATATTTTGGGAAAATACTCACCACCACGATCCGACCTAAGACGCTTGATCTTTCTCTCTAGTTGATTTTCAACTTCGTCCTTATAAATTTTAAAGTAGTCTAAAGCCTCATATTTAGTTTGCAACAAGTAAACATAGCAGAATTTAGTAGCATCATCTATCAACGTCATGAAATATCTCTTTTCACCTTTTGTCAACACACCATTCATCTCGCATAGATCAAAATGTATGAGTTCTAGAGGTGCCAAGTTTCTTTCCTCGGCAGCCTTGTGAGGCTTTCGAGGTTGCTTTGATTGCATACAACTATGACACTTAGAACCTTTGGCAATAGTGAAATTCGGAATTAAACTCATACTGGAAATCCAAGACATCAAACCAAAATTGACATAAACGAGAATGCCAGCCACTGGTATCATCATTAACATCACCACAAATATGATTCACGGATTTATTACAAAACTCTAAAAGTGAAAACCGGAACAAGCCTTCGAACTCATAACCTTTACCAATAAATTGTCCATGTTTCAAAACAACGACTTTATTGGACTCTAACACAACCTTAAACCCATCTCTACACAGAAGGGAGCCACTAACGAGATTCTTGTTCATAGTAGGGACATGCTGCACGTTCTTCAGCTGCACGATCTTTTCGGAAGTAAACTTCAGATCCACCATGCCAACACCACGAACAGAAGCATGTGATCCATTCCCCATAAGTACAGATGAATCCCGAGCGACCTGATAAGAAGTGAACATAGAGATGTTAGCACACACATGAACATTAGCACCCGTATCAATCCACCAACATGGTGATTGAAATACTGAAAGAACAGTAAATAAATTACCGTACCCATCAGTGTTTCTAGTGGTCACGACGTTGACAGTCTTCCCACCTTTCCCTCTATGATCTGCACGTTCTGGGCAGTCCTTGGAAAAGTGGCCGAGCTCTCCACATGAATAACAATGTAGCTCAGCCTTGTTCGGCTTCTTCTTCTTCTTGAAGGTTGTAGTCTTTTCAGGCTTGTTGAACGAGGGTTTATAGTTTCCTTTGTTCTTGCCGAAGGTCTTCTTCTGCGCCACGTAGGCGCTAGACTGACCCTCGCCTCCTCTCTCAGTAGTGTCCTTAGCCTGAGCCTTCTCCTCAACATCAAGAGACGCTATCAGGATCTCAACCGATATCTCTTATCTCTTGTGTTTGAGAGTTGTGGCGAAGTTCCTCCATGTAGAAGGAAACTTTGCAATAATGCATCCAGCCACAAACTTGTCGGGTAAGATACACTTGAGAATTTCAAGCTCCTTGGCAAAGCACTGTATCTCATGAGCTTGCTCAACTACAGAACGGTTGTTAACCATCCTGTAATCATGAAAGTTCTCCATGATGTACAGCTCACTGCTAGCATCTGCTACACCGAACTTAGCGTTCAGTGCCTCCCAGAGCTCTTTTCCATCTTTGATGTGCATATACACATCCAATAGCTTGTTGTCAAGAACACTCAGAACGCATACCACAAAGGCAATATTGGTTTCCTTAAACTTGTTCTGAACCTCATCAGATGTAGTTCCTTCAGGTAAACCCTCACTAGCCTCGAATACTTTCAGAGCTTGCAGCCACATAGTGGTCTTATACTGCCACCTCTTAAAATGAACACCGGTAAACTTTTCCGGCTTCATAGCATTGGCTAAGTGTCCCATGTTTAATTCAGGAAATTGCCTATAATAAGGTTTTTGGATTGTTGGATTAGCATAATTTCCACGATTAGTTTTAGAATATAAATCATGACAACAGCAGCCATAATCACGTGAACCTCTAACATAATAGATGTATTGATCAGCATAAATAGTAGCAGATTATACGCACTAACAACTAGTAAAACAACAGATCTGACAACGGTGTACGTACTGATCGGTTATCGATGTAGTCGTTGTTGGTATAGTAGCTTGTCGAAGAAGTCGGCGTTGAAGACGACGGGCACAAGGTCCGGGTTGACGACCGGGAAGACGCGTCGTGATGACGACTTGAGCAGTCGCGCGGAGCGCTTCTCAAAAACCTTATTCTCCCGTACAGGATCACAAAGGCGAGTGGTTCAGAAGACCTGCTCTCCCGATCGCTGGTGCACGCCGGCAAGCGGGATGAAGTATACTACGGTGGCGACGCAAGTAGAGAGGATGGCAAAACCCTAGATTGGTTTGGTGTCGTACATTGTGGAAGCCGCACAGGCGTTTATATAGAGGCGTCTCGGAAATCCCGTACAGGACACGAAGTGGACCAAGCCCACGTCACGCACGTTCGGGTCGGTTACAGATAGCCCACGATCCGGGAGCGACCCGAATCCGCTAACTGTTGACACGTCTGTCTAACCGCACACATTTTTTTGAGCAGCAACATAAAGCTCGGCTCGGCGAGATTCCCGCAACCGCAACCCGCGGCGCGCGCGTCGTGAAGAGACGAGGCGAGCGTGCGAGCGGCAGGGTCGTCGTCGGAGGAGCGCGCGTGTAGCTCTCTTATTGTCACTCACTTACAAAATGGTGCAACACTCCACCTTATAAGGTGGTGCAACTTTTTTTCAACTTTTCATGTGGGACTAAAGTTTAGCTCCCACAGCTGTTGCCACACACAGGTGAGCTGCCACCAACTTGAGCCAAATCGCATATGGACTTGCATATACATGGGCTTTGAGATTTAGAAAAAAACTGAAATCATACGTGGGTCTAATAATTTAGCCTATTATTTCTAACAGAATCTGCATTACTTCATCGATGGATGTACAATTACAAAAAATATATTTAGAGTTTACATGCATGAGAAGAAAATAACTTAGTCGAGAATAACTATGGAAATGTATAGAAGATCGTGCGTTCTTAAAGAGAATTTTTTTTTGTCTCGAAGGACCTAGAATCTGCATTACTTCGTCTGTGGGTGTACAATTACAGAAATAACCTTATAAAATAAAGAAAATATAACATGGTCCAACTCTGTTACTGAGAGCACACTATAAAGGATCGCAGAAAAGAGATCAAGTCCTTGCATCTCGCCCATGACGAACAACCTCCAGGCGCGTTTGCTTGTCATATCTTCCACCGTTTGAACAAGTATAACCGCGTGCCATCTTTCCCGCATGTTGTATACATAGTTAAAATGTCTCTACGGTACGTAGCACTTGTCAATGCTGACGTGTATGCATTCTGGAAGCTCAGCTGAGGTTCGGCAGCCAAAGTGCCAAACACAATCTTCTTCCCTGCAGCTCATCGCTTCCCACTGCGAGAGATGGACGACTGCTTCAAAGATCGCGCCCGGCACGAACGCACGCAGCTAGTGCACGAGGACTTGATCAAACACCGACATGACAAGGGGAGAAAGCTACGACTTTTGTGCTTCTGCTTTTGTTTACCTTTGTTTCGTTTCATTTGTTTGTTTCCATAAAGGTTGCGTCGTTTACAATTAGTTTGCAGGAAAGGAACTCTTGACCTTACCATGATGTCCTCGTGCTCCATCACGAGAAAGTGTCCTGATAGAAAGGCACCTACCATGAGAGATTCATGAGCTTTTACGTTGGATTAAGAAAAGATTGCACGGAGAGAGATGGATGAGCTAATGCAACTTTGCAGGCAAAGAGGAAGGTCGCATTCACATACCCTGTTCGATCCACAACAATTTCTTAGGAAACTACACTCGAAATTTCAACATGATAGTTCCACTACGGAAGAAACTAGAAAAAAACATCCCAACGGTTTCTCTTTCTAAAACATATTTTCTTGACAAACGGTATTTTATTACCTTTTGTATTACTTTAAAGGCTTAGTATTACACCTGACCTCTGTACAAATAGAATGCACATAGCCGCAACAAATTAAAGTTCAAATAGATAAAAGATGAAATACAAGTAATCTTGAAAAAACTGCATGACTCCTAAGAGGGTCAATCTATAGATCATGTTGCAACCCATGTTAGAAAAAAAAATCTTATCGTGTCCTTCATTGGTTTGCACATATTCGTAGACAGGTTGTGATTCTCCAACATATTTTTGAGGCGATCATAAACGTAAGAGATAAAATTTTATTATTAAAAATCTTATCATTTCAATACAGCCAAAGCGATCAAATAGTAGCTAGTGCTCTCACCCTAATAAGAATCCTAAACCTGTAATCTATCACATGTAGCCAATTTGCTAAATAAATTAGCAACACTACATGAAGAATACAAACTAGAAGCTACTTGGATAACTAACCATATATAACGATTGAACTTGTATTGCAAGAATGAATGTGTAATTGTCTCATCGTGGTGTCAAAGTATATATCTGTTACTTCTATGTCAATTTCTCTTTACAAGGTTGTCTTTGGTATGAATGACTCCTCGACAAAGGTGCCATGTAAAGATATAAAACTAGAGAGACATCTTCATCTTCCGGATCTCTCTGTTGTTATTATGAAATGACACGTCTATCTAGACAAAAATCTCTATACATAGAATCCATAGATAATTTACCATCTCATGTAGGTTCTATCAAAACTCATTGGCCCCTTGCGATAATTGCACCATTGCCAAACATTGTAACAAAGTATTCCACGATACAAGCCCAAATTCAAGGTCCGGCAAATATGATAAGGCATGGACTATGAGGGGACTCACTACCATGTAACGACTTCTTTAGCGGCAGGAAAGTACCAAATATTGTCTAGTTTGGCAGTGTCCGGACACATTCCTCAACAGATAGACTCGCTGGTGCTCACAGTGGCAACGTCCACATGTTTATTATTTATTTTTAAACAATACTCAAATGTAAACAAAAGGCCGTATTTATTCAAACTTTGTGCAAATACAAATAAATTTAAATTTTAAAAAACAAAGTTTAAACTAATACCCTAAACCTAAACTGACTCTCTGACTCGGAGTTGAAGATTATGGCAGCGGCCCCACCGATGTGTGCATAGCCCTAGTGAAGCATGTCCAGTCTATTGGGTCATTGGGCCCCGCTATAATCATGGTAGCGCTGGCTGGATTGGTTTGTTCTCAGAGTTTAGATTCCAATCATCGTAGCTCCCGAGATCCGGAATGACGTTGGCTAAGGCTGGTCATAGTGAGGAATAACTTAGACTAGTAACATGCTTAAGTTACTACCTCCATAGTTGAAAGTTCCATATGTGTGATAACACATAAACCTTCATTAATTGATTTATAGACTTATTTTGCATTTAAAAAGTGTGATGTGATGGTAACATATTATTTTACTCCATTTGCCTCTCTGCTCATTAATTACTTGTCACATCACTCTTTTTGCCTAGGTGGTATGCATGTTATCATCTATGTTACTCCCACTATGAGTGTCATGGTGGGATCACGACAGATGCCTGAGGTAGGCTTAAGTTGGGGCCGCATGGACACTGGAGAAATTTAGAGAGGGATGATGCAATGAATCTGCACACATGAGAAGAACAAGCAAACACAAGCACACACAATATACCGAGGTTCAGGGCTCTCCTAGTGAGATAAAACCCCTACTCCTGCTTGCCCGATCATATTCTCTGGCCATTTGCTGTAGCTACATTGGTGCTCCTTGAGTTATACTCTCTATGCATATAATGGCCTTCTCTGGGAGAGTCAGAGGAAGAAGAGGAAGTGCTCCTATGAGCAGATAAGAGAGGATCCCTCCCAGGGTCTCCTTGGATTGATCCCCCTGGTGCTCCTTATAAAGGGGAGCCTAGGCGACAAGGTATGTCCCACATGCATCATGCATGAGCTGGCTAATGGGGCATTGTCCTCTATTCGTGGCATATGCCACAGGGTCCTGCTAGCTCTTGTTTGTCCTTTTGCTTGTCATGTAGTGTTGTCCTTGGCATCTTTTAGTCCTTGGCCTTATCTCCTCATGTGGACCAGACAGCATATCCTGTAGCATCTCTTGAGATACCAAGGGCATCTTGGACTAACGATGCTTTACGTTCCAGTCTGAGCCATGGGCGTCCCAAGACTGGCATCTGATGTAAGGGCTTGGGGTATGTCAAAGTAGAGATAGTCATCTGGGTTATCCTGGCAATAAAGGAGCTCCTAGGGTGATTTATGTTGGCCCAGGTACTCTGGTCAAAGAAGCCCAGCCGAGTCAGCAGAATGAGGCCCCTCTAGGATACATGAGACATGGGCCTGTTAAGGGAAGTGGCCTAGCCGGGTCAAAGGAGAAGGCCCAGTCGGGTCACAGGCCGAGGCCTAACCGGGGTCTCTTCATTCGGCCCAGGTAGGGTCTCCCGCGGTGAGGTGCTTAACCCGTGGTGGGCTAGGAGGGCCGAAGCCGGCCCACCGGGGAGAGGTGTGTTGATGGCGCCTCGTTGATGTGGGAGTGCTTCGTCGGGAAACCCCAAGAGCAAGGTGTGAAGCACAGCAGCAAGTCTTCCCTCAGTAAGAAACCGAGGTTATCGAACCAGTAGGAGGAAGGAAACGTCTCAAAGGTGTTGCAAGCAACTTGGAAACCTTCACAACACAAACTCAAGACTTTGCCCCAACGAACAGTGAGGTTGTCAATCTCATCGATTGCTGTAACAAAGGATTAACTGTATGGTGTGGAAGGTGGTAGTGGTTTGGAGCAAGTAAACAGTAACATTGGAGGATGTATCAATGATAAAGATTGGACTGTGTCAACACCCGAATTTTTAATCCCAGATGCCTATTATGCCATACATCGCAATCCCAGGATTACCATTTTTGCGAGACATAACAGAATTGGATACCACAGTACATCATCCATTACAAACCATACATAAGGTCTTATACAAATAAGGATATCATGATCCAGTCTTAATACAACACAAGCAGCAGAATACGTAATAATAACGGTAGCGTAGGCGAAGCTCCATCTTCGGGGTCACAGGCAATGCTGACAATGGGAGATGATCCTAGTTGTCGTAACCTTCCCGGGGTCCATCCTCCAGGTACTCCTCTTCATAGTCTGGCCATGGGAATAGCCAGGGACAAAGCCATGAGTACTCTTTAAGTACTCGCAAACTAATACTAACAAGTGAAAGGGGTTTTTGATAATAGGACACTAGGCTCTAGGGTTGTTTTGCAAAAAGCCAGATTTATCTCTACTACGTTTAGAAGCAACCAATGCTAGTTGAAGTTTTATAACACCTAAGTGGGAACTTATATTTCATATCACAACCCTGTTGTGGTCAAGTCAAAGTCTCAATTCATTTCACAAGTCTTTTGAAAACATCTGACGGGGGAATAGTATGGCCACTCCAACTGTCCATAACCACGGACGCGGCTATTCGAATAGTTTGACACTCTGCAGAGATTGTACACTTTCACCACAACATTCGATACATCCGTCAGGAACAAATCCTGAATTCACCATCCTCAGTATGCGAATAATCAATCCTAACCTTTCAATTACACGCCCTAGTATAAGCACCTCTCCTGTGAGTTTGGCCTCCCAACCATGACTAACTGTCATCTTGGGTAATGCATAGGTGGACAATCTCCACAAGGTAGCCTCAGCTCAGACCTTGGCCGTGAGGGAACTAATACTAAGGTATATGAGTTTCCAGTCAAGCCCTACCCAATTCTCGGGTATTGTGGTTGTACGATAAAATTGGAATGGTATCGCATCCAGACAACCATCAGTTTTATAAAGGGCTAAGGCTCATGCCTCAACATTTTCATCACCATAAATCATCTGGTTTTCGGAAACACATGTCAAAACATCTGCTAAGCACAGCGCTTACGCGGGCTGGTTAAGTGGCTGTCCCCACGCGTCAGTGAGACAAGGGGGTGTGAAGCGGTATGGGGCGATGTGGTGCGTTCGATCTGGTTCTAATCCAACGGCTGAGGGTCATCGTCGACGTTGGGCAACGCCGGCGAGACAGAAACCTAGCGCGGCCAGTGGGGGTCGTTAGGGGCTCATCGGGGTTCAGGCGAGGGTCGGCGAGGCGGGAGAACGACGAAGTCGACAACGGCGAACCTCCTGGTACCGGCAGATTCTCCTGGGGAGGCTCCAATCGCTGGCCCCCTTCTTCTCCAGAGGCGGCGGGCTCCGGTAAAATTCCGGCGAAGTGCTGCTCGCCTTGCTCCGGGAACAGGGTGGCACGATCAGTGAGGAGAGGGGAGTGAGATGGTGTGCTCAATTCGGCTGGGGTGGCCTCTATTTATAGTCACGACGACGAGACCGAACGGCATGGGCAGGCGACAGTGGCGACATGGCTACGGGCTGCTAGAGGCATGGCCGGCGGTGGCGATCGCTTGGTGGTCTCCTGGCGATGCTCTACGGCTTTAATGCGCGTGTAGGGGCGGTGCGGTTTGGTCTGGAACGCGCGATGCTCTGCGCGGCAGAGGCGGCGTCTTCGACGGCGAGCGGTGGCTGTGCGGCATGGGGCGGCGAACGGTGATGTCTGGCGGTCTCCTGGGTCGGTGGTGATCGTGTATGCACGCGGCGAGGGAGGCGCGCGGTCTGTGGGCTTCGGTCGAGGGTGGCGCTCTGGCGCACGCTCGGCATGGTTGACAGAGGCACGGGCACGGTGTTCCTGGGTGCTCTGGTCGATGTCTTCGAGGCAGGGCTGGTCGAGAGGGGGCGGTGAGGCATGGGTGATCTTCCAGACAAGGTTGGCACGGCTAGTTTCTCTCCTAGCTTGCTGTCTACACTGGGGTGGCATGGTGAGCTTCGGCTGTTCACCATTAATGTCATTGCCCAGCTTACAGTGAGGCTAGTGCTTGGTTTAACTTGCTAGATGATCTACTGAGATGGTTGTGAGCTAGAGAGGGAACAAGTTAGGCTTCAATCACTGCTCACAATAGTGTTTAAGATTTTGATGATTTGTGTCTGCAATGTGTTTGATGAAATGGCCGCAAGAATTCAAGTTTTGAATTTTGAAAATATTTTTGTTGGGTGTGCTAGGTTGGTGCTGGTGAGTCTGCAGATACTTGGGTTTTGAAAGTTGATCTTGTGTGAGTGGTTTTTGAAAAAGTGGTATCTTCCCATATGATAAAGATTCAATTTTGAACTGTCCTTTATGCATTTGAATGTTTCTGGATGATCACAAAGTGGGCCTTGATACTTTGTTATGAGTACAATCAAGGGGTGCAAAGATCCAGAAAAGTTTCTTTTAAGTTCTGAAATTTTGAGACAGCCAAAGTAAGCATGGGAGTTAAATTGGTCAAAATGACCATTCCCTTATTTTATTTGTTTTGATTTACTTGTCTTTGAGAAAAGTTTGGGAATTGTTTAGATGATGTTTATTTCACCTAAGCATCCAATTACAAGCAAAGGAACACACAAACAAGTTGGTTCAAAAGAATTCAAAATGAAATGCATACTCACATGCATGCTTTCATATTTTTATTTAGCAAAGTTTTTTTTGTTAACCCTAAATTTGATGATTAGAGTTTGATGATCCAAGTTTAGTATTTTTGGGATGTTACAGACCGGGGTCCATAGTTCACTAGAGGTGTTCTCCTTAGATAAACAAACATGGCATGCTGGGTAAACAAATTACAGCAGGGCAATTGACAGGACTCAGCAAGGCATAACAATGCAATACTAGACATCATGATTCTATGAGATTCGATTGGGAAATACAACAAGATACATAGACCGACATCCAACTGCATCTATGACTAGAAGTCCACCTTTGGGTTATCATCTGAACCCCCTACAGTATTAAGTTGCAAGCAACAGACAACTGCTTTAAGCAAAGTGTGTAAGGTAAGCAATCCACTTGTTCCATGAACAAGAGACCATTGTTTTATCCCTAGTAGCAACAGCATATCTACAACCTTAGAGATTTATGTCACTTCCCTTAGATTAAATAAAGACATGAACCCACTATCGAGCATAAATACCCCCTCTTGGAGTCACTAGCAACTACTTGGCCAAGATAGCTACTAACAACAGAGAGCATGCAAGATCACAAACAACACAGACATGATAAGATCAATAAGACAAAACCAATAATCAATCTGACATAGTAATCTCAATATCCATCGGATCCTCGCAAACACAACATGCATGTTTACAAATAGATGAGATCTTGATCATGAACGGAGCTCAAGCACAAAGGAGGAGATACAACCATCTAGCTACTACATGGACCCGTAGTCCAAGGTGGAACTACTCACGCTTCATACCGGAGGCTGGCATGATGAAGAAGAAGGCCTTCGGGAGGATCTCCCCTCCGGCAGGGTGCTGGGAGGAGCTTCAGATCCCCCCGATCTAGAGACGATGGTGGCGGTGGCTATAGACTTCATGGAATATTGATCGGGTACTTAGGGTTTAGGCATCGAGGGATTCTTATAGGCGAAGAGGCGAGGAAGGAGGGCGGCTAGGGGGCCACACCCTTCCCAGGCGTGGCCTAGGGTGGGCCCGCGCCTGGGGGGTGCAGCCGCCCTGTGGCTCCCCTCCGTCTCTCCTCTGGACTCCGTGTTCTCCTCGGTGAAATATTGACTTTGGCTTTTGTCCCGTCCAATTCCGAGACTATTTCCTTACTAGCTTTTATGGAACCAAAAACAGCAGAAACAGGCAGCTGGCACTGTGGCAACATGTTAATAGGTTAGTACCAGAAAACATATAAAAACACCTCAAAGTGTGGACAAAGCAAAGCAAAGTAGATACTAAACAAGCATGGAACATCAAAAATTATAGATACATTTCCGACGTATCAAGCATCCCCAAGCTTAACTCATGCTCATTATCGAGTAGGTAAGTGATTCAAAGAATAATTTTTGAGGTGACATGCACCATCAAAACCAAGATCAAACCATTTGCAAACAATGAAAGCTAGGATCAAAGAACTCTAAACATGAGCATGAAAGATGGAGTTCTATCAATAAGACAAAGTAACTATGCATGCAACATGAAAAGCTACAAACAAAGATCATGAATAACATGCATTGAAAAACATTTGTTTGTTTCACATAGAGAAAACATAACATAGTTGCATTCAGCTTGTCCCTCATAGAGTAGCAAATAGGTGCATAGGACACCTTCAAAGTTCATAAGAGTGACTAGATACAAATAGCACAAGAACAAATAATATCAATAATATGCATCAATCAATAAGTTTTGGGACAATGCACATAGAACTAAGAATGGCAACTATGCTCTCTTAACTGGTGCCTAAAGGTATAAGGTGGAGACTCAATATAATGGTGGAAGAAAGGCCCTTCATAAAGGGAAGCAGGGATTTCAAGTTTCAAAAAGAGATTCCAAAAATTATGGTACTTGTTAGCTTTCAGCCCTCATTGCCCCTATCATAAGCATCTTGAAATGATTAAGGTTTAAAGTGAACAAACTATGGAGTATATGCTTGACAAAGTATAAGTTGGAAATCTCATGTCCCTTGAATATGAGGGCCGCTCCTCATGCTACTCAACTTTAGTCACCTGTAAGTTCTTGTCATAGTAAGTACATGTGTATCATAGAGAACCACCAACGGGGTACCCCTTGCACATGGTACAAGAGCTATCCCATAACCAAAATGATAAGGCAAGCAGACAATGAGCATCTCAGTGATCTTTTTATTTTCTATTTGCATAGGTTTTTATTGAGGATGCTTCATAGATTGCTCATTATGGTGACACTGCAAGTTTACACCATGATTAGGCATGGCTTAGGCTACGGCCCAGGCGTTTCTCTAACACAAAATACATAACTACATGGACTTATAAGCTCCCCTTTTATTTCACATCGAAGACATCCATAGACAAAAGAGCATGATATCAACCGTGTACAAAGTACAAGTGCAATGTTGAAAGCGTTCCCCGTGACATCACGGTTCTGCTAATTCCAACGTATAAGTGCAAGCATATACAACATAGATGACACAATGGTTCAATTTTATTAGGGCCAAGAAATATAAAGTGTGTCATAAAGTTCGTGAGACCTTTAATCACTAAGTTTTCACATAACAAAATACTTTTTAATTGGAAGATAGAAGAAAACAAGAATATACTTGGAATGGTGTAACACACCATGCATAGGAATTTATAGTGGACACTTTGGAATAACTTGGTTTATTGGGAGTTCGAAGCATGAGTAGAGCTTACTCATACAAGTGGAGGCTAGCAAAAGACTGGGAGCAACCAACTAAGAGAGCAATAATGGCCATAATCATGTAGAGCGACAAAACATTACTAATCAAAGCATAGAGTGGTACTACAAGTCAAGCACTAAATGATCATAGAGGCTATGGTGACTTGTTCATAGTCATAACATGGTGTGAGCATATGCCAAGTCAACCCAAACAAAGCATCAAAGGACAATACCACAATACTATGCTTTTGTATGCTAAAACAACGCATGATTTTTTCAAGGCACACTAAGCAATCCCAATTGTTTGGAACAAGTCATGCTACAAAAATAATCACTAAGCATAGGGTCAAAACAACACCTAGCATGACATGCTAAAGTCTAAGTCACAGTCAAAGAAAGCTCCTCTTACACCAATCAAGCAAGAACTTTCTAGTCCTTTCCAACACCAATCAACTTATTTGAAACAACACAGCGAGAACGGGGGTCCAAACTACTTTATTCAAGCAAACAAAACAAGCTAAGCAAAGCAAACAAAAACTAAGACGCTCGAAGAACAACACAACAGTGCATGAAACAATAAAAACGAAGTGTCTAGAAAGACCTAAGCTTTTTATTGATGAAGAAGGGGATGCCTTGGGCATCCCCAAGCTTTGAAGCTTATACCTCTTGGATATTTCTTGGGGTGACACCGGGGTGGAATCCCCAAGCTTGAGCTTTTGTCCATTCTTCATCTCATTACATCATTCTTTCTCTATACCTGAAATTTTTCCTTCATACAAAACTTCACACAATCTTCATTAGCAACATTAGTGTATTAAAAAGATAATAGACCCTTGGGTTTAGCTTTAGAAAATAAAAACTTTCACTAAAAACACAAGCTACTGTATCAATTCTCTCAAAAATCTCAATTTCCCCAAAAGAACCCAAAAAGGAATCAATAAGAAGCAAATGTAAATAATGGCAGAAATCTGTCAAAACAGACCAGCAGGTACAAATAGATTTTTTCAAAGATCTTATGTTTCTTAAATCAAAAGGTGTTGAACTAACAAAAGTTATCTAACATACTGGGGGATTTATTAGTAATTTTTCAGATCAATCAGACTTACAAAGACTCCTCACGAATTTTTATGGTGGAGCCCAAAAATCTGTTTTGGGACAGCAACTCCCCAAATCTTACTTCTCTCTCATTAGAGGTCATTATTGGCACAAAAAGCAAACAAAAAGGATAAGGAGAGGTCATTACTGAAGTAATAACTCTCAAGACTCAATAAAACTCTTGGGTTATCTCCCAACAAGTACTTTTCTTTAACGCCTTTAAGTTAGGCACAAGAAGCAAGAAATCAAGTATTTTCAGATGAAGAAGCATTAACATCAAACCTTGCTTTCAAAGGAGGAGCAAAAAGCTACTTCTCTCTCATCATAGAGAAGTGTTCAATACCTCTCTTTAATGGATATTGAATGGTTCCTTCTTTCATATCAATGATGGCACCAACAGTTCTAGGAAAAGGTCTTCCCATAGTAATAGGACAAGAAGCATTGTATTCAACATCCAAAACATAGAAATCAACAGGGACATAAGCATTGTTAACCATAATGAGAACATAATTAACACTCCCCATGAGTTTGTACTTAGCATTATCATTAAGTGGGACATCCAAATAACAATCTTCCAAAGGTGGCAAATCAAGCATTTCATAAATTTTCCTAGGCATAATAGAGACACTAGAACCAAGATCACATGAAGCTTTGAGATCAAAGTCATTCACTTGCATATTAATAATGGGTTCCCAACTATCTTCTACTTTCCTAGGAATATAAGCTTTGCGTTTCAACTTCTCTTCCTTAATTTTAATAAGAGCATCTGTAATGTGTTTGATGAAAGCAACATGCATATCACTAGCATCAGGACTTCTAGCAAGCTTTTGCAGGAACATAATCACTTTAGAAATATTGCAACCATCAAGATCAAAATCAAACTTAGCATCACTAGTAGTAGACTCATTGGCCTTAGGCATTGTTGGAGGAGGAATAGGGACTTCTTGTGGTTTAGTGGCATCCATATTGGTGGTGATGGTGCACACACTATTGTTTCTAGCAATTTCATCTTCTCTTTCCCACTTAGCATCAAGTTGGGCTAACAATCTAACATTTTCATCAATAGTAACTTGTATGGCATGAGTAGCAGCAAAGGTACTTTCCATGGTTTCAGGTTTAGCATCCATTTTATTAATCAAAGAGGACTGTGTTTCAGATAAAGAGGAAATATTTTTCTCTATGTTCAAAAGCTTTTCCTCCACAGTATTATTGAAAGTGTTTTGTTTACTAATAAAGTCTTTGAGCATGACTTCAAGTTCAGAGGGGGCACTTCTAGCATTGTTGTAGGAGTTTCCATAGGTATTGCCATTATTAGGAGGATAAGGCCTATAATTGTTGTTACTACCAAAATTATTCCTATAGGCATTGTTGTTGAAATTGTTGTTTCTAATGAAGTTCACATCAACTTGCCCTTATTGAGCAACCAAAGAGGCTAAGGGAACATTATTTGGATCTAAAGGAGCTTTCCCATTAACAAGCATAGCCATAATAACATCTATCTTATCACTCAAAGAGGAGGTTTCTTCAACAGAATTTACCTTCTTACCATGTGGAGCTCTCTCGGTGTGCCATTCATAATAATTAACCATCATATTATCAAGGAGTTTTGTTGCAGCACCCAAGGTGATGGTCATAAAGGTACCCCCAGCAGCTGAATCCAGCATGTTTCTTGAAGAGAAGTTCAAACCTGCATAAAAAGTCTAGATAATTATCCAAGCAGTAAGTCCACGAGTGGGACAATTCTTAACCAAAGATTTTATTCTTTCCCAAGCTTGAGAAACATGTTCATTATCAAGTTGTTTAAATTTCATAATATCACTTCTCATAGATATAATCTTAGCAGGAGGGTAGTACTTTCCAATAAAAGCATCTTTGCACTTAATCCAAGAATCAATACTATTTTTAGGCAAGGATAGCAACTATTCTTTAGCTTTTCCTCTCAAGGAGAAAGGAAACAACTTGAGCTTAATAATATCTCCATCTATATCCTTATAATTTTGCATATCATAAAGTTCAACAAAGTTAATGAGATGGGCAGCAGCATCATCAGAACTAGCACCAGAAAATTGCTCTCTTATCACAAGATTCAACAAAGCAGGCTTAATTTCATAAAAGGTAGCATCAGGAGCAGGTGTAGCAATAGGAGTGCTTAGGAAATCATTGTTGTTTGTGCTAGTGAAGTCACACAACTTGGTGTTCTCAGCAGAGTTCATTTTGGCAAAAGTGGAGCAAGCCAAAACAACAACAGCAACTAGAGCAGAAACTAATTTTTTTGTGTTTTTGATAAGAGAAAGCAAACCAAACTAAACTAATTTTTTGGAGTTTTTGATAGAAAGAGGCAAACAAAACCAAGCAAAAGAAACTAAGCAAACCAAAAACAAAGTAAAGAGAAAGGTTGTGAAGGACTCCCCTTGTGAAGACGTCCTTAGCCTCCCCGACAACGGCGCCAGAAAAACTTGTTGATGGCGCCTCGTTGATGTGGGAGCGCCTCGTCAGGAAACCCCAAGAGCAAGGTGTGAAGCAACACAGTAGCAAGTCTTCCCTCAGTAAGAAACCGAGGTTATTGAACCAGTAGGAGGAAGGAAACGTCACAAAGGTGTTGCAGGCAACTTGGAAACCTGCACAACACAAACTCAAGACTTTGCCCCAACGAACAGTGAGGTTGTCAATCTCACCGGTTGCTGTAACAAAGGATTAACTGTATGGTGTGGAAGGTGATAGTGGTTTCAGGAAGTAAACAGTAATAGTGGAGGATGTATCAATGGTAAAGATTGGACCGGGGTCCATAATTCACTAGAGGTGTTCTCCTTAGATAAACAAATATGGCATGCTGGGTAAACAAATTACAGTAGGGAAATTGATAGGACTTAGCAAGGCATAACAATGCAATACTATACATCATGATCCTATGAGATTCGATAGGGCAATACAACAAGATACATAGACCACCATCCAAATGCATCTATGACTAGAAGTCCACCTTTGGGTTATCATCTGAACCCTCTCCAGTATTAAGTTGCAAGCAACAGAAAACTGCTTTAAGCAAAGTGTGTAAGGTAAACAATCCACTTGTTCCATGAACAAGAGACCGTTGTTTTCTCCCTAGTAGCAACAACACATCTATAACCTTAGAGATTTCTGTCACTTCCCTTAGATTAAATAGAGGCATGAACCCACTGTCGAGCATAAATACCCCCTCTTGGAGTCACTAGCAACTACTTGGCCAAGGTAGCTACTAACAACAGAGAGCATGCAAGATCACAAATAACATAGACATGATAGAATCAATAAGACAAAACCATTAATCAATCTGACATAGTAATCTCAATATCCATCGGATCCCTGCAAACACAACATGCATGTTTACAAATAGATGAGATCTTGATCATGAACGGAGCTCACAAGATCTATACATGAAAGCACAAAGGAGGAGATACAACCATCTAGCTACTACATGGACCCGTAGTCCAATGTGGAACTACTCACGCTTCATACCAGAGGCTGGCATGATGAAGAAGAAGGCCTCCCGGAGGATCTCCCCTCCGGCAGGGTGCCGGGAAGAGCTTCAGATCCCCCGATCTAGGGACGATGGTGGCGGCGGCTACAGACGGTTTCATGGAATATTGATCGGGTACTTAGAGTTTAGGCATCAGGGGCTTCTTATAGGCGAAGAGGCGAGGCAGGAGGATGGCCAGGGGGCCCACAACCGGTCCAGGCGCAGCCTAGGGTGGGCCCGTGCCTAGGGGGTGCAGCCGCCCTGTGGCTCCCCTTCGTCTCTCCTCTGGACTCCGTGTTCTCCTCGTTGAAATATTGACTTTGGCTTTTGTCCCGTCCAATTCCGAGAATATTTCCTTACTAGCTTTTCTGGAACCAAAAAGAGTAGAAAACAGACAACTGGCACTGTGGCAACTTGTTAATAGGTTAGTACCAGAAAACATATAAAAACACCTCAAAGTATGGACAAAGCAAAGCAAAGTAGATACTAAACAAGCATGGAACATAAAAAATTATAGATACATTTTCGACATATCAAGGTGGCGCTGGTGTTTCTTCTTGGGAGGCGTCGAGGCTTAGCATCCTCGGGGTGGGCCGAGTCAAGCTTATGTCGGCCGGGAATAACTCGCGACGGTAATGCTTGCCGGCGCTTGGAGAAGTTGGCCCAGGGTGGGCCGAGATGATTCAGCGTCGGCCCACTCGGGGGAGAGTCGGAGAGGAGGCGGTGGCGACGTGGAGCGTCGGGGAAGCGGGAAGGTTGGTGTCGAGGGCGAGGGTAGGTGGCGTCAAGGGCGATGCCGGCTGAGGAATGGGCCGACTAGGGGATATCTCGGCCCAGCCGGGATATATTGTTGTTGTCTTTACTTTTGCCTATGAATTCCGGACTGGGCCGAGTTTAGTATATGTCAGCCCAGTCGAATTCTTCTTCCTCTTTTATTTGATCTTATTGTATTAGCTCACGTTTTTTTATATCAAATGATTCCTCCTTTTTTCCATCATGTAAATAACTATCTCTTGGGTACCCGAGGTTGTATCCCCAACAATGAGTAGCCTAAAGTCGGCTATTGTGACGTGCGGATGGCGTCGTCCATCGTTTGTCACATCTTCGGGTTCCTTCTTGGGCTCATGCATGGCTAGCGAGACCCTCGCCAATATGACCCTACCGTTCATGAAGTATTCGACAGTTTGCCCACGGCTCATCTAGGTCTGCCCACTGGTACAGTGGAAAATAGCTTTCGTAGGAGAACCACATGAATCGTGCTCTTGTGCAAAAAGCGCGTCCCACCAGCTAAACTCTGAAGCATACCTAGGGTTCTGCCGCTCCTTTGCCTGATGTTTCCCTAATGTCGAGCAACATCGGCAGTGAGGTGCCTCAGACAGAAACATGAAGAAAGCCACAAGTTATTAGTCAGATGATGCGAGGATGCAGAGGCTGACAAATTCCCATTTCTACACCACATTGATATTATTCGTCTTGTCACGCTGCTGACGTAGCTCAAGACGACCTCCTAGTTATTGTGCATCATGGTGGTGGTTGTGGCTAGTGGGGAGACTAGGTGATGGCAGCGGTGGCTCGTGGGGAGACTAGGCTTGGCGTGGGAAAGAGGCGAGATGGCACACAAGGAACTGGCGTTGCTAAGGAAGTGAGGGGGCTAGATAAAGGCAACAATGTTGGAGGTTGGGGCAGTGGTCCGCCGACGTTAATGAAGGTGGCGCATGGGGAAGTGGCAACAATGACGCGTGTGGACGAGACGATGGTGGCCGGTGGCTGGATACTCCCCCGTCTCGGTTTATAAGACCTACGCGTATTTCTAGGTCGATAAATTAACCAACTTAGCATGAGGTACATAAGATAAAAACTATACTACTACCTCCTTCACGGTTTGCAGGGCGCCTAATCAAATTTAGGTTTTTTTAAAACTGCAACGTTCCTAGGCACATAAGAATTAATTGTTAATTAATGTGGCATCTTTTCTCCCAACTTTCTATGCATGCAACAGTCTCCCACCAATGCATGCGCCTTAACCGCTCACTAATAGGCCTAATTTTCAGCCAATACGTACACGCCTAGGTCCGTGAGATTTTTGTAGAGCGCCCTGCAAACCGTGAAGGAGGAAGTATTAGAAACTTCAAATGTTATATTTTCTAATGATATAATTTTTATATTATATAATTCGATCTGGTATACGTGTAAGTCTTTTAAACTGGAATAGAGGTAGTAGATGACTTTTTAACTTAGGTTGAGCTATTGTTTCACTCGCTGACGGGCAAGAACTATCTCTAACGGGATGGTCCGGCAACCAATGGGCTTGTCTGCACATTTCTAGGCACGTCTTGTCAGACCCCATATGTTTGGGGGGAAGAACAAGGGGATGTCAGATAAAAGGGCCTATTTTTTTGCAGACCGGGAGGACCGCTGGAGCAAGTTTCATGTTAGGATCCAGATTGGGGGTTGGAGGGGTGCTATCGGGGTGGCATGCTCTAAGCCATTGTCCTTTCCACTTCAGTTAAACACGTGTTATGGTGTAAAATTCACAACAAATTTTCTTATGAAGCTGTTTTTCAAGGCATTGGAAAATAGTTACAAAAATAACCCCAAAATCTAAGGAGAAAACATGCCCTCACTATTACCTCAGCGCACACACAAACATAAGTTGTCAGAATTTTTTTTTTCATTTTTTTATATTATTTTTATTTTTATTTTTATTTCGTTTCTCACAAAAATGTCTAGCCGTCGATACTTTGGATGCACGTCTAGCAGGACGTCGCACTGGGGTGTGAGTTTCCTCACGATTCACGCCTTAGCACAGCTCAAAATAATTAATATCAAAGTTCGAACATAAATAGTAGCCAAACTACAAGCCATTATTAGAAAATTGAGGGAGTATGCGTCGATAAGAGAAGCCAACGAAGTGGCAGCTGGTTGCACGAACAAGTTGTACCTGTGTACTCTGCCAAAAAGCAATGCAACTTTCCTTGTCAAATACTTAAGTATTAGGCTTAGTAGGGTCCATTAGCTTGAGCAGCTATCATCTGCTTACTGTTTCTTTGATTATTGTACTCTCTCGAATCTTGGCACGCTTGTATTCAAATCATTGGATAAAGGACAGAGAGATTATTATTGTTCTGAACTGTGGTTATGGTTGGCACGTAGCCGGTACACCAGTTCGCCAACTAGCCGGCGTAGCGGCTGATTGGCGTTGCTTTGCCGTCTCGTAGTGCGCAGGGCAGGCAGGAGAGCTCTCTGCTCCGTTGGCCTCCAAAGAAATCCAAGTCTGGCCTTGTCAGGAATAGTTAAATTTACATAAGAACTCATCCAAGTCTGACCATATATTGTTTTACATGTTTTTTTTCATAACAATGATCTATGTATCCATATAATGAGTACCCACTCTAAACACGCTAAAATATGACTATACCATCATGTAAGGCTTACATCGATGAGGGGTAACGTTCAGAAAACCTAGTAACCATATGATTTTAACCTAGTAACCCACTTCAGTCCTCCTCGTGATCAAGCGGTTATAATCTGGCAACTAGGATAGAAAAAAAGTGTCAAAACATATCAATATGGGATCTAGTTTTGAATATATCATTGCGGCAAAGCCAACCAACAAAACAAATCTAATTTTGACTTATGATTTAAGAGATAAATTGTTTTGAGGTTTGAAAACCAAAAAGAACTCCCATGTTGGCTGCACGCATTCATGGCTCAGTTGTCATATTTCACATGTGCCCACTAAAAGCTAATTTGGGACACATGCCCTTATTTACATAGTCCATTATTTTACAGAACTTAATTATATCTTACCTATCTGGCTATTAATCTTGTGATCCCACCACCTGGTTTCGGTTTCTCATAAGCAGAAACTATGTTCTTGCCCTTAAACATTTTTTGAGGGCCTACCTTACATCTTTCGTTTGAAAATACAAAACTTGTGATCTTTCGACAAGTGTATGGGTCTTAAATGACAATGTAACATGAATGAGCCACAATTAAGCCAGTAATGGTTGATGTCCACCATTGCTGTGAGTTCACTCACAAGGAGCCTTTTCTACAAAAAAAATGGAATTTTTATTGCTCTTGGGTTTGGTATCCAAAATTTGGCCGGATTAAATCCCTCAAGAGTCAAATACAATGAGACCAGGCGACACAAGCAACCACCATTTAGCCACACCTACCACCTCTCATCCCCCCCCACTTTGGCCTCACCCCCCGCTGCTGCCAACCACCTGGCAAAGCCCTTGTAAGGACGGAAAGGATCCCACGCCATGGCGGCGGCTATGACCTCCCCCTCCGTGGCGGTGGCTAATTTTTCCTTCAGTGGAAGCAAATGGATGGCGGAGATGTCGATCTCGACGGCAACAGCAAGGGAGGGCGGATTTCAACGCTCGATTGAATCGGATACTGTGGTTGCTGTAGCCTCTCACTCTAGGCTCGCTTGCGGGCCAATGGGATTGGGAGGGCCTATGGATCAGTGACGAAGTGGCTGGCGGTGTAGATCGATTGCCTCCTACCACGCGCTTGCATGCTGGTGGTGGCAGCCAACCCGGAGGTGGTGGCAGATCTGGCCTGAGATTCATCCAGTGGCAAGTTTGGGGTAGGGTGACTATTAGTGAAAACTGATCCTCGACTTTGGTCATGGCGGACGATGGCGGCGTTGAAAGGATACGTATGTCGCCTAGAGGGGGGGGGTGAATAGACGATTAAAACTTTTCTTAGAGTGACTCAACAAAGGCGGAATAAAACTAGTGTTTACTTTGTTAAGACAAACCTAGAACAACTAAGGTTCACCTATGTGCACCAACAACTTATGCTAAGCAATACAAACAACAAAGTGATAGCAAGATATATATTACTTCAAGCACGAAGGGTATCACAATGTAAAGTGCATAAGTAAAGAGCTCGGGTGTAGAGATAACCGAGGCACGCGGGGACACCAATATTTTACCGAGTTCCTCCCAACATGGAGTACGTCTCGTTTGGAGAGGGGGTGGTATCAAACCACCAACGCCACAAAAGGCCTCCCTTATTCTCCGGTGAATCGCACCCCAATGGGATCGATCCACGCTTCCACTATCGGTGCACTTGTCGGTGGTAACCGGAACCTCTCACAAGGTTGGGGCACTTCTCTACAACTTAATTGGAGGCTCCCAACAAACGCCACCAAGGCCACAATGCCACAACCTGCAACACCAACAAACCGTCTAGGGTTCCAAGAACCCAAGAGTAAAAAGCTTCTCAACTTTCACTCACCAAATCCTTTGGGGAGAACTCAAACCGATGCACCAAATGCAATGGCAAGAACACAAGTAGTGCTCAAATCCTTCTCTCCCAAATTCCACCAAAGCTACAAAAGCTTGTGGGGGGAATAAGAGAGGAAGAACAATGGAGGAAATCCACAAAAGACTCCAAGATCTAGATCCCAAGATGTTCCCCTCACTTAGAGGAGAGATGGATTGGTGGGATTGTAGATCTAGATCTCCTCTTTCAAATCCCTAAAGTATATGCAAGAATCAAGGGAGGGATTGAAGGGGAAGCAAGCTCAAGAGGGTCAAGAATGGAGGAGAAAGCCTGTAAAACTCGAGCAGTTGCATTGGGGAAGAAGGTCCCCTTTTTATAGGCCCACAGATTTCTGACCGTTTTCTGCCCGTTGGGGAAAAGTCAGACCGGAGACTCCGGCCTGTAGACTGGAGACTCCGGCCAATATCCGGACCAGCCTCCGGACTGCCCATCTGACTGACCCAGACCAATCCTGCCCCAGCAACACCGGAGACTCCGGTCTTCCAACACCGGAGACTCCGGACTGAACAAAGTCCGGAGACTCCGGAGTAACCTCCGGTGCAGGCTCCGGACCCCTAGTCAGAATGTCCCAGCCCTGATTCTGAAGTCACCACCGGAGACACATCCGGAAACTCCGGACTACACCGGAGACTCCGGTCCACACAGACCGGAGACTCCGGTCAGAACCAAATAAGAGGCAAACTTCAAATGGCGATATCTAGAGTTTGGAAACTCCGATTGACCCGAAACCAATTTTGTTGGAAACAGGACAACAAGGGCTATCCAACAAAAAGTGGAAATATTGGATACCACCAAGAGAGAACATTTCATGTATTATAAAGTGAGATACCTCTCTTGGTGAGAAACCGGAAAACCTCAAAGATCAAAAATGCAATAAGATATAAAGGGGAAATCCGTTTTTGATGAACTAGGGCTTGTTATGAATATTGCCACAAGCTCTAGAACCTCACATGGATAAGATCCAAATAACAACCAAGAAAGGATGATGCAAAGTATGCAAAGGTTTGAGCTCTCTCTGAAGGATATGATCGAGTTACTCACTTGAGAGCCCCTCTTGATAGTACGGTTGTCTATCCTATAAACCGGTCTCCCCAACTAACATCCCGAGACCGGTAAGAGAGAAACCCTATCAAGATCATACCTTTGCCTTGCACATATTCCACTTGATTATGATGTAGACGGTCTTGTCCTTCTCAAGATGGAACACCTTTCTTGATTGCTCTTGTACGCACTTTCTTGATGAAGACTTGCAAGTTACTCCCCCATACAACATGGGGAAACCTTTACTTTGACCTTGTATTCATCGATCCATGATCACTGAGGATGGAAAGCTTCAACCATGAGATCTTCTAGATATTGCACATCTTTAGCTTGCACATCATTTCTTCTTTTCTTCATTATGTTGATGCCTTGAAGGTTGAAGGTGCACCAGAGATATTAATCCATCTTATTCTTCAAGACATACTTGCCATAGGTTTAACTCTCACATGACCAATCTGTGGATCACTCTTTGAACACCTTGATCACCACTTGATCCTCTTCACTTTCTTCTTCTCCAAACCTTGAAGCCAACATATGGTTCAAGCATTGCCTATGGACAATTCCTACAAGTACAACTTGATACAAGCATTAGTCCATAGAGATTGTCATTAATTACCAAAACCACACATGGGGGCACACATGTTCTTTAAGGCGTCTCTTGGCATCATTACCTTCTCAAAGGAACCATTGTAGTAGGTTGCGTCGCTCCGCTCGGGCTGCTTCTGGTAAAAACCTAGATCTGAATCTCTCAGATCGGACGATGTAGGCGCGTGTCGTTGTGCTCCCCCTAGGTGCATAATTTTGGAGCAGGTACTGACTTGAGTGGCCAGGAGGTGGATAAGCGTGGTTTCTAGTGCTTCATCCTCGGCGGGACTTGGCGGATGGTGCATCATTGTATCAGCGACAAACATGTCTCAATGGACAAGCTATGCTGGTGGTGTTGTCTGGAGCCATATCCCGTGTAGAAAAGCGTCTCTTATCATCCATTGGTATGTGGTTCTTATGTGACTAACACGTAGACGTACCAACTCGGTTAACACTTAATCGATTAGCGTATGTCCATGTTGTTCGAACCATATCACCTAGATAGGCCATGAGAATATATCTCCATGTCAACCGAGCAAATACCCTCTCGATAACCCATGTCACGTAGTTTGCTTCCGAGTAGACCCGATCTCTGCTTTTATAGCTCCACTTACAAACAACGTTTGGCTGAGTATAAGTAGGCTAGTCTACAACTCAGAACGTGCGGCTACCTGAGGTCAAAGAATTTCATTGTCCGAGTTGGTGCACATGAAAGTGAACTAGTGCCGACTAGATCTTGGGTCAGTACGACTCGCCTAGTTAATGGTCAAGTCCGTTGTTGGCGGATTGTCATCTTCATGCCCATGACAAGCGATACTTAGTCATCTTCCAATTCCCACATCACTCTTGGTCAAGTGCCTTGCTTAAATTAGGACTAAGAACAATAATGAATAACTTAGAGTGACTGGTTCCACAAGTGAATAACATATTCGGTGACATTCGCCAATTATACATTACAAGAAAACTTATGCTTACACGTATCTATGTTCGTCTCTAGGGCACATAGTCCCAGCATGCCAAACTAGATGTGTGCTCCTCGCTCGTCGTATGACGGTCCCGATGATGCCCCCAAATCTAGCTGGTTGGTCGTGGTTGGGAATCTAGTGCACAAGCTCCGGATATCATGATCACCCTCATTGTCGAGTGTGTATGTGTGATGCCAGCCATGAAGGTGACTTCAGGTTGTTTGATGTATGCTTTTGTCACTATGCAAAGTCCAGGGTTTCAATCACCATTTCGAAAAATAGCATTGTCTTTCCAATGAACTTAAATTTGAGTGGTTTGAGCTTAAACTTTTTCAAAACTAAGTTGACTTGATTGGTACTTTCTTGTAACACCCTCAGAATCGGACCTATGCAAGTTTTAGCGAAACCCGCCAAACCCGCATAGAAACGATTCAAAGGTGCCCACCAGGCACTTTCGTGCGGGTGGAAAACGAAGTAATAACATTACACAACAGTCCTCGATGGGACCCACAGAACAGATATAAATATAACAGTGACTCCATGAGTCAAGAATTCAGATATACAGTACAAAGATCCAAATCACCTTGAGAACGATATAGCGTCCAGCTGCGGACAAGATGCAAATGGGGCTAAGAGCCCTGAAGAATAACCAATGGCGTCCATAACCCTGCCCAGGCCAAGCCGGAAGGGTAACCCTGCTAACGACGTCGATCTCAAAACCTGCTTAAACAAAAGGGGTGCCGACAAAGGGCAAAGGAAAAAGAGGAGCGTCAGTACTGAGGCCAGTACACGGCGAGACTAGAATTCGGCGGTCCTCGCCTACAACGGTATGGTGGACTGAAGCGGCAGCGGCAGCATGCACCAACAACCTATAGAGACTCGATACAACTGGCGGCAATCAGAGAGGGGGAAGAAAAACCTATTCAGAACCAACCTGATACTACCACCAAACAAACCCATCCTGGTGTTTCCCCCTCGAGACCAAACGAGGAAGTCAACCGAGGAACTCACACAATTGGCAGTTTGATTTATTCCGTTATCATCGCAGTAATTACTAGTCAGGTTTAGATAATCATCCTGATAAAAATAAGCAGTGGGCACTTTTAGTTTACCATTCCGTGATAGTTGCAACACTTACTAGTCAGGTACAGATAACATGAGATAACCCAAAACCCAGCAGTTGTTGGTACTTTTTTTCAGCCATTCTATTATAGTTGCAATAATTACTAGTCAGGTACAATGGTCGCAAGCGACACTCCAAACAAGCAATTGTGGGCAGTATTAATTAGCCATTCCATTGTAGTTGAAGCTGATTACTAGTCATTATAAAGTCAAATTTATAGCAATAAACTTTAGTTATGCTTGTCTATGGTCGAGATACTGTGCTCCAAGTCGTCCATAACCGCGGACACGGCTTTCAGAAAGTTTTACCCAGCCGGGGTGCACCAATAGCAACACACACTCGATCAACCTCGGAAAAACCAAATCAAAACCCAACGAGGCCTTCACGACAAAGCAAACACAGGATTCAGAATTATTTCAGGGGGCCACCCCATTGAGTAGACCCTCAACAAAGTAAGCTAGCTCCGAGACGGACTCAAGGTTTGCGTCAATGGCTGTAAACGACTGGGAACCCGAAAGTGTGACTGGGCTTGTCGATACCGCGAAAACACTCCGCTTACCTAAACAGTACAGTGTGCTCCTCGCACAATCGTAAATAAAGCAGTAGCATGGCATAAGTACAGGATCGTAAATAAAAGCTCAAACTAGTTTGTGGCCCCAAGAAATAAGACTGAATCAAGCTCTGGCTAAGGGGGGTCCCATATACCTCCCGGATGTGGATAGCGCGATAAATCAAGGAACAGGTATCAAGTACTCGGGGTCCTACGGGACACAAGTGGGCGTTCGGAAACCAAATATTTTCTATCACCCACCGATGCCTCTGCTTACTTCAATTTTAGTTGTTAAACAGGAATTAAAGTGAGCGATAAGTAAAACTATGATCATCTCCAACATCAACATGCGGCAATACATCAACAACTGTGGCACTTGACGACACGCAGCGGCAATTGAGCAAGCGACTACGACGCGCAAGTCCAGCTATCTACCAAACAACAGGTAATAGGAGGTGGCCATGGCAATATAAGGCTGCAAGGGATATCACGGGTACGAAACTAGAGCATCGCAACACAGATAGCAATAGATCAACAGGAGGAAATAAATACTATAAAAGTAAGATAGGTAGAAAGGGGGAGATGCTCGCCTGAAAAACATTGTCGAAGGTTCAACCGAAGATCGGGGCGAAGCTCACATCAACTCAACGGCCTTATCCGCGAAGAAGCAAAACACTAGAAGAAACACCGGATGCACTATTTAATGCAACGGCAGAAGATCGGGCATGATGCATGTACGCTGTATGACATGGCAAGGTGCGATGCAATTAGGTCAATATTAAGCGGAACCGGGGTCCCGACAATTAATTATATGGTTCGAGTTATTTAGAAACCCCCGCAATTTAAATGTTGTATTACATGGCAAAAGATAATACGGGTTCGCTACACAAGTTTAAATGAGGCCAATATAAGGCTAGATTTACCCGCATATGGGCCCCATATTTAATTATAGGGTGAATCGGCCTAAGGCCCCCAAACCACAGACAAGCATGCATGCAAGATGAATGATTACTATGCAACATGTTTTATATTTAGCATTTATAAAATAGGGGCTCGGGAAAAGGTTCACACATTAGGGGTCTCGACGGTCTCGGTGTTTCCGGGGTTCGGGGTCCGGTCTCAGGGTTCAGGGTTCGACGGGCTCGGGCTCGGATAGCGGGGCAGATCTTGGCGTTCCGGGAGGAAGTACTTGGTTGGCGTCGGGGGCACATCGGACCCGCCCTAGTCGGTGCCGATCTTGTCGTCACGAAGATCTTGTCGGGTCCTCGAATCCGATTGAAGATCTTGGCGTTCGGCGGGATCGGTCTGCGGGTCTTGGTCGGGTCGCCGGTAGTTCTTGGTGTCCAGGGATGCTCCGGGTCCGGGGGTTCGTCGCTCCGCGAGGTAGATCTTGTCGATTCGGCGTTATCGCCCCTAGTTCCCACGACGAAGTACTCGGGGTTCCACTCGGTTGTCGGTGTCGAGCTTGTTGTTACAAATATCTTGAAGGGTTCATGGCCTCAACGGGATCGGTCTTTGGACTCTGGGAAGACGACCTTGTCGTTCGGGCTTCGAGGTCCGGCGAAGGAGTACTTGAGGATCCGTGAAGAAGGTTTTGTCGAATCATGACGATGATCTTTGAGTTTTCGGGGACGGCTCCGGATTCGCCTCTGTTCATTGAAGGCGGAACTTGGATCGGCATTGTTTATGAGTGCTGGACTGGGACTGCGCAGGTGGGTGGTTCATCGGATGGCACCACATCAAGGAATTCCACCACTTCAGTACAACCACCCCTCCACATCCACGCGTTGGTACAGCACTAACCGACATGGCCAGAACAAGGCTAGCACCCACCAGCACGCGCACAGGCGGAACACATAGAGGAGGTTGGTGAAGGCGCCCAAGACGGAACAGCTCGCAGCGGTGAAGGTCGTTGAGGAGAGCTTCCAGGCAGGCAGAGATGTCCAAGAGGGCTCGAGGCCGACATGGCCAGGGACGCGGGCCCGAGGCCGACGCAGGGTGGCAGCAAGGTGAGGGGCGGACAGAGGTTGCTGGAGACGAGGCGGCTCGGCGACGGTCGGCGGAGGGCGGCGCGGCGCTGGGAGGCGAACGGCGGGGCGGAGCGAGCGCGTCGGAGGCGCGGCGGGGGAGACCGGAGACGGCTCGGGCCGCGGCCGGGGCGGCGTGGAGGGGGAAGGGGCCGGCGAGCGGAGGGCCGAGCGCGGCGAGGTTGGGGAGGAACGCGGTGGGGGCGGCGACAAACGGTGGTGACGTCGCGGGCCCGCGCGGAGGAGGAGGGCGAGCAGGCGCCGGCGGCGGGGAGAGAGGCAGCGGAGACGGCGCGTGGAGCTCGGAGGAGAGGGCCCAGGCGAGGGTGGAGGCATGCGGGAGGAAGGAGAACGGGGACTGGGCGGTGGCGGTGGCTTGAGGGAGGCGGCGGGGCCAGGAGAGAGAGAGGACGCGGGGAGGCGGGGGCGGCGCTCGCGTCGGGTGGAGTGAGAGGAACGCGTGGGGGAGAGGGAGAGAGGGAGCTGCGGGTGGGGCCAGACGGTGGGGCCAGGAGCGGGGCCAGGGAGCAGGGGAGGTTGGTCTGGGGGAGGTGGAAACGGGGGGGGGTAGATGGGCGCGTGGGGGTGCGGTGGGGTGGTGTTGTGTGGCCAGGGGTGAGTGTGCTGGGTTTGAGAGAGAGAAGGAAGGGAGGGGAGAGAGAGGAGGGGTGAGGTGGCATGGTTTGATAGGTTAGGGGGAGGGGAGAGGTGAGGTGGCGAGAGGAGATTGGGTGGGGTGAGGTGGAGGGGGTGTGGGTAGACTAGGTTGGGTATGTTTAGGAATTTAGGCGGACCGATTTAAATGGACCGTTTATTCTGGGGTGGTCGTTCGGGTCGAATCGGCCTGTTCGACTGCCCCACTAAAATAATTCAAACTTTTATTTATTTTGCAGTACATTTTTGTAAATAGTTTTTGAGACAAAAAAAATATCCGGAAGCATCCGGGGGTTTAATTTGAAATAGAAGGAGGACCAGTTTCAGAAAACCATAGACTTTCGCAAATAGTTTTTAGGCAGGATAATATGCATGATGATGACGATGCTCAAATGCAATGTGGCATGATGACATGAGCATGCGGTCATGATGATGCAATGCACAAAAAACAACGCGATTTTCTAGTAGTGGTTTTGCGGGATGCCACATTTCTTTTCTTGGAGTAGAACTAGTTCTCGTGAGCAAAAGGTATGAGAACAACTCCAACAACTTATCCATATTTGCTCTCAATGCCTCTCAAAAATTAACATTTCAGGTATTGAGAGCGAAAGACTAGCTCCAACATTAAACCCATCCGTGGACCCAGACCCTAATATCTTGGATGAGAACCCAAAATTTTGTGTCGGGTTGCTATATACCTAGGATTGCCAAAACAAGAAAAAGGCACGCCGGCCCATATCTCTTGGATACCCATATCTTCTTTGGGCCGGGTAAGGTATAAAAGCAGAAAAATATCTGGATACCTATATCTTCTTTCCATACCCAAAACGGTTTTGGGTCAGGAAGGGAAAGAGCCGGCCTGGACCTGTCCTCGGACCCGGCCCCATTGGCCTCAAGGCCAATTTGCGAGGCCAGGATCGACCCATTTCAAGAGAATTTGGCGGCCTCGTCGACCCAATGGGTACTCAGGGCCGACCCAAATTTTAGCTTGAATAATTTTTTTTGATTGTGTTACGAAAGAATGCATGATGATGTAAAATAAATAAAGTTTACAAACAACCACAAATTTAATTTTAGCTCTTTTCACATCCAGTTTATAAAGGAAAATAGAGCTAATTGACTCCAGTAGGTGTACAAAGGGTTAGCTAGCTGATGGATTGTCAATTAGTATCCTGATGGTGAATTAGCCGATGGTTATTGTCATAAGTATTAAGCGAGTTAGATGGATATTTTTTACGGTAAGCTAGTTGCATGGATTTGGTGGCCACAAATCCAATTAACCAATGTCAGTACGGATGGAGTAGCAAAAACTTGAATGCTTGATAAAATTTCAGTACGTGAATAACAGGAGTTTGATCTGATGCTACTTGCGAAGTGCGGACAAAGCTAGGTTCAGAACAAAATGAAACGATTAGAGCTAGCTTAGTTGTACCGATAGTGCGGACAAAGCTAGGTTCAGAACAAAATGAAACGATTAGAGCTAGCTTAGTTGTACCGATCGAGTGCAATCCTCAGGAATGGGTCGACCTCGTTGACCCGCTGGGTCACTCGAAGCCGGCTCCGCTGACCCAATTCCTGTATGTGGCCGACCCGGCTAACCCAACGGCCTCGTTTTTTTGGGTCGGGCCAGAGACCCGCAGGAGCGACCCGGCCCATCCCCATCCTGAGTTTTGGGTAGTCAAAAAATGGATGAGCTCAAATGACCTGAACAGTTTTGGCCGATCAAATCAGTAATGGCTTCTTTATCTCTACTAGTCTCTAGATGCTTTCCGACTTTCACGTAGCGCCACCTGCACAGCTGCATGTCTTTTAGCATACGCGTTAGAGCAACTCCAATAGTCACCCGTAAATTTTGGCATGCGAAAACACGTATTGAGCACGCACGACAATAGTTTAACAGGCCGCACACGAATCTCCTCCAGTTGAAGCGCTATTTCGCACGCGCTAAATTTGCAGCACCGACACTCCAACCAGCGTACTAAATTGGTGTGCGCGCAAACACGATTTTGCAACAAAGAAAAAGCGAAAATATATTATACATAAACATAAAAAATAAATTACATAGTTCGTGGAGGAGACTACTACTAGACTACGGGTACTATAAAATATAGTCCGACGAAGAGACGGAGATATAGTCATCGCCGGAGGAGATTGGTATCGTGTCAGACACCGGCGTCGATGATAGGTAGTCCAGCCAACGGGGATCGTCGTCGGAGATGGTCGTAGGCCTGGCCATCTGCGCGTCGATGAACGAGCGCCTCTCCGCCTTGTCCACCTGGCACGCGAGGCGGTTCTGGTGCTTCGCCGCCTTCTCTGCCGCCTTGGCCGCGGCCCGCACGGAGTCGTGCGCGTGCTGCTCTGCGACGTCCTTGGGGAAATGTGCCTTCCACTCCTGGCACAGGTGCTCATCGCGCTCGAAGATGAGCAGGCGGCGCTCCACCTCGAGCCTGCGCCGGAGCTCCTCCTCCGTGACGAGACGAGGCGGCGGCGCGAGCGCCTCGGCCTGCTCGCGCGTCCACACGTCGTGAAAGTTCATGGAGGAGCGCTGGCGCCCGAGCCGCCACATGACGGCGTTGTAGGCACGCTCGGCCTCGTGCGTGGTCTCGAAGGTGCCGATGACGATGCGGTCATCGCCGGACCGGATCTCGGCGTAGAAGGTCCCCGTCGGGTGCGCACATACGCCGCATTACCCGGAGCTTCCCGCAGCGAGGCACAGGCGCGAAAGAGGAAGAGGATAGCGGCGGGAGGAGGAAGGAGAGTCTGCATGGTGGTTCGGCGGTTGGTTTCACGCGCGGATACGGCATTTAACGAGCGCGTGCTGAACGATGCGTCAAAAAAAGCGCACAGCAAAGTTTTTCCCGCGTGCACAAAGATACAACAGCCGCTGGAGTGCGCGGCGCGGGCTCTCGCATGGGAAAATATCGGTTTTTCTCGCGCGGGGGTTACAGCGAGCGCTGAAGTTGCTCTTAGCGAGCGGCTTTTGTTGACGATTCAGATCTCGGTCTTGCTTAACCTGCAAGTGTTGAACTGAACCAACAGATCTAGGAACTCACTTTGTCAGCGATTAGATCACGGTTAGCAACTTCCAGTTAGGAATTGAGTGTGGATGCTACGATTTAAGGATATATATACCGAAAGTAGAAACTGGAAAGTAGCAAGTTTCAAATAAATAAATAAATAAACGTGTCTGTGTTGTTTTAAGGGTGTTAATTTGTACTTTGTAGCAGTTTGAACTATGGTTCTGTCTTGCTTCAACCATGCATATAAAAAATTAAACACTTGCCCATTTCAAATTAGTTGTCGTAGATTTATCTAGATGCTGATGTATCTAGTTATAGAATATATCGGCGGGAGTACTAATTTAAAATGGTGAGACTATAATTTTATACTAAACCAATGACACTTATTCTTATTGAAGATAGGAGAGAGTGCTAAGATTTTCCTTTTTCGTCATCTGACCAGTAGTAAGACAATGAACTAGAAAAGAGCGAAGTGACGTGCAGAAACCATTTCATCTTTCTGCGTGTAACAGGTCAATTCATTTTATGTCATGCATCGGCATCTACCTCTTATCCTTAGAGCATCTTCACTCATTCGGCGTTTCCATATTTAGACCGAAATCCGGCGTTAATGCTGAATGGATATAACTTTCATCCTAGGAATGACCAGTTTTCCGGTTGCCAAGGGTGGAGCTAGAGCTCAAGCCATCATGATGCACCACTTACACTATGGTATAAATTTTCAAGCGACGGTCCATTATGTAAAAGTTTGGATTATAACTTCTAACATAGATAATACTCTGTATGATATAATAAGAGACATTATTTAAAATTCAAATAAAAAATGAATAGAAGTATAAAAATGCCTACTATATTGATGAAACAAAGGGCAAAGTTACGTGGAAACAATGTGTTACATTTTCAAATTTTAAATACGTTATCAAACTTCAAGGCTCAATAACCTACAAAATAAAGAAAAGTAGTTTTAATTTTCAATTAGAATAGTAAAATGACCCTAATTATCGTACTCAAATAGCTAAAGTTCTCACGTTAACTTTTACCCTTTTTTGTACATTCGATTATTTAATAAAGCCATAAAAGACTAAACCAATTGAACCTCCTCTTTCCAATAGATGTTTGGTGGCATGTCTTGTGCTGCTGCTTTTTTCTTGAGAAGATTGGCCATGATGTACCTACATTTGTTAATAAATTTTGAGAATTTGTCCAATAAACTCATATATATATATATATATATATATATATATATATATATATATATATATATATATATATATATATATATATATATATATATATATAGGACGCGGATTTGGTACGTCCATCCTCCCTAGAGAAAACATCTATCACCACACACGTGCTTTAAGATGCGTATCTAATGTCTCCCTTTCTTCTTTTCTAATTTATCCTACCTATTTGTGAAACTATTTTCTCTCACATAGCACATGACAAGCACAAGCAAATGAGGAAACTTGCCATAGATTTGCAGTCCTATTTGTGTAGTGTTAGCAGCCTTTGTTTGAATCCATGTTTGAAAACCATGCAACAAAAGGCAAAAAAGAGTGATGTGTGCAGTGGGCTGACTGTCTTCCTGTCAGCCCACTGTCCCTCTGAATGCGGTGCAGAAAACCAGGCCCATGGTTTGAAATTCAAATACTCGGTACCAGTCCACTACTGTGTGGGCCGACTTGGATGGCAGGGTACTTAATGCAGGCCAAATCCGAGTATTGTATCAAAGGGAACAGGCTGGGGCACCCTAACTCAGAAAATATTATTTTATGCAAGGTCTTCACTCGGTACGACGGTACCCACGGACTGTACCAGCAAATAGCAACTTACTGGACCAAAGTGAGATAGTGTGTTGGTATAACTCCATCTTTACACCAGATGAAAGCACATATACCCGGGCAGAGAAAAGATTAAAAAGAGAGAAGAGCGTCTCCAGCATTCAGGCTCTAGCATTCATGCTTGCTTACTTCAAATTAAAATGAATGAATAGTAAGTAGAATCAAACTAAGAGAAAGCTCCTATGCATATTGTTGACCAACTTTCTGTAGGTTCCCTGCGCCTAGTCTTCATCCGGCTATAAGGGAAGGCACCATGCCTTTGCCAACGACCGAACCAGCCACAGCACGACAATCTCTTCATTGAGAACCTGCAGCGGCCAAATTTTCTGCATCTCTTCAGCAACCATCTTTACGTGATGCTAGTTCTCCTTTATACATGGCCTTGTAGTATAATCTCATGAAATGTTATCTGATCAGGTTCCCTATAAAAAATTACAGAACCACACATAAATATGACATAATTTAGTTGATGTTATCTGATCAATAAAGCGCTGTTTCTGTCAAAAAATGACATAATTTATTACTTCAATTCATCTGATGTGTAAGAGAAAGAAGCAACTAGCAGAGCATGATAACAACCAAGAGCATAACCAAGAACATGATAGCAGACCTCCCTAAAAATATTAGAACACTAACAGCCAAGAGCACGGAGCAGGTTTCATGTAGCAGCATCAGTTTAGGCCCATCGGCACCACACGTTAACCTATTAAGCACCCTTGTAAAAAATATGCATCCACTTGTTGCGACACACTGACTCGAATCATGACACACTGACTCGAATCATGCTCCACTTGTTGACTCGATATACTGGCAGTAGACATTGGGCCACTAAAAGTATATATTTCACTCAAACAAATGAATCAGCACCTACGAATCAACGCATTAAGCACCCCTATGATCCAACACCTCGGAGAAGTGTTAAGCACCAATATGGTTCAGCGCCTCAGATAAGTGTTAAGCTGCTCGTGGACAGCAATGACTAGTGCCAATCTGGGGTTCTCGGGCAAAGTGCAACCAAAAGAAGGCGCATCAGGCAACCAATTTCAAGTTTTTAATCTGTTTTAGTCTAATCTATAGCTGTCTTAAGAAGATAAGGCAAAACGATGTGCAAGCTTGACTAGCACCGAATTCAGACCCCCTGTTTAGTACCAACCATGTTTGGATTACCCACCCCTATCGCCTTGGTCTTGTTCATCACAAAATCCTCTGGAACACCGGCAATTCCAACCTGTTGATACAGACTCGGTTTAATGTTTCAGATGAGTGGTGCTATGGCATTTTGGTTTTGTTTATTCCAGTCTTATTGAGTTCTGCAATGATGTTGCTATTTTTTTACAATGGAGCTTGTAATATCCTCCTTTTTACTTTGCTTACCCGTGTAAAAAATCTAGAGGAGGTTGAGGTTTATTTGGATAAAAAAACTTCTGGTTCCGTTTGCATCAAGAAATATACTTTCTTCATGTAAGCCACATGCACCGTTGGCTTTATAAAATCCTTGCATTAACCAAAGTGCTCTTTCATATGGCTGCAAAGAAATACCATGTAGTTGTGGAATGTCAGTACGAAAGGGACAGCATATGACCAACTAACATTAAATCTGAATGAGTAACTCCAGTTTCCCAAATTCAGGCAACTGTCTACCATCTAAAGCATTCTCATTTTAAACAGTACACATAGATTGAACATACTCCCTCCGTTTCAAAATATAAGATGTTTTAGGTTTGTAAAGAAAATGAATCTAGACTTGTTTTAGTATGTAGGTTCACTCAAGTTTGGGATGAATCTACATACTAAAAGAAGTCTAGATTCATCTTCTTCACAAACCTAAAACATCTTATATTTTGAAACGGAGGGGGTATTAGTCACAACAATGTGTGTTATTAGCTCCTTACTTTAGTTAGAGGGTGTTCAGGTACTGCTGAAAATTGTGCTGATCATCAGCCTTGCTAGGTGGGTTATCTCTGTGCAGCATACGACTCGGATTACATCCGACTTAAGTACAAGCTATCGTTTACTCAGTAACCTAGTATAATCATCTATATGTATTTCATATGATTCAGCACCATACAATCGACATCTCACTTGGAATTGTTAAGTACCTCGGCGGTGTAATTCAGCACCTCAGAACAATTTATCAAATTAAGCACCCGTATAAGGTGTGCTCAGCACCAGCAGGTGCTTGAGTACTAAACAGGCACGGTGCATAGCTCACAGTGCAATGTGCTTAATTACAACCGAAACGGGTACTTAGGAGGATAATAGCAACGGTATGATTCGGCACCGTGGTATACCTTGTTAAGCACCTAAAATAAACTCACTATATAAGGCAAACAAAGAGAACGCCAAAATATTCTGCCCTTTCCAATTTATTCAGCACCATGTTTTAACTTGTCAAGCACCCTTGTCTTAACTTCGGCACCATGCAGTAGGACGGCTAAACTAGAATAAACATGATTATCAAGCATTTTGCATAGCTATAGCATAAAGTACACTAGGAAGAGCGAGGCGGATAATTATGCATTAGTACTAAGCTACTAGATCCAGGTATAGCATAAGAAAACACTAGGTCACTCACATACGCATGAGAACAGTTCAAAGTGTCACATTAGTATCTTCAGATATGAAGCATCTCTACAAATACATTATTCAGCCATTATCAATTCAGCACCCCACTTTAACGTATTAAGCTCCCATGCCATTATCAATATAATAATTATGTTTATTCAGGATTTAGATAAACAGACCAAGAAAAAGGGACATAAAGAATCTCTTCTAATATACCTGAGAGTATATAAGCCTAGAACCTGTCTATATACACGCTGAACGTATACCTTCAATTTCGTCCCACGAAGAATCAAAACAAAGTGTTGAGCAAACACAAACTTGTAAATAATAGACAGTGTTGTACAGTGATTAAAATCGATGAGACCTGGAAGAATTTTCACATTGCATATCTGAGGGCATCAGATGAACAAATTCTGTCGGAAGAATAAAAAATGTAGAGACGTACTCTGGAGGAATAAAATGCAGTCGGGGTGGGTGGAACGATCTAGATCCTGCTGTGCAAACCCAGGTCATCGCTAGGTCTTCAAGACGGCGGGTCGACAGGGAGAGCTGCGGGTGTGCTCGGCGTCGCGGCGGCGCTGCTCTAGGCTATGGGCGACGCGGGGGGACACCGATGCGGAGGTGCAGATGGGCAGCAGCGGGACCTTGGGGCCGTGGGTGAGGAGCGGGAGTTCGGGTTGGTGTTGAGGAAACTCGGATGCTTTCTCATCCACCTCCACCAACCACGCTCGCTGGAATCTTCATGGCTGGTTGGTGAAGAATCGCCTCTTTTCCTCCTTTGCGTACGTCAATCGCGTCGCAGTTCTGGGCCAGATGTGGTGCGGGACGGGAGCGAGAGAGATCTGAAACCGGAGCGGGAAGTGGTGGCCGGATGGGGTGTGGGATGGCAACGGATCTAGGAGAGAAACCGACGGTGGTGTGGAACGAGCGGTGGTGACCGAAGGTGGGATCTGGGACGGGGAGTGGTGGCGTGTGGGATTTAATGGGAAGAGAGGCATGCCCGTGAGCTCTGCAGCCATGGAGGGGGCGGGCCGGTCTGTGCTGATGGCAGGAGCCTGACATGCCCAGCGCAGAGCGACTGTATACAAGCGGAAAGGGTCAGGGATAATACCTTATTGGGCAACTATGGGTGCGGTTGATAATACATAAAATGAAGAATATTCTCTCAACTCACACGAATCTCCAAGCAAACAATCGGTGAGAGATGCTTCCTCTATAGAGGATGGACATACAAAGAGTTTTGTCTATATATATATATATATATATATATATATATATATATATATATATATATATATATGCCGCACATAAACCCTACCTACAGTTTTCATGAAATATCATGTACTGGCAGCAAATTTTGCAAGAAAGAGATTCAAATTTAGGGATTTATTGGTGGGGAATTGAATCTGTATAATCATGAATTGTAGATTGAAAGAACGGCATATCGCCAGCCACTATGAAAGAGAATAAGCCGGACCATCGGACCATCGACCACAGGCAAATGAAGGACGATAGTCGGTGGTCGGATCGGAAGATCTCCACGCCTGCCGGCTTGCTGCTCGCGCCTCGCCCGCGTGCGGCGCCTGAAGTTTTGGTTCTGTTACTGCCCGCCGCCCGACCCTTCGTTTCCTCTTTTTTCCGTTCGATCAAGCAGAGTCGCTACATACGTTTTTTTAGCTTGAGGTGCTAGGTACGTGAGGAGATCAGCAGTTGTTGTGGTACGTGGGCAGTGCGTCGTGAATAGGTGAATACGAGGTGTTCGGCGGCAATTGCTATTTATTGCCCAACACGCGCTCTAATAGAGCACGCCTGAGTGTTTCCCTCCCATGGGCCAAGCCCAATAGGCATGTTTACGGTTTTTCTTTTTTTTCTGTGGATTTTCTGTTTGGTTTTTTCATGTGGTTTTTCCTAGGTTCAGTTTCCTTGTTTTGCGCCTTTTTTAAGTATGTATTTTTATTTCAACAATTATTAAATATGAACATTTTTTTAATTTGAAAAATTTCCGAATGTGAACAATTTGAAAATTTGAACAACTTTTAAATTTGAACAATTTTTATATTTGAACAAATTTTGCATGTGAACAATTTTTAAATTTCAATATTTCTCATGTTCGAACTTTTTTGAAAATCGCAAACCTTTTATTACAGTAATAACAAAAAAAATATTTTTTAAAAAACCGAATCCGTTGTTGGGCCAAAATCTGGGTGGTTCATACGGGAAAGGCTTCGGCCGTGTATTAGTAGTGCACACGCTGAGACTGAAATAGCAACTCCCGTGTTCGGTAGCCGTGGCCGTGCGGGAAGGCCAAAACCCAGTAGCCTTGCATCTCTTGCGGCCCATCGATTCCACCCTGATGCACGACATCTAGCCCACCCTGATGCACATCCCCTTTCCTAATGGTAAGTACCACTAAAATTATTTTGGGACCTTGATGCCCGTCGGCCATTTGGGCTCCGCCCTGCCAGTTGCGTTCCTAGACAAGGAAAAATTGACGATATTTCTTTTGAATTCGGCTAAAATTCACATAGTTTTGTATAAATATGAATACAGAGCAATTTTCAGCATAGTTCGTCATGAAATTAAACACAACAAATTTGTCATAGTTTGTCATAGATTGAAACACAATATAGTTTGGTCTACTTCGGCCAGCTCATGCTCGACATAGCTGCTATATGTTGTCCTTGCGTATCCATATGAGCTCCACCATATCATTCTGTAGCTGTTGATGCACTTTCAGGTCTCAGATCTTAAAGTCCATCGGGGGAGCATGACCCTTAACAAGCTTGGCGAAGGCATTTGAGGAGTGGAGGACGTTGATGTCATTGTTCGATCGTGCCATGCCAAAGAAGGAGTGTCGAATACAAAGATCATGTGTAGCAATTGTCTCGAGTATCACAGTGCATCCTCCTTTGTGGCCTTTGTATATTCCCTGCCAAGCATATGGATAGTTCTTCTAGTGCCAATGCATGCATTCAAAGCTTCCAAGCATCCCAGGAAATCCTCTACTTTTATTGACCGCGATGATCGAGTAGTGTCTTTAGCAGTGGGTGTTCTAAAGTATTCTGGACCAAACACTTCAATCACGGCAATGTAGATTGATACGTCGAAAACGTATCTATAATTTTTGATGCTCCATGCTTGTTTAGTATCTACTTTGCTTTGCTTTGTCTACACTTTGAGGTGTTTTTATATCTTTTCTAGAACTAACCTATTAACAAGTTGTCATAGTGTCAGTTGCCTGTTTTCTTCTGTTTTTGGTTCCAGAAAGGCAAAAAATCAATATTCTCGGAATTGGACGGGACAAAAGCAAAAGTCAATATTTTACCGTGGGCGTCACGAAGTCCAGAGGGGAGACGGAGAGGCGAGCCAGGGCCGCCACACCCCCCCTAGGCGCGGGTGGGCCCATCCCGCTCCTGGGTAGGGTGTGGACCCTCTGGCCACCTCCCAGCCTCGCCTCTTCGCCTATAAGAAGCCCCCGATGCAGAAACCCTAGGCACCCGATCAAAACTCCACAAAACCTTCTGTAGCCACCACCATCGTCACTAGATCGGGGGGATCTGAAGTTCTTCCCGGTACCCTGCCGGAGGGGAGATCATCCCGGAGTAGTTCCACCTTGACTACGGGTCCATGTAGTAGCTAGATGGTTGTATCTCCTTATGCTTTCATGTATAGATCTTGTGAGCTCCGTTCATGATCAAGATCTAATCTATTTTGTAATCATGTATGTTATGTTTGCGGGGATCTGATGGAAATTGAGATTACTATGTCAAATTGATTAATGGTTTTGTCTATTTGATACTATCATGTCTGTGTTGTTTGTGATCTTGCGTGCTCTCCATTTTTAGTGGCTATCTTGGCCAAGTAGTTGCTAGTGACTCCAAGAGGGGGTATTTATGCTCTATAGTGGGTTCATGCCTCTAGTTTCCAAGGGAAGAGACAGAAATATCTTCGGTTGTAGATGTGTTGTTGCCACTAGGGGGAAAACAACGGTCTCTTGTTCATAGAACAAGTGGATTGTTTACCTTACACACTTTGCTTAAAGCAGTTGTCCGTTGCTTGCAACTTAATACTGGAGGGGGTTCGGATGATAACCTGAAGGTGGACTTCTAGCATAGACATAGTTGGATGGCGGTCTATGTATATTGTCGTATTGCCCAATCGAATCTCATAGGATCTTTTTGTCTGGTATTGCATTGTTATGCCTTGCTCAGTTCCTGTCAATTGCCCTGCTATAATTTGTTTACCCTTCATGCCATGTTGTTTATCTAAGGAGAGCACCTCTAGTGAACTATGGACCTGTAGGGTTTCGTAGCATGGAAAACAAAAAAATTCTATCGCATACAAACAAACAAGCCAAGATCTATCTACTAGATTGTAGCAACGAGTCGATGGAATAACTCACCCTCGAAGATTCCAAAGTGTTTAACGAGAGCAGATTCTCGTGGGTGATGTAGTCGTACTCTTCCCGATCTCAAGATCGCGTAGACGATCCTTCCGGCGCTGCGTTTCGGCAGCACTCCCGCAGTCGGTCACACGTTCGGTACTCGACGAAGACCTTCCTCTCCCTTGTTCCAGCAGGCAGCGGAGGTTGTAGCACTCTCCTCGCGATTCCGACAGCACAACGGCGTGGTACCGGAAGTAGAGGGGAGATCTCGCAGGGCTTCGCCTTAAGCCGGAGCGAGTATGGTGGAGTATGAGAGATCTCCTCGGCGATCTAGGTTTTAGACACACCAAGGAGGAGGTGCTAGAGCCGGCGGCTAGGGTTTGGGGCACCCCAAGTCGGCGGCTAGGGCAACCCTAGGGGGCGGCGGCAGCTGCAGGAGGTGGTGGCGCCAAGCTAGGGTTTGGAGGAGAGGTACTTGTGTATCCTAGGAGGGAGCCCTGCCCCTCCTTATATAGGTGAAGGGGCCGGCCGGCCAAGGGGAGGGAGTGGAGTCCCTCCCCAACTCGGCTTGGGTGGTGCGCCGGCTTGGGGAGGAGGGACTCCCTCCCCAACTCGGTTTCACCTTCCTCCTCTTTTCCTCTTTCCAAATTTAGCCGTTTGACTTTTCAAACTAGCTATTTGACTTTTCAAACTAGGATTTGAATTAATCCTTTATTTGGAACAGCGATGACACTTAGTACATGATGCAATCATACCAACTGAAGGGAATATGCCCTGAGAGGCAATAATAAAGTGTTTATTATGTGTATTCCAAGTATATGATAGATGTTTATTTTGCATGCTATAATTGTATTAATACGGAAACGTTAATACATGTGTGTTTAATAAACAAACAGAAAGTTCCTAGTTATGCCTCTCTCATAAACTAGCTCGTTGATTAACAAGATGATCAAGGTTTCCTGATCATGGACATTGGATGTTGTTAATAACGGGATCACAACATTAGTGTAATGGTGTGATGAACATTCATCCGAAGTATAGCATTACGATCAAATTCATTGAGTTTATATTGCTATAACAACTTACGAAGTGATCCTAATCCTTAGACCATGAGATCATGTCAATCACTAACACCGGAAGAGTTTCTTGATAACATCAAACGTCACACCGTAACAGGGTGATTATAAAGATGGATTCAGAACTAATAAAGTGTTATGTTGAGGCTCATGGATCGAGAGTGGAATTTGTTCATCTCGATGACGGATAGATATACTCTGGGCCCTCTCGGTGATATCACATTGATTAGCTTGCAAGCAAGTGATTTGATCACTAGAATGTTATATCACAGGAACGAGAAAAGAGTGCATGTCGGTAACAAGATCAAACTAGGTATGGAGATACCGATGATCGAATCTCGGACATGTAATATATCGTGAAACAAAGGGATTAAGATACTAGCGTAAAAGGTTCCGACGATCACAAGAAAGTCATCGTTGAATGTGTGGGAGTCAGTATGGGTCTCCAGATCCCGCTTCTGATTATTGATCCGAGAGGGGTCTCGATCATGTCCGCATTATTCACGAACCGTAGGGTGACACACTTAAGAGACACCGACATCCAATTGGAGCAAATGTTTCATGCCGAAAGAATGAACAAGCGCAGGAATTTATTTCACTAGATACCGAAACAGGTTTTCGGGTGAAATTGCATAAAGTGGTTATGCATGTGAAATAGAATTCTAGCAAGGGGTTATTTGTGAATGTTTGTCATTAAAGTAATTGACAAAATTCTGAATAAAATAAAAGAGTTTTATTTAATGAGAGTTTGCATTAAATTTGGTGGAAATTTAATGGGAATTTGAGTGGACTTTTGAGTGGAGGGATTTTAAAGGGCATTTTGTGAGTGGAGTGTCCACCCACATGAATGAAGGAGGGGAGGGGGCAGCCCCCATGGCCGGCGGAAAACCCCTTGGGTGCCCCCCTCCTCCTATAAAAGGATCCCCCCTCCTCACTTGTCTCTCACACCTCCTCGTGAAGGATCTCTCTCCCCCTCTAGAATTTATTCCCCATGGTCTCGGACTAGCGAGATACATGTTCCCGGTGGCTATTCGGCAAGAAAGAGTTGTGCTTCCGCTGCATCGCTGGAGCGAGGAGGCGGAGGTTGCTCGGTGCCTCGAACGTGTGTGCGAGCACGGATGCGCTGCTGATTTGCGGCGCTAGGACTTCCTCTCGATCTTGAGATCGGCAAGAGATCGTCTACATCAACCACGAGTTGAACTCGTTAAGATTTGTCGGTCTTCAAGGGTATGTTATCTACGGATATACATCCGCTCGTTTTTTGTATCTAGTAGATAGATCTTGGTATATAGTTCACAATGTAGGAATTTTTTTGTTTTCTATGCTGCGAACCCTACAGTGGTATCAGAGCCGGATCTATGCGTAGATACTTTACACGGGTAGTACACATATGAGTATGTGGGCGATGATGATCATGTTGTTGCTCCTTTGTTGTAATTTTGGATATTGGTGGCATAGTGGGATGAAGCGGCCCGGACAAACTTTACATGTCCTCGCACATGAGACCTGTTCCACGCTTGACATGCAACTAGTTTGCATAAGTGGCTAGCGGGTGTTTGTCTCTCCTACTATAGTCAATATCTATTTTGCAAGCGAGTTGTCAACAATTTGATTATCCTCGTTGTGGTTCATGTTCGTAGGTAAGAACGGTTCTATCTCGAAAGCCCTAAGCCACGTAAAACTTGCAATGGATAAATTAGAGGCGTCTAGTTTAGATTGTTGCTGGGCTAGTGTTATGATATGGTAGTGTTGTAAGTAGAAGTATGAGATGATACTCTTACAACACACATAGCGTGTAAAATCCATAGACCTTGGATTTACACATATAGGTATGATAGTGATCATACCACGATGCACATGATAGAGATCATCTGCGGGAACCATATCATTTCACTAATAAACATATGATGTTTGATAACATCTTATATTGCTTGTTTAGCGCTTTGTTAGCATAATAAGATGATCCCTCATTTAAATATCAAGATAAGAATGTGTTCTTCCTTTAGTATGCACCGATTATGTTTTCGTCGCTCCAAGACATCACGTGATGATCGGGTGTTCTTGGATCCACGACCATATTTCGGGTGTAAAACAGTTACACACGCGAATACTAAGGTTCTAACTTGGAGAGCCTAGCATGTATAGACATGGCCTCGGAACACGGACCGAAAGGTTAAGCATGAGTCATATAGTTGATATGATGCCCATTTGATGCTCGCCTTTGAAGCTATACCGACTCACGTGATGATCGGACTTGGTGTAGTGGATTTGGTTCATGTAATCACCAAAAAGGCACGAGGGATGTCGTTTTTGAGTGGGAGTTCATTCGTAATATAGATTAGTTGAACTCAATCTATCATACACTTAGTCTAAACTTTACAAATTCTGTTGTAGATGGCACCACCTGCTTTTAATTTCAATGTGTTCATGGAGAAAGAGAAACTAGCAACGAACGGTAGCAACTTTACCTAATGGGCCATGAATTTGAGGATTCTCCTCTCTGCTTCACAAAAGCAATATGTGCTAGAAGCGCCGTTAGGCCCCCCACCTTTAGATGATGCCCCTGACGAGGAGAAGAATGTCTATCAGACTCGTCAGGAGGACCACAACTTAGTTCATTGCGGCATATTGGATGGGCTAGAGCCGGAACTTCGAAAGCGTTTCGAAAACGGCAATGCATTTGATACAATGGGTGAGTTGAAAATGATTTTCGACACACATGCTGCTGTAGAGAGCTACAACGCTTCAGAAAAGTTCTTTAGCTGCATGATGGAAGAGCACAACTCCGTTAGTGAGCATGTACTCAAGATGTCGGGTTACGCCGATAAGCTTGTGTCCTTGGGAATATCGATTCCCATTGACTTAGGCATCCATTGTGTTCTGCAGTCTCTGCCACCTAGCTATAAGAGCTTCGTGATGAACTATAATATGCAAGGCATGAAGAAGTCTCTCCCCGAGCTTCTGTCAATGCTTAAAACTGCAGAAGTGGAGATCAAAAAGGAACATCAAGTGTTGATGATCAATAGGAACACTGGTTTCAAGAAAGACAAGACGGGAAAACGGAAGGGAAGTAAGGGCGGCAAGCCTGTTGCCGCGCTTGAAAAGAAACCCCGAGTTGGACCTAAGTCTGATTCCGAGTGCTACTATTGTAAGGGGACTGGCCACTGGAAGCGCAACTGCCCCAAGTATCTAGCAGACAAGAAGGCCGGCAAGGCAAACAAAGGTATATATGATATACATGTTATTGATGTGTACTTGACTAGTGCTCGCAGTAGCACCTGGGTATTTGATACCGGTTCAGTTGCTAATATTTGTAACTCGAATCAGGGGCTGTGGAACAAGCGACCGCTAGCAAGGGGTGAGGTCAAGATGCGTGTCGGCAATGGATCAAGCGTTGATGTAATCGCCGTCGGAACGCTACCTCTCTACTTACCGTTGGGATTAGTTATAAACTTGAATAAATGTTATCTGGTGCCTGCACTGAGCATGAACATTGTATCTGGATCGTGTTTGATGCGAAGTGGTTATTCATTTAAATCCGAGAACAATGGTTGTTCCATTTATATGAATGAAATCTTTTATGGTCATGCACCGATGATGAATGGTTTATTTCTATTAGATCTCGATGATAATGTTACACATATTCATAATGTTGATGCTAAAAGGATTAAACTTAATGATGATATATCCGCATATATGTGGCACTGCCGTCTAGGTCATATTGGCGTTAAACGCATGAAGAAGCTCCATTCGGATGGAATTTTGGAATCACTTGATTATGAATCATTTGATACATGTGAGCCATGCCTTATGGGCAAGATGACTAGAACGCCGTTTTCCGGTTCAATGGAACGGGCGACAGATTTATTGGAAATCATACATTCTGATGTATGTGGTCCAATGAGTGTGTCGGCGCGAGGTGGATATTGTTATTTTGTTACTTTCACGGATGATTTGAGTAGATACGGTTATATCTACTTGATGAAACACAAGTCTGAAACCTTTGAAAAGTTCAAGGAATTTCAGAATGAAGTGGAAAATCATCGTAATGGAAAGATCAAATTTCTACGGTCCGACCGTGGAGGTGAGTATCTAAGTTACGAGTTTAGCACTCACATGAAAGAGTGTGGAATTGTTTCACAACTCACACCTGCCGGAACACCACAGCGAAATGGTGTGTCGGAACGTCGTAATCGTACTTTATTAGATATGGTTCGATCTATGATGTCTCTGACGGACTTGCCGTTGTCATTTTGGGGTTATGCACTAGAAACTGCTGCATTCACTTTAAATCGGGCACCATCTAAATCCGTTGAAAAGACACCATATGAATTGTGGTTTGGAAACAAACCTAAGCTGTCATTTCTTAAAGTTTGGGGATGCGATGTTTATGTGAAGAAACTTCAACCGGATAAACTCGAACCCAAAGCGGAAAAATGCGTCTTCATAGGATACCCTAAAGAAACTATTGGGTATTCCTTCTATCACAGATCCGAGGGCAAGGTTTTTGTTGCCAAGAATGGATCCTTTCTAGAGAAAGAGTTTCTCGCGAAAGGTGTGAGTAGTCGGAAGGTAGAACTCGAAGAGGTTGTGGAACCTTCTCTTCAAAGTATGGCGAGTAGCGCAGCGCCGGAAGTTATTCTGGAGTTGGCTCCACCTTTTTAAGAGGGAACTAATGATAATGATCATGAAACTCTGAAAGAGATTACTACCGAACCTCGCAGGTCAAACAGGACACGTGCAGCTCCCGAGCTGTACGGAAATCCTGTCATGAATTTCATGGTTGATGAAAATGATGACCCTGCGACGTATGAAGAAGCGATGATGAGCCCGGATTCCAACAAATGGTTAGAAGCCATGAAATCCGAGATGGAATCCATGTATGAAAATCAAGTTTGGAACTTGGTGGAATTACCTCACGACCGAAAGGCCGTGGAGAACAAATGGATTTTCAAAAGGAAAACTGATGCTGATGGTAATGTGACCGTCTATAAAGCTCGACTTGTCGCAAAGGGGTTTCGACAAATTCAAGGAGTTGACTACGATGAGACTTTCTCTCCCAAAGCGATGCTAAAGTCAGTTAGGATTATGTTAGCAATTGCTGCATATTTCGATTATGAGATATGGCAGATGGATGTCAAAACCGCGTTTCTCAATGGTAATATTGAAGAAGAGTTGTATATGATACAACCAAAGGGTTTTGTCGATCCTAAGGATGCTAACAAGGTGTGCAAGCTTCAGCGATCCATCTATGGATTGAAGCAAGCATCACGAAGTTGGAATCTCCGCTTTGATGAGGTGATCAAAGAGTTTGGATTTGTCCAAACTTATGGAGAAGCTTGTATTTACAAGAAAGTGAGTGGGAGCAATGTGGCATTTCTGATATTATATGTGGATGACATATTATTGATCGGAAATGATATAGATCTTTTAAATAGTGTTAAAAGTTATCTAAACAGCAAATTTTCAATGAAGGACCTAGGTGAAGCGTCATACATATTAGGCATAAAGATCTATAGAGATAGATCTAGGCGCCTAATAGGGCTATCACAAAGTACATACCTTGATAAGATTTTAAAGAAGTTTAAAATGGACGGAAGTAAGAAGGGGTTCTTACCTATGTTGCAAGGCAAGACATTGAGTAAGACTCAAAGTCCGGCTTCGGCGGAAGAAAGAGAGATAATAGACAAAGTCCCCTATGCTTCAGCCATAGGCTCTATAATGTACGCCATGCTATGTACAAGACCGGATGTGGCACATGCTATTAGTTTGACTAGTAGGTACCAATCGGATCCAGGTTCGGAACATTGGATAGCGGTCAAGAATATCCTTAAGTACTTACGAAGATCTAAGGATATGTTTCTTGTATACGGAGGTGAAGAAGAGCTCGTCGCTAAGTGTTATGTCGACGCTAGCTTTGACACCGATCCGGATGACTCTAAGTCTCAATCCGGATACGTATTTCTCATGAATGGCGGAGCGGTTAGTTGGAGGAGCTCCAAACAACCTGTGGTAGCGGGATCAACAACGGAGGCCGAATATGTTGCTGCTTCAGAAGCGGCTCAGGAAGCAGTTTGGATGAAGGAGTTCATATCCGAACTAGGAGTGGTGGCAAACGCGTTGGACCCAATGGTGATCTATTGTGACAACAATGGTGCCATTGCCAATGCCAAAGAGCCAAGGTCTCACAAGCATTCCAAGCATATTAAGCGCCGGTTTCACTCCATCCGCGAGCATGTCAATGATGGAGATATAAAGATTTGTGAAGTACATACGGATCTCAATGTAGCAGATCCGTTGACTAAAACTCTCCCTAGAGCAAAACATGATCAACACCAGAACTCAATGGGTGTTAGATTTATCACTATATAACTAGATTATTGTCTCTAGTGCAAGTGGGAGACTGAAGGGAATATGCCCTGAGAGGCAATAATAAAGTGTTTATTATGTGTATTCCAAGTATATGATAGATGTTTATTTTGCATGCTATAATTGTATTAATACGGAAACGTTAATACATGTGTGTTTAATAAACAAACAGAAAGTTCCTAGTTATGCCTCTCTCATAAACTAGCTCGTTGATTAACAAGATGATCAAGGTTTCCTGATCATGGACATTGGATGTTGTTAATAACGGGATCACAACATTAGTGTAATGGTGTGATGAACATTCATCCGAAGTATAGCATTACGATCAAATTCATTGAGTTTATATTGCTATAACAACTTACGAAGTGATCCTAATCCTTAGACCATGAGATCATGTCAATCACTAACACCGGAAGAGTTTCTTGATAACATCAAACGTCACACCGTAACAGGGTGATTATAAAGATGGATTCAGAAATAATAAAGTGTTATGTTGAGGCTCATGGATCGAGAGTGGAATTTTTTCATCCCGATGATGGATAGATATACTCTAGGCCCTCTCGGTGATATCACATTGATTAGCTTGCAAGCAAGTGATTTGATCACTAGAATGTTATATCACAGGAACGAGAAAAGAGTGCATGTCGGTAACGAGATCAAACTAGGTATGGAGATACCGATGATCGAATCTCGGACATGTAATATATCGTGAAACAAAGGGATTAAGATACTAGCGTAAAAGGTTCCGACGATCACAAGAAAGTCATCGTTGAATGTGTGGGAGTCAGTATGGGTCTCCAGATCCCGCTTCTGATTATTGATCCGAGAGGGGTCTCGATCATGTCCGCATTATTCACGAACCGTAGGGTGACACACTTAAGAGACACCAACATCCAATTGGAGCAAATGTTTCATGCCGAAAGAATGAACAAGCGCAGGAATTTATTTCACTAGATACCGAAACAGGTTTTCAGGTGAAATTGCATAAAGTGGTTATGCATGTGAAATAGAATTCTAGCAAGGGGTTATTTGTGAATGTTTGTCATTAAAGTAATTGACAAAATTCTGAATAAAATAAAAGAGTTTTATTTAATGAGAGTTTGCATTAAATTTGGTGGAAATTTAATGGGAATTTGAGTGGAATTTTGAGTGGAGGGATTTTAAAGGGCATTTTGTGAGTGGAGTGTCCACCCACATGAATGAAGGAGGGGAGGGGGCAGCCCCCATGGCCGGCGGCCAACCCCTTGGGTGCCCCCCTCCTCCTATAAAAGGAGCCCCCCTCCTCACTTGTCTCTCACACCTCCTCGTGAAGGATCTCTCTCCCCCTCTAGAATTTATTCCCCATGGTCTCGGACTAGCGAGATACATGTTCCCGGTGGCTATTCGGCAAGAAAGAGTTGTGCTTCCGCTGCATCGCTGGAGCGAGGAGGCGGAGGTTGCTCGGTGCCTCGAACGTGTGTGCGAGCACGGATGCGCTGCTGATTTGCGGCGCTAGGACTTCCTCTCGATCTTGAGATCGGCAAGAGATCGTCTACATCAACCACGAGTTGAACTCGTTAAGCTTTGTCGGTCTTCAAGGGTATGTTCTCTACGGATATACATCCGCCCGTTGTTTGTATCTAGTAGATAGATCTTGGTATATAGTTCACATCGTAGGAAATTTTTGTTTTCTATGCTGCGAACCCTACACCAACTTGATACAACACATCCATGTACCCTTCCCCTCCGGAGTGCCGGACATTCCAGAACATTCTAGAACATTCCTGATGAAAACACCGGAAACATTCCCCAACTCCGAAACGGGACTTTCCTTATATGAATATTATTCTCCGGACCATTCCGGATCTCCTCGTGATATCCCGGATCCCATCCGAGACTCCGAACAACATTCGGTCTCTTTCTCATCATTCCATAACTACTCAAACAACGTCGAATCCTTAAGCGTGTCTCCCTACGGTTCGTGAATTATGCGGACATGATCGAGACACTTCTCCGAACAATAACCAATAGAGGAATCTGGAAATTCATATGGCTCCCACATATTTCTACGATTACTTTGCGATCGAATGAACCACTTACATACGATACCAATTTCCCTTTGTCTCACGATAGTTTACTTATCCGAGGTTATGATCGTCGGTATCTCTGCATACCTAGTTCAACCTCGTTACCGATAAGTACTCTTTTCTCGTTCCCGTGATATGTGATCCCTTGTGAGACAGTCACATGCTTGCACGCTAATTGGATGACATTTCACCGAGAGGGCCCTGAGTATATCTATCCGTCATATGGATAGACAAATCCCACTCTTGATCCATGTGTTTCAACCAATACTTTCCGAACACTCAATGCCACCTTTATAGCCACCCAGTTACGGTGTGGTGTTTGATGTCATCAAAGCATCCATCCGGTAAAGGTGATATGCATGATCTCATGGTCGAAGGAATTAGGTTACTATGTATCAGAAAACATATAGCAATTGAACTATTGAAATGACTTGATCTTTATGCTACGCTTATCTATAGGAGTATGTCCATCATATCATTCTCCTAACGATATGATCTTGTTGTTAATAACATCTCAATGTTCATGATAGGGAAACCACAATCATCTATTAACCAACAAGCTAGTATTATATAGAGGCTTTACTAGGGACTTCAAATTAGGTTTACAAATCACACAAGTATTAATGTTTCCTTGTTAATACTATTATAGCATGAATGTAAACATTTATCACAAACACAAAGATATAATAATAACTACATTTATTATTGCCTCTAGGGCATATCTCCAACAGTCTCCCACTTGCACTATTGTCATCTAATCTAGATTACATGGTAATATACCGAACACCCATGGCAGTTTGGTGCTGGTCATGTTTTGCCCTCGGGAGAGGTTTAGTCAACGGATCCGCCACATTCAGATCTGTGTGTACTTTGCAAATCTTTATATCCCCATCTTGGATATGTTCTCGAATAGCGTGAAAATGTAGCTTGATATGCTTCAGCTTCTTGTGTGACCTTGGTTCTTGAGCATTGGCTATGGCGCCCATGTTATCACAGTAGATAGACATTGGGTCCAGCGCACTAGGAACCACACCCAGCTCTGTAATGAACTCTTTCATCCATATCGCTTCTTGTGAAGCCTCCGAAGCAGCCATGTATTCCGATTCAGTTGAAGATCTCGCCACAACGCTTTGCTTTGCACTCCTCCAGCTAACTGCTGCACCATTCAAAATAAATACGTATCCAGATTGTGATTTAGAATCATCCAGATCGGTGTTCCAACTAGCATCGGTGTAACCATTAACAACGAGCTGTTCATCACCTCCATAAGAAAGAACCATATCCTTAGTTCTTCTCAAGTACTTAAGGATGTTTTTGACCGCTGTCCAATGATCCACTCCTGGATCACTTTGATATCTGCTAGTTAAACTAACAACATATGCAATGTCGGGTCTAGTACATAGCATGGCATACATTAGAGATCCTGTGGCTGAGGCATAGGGAGTCTTACTCATCCTTTCTCTATCTTCTGCCGATGTCGGACTTTGAGTTTTACTCAAGGTCGTATTGGGCAACATGGGCAAGAACCCTTTCTTGCTATCTTCCATTCCAAACCTCTTTAGAACTTTGTCCAAATATGAACTTTGTGACAATGATATTTGGCGTTTCGATCTATCTCTATAAATCTTTATGCCTAATATGTAAGCTGCTTCGCCAAGATCCTTCATTGAAAAACTATTATTCAAATATTCCTTGACACTATTAAGAAGGTCTACATCATTCCCAATCAACAATATGTCATCTACATATAGTATTAAGAATGCTACAGAGCTCCCACTCACTTTCTTGTAAATACAAGCTTCTCCATAAGTTTGTATAAAACCAAAACTTTTGATCACCTTATCAAAACGTTGATTCCAACTTCGGGATGCTTGCTTCAATCCATAGATGGACCGTTGAAGTTTGCATACCTTGTTAGCATCTTTAGGATCGACAAAACCTTTGGGTTGCATCATATACAACTCTTCATCAATGTCTCCATTGAGGAATGCTGTTTTGACATCCATCTGCCATATCTCATAATCATAATATGCAGCGATTGCTAACATAATCCTCACAGACTTTAGCTTCGCTACTGGTGAGAAAGTCTCATCGTAGTCAACTCCTTGAATTTTTCGAAACCCTTTTGCGACAAGTCGACTTTATAGACAGTAACATTACCATCAGCATCTGTTTTCTTCTTGAAAATCCATTTGTTCTCGACAGCCTTCCGGCCATCCGGTAAGTCCACCAAAGTCCATACTTGGTTTTCGTACATGGATCCAATCTCGGATTTCATGGCTTCTTGCCATTTATTGGAATCTGGGCTCATCATCGCTTCCTCATATGTCTCGGGGTCATCGGTGTTGTCCACCAACATGACACTCATAACGGGATCATACCAATCTGGAGTGGTACGAGTTCTCGTTGACCTGCGAGGCTCTGTAGCAACTTCAACCGAAATTTCATGATCATCATAATTAGCTTCCTCTCTAATTGGTGCAGGCACCACAGGAACTTCTTCCGGTGCTGCGCTACTCGCAATTTTGATAGAAGGTTCGACAACCTCGTCGAGTTCTACTTTCCTTCCAGTCACTTATTTCGAGAGAAATTCCTTCTCTAGAAAGGATCCATTCTTGGCAACGAAGATTTTGCCTTCGGATCTATGATAGAAGGTATACCCAATAGTTTCCTTTGGTATCCTATGAAGATGCATTTTTCCGCTTTGGGTTCAAGCTTGTCCGGCTGTAACTTCTTTACATAGGCTTCGCAACCCCAAACTTTAAGGAACGACAATCTAGGTTTCTTCCCAAACCATAATTCATACGGTGTCATCTCAACGGATTTAGACGGTGCCCTATTTAAAGTGAATGCGGCTGTTTCTAATGCATAACCCCAAAATGATAGCGGTAAATCTGTAAGTGACATCATAGAACGAACCATATCTAAGAGAGTTCGATTACGACATTCGGACACACCATTACGCTGTGGTGTTCCCGGCGGTGTCAACTGTGAAAGTATTCCGCATTTCTTCAAATGCTCGCCAAACTCGTAACTTAGATATTCACCTCCACGATCAGAACGTAGAAATTTAATCTTCTTGTTACGTTGATTCTCTACCTCACTTTGAAATTCCTTAAACTTCTCAAAAGTTTCGTACTTATGTTTCATGAAATAGATATACCCATATCTACTCAAGTCATCCGTGAAGGTAAGAACATAACGATAACCACCGCGCGATGCTACACTCATTGGACCACATACATCGGTATGTATGATTTCCAATAAGTCCGTAGCTCGCTCCATCATACCAGAAAATGGAGTCTTAGTCATTTTACCCATCAGACATGCTTCACATCTATCAAGTGATTCGAAATCAAGTGATTCAAGAAGTCCATCGGAATGGAGTTTCTTCATACGCTTCACTCCAATGTGACCAAGACGACAGTGCCACATATAGGTCGAGTTATCGCTTGATTTCAACCGTTTAGCCTCAATGTTATTAATATGTGTATTTCCACTATCGAGATTCAATAAGAATAGACCATCTATCAAAGGTGCATGTGCATAAAACATATTACTCATATAAATCGAACAACCATTATTCTCTGACTTAAACAAGTAACCGTCTCGCAATAAACAAGATCCCGATATAATGTTCATGCTCAACGCAGGCACCAAATAACAATTATTTAAGTATAAAACTAATCCCGATGGTAGATGAAGGGGTAGCGTGCCGACCGCGATCACATCAACCTTTGATCCGTTTCCCACGCACATCGTCACCTCGTTCTTCGCTAGCTTCCGTTTATTCTGCAGCACCTGTTTCGAGTTACAAATATGAGGAACCAAACCAGTATCAAATACCCAGGCACTACTACGAGTACTAGTGAGATACACATCAATAACATGTATATCAGATATACCTTTCTTCTTGATGTTGCCGTTCTTCAAATCCGCCAAGTACTTTGGGCAATTCCGCTTCCAGTGACCTTCTCCCTTGCAGTAAAAGCACTCAGTATCAGGCTTAGGTCCAGCCTTGGTCTTCTTCGTCGGCGTGGTAACTTTCTTACCACCCTTCTTGAAGTGTCCCTTCTGCTTAGACTTGCCTTTCTTGAATTTGGTGGTATTTTTGACCAACAACACTTGGTGCTCTTTCTTGATCTCCACTTCTGCAGACTTCAACATGGCAAAGAGGTCTGGCAACGTCTTGTTCATGTTTTGCATGTTGTAGTTCATCACAAAGTTCTTGTAACTTGGTGGTAGTGATTGGAGGACACGGTAAATCCCCAAAGCATTAGGAATCACTATACCCAAGCTTTGAAGTTTGTTTGCGTGCCCAGACATCTTAAGCACATGCTCACTGACGGAGCTGCCCTCTTCCATCTTGCAGTTAAAGAACTTTTCAGAAGCCTCATAGCTTTCAATTGCCGCATGAGTCTCAAAGATCAATTTGAGATCCTCGACAATATCATATGGGTCTGAATTCTCAAACCTTTTCTGAAGCTCCGATTCTAAACCATACAAGATAGCACATTGAACTGTGGAGTGCTGAGTCTTCCGAGTGAGGTAAACATTCTTTACTTCATCGGAAGCATCAGCTGCAGGTGGGTCACCCAGCGGTGCATCCAGCACATAGGTCAAATTACCAGCTCTGAGGACAATCCTCAAATTGCGGAACCAATCCGCGAAGTTGCTTCCATTGTTTTTCAACTTTTCTTTCTCTAGGATCGCATTAAAATTGATGGTAGGGGCTGCCATTGATCTACAACATATTTGCAATAGTTTATACTAAGTTTATGACAAAGTGAGTTCAAATTAATAATAAAATTAATCTAGGTGAACTCCCACTCAAAACAATGTCCCTCACATTGTCTTAGTGATCACACGAACCAAATCCACCACATCAACACCGATCATCACGAGAGTTGATATAGTTTCAATGGCGAACAATCGACATGTTCATCATATCTACTATATGATTCATGCTTTACCTTTCGGTGATCCGTGTTCCGAGACCATGTCTGTACATGCCAGGCTCGTCAAGATCAAACCTTAGTTTCCGCATGAGCAAATCTGGCTTGCTCACGTTGTATACACTTGCAGAATCTAACACACCCGATCATCACGTGGTGCTTCGAAACAACAAGCTTTAGCAACGGTGCTAACTAAGGGTGAACACTTTATGACTTGAAATTTATGTGCATGAGGGATCATCTTATAATGCTACCGTCGTCTACTAAGCAATACAAGATGCATAAAGGATTAACATCACATGCAATTCATAATATGTGATATGATATGGCCTTTCTTCTTTGTGCTTCCGATCTCCATCTTCTAGCATGAACATGATCTCCATCATCACCGGCATTGCATCAAGGTCAATGACGCTCCTCCATGGTTGTCGTCCACCGGCTTCAAATATTACAACTACTTTGAATAGACACGCGGGTCTTAACATAAATTAAAGACAACCATATGGCTCCTGCCGGTTGCCAACTTACAATAAGGAACATTGCATACATCAAATATAATCACAATCATGGCCATATCACATCACTGCACACCCCTGCAAAACAAAGTTAGACGCCTCTACTTTCTTTGCATGTTTTACGTGTTTTGGGGCTTTCAATAAGTGTCGTTCTAACTTACGAACATGAACCACAACATTGATACTAGTATTGTTAATCACCTGTTGTAAATTGGATCTTAACTATGCTAGGAGAAACAGGCACCCGCAAAGCCACTTATGCAATACAAGTTGCATGTCAAGCGTGGAGCAAGTCTCATGAACGATGTCATGTAAGGTTAGCCTGGGCCGCTTCATCCCAACATACCGCAAGATGCAAAGTACACAAGAAGCAATCGACAATAAAAGCATCAACGCCCACAATGACCATTGTGTTCTACTCGTGCAACAGATCTACATATAGACACGGCTCTGATACCACTGTAGGGTTTCGTAGCATGGAAAACAAAAATTTTCTATCGCATACAAACAAACAAGCCAAGATCTATCTACTAGATTGTAGCAACGAGTCGATGGAATAACTCACCCTCGAAGATTCCAAAGTGTTTAACGAGAGCATATTCTCGTGGGTGATGTAGTCGTACTCTTCCCGATCTCAAGATCGCGTAGACGATCCTTCCGGCGCTGCGTTCCGGCAGCACTCCCGCAGTCGGTCACACGTTCGGTACTCGACGAAGACCTTCCTCTCCCTTGTTCCAGCAGGCAGCGGAGGTTGTAGCACTCTCCTCGCGATTCCGGCAGCACAACGGCGTGGTACCGGAAGTAGAGGGGAGATCTCGCAGGGCTTCGCCTTAAGCCGGAGCAGGTATGGTGGAGTATGAGAGAGCTCCTCGGCGATCTAGGTTTTAGACACACCAAGGAGGAGGTGCTAGAGCCGACGGCTAGGGTTTGGGGCACCCCAAGTCAGCGGCTAGGGCAACCCTAGGGGGCGGCGGCAGCTGCAGGAGGTGGTGGCGCCAAGCTAGGGTTTGGAGGAGAGGTACTTGTGTATCCTAGGAGGGAGCCCTGCCCCTCCTTATATAGGTGGAGGGGCCGGCCGGCCAAGGGGAGGGAGTGGAGTCCCTCCCCAACTCGGCTTGGGTGGTGCGCCGGCTTGGGGAGGAGGGACTCCCTCCCCAACTCGGTTTCACCTTCCTCCTCTTTTCCTCTTTCCAAATTTAGCCGTTTGACTTTTCAAACTAGCTATTTGACTTTTCAAACTAGGATTTGAATTAATCCTTTATTTGGAACAGCGATGACACTTAGTACATGATGCAATCATACCAACTTGATACAACACATCCATGTACCCTTCCCCTCCAGAGTTTCGGACATTCCGGAACATTCTAGAACATTCCTGATGAAAACACCGGAAACATTCCCCAACTCCGAAACGAGACTTTCCTTATATGAATCTTATTCTCCGGACCATTCCGGATCTCCTCGTGATGTCCCGGATCCCATCCGAGACTCCGAACAACATTCGGTCTCTTTCTCATCATTCCATAACTACTCAAACAACGTCGAATCCTTAAGTGTGTCTCCCTACGGTTCGTGAATTATGCGGACATGATCGAGACACTTCTCCGAACAATAACCAATAGAGGAATCTGGAAATTCATATGGCTCCCACATATTTCTACGATTACTTTGCGATCGAATGAACCACTTACATACGATACCAATTTCCCTTGGTCTCACGATAGTTTACTTATCCGAGGTTATGATCGTCGGTATATCTGCATACCTAGTTCAACCTCGTTACCGATAAGTACTCTTTTCTCGTTCCCGTGATATGTGATCCCTTGTGAGCCAGTCACATGCTTGCAAGCTAATTGGATGACATTTCACCGAGAGGGCCCTGAGTATATCTATCCGTCATATGGATGGACAAATCCCACTCTTGATCCATGTGTTTCAACCAATACTTTCTGAACACTCAATGCCACCTTTATAGCCACCCAGTTACGGTGTGGTGTTTGATGTCATCAAAGCATCCATCCGGTAAAGGTGATATGGATGATCTCATGGTCGAAGGAATTAGGTTACTATGTATCAAAAAGCATATAGCAATTGAACTATTGAAATGACTTGATCTTTATGCTATGCTTATCTATAGGAGTATGTCCATCATATCATTCTCCTAACGATATGATCTTGTTGTTAATAACATCTCAATGTTCATGATAGGGAAACCACAATCATCTATTAACCAACAAGCTAGTATTATATAGAGGCTTTACTAGGGACTTCAAATTAGGTTTACAAATCACACAAGTATTAATGTTTCCTTGTTAATACTATTATAGCATGAATGTAAACATTTATCATAAACACAAAGATATAATAATAACTACATTTATTATTGCCTCTAGGTCATATCTCCAACAGGACCCCGGTCCAATATTTACCATTGATTCATCTTCCACTGTTACCTGTTTACTTGTTGCAAACCATTACCTTCCATACCATATGTTTAATCCTTTATTACATCAAGCCGGTGAGCTTGACAACCTCACTGATTCGTTGGGGCAAAGTCTTGAGTTTGTGTTGTGCAGGTTTCCACATTGCTTGCAACACCTTTGAGACTTTTCCTTCCTCCTACTGGTTCGATAACCTTGGTTTCTTACTGAGGGAAAACTTGCTGATGTGCTCATCACACCTTGCTCTTGGGGTTTCCAACGAAGCGTCCCATGACTTTGCTGGCGTCATCACAGATCGATGGGGATGGACTCCGCCATGCGGATATAGTCATCGGTACTGTCACCCAGAGCTCCGTATGCAAGCAACCTCATCGCCACCATGCACTTCTGAAGTGAGGAAAACCCTACCATACCGGTGCAGTCCTTATTGCATATGAAATAGGGGGTTGTAATCTCGGATGGCATGCACAATCTCGAGGAAGATTTTATGGCTCATCCTAAAATGGCGCAAAAACATGGCCTCTTCATGAAGCGGCTTGTCGTCAAAGTAGTCGGTGTACAACATGCAATAGCCCTCCATTTTCTTCCTTGATTTGCACTTCCGGCAATCCTTCATCGAGCCTCCATGTTCCGGGGCCACAATATGCATGTACAGCCTGGCCAGGGAGCCAAGGATATGCACGTGATCTTCATCTTTGGAGGTTGTGGCGATCTCTTCCTCCAGCAGCAGGGCAACATCTCCTCGTCTTCGGAGTCAGATGAGTGTGTGAACACTTCGTTGGGAGACTCCAAGAGGAAGGTATGATGAGCACAGTAGCACGTTTTCCCTCAGTAAGAAACCGAGGTTATCGAACCAATAGGAGGAAGGAAACGACTAAAAGGTGTTGCTAGCAACTTGGAGACCTGCACAACACAAAATCAATACTTTGCCCCAACAAACAGTGAGGTTGTCAATCTCACTGGTTTGCTATAACAAAGGATTAACTGTATGGTGTGGAAGGTAATGGTGGTTTGCAACAAGTAAACAGTAACAGTGGAAGATGTATCAATGGTAAATATTGGACCGGTGTCCATAGTTCACTAGAGGTGTTCTTCTTAGATAAACAAACATGGCATGCTGGGTAAACAAATTACATCAGGGCAATTGACAGGACTGGGCAAGGCATAACAATGCAATACTAATCATTCATGATCCTTTGAGATTCGATTGGGCAATATAACAAGATACATATACCACCATCCAACTATATCTATGACTAGAAGTCCACCTTTGGATTATCATCCGAACCCCCTCTAGTATTAAGTTGCAAGCAACTGCTTTAAGCAAAGTGTGTAAGGTAAACAATCCACTAGTTCCATGAACAAGAGACCGTTGTTTCCTCCCTAGTGGCAACAACACATCTACAACCTTAGAGATTTCTATCACTTCCCTTAGATTAAATAGAGGCATGAACCCACTATCGAGCATAAATACCCCCTCTTGGAGTCACTAGCAACTACTTGGCCAAGATAGCTACTAACAACGGAGAGCATGCAAGATCATAAACAACACAGACATGATAGAATCAATAAGACAAAACCATTAATCAATCTGACATAGTAATCTCAATATCCATCGGATCCTCGCAAACACAACATGCATGATTACAAATAGATGAGATCTTGATCATGAACGGAGCTCACAAGATCTAGATATGAAAGCACAAAGGAGGAGATACAACCATCTAGCTACTACATGGACCCGTAGTCCAAGGTGGAACTACTCACGTCTCATACCGGAGGCTGGCATGATGAAGAAGAAGGCCTCCGGGATGATCTCCCCTCCGACAGGGTGCCATGAAGAGCTTCTGATCCCCCTGATCTAGGGACGATGGTGGCGGTGGCTACAGACGATTTCGTAGAATATTTATCGGGTCCTTAGGGTTTAGGCATTAGGGGCTTCTTATAGGCGAAGAGTGTCATGGTGGTGGCACGACAGATGCCATGGGTAGGCTTAAGTTGGGGGCCGATGGATGCTAGTAGGATATGGGGAGGGAAGATGTAGTGATTTCTACACACAACTAGTTAGAACTCAAATCTTTATTCCATCTCTATTGAGCTACAAGTGCTCCTTGAGCTATATCTGAGAGAGGAGGAAGAAGGTTACAATATGAGCCCTCTATAGTAAAAAAGAATCGATCCCCTCTCCTTGATGCCCTGCCTCTCCTTATAAAGGACTCCCTTGATTCTTCTTAGGGCTGACGTGGCAAGCATATTCTTGGAATATGCTTGTCCCTAAATGGTAACTCGGCGAACCTCTTTCCGTGTCCCCCCTCTATTGACGGCAAAGACCCAGAGCCCATCACATGTGAGCCTCGGGCCTGGGGACTGTCACCTCCATGACGCTCCTCTGGTCCTCTGCTGCTCTACTCTGCCCATCATAGTAGCTAGGGTTTGACCTTGAAAGATACTTCCTTCCTCTTCAAGCTTTCCTGATTCGGCCGCGCCTCGGGTAACTCAGCTCGACCTTTTCCTACATTGATCGTGGATGCCTTGGCCGACATGATCCGTATGTCAGCCGAATCATGCCTCGATCACCTGATTCTGGTGAAGTCATATCTCATTCGGCCGATCCTTTGCGTAATTCGGCTGAACCATGTCGTGACTCGGCACTGGATACGAAAGGTCTCTCCTCTTCCTTACTCGTCTTGACCCTACCTGGTGTCATCTCCCCAACATTAGTCCCCGAAGATGGTGCGGTCCTGCCAGTTGTCTCGTCCGGACCACATCAGTTTCCAAAGACTCACTTTCCCTATCTCTTGGTCCGACGTATTTCTTAGTTGGTGTTCCTCTTAGTTTATCCTCCTTTCGATCATTCTCTTCCATTGAAAGCACCCTATTATTCAGGTCATTTTGTTTCGTCCGGGGGTATCCCTTTAGCTTCTTCTGTAAGCCTCATCCTACGTGTACCAATCCTTACTTTTGTCTCGTTTTTTGTATCGCTACAGTGTGCGCTGACACGCTACAGTAATTACTGTTCCCATCGCGTCGACGCAGTGACGCTTCGATCGTTGCAACGGTCATGGCGGCCTGATCCCCTCTTGCTCCATGTGATCCTTCCTGTGGCTCCAATCATCGCTCGTGGATGCGCGATACACGCGTTCGTGCGGTTACCGTGGCGCATCCATGATCCCACTAACGTTCACCCTATGCGGTTATAAGTAGGGGAGTGGGGATGGGTTGATTCACTTTTCCCCTTCCCCACTTCCTTTGTCTTCCTCCTTGCACCGCCGCTCTTGTGCCTTCTCTCTAGAAACCACGCCGTCGTGCTTCCGCCCCCGCCGGTGCACTGCCGCGCTTCTGCTCTAGAGGTTACGCCGCGGCGCTCCTCCTTACGGAACGCGCCACCGCTCAGTCCTGGTTTGCCATGCCTCATCCTCGTCTTAGGTCCTCTACGGTGGTTTCCTTCTCCCCTTGCCGTCGTGCTCGCCGCTGTTGCAACGGGGCCTTGGGTTTCGAGGCCTCTCCTTGCCACCAGTTCTTCCTCCGTTGACTCATCCGGCGAGCCTATGTCTAGCTCTCTCAGCGGCGCCGTCGTGGGGAAATAAGAACTTATGGCGGGCCCAGAACGCAGCTCGTGGCAATGATCTACAGTCACTCGCCAAGAGATCGAGTGGTTGCGCAAGACCCGCCGAATTCCTGCCGAGGTAAAGTGTCGCTTACTCGGCAAAGAATTTTCCCCCGAACTCGAGGATGGCGAGTACGTGGTCTTTATGTCGCATTTTGTCAAAGGGTTCGGCCTCCCTCTCAGCGACTTTTCCTATAGATTCCTTGACTTCTTCGGCCTTCAACCTCACCATCTACCGGCTAACGCCATAGCCTCTCTGCCGGCATTTATCTCGGCCTCAAAGGGATGTTTTGGCCTTTGGCCGTCTGTAGATGTTTGGTCAAAGTTTCTTCAGATTCGATCTAATGTAGTGCCTGATAAGTCTCTGCATCCCTCCGAGAAATCTCTCACCCAGTGTGGGGCTGCTTCCATCACACCTCGGAAGAATTCCTTGTTTCCCCGGGTCACTGGCTTAGAGTCCTGTAAGAAATGGCATAGGTCGTTTTTCTATGTCAAAAAAACTGATATAGAGGACAAGATCCGACTCCCTGCCTTCTCTATTGGTCCCCCCTCCAAACAGAATTGGGCCTATAACCCGAAGAGGACCCACGCTCTTGCTGAGGCATTCGAACTTCGGCTAAAAGAGTTGAATCGGGCTGGGCTTTGCGGCGAGGACTTGATGGCCGCCTTTATCAGTAGTTGAATCTGCCCTTTTCAACTCCGCTCTCATAAGCTATGTTATATGAGCGGTCCTTTGGATCCCAACCGAGTCTCTACGGTTGAGCTTGGCGATTTTCAAATCCACAAACGTGTCCGGGCTATCTTCAAGACTAAGATGCCTGAGGAACGGGTGTGGGGAATGAAACTATTCTCTCGCAAGAATCCTCCTCCTCAGGTAAATTGAACATGAGATGTTCTATCCGAATCATTTTTCATTAATTATTTCGCTAACTTTTGTTTGCTTTTCTTGTAGACATTTGCCGAGCAGGCAACAGAGGATGCCGAGGTGCTAGCTCTTCCCTGGACCGCTGACCGCAATACTCTAGACAACGGAGAACCTGATCCAGAGGAGTTCATTCTTAAGCCGGAGGTTGCTCCTGCTCGCACCCGGAGTAAAACCTCGGCCCATGCTGATGAAGGTGATTCGGACGATGTCCAAATTCTCGAGGTAGTTGCCGTGGTGCCTATCTCTTACGCATTTCCGGCTCCTTCTTTCCCAGCTAATCTGGCTGGCCAGGTGCACAAGGTCGAACCACTCGCTTCGGAAGCCCCTGCTCCTTCTAAGAAGCGCCCTGCTTCGAATGATCCTTCGGGTGCTGCTCCCAAGAAGTGAATCAAGAAATCCTCCCAGCATATTCCGAAGCGCAAAGTTATGCCCGGAGTCTCTGGGTAAGTTTCCTTTTACATTTTCACTTGTATTTCTTGTTTCTCTCTTTCCATTTCTGAATTAATTTTCATTCTTGTCTTTGCAGTGCTCCTCTTTCTGCCAAACCTAGCGGTCCGAGTATGACATCTCATGTTACTCGGCCGCTTTCACCATCGCCTCCGAAAGATGTCCGGGTTCCTAGTCCTTCTTGTGATGACTATCCTCCTGGGCCGACTAATGGCTCTCCTCGACGAGATGAGCCCAGAGCTCCCCCTGTTGCTTCTGATGATGCCATGATGCCGGATCGCCTGACTAATTCGGCAGCTCCTCCCAAGACTCCTAAAGTTACTCCCACCGATCCTTCATCTATCGCAGTTCCAGCTTCTTTTCAGACATCTGCCGAGGTCGCCGCTACCTCGGCTCCTTTGGAGACCGTCACCCCTTATGTTGCAAAGGATGCTGCTCCCAGCACCGAGGTTATTGCCCCTACCGAAGTTCATGCCAAGAGCAAGAAAAGTGTTGCTGCCAAACCCTTGCCATCCCAAAAAGGGAAAGCAGGTTCCTCTCAGCCAAGCGTCGCCAATATGCTCCACCAGGGAGCCTCTACGGCTAAGCCTGGGGCTTCCCTCACCGCCGACACGCAACTCGTGCTTCACAAGAGCCCGGCGGCCGACGCAGTCACGCAACATGCGCGAGAGGCCAGAGGCAAGGTGTTGACACGCACAGAAAGCGGGAACAACCTCAGATCATTGGTAGAGTATGCCAACAATTGGAACGTTGCTGATCAACTTGAAGGCAATCCGAGTAATCAGTCCTTCCAGCTATCAGACATCAGTAGCCGTTTACACATGGCTGCCAAGGTTGTTCTTGAAAGCGGCAAGATGAACGAGGTATGCGCTTCAATTTACACTTCGTCTTTTACTTAGAAGATATTATATGCCCACTAGTCCCCGAGCTTGCAACTGAATGACTTGTTATTCATTTGGAATCTTTCCTTATTTACAATACAGCTACTTGCTTGTGCAATAGATAGTTTTTGCTGTGCATGTTTTGAATTAAAACGCATCTAGCCGCCTAGATCCGAGTCAAGTTTTACTTGATTCAGATCTTTTTGGTTTAGCCTTGAAAATCCGGCTACCTAGATCCGAGTCTAGCATTTTCTCGATTCAGATATGTTTTAGTTTTAAATATCCAGCCACCTAGATCCGAGTCAAGTTCTTCTTGATTTGGATATGTTTTAGTTTTGAATATACAGCCACCTAGATCCGAGTCAAGTTCTTCTTAATTCGGATCTTTTTTGTGGTTTTCTTTGTATAACTTGGTGTTATTTCAGGTTTCTCATAATCGCGTACGGCCGAATTTCAGAGGTTACTTTTCTCGCATAAAAAGCTTCAAGATAAATTTGACAAAATGCTTCCTGTTGTGAAGAAGACTGGTAAATTATTCGGCTTTTAGTGCCCTCTATCTTTATACAAGATCCAGTTTCTCGGCTAATTTCTGGTGTATTGTCGTGCAGCTAACATTAATAATCTAAATACTCGGCTTACGAAGAAGGTTGACACTCTTGAAGGTTAGCTGCCCCTCTATCCTTTATTCTTCTGTTTACGTTCGAAGTAAATCTCGAGTGTCTTATGGTATCCCATCTTCGGCTCAGCCGAGTTAGAAAGATTTGCAACGTCGCATCAAGAGTGCATACCTATGCCTGATATGATGCTGTATTTTTTAGAGCAAGCGGGCACTAACTCGGCGCAACTTAAGGAAAAGGATGACGAGATAGCCCGGCTTCGTTTCGAGGTTGAATCCCTCAAACTCTCTTAGAAATCGGAGTTATAAAAAGTTGATCAAGAGTTTTCCGAGGAAAATAATCGACTAAGCCTTCAGCTTCAGAAGGACAAGGAACTTTTTGATGCTGCCGAACTAAAGAATCAAGCGATGACCGAAGAAATAACTCGTTTTGAGAAGAACAGGGCTAACTGGGCCATGGATCTCCAGAAGATGCTGCGATACATCCACCCTAAGTTTTCTGTTTCTAGCCGAGTCATTCTTTGCTTGTACCTTCCCTTGACTTATTTGATGTTTTTCCTTACAGATCATTTTCTAGAATCCAAATCTGTGAGTTCTAAGGCTATGATCGCTGCTCGCGGCCACCGAGGTGTTCCCGTTGTTCCAAGTCAAGAATATTCCATTGAAGATTTCTTGGTTGCCATTGCTGCTGCTATTGAGCCGATGAAGATTATGGGAAAAGATCAGGTGCAAGCGGCTATTTGGGACTACCATGTACTCTGCCGAATGAGCCAAAGATTAAGAAGGTAGAAGTGCTCGTGGCGAGGCTGATGGAGTCTCAGACTCGATTGAATCTTTGGAGAGAATCTGCCGGACGAGCTGGAGCTGATATGGCGCTTACTGCTGTTTTGTCATGGTACGAGGATATCTCCCTCGATACCTTGATGAATTTGCGCACTGGCTCTCCTTGGGTTGAAAATCCGGATTATGTTGCTCGCCGCCAAGCCCTTGCTTACCAGCTTATTGAATATGCTAACGTTCATTGCTGGAATGAAGGGCCGAGTTTCCTTCCTGATGATGCCGAAGATAACGTTGAGGCTGCGGATGATGATGAATCTGACGGAGGTTATGGTGATGAAGGTGAATTGGATGAAAATTACGATAATTCTGATGAGTCTAGTGGCAGTTCGGGAGGGGATGCCGAGGCTTGATCCTCCTCCAAGGGAACTGAAGCTTGTCAAGCGCAAGGTGGAGTCTCTCAGCAAACAACCCCTACCCCAGATGTTCTGGCTACCTCCATCGACGCCGAAGTAACCTCCACAGAGGCTCAGGCAACTTATGAGGCCCCTGCTTCTAAGGTTGTTCCTCCTAGAGAGGCCGAGGCAGCTTCAGTTGTATCCGAGATACCAACGTCAGAAGCTCCCGTTTCTGCTACTGTTCCTCCCGCGGGTGATTCGGCAACTGCTAATGCCTAAGCTGAAGAAACTTTTATTTGTTTAAGTCCCTGGTATGCCGGGTGTACGTTGTCTTAAGACAATTTTCCTCTTTTGGTACCATGTGATCCGTATAAATTTGGAATCCTATGCTATAGTAATCGTTATGTTATTATTGTTCTGGTTGAGTTTTTGTGATGCGTATCCTTGTTCGCAAAATCTTAATTTCAAAAATTCGAATCATACTTCCATGTGTTTGATTTTCAGTCGGCTCTTGCTTCATCCATCTTGTGCCTTTCACCTATTCTTATTTGCAACACTTTAGTTTTACAAATTTGAATCACGTACTATGACTTCTATGCCCATATATCAGTTAGTCGGATAGACTTACCACCCATCCGAGTTATCGAATGGTAATATAAATGTGGTAATTCCCGAGTTGTATTTTGAATTGCCAAGGTTACCATTCGTGCGATTATAATAGTAAAAACTCATGGGGCAGTCCCCGAGTTATTTCTCGGGTTGCCAGAGTGATTACACATATAATTGGTGATAGACGATACGGGACAGTCTCCGAGTCACTGCTTGGGCTACCGAGGTTTCATACATAATCAAAATGACAAACAATACGGGATAGTCCCCGAGTTACTGCTCGAGCTACCAAAGTTTCATACATAATCAAAAATGATAAACAATACGGGGTAGTCCCCAAGTTACTGGTCGAGCTACCAAAGTTTCATACATATTAAAAATGATAAACAATACGGGGTAGTCCCCGAGTTTCTGCTCGAGCAACCAAGATTTCATTAATTCATGTCTAATACATCAACTTGATACATAATATTGCTGGATACAATACACTTCCTAAGTGTAAAATGGATGAAGTAAAGCCACATTCCATGGTCTTTTTGACTCGTCTCCAGATTTATCCGCCTTGTCCTTTTCTGGAGCTTGAGCATCGATTAGGTAGTATGCATCGTTGTGAAATGCTTTGATCATGATGAATGGGACTTCCCATGGGGTGAGAGTTTATGCATGCCGACCATGCGTTGCACCAGCCAAAGAACTAGATCTCCTTCCTTGAAAACTCTTGGATTTACTTTCTTGCTATGATATCGCCTGAGGTCTTGTTGATAAATAGGTGATCTTGATAGTGCCAATTCTCTTGCTTCTTCTAGCAGATCCACATCATCTTGCCTAGATATTTCATTTACTTTGGCGCTCGTGTATTGGGCTACTCTTGGCGAGTCATGCATTATGTTGGACGGAAGTACAACTTCTGCCCCATACACGAGAAAGAATGGGGTATACCCTGTTGATCTATTCGGGGTAGTCCTCAGGCTCCACAGTACCACTGGGAGTTCCTCGATCTAGCATCCTGCCGACCTCTGCAGTGGTTCTATCAGCCGAGGTTTTATTCCAGACAGTACTAGTCCATTTGATCTTTCTACTTGCCCATTTGATGTCGGGTGAGACAAACATCGAGTCTTATGTGCTTCTCTTGGCAGAATCGAGCAAAATCTCCTTCAGCGAAGTTTGTGCCATTATCCGTGATGATACTGTGTGGGTAACCATATCTCAGAATGATATCTTTGAGGAATTTCACCATCGTGGGTCTGTCACATTTTCTTATTGGTTTTACTTCTATCCACTTTGTGAAGTTGTCCACCATGACCAAAATGTGAGTCATGCCGCCGCGAGCCGGCTTAAATGGACCTACCATATCTAAACACCATACAGAGAATGGCCAAGTGATTGGTATTGTTTTTAACTCGGACGAAGGCATATGTATTTTGCTGGCATATCTCTGGCAGCCATTACACTTTGTCACCAATTCCTTTGCTTCCTTTAGCGCACTTGGCTAGTAAAACCCATGCCTGCATGCTTTGGCCACGAGGGCTCTGGACGAGGCATGGTGCCCACACTCTCCTTGCTGTATATCCAAGAGGATCTCTTGTCCCTCTGCTAAGTCAACGCATCGTTGCAGCACACTTGTCACGCTTCTCTTATAAAGCTCATTATGTATGATCGTGTAAGATTTTTCTCTTCTTACTATTTGCCTGGCCATAACCTCATTATCTGGCAGGTCCTTATCTTTGAGGAATGAGAATATGGGCTATGACTATTCCGGCATGACTTTTCCTGGGAAAATTGATTTGTCAATTTCCATTACTTCTGCCGACATAACATCTGTCGGCTTTTCCCAATCCATTGTTGGGTTAAGAGAATCAGTCCCCGAGTAATTTGGCTCATGTACTTTGTCAATTTCCATTGGGACGCACTAGAGTATCTGATCTAACGAGATGCAAATTGACTCGGATTCTGATGAAGGTACAATTGACGGCTTTCTTAGGTGTTCTAGGGCGATACCAGGAGGAATTGACTATCTGGTTGATCCGAGTTTTGACAGCGTATCCGCAACGTCATTTTCTGCCCGAGGTATGTGATGGAATTCACATCCATCAAAATAACCACTAATTTTCTGTACATGAAACCAATATAGAGCCAAGTTTGCATCCAATGCATCCCAATTTCCTGATACTTGCTGGACTACGAGGTCCGAATCTCTATAACAGAGAATCCGACGTATGCCGATCTCTTTTGCCATTTTTTGGCCATGGACAAGTGCCTCATATTCAGCTACATTGTTTGATGCAGCGAAATGTATTTGCAATACATATTTTAGCTGATCCTTTTTTGGAGAGGTTAACACTATCCCTGCTCCTAACCCATTTCTTAACTTGGACCCATCAAAGTGCATCGTCCAATAGTTCGAATTTGGCAACGGGGGTTCATACTGCACCTCGGCCCCGTCTACAAAAAAGTCGGCCACTGCCTGAGACTTAATTGCATATTGCCTATCAAATTGCGGGGCATAAGGTGATAACTCAATTGCCCATTTTGCTATTCGGCCACTTGCATCTTTGTTTCTCAGTATCTCGGCTATCGGTGCTTCACAAATCACCTTTATGGGGTGTTCTTCGAAGTAATGTTTGAGCTTCTTTGCCAACATGCATACTCCGTAAGCCATTTTCTGGTAGTGTGGGTAGTGTAGGGTCGCAGCAGAGAAAACAAAAAATTTCCTACGATGGGAACATCTATGTACCAAGATCTATCTACTAGATACACGCAACGGGTGGATATACATCCATAGAATACATACCCTCGAAGACCGAATAGCGTTAACGAGGTTGTACTCGTGGATGATGTAGACGAACGCTTGCCGATCTCAAGATCGTGATGAAGTCCATCTAGTCCAGCCGGTCCAGCACGATCAAGTCCAGCACCTCAAAGCAGTGGTGCATCCGTGATCGCACACACGTACGGGTACCCCGACAACCTCCGCGCCCTCGCTCCAGCGAAGTAGCGGAAGCAACAAATCCTTCCAGAAAAAGCCACCGTGAACATGTATCTCGCTGATCCGAGACCATGGGGAAATTCTAAAGGGGGGAGAGAGATCCTTCGCGAGGAGGTGTGAGAGACAAGTGAGAGGAGGGGGTCCTTTTATAGGGGAGGGGGGCAGCCCAAGGGGGCATGGCCGCCGGCCATGGAGGGTGCCCCCACCTCTCCCTCATTCATGTGGTGGAAGCTCCACTCACATAAAAACCTCTCCACTCACAATTCCACTCACATGCATTAATTTTCCACCAAAATTAATGCAAGCTCTCATTTAAATAAAACTCTTTTATTTATTTATTCAGAATTTTGTTAATTACTTTAATTAACAAACATTCATATAAAACCCCTTGCTAGTATTCCATTTCACATGTAGAACCAGTTTCAGCAATTTCAACCGAAACAGTTTCGGTGTCTAGTGAAATAAATTCATGCGCTTTCCTTTTTCTTTCTCTGGCATATCATTTGCTCCGAATGGTGTCGGTATCCCTTAAGTGTGTCACCCTACGGTTCGCGAATAATGCAGACATGATCGAGACCCCTCTCCGATCAATAATCAGCAGCGGGACCTAGAGATTCGTACTGACTCCCACACATTTTACGCTAGTATCTTAATCCCTTTGTTTCACGATATATTACATGTCCTAGATTCGATCATTGGTATCTCCATACCTAGTTTGATCTCGTTACCGACATGCACTCTTTTCTCGTTCCCATGATATAACATTCTAGTGATCAAATCACTTGCTTGCAAGCTAATCAATGTGATATCACCGAGAGGGCCCAGAGAATATCTATCTGTCATCAGGATGAACAAATTCCACTCTCGATCCATGGGTCTCAACATAACACTTTAGTAGTTCTGAAGCCATCTTTATAATCACCTAGTTACGGTGTGACGTTTGATGTTATCAAGAAACTCTTCCAGTGTTAGTGATTGACATGATATCATGGTCTAAGGATTAGGATCACTTCGTAAGTTGTTATAGCAATATAAACTCAGTGACTTTGATCGTAATGCTATACTTAGGATGAATGTTCATCACACCATTACACTAATGTTGTGACCTCGTTATTAACAACATCCAATGTCCATGATCAGGAAACTTTGATCACATTGTTAATCAACGAGCTAGTTTATAAGAGAGGCATAACTAGGAACTTCCTTTTTGTTTATTAAACACACATGTATTAACGTTTCCGTATTAATACAATTATAGCATGTAAAATAAACATTTATCATAAATAAGGAATACGATAATAACCACTTTATTATTGCCTCTCGGGCATATTCCCTTCAGTCTCCCACTTGCATTAGAGACAATAATCTAGTTTGAAAACTTTGCGTATTGGACACTTATGGCTTTCCGGTGTTCCATATACGCAATTGCAAGTGGTTAACATAATCTATGGATCTGACGCTTCAGGTCCGTGTGTATTTGCATGTCTTTGCGTCTCCACGCATCACTCATTCTCCAATGAGATGGCATTGTATAAATTTGGTCTTTTGGTGAGACCTTTAGTTCCTTGGGGTTTAAACCATGTCGACACTATTGTCGTACAATATATCTTTAGTGTTATCCCGTTGCGAACAACACCTTAGTTTGATAACAAACTACTTGACACAAATTCCCTCCTTTGCTGCTACTATAGCAGTCATATACTTAGCCTTTTGTTGTAGTATTCATCACAATGTCTTAACTTTGGAATTCTTCCAAATCCATCATGGAAACTTTCTTTCCATTTCATTGTGCCACTCATAGTTTAAATTGAGATAAACTTAATTTGTATCTTGTGACAAAACTAGTATCAATGTAATGCTTTACAATGAACTATTTGTAATTGTTTGTCACCTCTACACAAATATATTCTTAGTTCTTCCAAAAGATCAAAAGAATATCCTTACTATAGTCCAATGATCATTTTATGATTCATTCTGGTATATGCTCATAACACTTAGAGCATAGGACATATCTGGATGTGTACATATCATGGTATGATTGATCAAAACATTCTCGTGATTTCACTCATCAAGTGTCAAAGCACTTGAATCTTGTTTCACTTATCAAGTGTCGATACACTTGAATCTTGATTCAATTCCTTTCCATGCGACAAGAACTGTTTCTTGTTGTTTCTATATTGAACTCCTTCAATATCTCATATATGTACGTTTGGCACAACCATATTGGCGTCACAGTCTATCCACTATAGACATTCACGCTAAATATTCGGGTTTTGCCTAAGTATTACATCGAAATGAAATTCTTATCCTTTGTCAATAAAAATTACATCATTTCTAATCAACAAGATGTCCTCCACATAATGTATTAGAAATATGTCTCAGCGCTCCCACTTAATTTCTTGCAAATGCAAGCATCTTCATCGTCTCCTGATGAAAACTCCTTTTCATCATGGTGAAGGTTCCAACTCCGTGATGCTTACTTCAACCATTGAAGTTTGCATGCCCTTTTTAGAATCCTTTGAATTAACAAAACCCTTTGGACCGTGTCATGTACACGTCCTAGGTAACCATTCTATTAGAAGAATTTTTTTTGTTTATTCATCTACCATATACCAAATTATATGTAGTGGTTGCTACTTTAATCCGTCCAGACTAAATATCGCTATGAAAGATCAAATCTTGTCATAGTCAACTCCTTGAACATTGTCATAAAATACTTTATGACATGTCGACTATTTCATAGATGTGAAACATCCATGTCTGTTTCTTTATAGATCCAAATACGACCGATAGGTTTTTACACCTTTCCAGAGGGTCTTCCAAGTTCAAAACTTGATTTCTCGTGTATGGAACTATCACAGATTTTGTGTCTTCAAGACATTTGACGGAGTCAGGGCCCATCATCGCTTCTTTGCATGTAGTCGGTTCATCATTGTCAGACAATAATGATTTACTCTCAAATCTTAGCATTTGATTGTTTAACCGACCGACTTGGTTCAATAAGAACTTAGATCTCCGTGACCACAAACTTTGCGGCACATAAGCTATGAGCATTATGGCAGCCTTCGGAACGATTTCCGGCGCTGCGCAACTCAGCACATTTAGATAAGGTTCGTTAACCTTATCAAAGTTCTATTGTCCTACCACTTAAGTTTTGCGAAAAAAATCCTTTTTCAAGAAACTTCACATTTCAAGCGACAAAACCTTTTGTCCTTGGTGTTATGGAGGAATACCCAATTGTTATTCGAAATAACCTATAAAGACATGCTTATCCGACTTCGGTTG